>OX155909.1:5953431-6628816 GCA_944588485.1 Phosphuga atrata
TAAATTGGCCCGCCTAAGAAAAACTTTGGGAACCCCTATGTTAGGAGGTCCCTTTGGCATACATGTCCCTTTGGCATATTGAATAGGTCAAAATTTCGTGTTAATACAGGATAACGCAAAATCGGATAACGGATAACGATTGCGGGAAATCGATTACGCGGGAACCGTCGTAAAGGTGACGAGTTGAAAGCATATTACGCTGCATATTTCTAAAGTTCGAATGGGACAGAGGGTTTAAAAAATTATTGGATGGATGCCTGCATTGAAAATACAAAGAAGAAATTTATGGCCCGTTCAAGTCTTTTGTTTTTATCTTATTTTTCTATTTTGTTATGGGGATTGTAAGATTTGGAAGGATCGTATATTTTGCGTACGATTTCGAATACACGATCGTACATCGTACCAGCTCCAAAAAGGTCGTAAAAATACGATTTAAATCGTACGGTTGCCATCACTGGTTAGCAGCCTCAAAGGTGGCGCTGATAGTACCAGGGGCGTAAAATTATCGTACATTTCCAAACATTTAAAAAACGATGTTTTTTTAAAAAAACATTAAATTCATGTTAATGTGAACAGAAGACAGGTGCTGAATCGTCTGTAGCTTTCTCAATAACTTGACACAGATACCAAAATTTAATGACTATTCAACCTTCTTAGATATCAAAAAATCTGTGAATTATACGGATACAATTAAATTTTATAGCTAATAGTCTTATAATATATTTTCTATAGTTGAATTTTGAAGTTTCTTAGAATTAAAAACGAAATTGCGTTTCTCTATAAGCCTAAGAGTATTTATTTACAATATATAGGTGTTACAATGATTTATGTTACCTATAAGAATAAAAGAAACAACATTTCAAGTTTCTCAGTCAAGTATTAACTAATTTTACAAATTTAAAAATTGTTTACTTTTAATTATCGGTTTTGTCAACTCATAACCAGTGTTGCCAACTCTATTTTTCAGGGGATCGTACCATGCACTTGGAAAAATCGTATTTTGCTACGAATTTTAGAAAAAAAATAGTACGCATGGAATTTTCAATAAAACAATAGTAAATGATTTAAATACGTAATATCATTATAGTTTTAAATCAATATTTAATATTTATATTACAACATTTTAATTTTTGGTATTTAGATACGAAAAAGAAATGATTTTCTGGAACTTGGTTACGAGAATTTGGGCACTAATTTGTCAACTAATTGTAAGAAGTTTATGTACACTGCTCAAAACCTTTAGCGGGTCACTAATTTGTGTCTCCATAAAATTCCAACTGGAAATTACATGCAAATAAAATTAAGAAAAGCTGAAACACTGTGTATTTAATTGTTTCAACTGATACATACGCCATTATCAGCATCACATACTTCCGGAATATCCGTAATAATTAACAAAAACTTCCAAAACCAAAGTGAAATAATGTATCCCAAATTTCATCCAAAGAGCTAGGAAGGTCTTGTTCAGATCAATAAACAGACGGAAATGTTTACCACTGAGAGTTTAACTTAAGTAAAAATGAGTTATCTCAACGACGTAGAAGTTGTTAGTGCTATAACATTAATTGAAAATGGCGAAAGCCTTCGTAAAATTTCAAGAAACTTCAACTTAAGCCTGTCGGTTATTCAGCGATTGTAGAGCAGGTAGTAGGATACAGGTCAATATACCAGGAGCGGTGGGCAAGGTCGCAAAAGGAAAACAACTCAAAATCAAGACCGATTTTTACTGATTTCAAGTCTTCACAATAGAGTTTCTACGGCGAAAGACCTTTTACTTTCCCTCAGGATGACGCATGGGGTCACTTTATCAGACCAGACAATTAGAAATATGTTGAGGGAATCAAATTTGATGGGAAGACGACCCGTCCGAAAACCCTCTTTGACACTACGCCACAAAATAGAAAGGATGCATTTTGCTCGTGAACAAGTCGCATGACAACTTCGACAAAGGAAGTCTGTGCTCTTCACGGATGTATCAAGATTCCGTATTACTAGTTGCGATGACCGAGTACGTGTTTACAGAGGCCCAGGAGAACGTTACGCAGCTGCTACTGTTTAGGAAGTCGAAAGATTAGGAGGTAGTTCAGTTATGGTTAGGGTGGGATTAGTAGCGACAGTAGAACCGACCTTGTTGTAATTTCAGGAAATGTTAACGCTAATCTCTATGTTGACATTGTGTTAGAACAATGGTTCCCAGAGTCCCAGAGTCCGGATATTATATTTTTATTAAAAAATAAAAAAGTATATAGTAAAATAAATAAAAAATATTACAAATAAGATATAATAAAATATTTAAAAAAAATTCTTACAGAGCTTTAACCATAGCGTTGGTATTAATAAAATATTGTTTAGTTTATATTAAAAAAATATTTTAGTTATTACACATTTGTACAGAAATATAGTATAGTAGTCTCGAATAGATACAGAACTGTTAATCATAGACATGCAATGCAAAAGACATGCAATTTGAATTGATAGAATTACAGGAAAATATCGATGCTCTAAGAATTCTTATCGAAACAATTCCTTAATTGATTTTTATAAAGGATTATCATGCGTGAATTATCCGAAATATGATAACATGCTCAATAAATGTTTTCATTATTTGGGACCACATATATTTGCGAGAAAACTTTTTCAATTATGAGCATAAATAAGTCGAAATTAATATCAAAATTGAGTGATAATCAAGGACATATAAGCAAAGCTTAATGACATTAAAATAAAACATCTACGAAAGTCGCAAGGGTATAAATCAGGGGTCTCCAAACTACGGCCCGAGGGCCACATCCGGCCCGCGGACAGATTTTGTCCGGCCCGCGGAGAGCTAGCATACTTGAAAACTCCTTGTAGAGAACATATATAGCAAATCAAATTTAGTTTACTGAAGTATTCTAATTTTATGTTGAATAAATATTAATATGACATCTACATTGATATGGTCATGGGCTAACTACTCATAACATTGTTGTAGGCTTATTGTTATTGTTTATGTGATCAGTTGGATAAAGAAACACAGAATTGTAATGAGTAAAGACATGCAAATAATATGCAGAAAATTTAACTTCAGTATTTTTTTAGAAAAAATATTTATTATGAAATAAAAATATTTTTTACATAACATTAGTCAATAATATAATTAACAAACCATTTTTGTATTATTATTTGGTTGTTTGCAAACATAACTACCGACTCTTACAAGTTGAAATATTGATTTAATATTTTTTTAATCTAAGCAACATCAAACTATTATTGTCTGCTATTGGTATATGTGACATGCTCAATTGTTTTTCTCGAAACAAAGTGACAGAACATTTTAATATGTTCAACAGCGAAACAGCGTATGACTATAAATATTTCACTTTGAATTCTAACAAAAAAATTAATCTATCCATAAAGAATGGAACCATTAACGTCTATTTGGACTGTGTAGCTGTTCGTTTTTACTGCTTTGTAAATTTCTGAAGTATAAATTTCTTTATCAATTTTTAAACAAGCGTAAACAAACACATTTTCTACTTCATAACCATTAGATAAAAATAAATTACATTCGAGAATATCAAATTTAATATTTGTAATATTGTTCCCTAGAAGTTCGTAGTTATTTAATTTATTAATTTTTCTAGCAATGTTTTCACGCTCATCCATTCGTTTTTTAGGCATTTGTACTCCCTGCGCAATTTGTATACTGTTGACGATTTCTAATATTCTATTTTTAATTTCGTAAAAAAGAAAAAAAATATATATGCTATAAAATTTATATGCAGTGGTTTAGGTGACTATGATACTAAACCAGAGACAAATATCTAAACATGTACGCTAAACATATGGTGTATCATGTGATACGCCCAGGTTTGCCAGATGAGATCGGCCAAATTACCGAACATAGGGTGAAAACAAAAGAAAAAAACAAACATTTAATGAAAAGTTTTATTTCGGAACTACACCATAGATCGAATCGAACACACTATATTAAAAATCGTATTTATTATTGCTAATACACGCTCATAACAAATGGGTGTTCTCTTTGATTTGGAGATGTAATTCGCGACATGTCACTTTGAAATTGCAACAAATGCATAATTCAGCCTTAATCCACGCTTTATCCACTTTTTATCCATGTCCACGCTTGATTTGTTTCGGCTGTTTGGCAAACAACAAAATTGGCATTTGCTTATTGGCTTGAATTTGTGATTCAATTAATAAATTAGAGAAATAAATGAGTTCCGAAAAAAATACCGAACAATATTTTTGTCGTACCGAACACCGAACACGGGGCTGAAATACCGAACGGTTCGGTAAAATACCGAACACCTGGCAACCTTGGCTATGCCCAACGCCCTACTACGCCACATAGAACTTTTCATCTTTGAACGTGTTTTGGCAGCCGCATAGACAACGTGTGAATAAATATTAGTTACATATATAATTATAATATAATCTATTATAATGTTTGTTATAAATTGCGAGAGGGACCATTCATATTGTCAAGTTGACGATAATGAACTGATTTTTGATAAAAGGATTATCCCCCAGAAGATGGAGATCATGTAATGTTTTTCTTTAATAATAAACAAGAGAATGGACGGATAGTTATGAAATCTGGTAAGTGATAATAAAATTGATGTGTGCCATTTTCCAAAACATTTTTTTTGTAATTATATTTATCAGTAAAAAAATAATATTTGTATTTATTAAGTTATGCTCTGTTATATGCTATTATACTGAAATTACAATTTACAAATGCCATAAGGTCGCATATAAATTTTTATTTTTTGAGGTTCCACGTAATTATACTCTACAAGCGTAAAAATTAACAAAAAAAAATTAATTAAGAAAAGAAACAAAATATTTTTTCCAAAAAAAAAATTAAAGATTGGTTTAAAGTTTTTTTTTTCATTTTTACGCTTCTAGACGTTGATTTCAAAAAAAATCATTTTTTATACTTCTCGAGTAGGTCCCGAAAGCCAAAAAAGGGAGGGTATAAAAAAATTGCATGTTTGATAAAAAAATTTCACTTCCTTTTCATGTTTCTAGATTATAAATACGTTCATTTTCAGAAAAAAAATTGTATACGCCTACCTTACGCCTTTTTATTGATACTTTTTACCGGTGTATGCCCTTCTGTAACGCAATACGTTATAAAGTGTTAAATTCTTTTTCATTTATAATTTATTATTGTTATAAAATAGTTGTTTAAATTGATTTGTCAAGTTTATTGCAAAAAATCAGACTTTGACTCCATTCGGTCAATATGTACTCAAGCATCACATGTTGCACGGCGATTGTTAACTGGAGTTTTCAAGCCATCAGGGTATTTAAATTGCACCTTTTCCGGCCAAGCTCCACGAGCTCACTTAGGCCAAGGAAAGGTAGCCCCTGTAAAGGCTTTAAACGAGACGGCCAAGAATGAGATTATTGGTAATTATAATATATATATATATATATATATATATATATATATATATATAAGTAAATACTTATATAATTATAGTTTCACTATCCATATAAAGTGCTTAAGGCATGTACATTTGGATTTCCGAAACTTTGTGAATTTATTTGATGATATTGTGATTTCTTTTCTAGATTATGCCTTAAAATTGGCAAATGAAAAAAAATGGACCTCCAGAAACGGGAAACCTCAAACCCGAGAGGATTTGAAAAAAACGATGTCACAAAAAATCGGAGAGTTAAAAAGAACTCATGATTTAAATAATAAGAAAGAAACACTGCCTAGACAACAGTGAAGGTAGATCCTCATATGCGCGACACTCGGCTACCTGAAGGCGCGCGACGTCTCCTATCAAATAATAATTACATACATTGTTTTAAATGGGCACGTTCTCACTTGTGGCACGCGACAGCTTACTATATGCCCATTTAAAACAATATAATCATTATTTGACAGACGACGCCGCGCGACTTTGCGTAGCCGAGCGTCGCGCACATGAGTATCTACCTTTACAATTTTGTTTTTTTTTTAATAATCAAAACATGTTAGTACAATTTTATGTAGAGTAGGAGCAAGAGAATATATTTAACACAGAAAACAAATACGTATTTATTTAAACACCCAATTAAACAACTTATTACAACGAATTGATACAACGACTGACATATTACGACTTCACTCTACTAAGACAGCAACCAAAAGTTAGATGACGTTTTAATATGTACCATGAAGTAAAATCATGAAGTAAAGACCATGATAAAGTGTGGCAAATAAAACACGAGAGTCAAAGTTTTAAATGGAAATAACATGGGGAAACATCTTTTCTTTGGAATTTTATAGGGTGCTGATAAATAATACGATCATAATAAACCATATATATTCTTGTTGGAAATTTATAATGCTCTTCAAAAAAGGTCTTTCATGATTTTTCGCTAACTCCACTGGTTCGAAAGTTATTCGAGGTCAAAATTAAAGTTATAGTAAAAATAGACTTCGAATAACTTTTGAGCCAGTGGACGAAAAAATCATAGACCTTTTTTGTAGAGCGTTAAATTTCCTACAAAATATGTATGGTTTATTATGATCGTATTATTTGTCAACGCCCTATAAAATTCCAAACAAAGAAAAGATATATGATCATATATATTTATATATAAATATACATAATTAGATATGCTCAGATCTGGCCAATTTTCAGATCTAATTATATATAACCATATATAGATAAGTATATATGATCATATATAATTATATATAGTCAGATCTGGCCAATTTTTGTATATAATTATATATGGATCATATATAATTATATATAATCATACAAAATCTTTTTTCATCGGGAGAAAACAGCCCACGAGCAAATTTATGCAAATTATCAAATTGTGTCAGTGGAAGACTCCAAATAAAATTCCAACAAAGATGAGTTTTGATATTTGTTCTTAATTATATCACTGCACTGTAGATCAATCATTTCCATTTGAAGTTCCGGGGCTAGGGTTTCAATGTCAGTTTCAAAAGGATTCTGAAAAAATCTTAATTTGATTCTTCGCAATGGCATCAAAGTCCGAGAAACGAGTATCAAAATTTATTTTCAAAGCACTCAAAGTTTCGATTGCAAAATCGATAGGAAACTCAGTCTCAGTGGTGTGGCTGAATATTTCACATGTTTTAAATTGTGAAAAACATTTACTTCGTAGTTGTGATTGAAACAGTATCAATTTCTTCCGGAATGATTTGATATTAGTGTATAAATCAGTAAGATGCTGGTTTTCTCCTTGCAATCTCAAATTCAGTTCGTTCACATGTTTTGTCAAATCAACATAGAATGCTAACTTCCACAGCCATGCGTTGTTTTGTAATTCAGTAAGAGGGCGATGCTTTTCATTCACAAGAATTTCGATCACTGCTCGAAGTTCAAAAAAGCGCTGAAGGACTTTCCCACAACTAAGCCAACGTCTGCCGTACGTATGATAAGGTAAGTCATTTTCTCCAATCTCCAATCTCTTGTCGGAATTGTCGGTGATTCAGCCCAAAAGATCTGATAAGATTAACAGTTGATATGACTGGTTTCAGAACTTCAGACATATCCAAACATTTTCCGCACAAAGACTATTGATGAATGATAAAATGTAAGACTAATGGTTTTGAACCACCGTCATTTTCTACAGCCTTTGACACAAGAGCCACCACTCCTTTATCTTTCCCACTCATGTTTTTGCCTCCATCAGTTATAATACATTTCAAGTTTTTTCATCGAAGGTTCTTTTGATTAATGGCCATTTCAACTCCTTTAAAAATATCTGTACTAGTAGTTGTGCCATGAATACTATACATATCAAGAAGTTCTTCATGCACTTAGCATAGCTTTTATCTACTCCTCGAATATAAATCAACACCTGAGCAGTATCTGACACATCCGTTCACTCATCCAAAGCCAAAGAAAACCACTCAACATGTCCATTTTTGTCGAACAGTTGAGAGGATATATTTTCAGGGATGTTTTCTACCCTTCGAGCCACAGTGTTTGCTGACATACTGACAGTTTTTAATAAATTTACCTTTTCAGGGCACATTTCTTCGGCTACTGCAATTATGCATTCTTTGATCATTTCTCCATCGGTGAATGGTTTTCCACGTTTTGCAATTTCAAGAGCCACACGAAAGCTGACACGAGTTGCAGCCTCTTGTTCAGTTTTTAGTTTTGTAAATGAAGATTGCTGCGATTTCAATCCGCGCTTCATAGCTTCGAATTTTTCTGTCCGCAAACTTCATGTATATTTTGAGTAATTTTGAAAATGTTTTGTTTCATAATGACGTTTAATGTTATATTCCTTGAGAACGGCTATGCTTTCATTGCAAATCAAACATAGCGCCTTGTTACTGGACTCAATTACGAAATACTGAATGTTCCACTGATCTTTGAATTTTCTGCATTCACTATAAATTTTTCGCTTCTTTTCCATACTACTAAATCACACACAAAAGCAACAATTCAAATCAAAATACTGTTACAAAGATGTCTTAAACTTAAACACGCACAAACACGTTTTAAGGAGGTACGCACTATTTTATTTCACAACAGTGTCATAGGAACTGATTTGTGGTTGCGCCACTAGCCTTCTTATATATTCCAATTACTGCCATCTAGAAGTGAGTGGAAGACACCAGAACTTTCTCGAACCAACGAGATTATTCTGTACGTGCTATTAGCGCCATCTGTTAGCGATAGGAGGTACCACCTATTTCCGCTTGTGTCCACCAGATGTCGTGTCACGTTACTCCTCATGGCTCGTACTCTACGACTAATCTAGAAATTACAAATAATGACAGGAAAATTAATAATATGCAGTGTTGCCGTTTTGCGGACTTTAGTCCGATTTGTAGCCTTTTTAAACGTTGCGTACTTTTTCGGCCTTTTTTATTTCATCAGTGGACTATTTCACTTTTTACCACCGGCAACAATGATAATATGGTTTTGGCCCTCGGAACTTACTGGAGTAATCAGTATGGCCCTAAGGCTGGAAAGTTTGGTGACCCCTGGTTTAAATGAAAAAATTTATTACAAGTTTTTAAATTTACATTATTTTTGTTAGTGATAATTAATAGTTCTAGTTTGTAATCATTGGCGCAATGATTAAAAATATTATATAATAAGATGGATTTCGTTAATTTTATTTTTGTTTTAATACATATATAATTGGAGATTTATTTTTATATTAAATTTATTATACTAATAAAAAAATAAGAAAGTTAAGAAGAAGAAGTTAAATGTATTTAACACAAAAAAATGTCGTGGTTATTGTTTTGATTTTATTCCGATCATTTTTTGGCCCGCCAAAAAATTCGGTAATATTAAATTGGCCCGCCTAAGAAAAACTTTGGGAACCCCTGTGTTAGGAGAGCATGGTGCCCCTTTGGCATATAGAATAGGTCAAAATTTCTGGTTAATACAGGATAACTTAAAATCGGATAACGGGATATAATTGCGGGAAATCGATTACGCGGGTACCGTCGTAAAGGTGACGAGTTGACAGGATATTACGCTGCATATTTCTAAAGTGCGAGTGGGACAAAGGGTTTAAAAAAATATTGGATGGATGCCTTCATTGAAAATCCAAAGAAGAAGTTTATGGCCCGTTCAAGTCTGTTGTTTTTTTCTTATTTTTTCTATTTTCTTATGAGGATTGTAGGATTTGGAAAGATGAGAATACACGATCGTACATCGTTCCAGATCCAAAAAGGTCGTATAAATACGATGTAAATCGTACGGATGGCAACACTGCTCATAACGCTCTGCGAGAACAACACACTAGTGTAACACTAAAATATTACATCCCAAAATATGTGGTGATAATAATGATTAGGATGTGATATTATGCAAGTGTTATATTTTCGTCGCGTTACTATATTTCTTTGACATTTTTGTCAATTTTGTCTTCTTTTATTTTTTGCTATGATAATTTAAGGTTTGATGTTTTCGTAGCGCGTTATTTTCGTAGTGCGTTGTTATGTTATAGAACCGAACCATCAACCGAACCGAATATATGTGATGAATTTATGTGAAATATGTGAAAGAAATTTCATTCTTCCTATTCAATAATTTTCATGTATATTTTAGATGAAAATATATTTGTAAAAAAATTTAAATGATAATTTTCAATGTTTATATAGTTTGCAATGTAATGATTTTCAAATTTAAATTTGGTGTTACACTAAATATTAATATTGGTTATTTTTAATTTTAATAAATAAATAATAATTTTATAAATTAATTTTATAAATTAATGGCCAGTGGATTTATTTATTTCATACATTAATTGAAAAATGGTTTCTATGACATAACAACGCGCGATTAAATGACGTGCGACTAAACCACGTGGTGATAATAATAATTATATAATGATTAAAAGGAATAGGATGGTTGAGACCGTTACTACGTCGTAATACATACTTACACTGAATTGAAAAATTCACTATGTTTTAAACACCCTTAACATTTAAAAATATTTTATTACTTGTTATTCGGTTATATAAATTTAAACATTTAACACTTAGTTTAAATACAATCAATGATCAATATGTAAACCACTTGAAAATGACCTTCACCAGTCGAATCTCGAGTCGTGTTAAATGTTTCAAATCAGTTATAAAATATATTTGCATATCAATTGTGGTTAAACATAGTCAATTTTCCAATTCAGTGTAATGATTAAACTTATTACGGTTTAGTTCTTGGAATTTAGAAATAACGTTTTGAATTAAAAATATTGGCGGCTAAAAATCGTACTTGCCGTGAAAATATGTTCAGTCAACTAAAAATGAAATTCCCTAAACTCCCCAATTCTCACACTCCAGTTTCGTAAATGTGCTTTGAGATTTTTTTGAAGGGCATGAAGGTATTATTATTAATTGTGATCGTCGCGTTTTAAAATTGTTGATTGTATGATAATTACCTTTTTTTAAATAAAAAAGTAATAATCCATAAAAATAGTGGTTTAAATAGCGTGTTTAAATATTGTTGTCAAACGGCAACGTGTGTTGTAGCCATGCGTTTTTAATACAACATGGTGGGTGCCCATATTGAACATTTTCTTAAAAATATTTCTTTATATTAAAGTTTCATAATCACTCGGAAAAAATATTAGGAACAATGTCCAGTCAAGTGATTGAAAATAAGTTTACTGTAAATCAATGTTCTAATGTAAATGCCCAAGAACTTGGGTCATCCTCCTATGCTGATGTTGTTTTAAATTTTAAACAAGCCATTAGCAATAGCAACAAGGAAAACATTTCCGAAGAACCCAACTTCAACCAACAAGCCCTACAACAAATGAATGTTGATATGGCATATTCTGATGAAGGAGAATCCTTCACACCAGTCATTTTTCATCATCGAAAAGAAAGAAAGAATGAAAAGAAAAAATTACGTGAGAGCAGACAGAAAGATGAAAAAGAAAAGCGGGATGTTCCTGCTGTCAATCCTAAAGAAAAACAGGTTCCAAATGATCCAGAATTGAAAGATGAGCCTGTTGAAATAAAAAAAGTATTTGTTGAAGCCCCATTGCCTAAAACTAATCCTTGGCAAGCAAAAGGATCCAATAAATCTGATGAAAAAAGAGTGTTACAACCCCAAAAACAAGAAACTGGCTCATCAGCAAAAGTCATTCAAGTCAAGAAAAGTACTCAACAGGTAATTTTTTTATTAACCTTCAAAATACGATTGGAGCTTTAAATGATTATAAAATTTAAAATCATTATTTTAGGCTGAAAATATAACAGATATACATGATTGGCCAACATTAGGAGATCAGTCTTTAGAGGTATTTATTATCAATTAGACTTAATTTAAATTAAATTAAACACACATTAGCTCACATATCTCATAAATTTCCATAATAGAAATTGGAATTCAATGATAATATTTGAATAAAATATGTCGTTCAGAATATATCAAAATTAAATAATCATGTACAAATTACATTTTGAATGATTCATTTTTATTTTTTCTGAGCAGAGGAAATTAAATGGTGCTAATGTACCAGTTGCTGTTTCTTCTGGTGGTAAAGAATCGGACCGTGAGCTTGAATTAGATCAGAAAAAGAGAACTAGTAAACACAAATGGGTTCCATTAGAAATAGATGTTACCAAAGGAAATCAAAGGAATGCTTCACCAAGGCATAGGAATGATAATTCAATTGATGTTCAATCAACTGTTAGTGAAAATGATAGAGATTGGAAAGCAGAAATACATGATTCCAACAAGAACAGCAAAATGGCAAGATCAACCTCTGCTGTTCCTCGAGGTCGTGGGAGGAACAGAGGTGCGAGAAGATCCAATTACAACCGGAATAATAATAGATCATCCACTGATGGTGATTTTTCTTCAGACTATCTACATTCTGGAAAATTTCCTGGAATAGATAGTAATGGATTTGTTGTACCATATATGGGTACTTTTTACTACAATGCCCAGAGTTATGTCAATTTGGATTCACCCACTTTGAAGGATTATATAAAAAAGCAAATTGAATATTATTTTAGTGAAGAAAATTTACAAAGGGATTTCTTCTTACGCCGAAAAATGGATACCAATGGTTACTTACCTGTTACTTTAATTGCTTCCTTTCATAGAATCCAAGCTCTTACAACTAACTTATCCCTTGTAGTTGAGGCAATAACAAATTCTGAAAAATTGGAGATCTCCTCAGGATTCAAAGTAATTTAATATAGATTATTCCTGATAAAATTATAGTAATTTTTTTTCATTCTCAGGTACGAACTCGTAAAGATCCTTTAAAATGGCCAATTTTGGAACAGAATGAGATGCCTGAAGATCTACGGCAATTATCAATTGATCATCTAATACCTCCTCCACCACTGCCACAAACTTTTCGTCCACATACAACCGCTAACTCTTATATGGATCCCAATTTAAATCCCAATGTTGCAGAATTTTTTCCTGTTCCTCACGATGTTCATAAAACAGGTAATTTTAGGTAACAGGTCATTTAGTAAAATACTCAGACAGAACCTTTGCAGTATAACTCATAAAGATCCAGATGTTAGGTAGCTATTTTTTATATAGTGCTATGTTTACATCAACAAATATTTCTTATTAATAGGTAGGCATAAATATTACCATTTCTTTTTCTAGACCAAATCAACAAACAGAGTACTGGAGATAGTGACAATAATTGGAGAGAAGTAAAACGTAAAAATAAAGATATGAGAGGCAAAAAGGATGTACGTGGAAAGGAAGAACAACATTTTGAAAGAGAGGAATTAGACTTCCATTTTGATGAGGAGTTGGACCAGGAAGTTCCTACTGGACGACAGAATAAATTTACCACTGATTGGCCAGAGGAAGATTCAGATGAGCTTAGTGATAGGGATGTTAACAAACTGCTTATTGTTACTCAGGCACCTTCATCTAGGGTACCCAAACATGAAGGTTATGATCGTACAGGTGATTGGACAACTCGTGTTAAAATGACTCAAGAACTTGAACAAGCTATTAACGATGGATTATACTATTATGAAGAAGATTTATGGGTTGATGATGATTATGTAAGTCATTTAGATTCAATCCATTAGTTTTGATTTTATTTTTAAAAACAGAAACTTATAACTCAATGTGTAAATTCCATTTAAAAGCATTTTTATTTTTCATTGTAGGAACGTCCCATGTTTGGTAGCTACAAGACTGTAAATATTATTAGTCAAGAAGACTTCAAGAAAATTGCTCCTCCAGCTCCAAAGAAGCTTAATCCTGAAGTTCCACCACCACCACCCCCACAGGTAATATTAATATTTACACATCAAGTTTATTTACATAACACATTGCTCTATTTAGGTTAATATAGTTCCTGAAGATCATAGGAACACTGTTCTTAGACCATCAGTGGTCGCATCTAGGTCTAGGCTTACTACACATCGAAATGTTCCAAGATTTTATGCTGTTGTAAAAGATGAAACACCTGATCCTTGTACACCTCGTAAACGCAAAACAAGACATTCTAGTAATCCTCCTATAGAACACCATGTTGGTTGGATCATGGATAGCAAAGAACACAGAATGAGAACATCATCTGCTGGGTAAGTTGCTCAACTAAATATTTACTTACTAAAATAATGTTAATCTGAAAACATTTTACTTCACAAGGGTATATTCATTTCTTCAATTTATAGAATTCATACAAGACTTATATGTTTATTTTCATGAAAATTCAGATAGAATTTTAGAATAGGGAATATGCAAGTGATTTAAATTTACCTGATTTTTTTACCCCTTATACTTTGATCTTGACATTACACCTAAACCATTATTTTCTCATTTAGTTTGTATTTAATGCCATAAAACTAATTCAAAAAGTCCAAAATATGCCAGCGAAATTCAAATTTGCGAAACACATCACCATTGGTCAATATCATGGTCAATACTAGGGACGGGGTGTTATGGCGCGGGGAGTGTCCATGTTCGCAGCGAGGGGGTTGACCATACCAATATGGCGAACCACTCCGAATTAGTGCTGCACCCTATCGGTCAAGTAAAATTGTAATGTGTTGGCCGCTTTAATAGATGACATTGGGCACGGAATCTCAAATTATTCAGTGTAGTTTAGATCAGTGTTTCTCAAACTTATTTGTCTCATCGCCCACCTTTGATATTCTAAGTTAATAGCGCCCCCCAAATCTATCTTATTATATATATGTATATATATATATATATATATATATATATATATATATTTGTCTCATCGCCCACCTTTGATATTCTAAGTTAATAGCGCCCCCCAAATCTATCATATTATATATATATATATATATATATATATATATATATATATATATATATATATATATATATATATAATATGGCATCTTTGGTGCAATAATTTGAAATTCAATTTAAAGAAGCTTTTTTTCTCTTTCTAGAGTAAAAGTATCTTGATTTACCGAGTATTTTATAGGATACTGAAAATTTTTCATTTCTATCGAAATTTTTATTGTAAAACAACGAAAATACTTAAATATTCACTAGAAATCTAGCAACGTTGAAAGTAAAATTTATATATCAAGATACACGCGCTAGTGAGGACAAACCGCAATTTCTTGTAACATCATCATTCAAAATAAATTGTAAGTT
This sequence comes from Phosphuga atrata, assembly GCA_944588485.1. Classification (NCBI taxonomy): domain Eukaryota; kingdom Metazoa; phylum Arthropoda; class Insecta; order Coleoptera; family Silphidae; genus Phosphuga; species Phosphuga atrata. Next base: position 5,968,530 of record OX155909.1, read on the forward strand.
TAGGTCTCAGAACCTATTTAGATTAATAATAAATGAATTCTTAAATAATTAGCAACAATAATTGTGATAGTTTTTGAAATATTTCAAATAAAAATTAACATGCGGGGATCGTTGTCGAAAGAAAAATTCTCATTACTTCACGCGTCACGGGAAAATCTCATTACCTCCAGCATCCCTTGTCCCGTCAGGGTTTTTGTTCGGTCTATCCATCGTGTCGGCGATCTTCCTCTTGGGCGGCGGCTTTGGACTTTGCCTTCTACTATGAGTCGTCCAATATTGTCGAGCCTCCTTGCCACATGACCCAGGTATCCCAGATACCGTTGGTTTATTGTCTGGTCTTTATAGTCTGGTGGGCTGTCCATGGTATTTGCAGCATTTTTCTATAGCACTGCATTTCAAACGCTCCTATTCTGCGTTGGTCTGAGGTCCGAATAGTCCACGTTTCGCAGGCGTAAGTTGCAATGGAGAAGACCAGGCTATGTATGAGCCGAAGTTTCGTGTTTTGGTAATGGCTCGATCTTTCCAAATTTTCACCAGTTTTGCCATAGACGTTCTGGCAATCGCTATTCGTTTGCGGATTTCATCCTTCAATCCACCTTTGTTGGTAACTACTGATCCTAAATAATCAAATCTTTTCACCACTGCAAATCCAGCCACGGTGTTGCCTTGTGGCAGGTTTTCATTTTGTCTGTCTATTTTCATGATCTTTGTTTTGGCTCTATTAATCTCCAGTCCATATGCGCTACTCTCTTCTGTGAGTCTGACCATTATAGCCTCCATTTCGGCTTCCTCTGAAGCCAGAATCACAGTATCATCTGCATATCTCAAATTCGTTATCCGTTTGTCTCCAACAGCGACCCCCCTGTTCCAATCTTCTAGTACCTTTCGCATAATGTATTCTGTGTAAATGTTAAACAGTATTGGCGTCAATATGCATCTTTGCCGCACTCCCGATAGTATTTTGAATGTTTCGGAGGATGTGTTACTTGTGCTGACACATGCAGTACTGGTCTCGTAAAGCTGTCTGATTAACCTTATTACATGCAGTGGTGTTCCCATTTTCTCTAGCATTTGCCATAGTTTGCGCTACTTCACTTTATCAAACGATATAGTATAATCCACGAAGTACAGGTATGCTTTCACTTTGAATTCTCTGGTATTTTCTATTATTTGCCTTACGTTTAAGACCTGCTCCCGTGTACCCTTTCCCGGGACATATCCTGATTTTTTGTCTGCAATCTCTGGCAACAGGATGTATTTTAGTCTGGCATTAAGTATGTGTAGCATAATCTTGCTGGCATGTAATACCAGCCCTATGGTTCTATAGTTAGCACAGTCTGCAAGGGAACCTTTTTTGTATATGGGTATTAACAGAGATTTTGCCCACTCTTCTGGCCATTTCCCTGATGTCCATATGCATTGGCAAATAGTATGCATACTGTCTATTCCTGCTTCTCCCATTGCTTTAATTGTTTCAGCATTAATGTTGTCTGGCCCCGTTGCCTTTCTATCTCCAAGTTTCCTTATAGCTTTCTCTACCTCGGTTTTAACAATACCCGGCTTCATTTCATACTGTCTGTTCTCCGATCCCACATATGTTGTGGGGTTATCATGGTTTAATTTGGTGCAGTAATTTTTCCATACTTCCGATATTCCCTTTAGGTCGGTTATAATGTTTCACTGCTCATCCTGGATTATTTGCGTTTTTGGCTTGAAATCACGAGAAAGATTTCACTCTGCTTTATAGGTCATGCGTATTGTTCTGGTTCGCATGGTTTTCTATTTCCATGCATATATTGTGTATGTATTGGTTTTTGTCCCTGCGTGACTCGGTTTTTATTTGTCTGTTAAATTGTCGAGTTTTTATAGCTTTCTCTATTGGGTCCGTGTTAGAGAGCTTAATATTTCTTCACTGTTCTACCAGTTCCAGTGTTTCATCCGTCATTCAATGTTTCCTTTTTTGTTTGGGCTCTTGTTTTAGACATTTCGCTGCGGTCAGTTCAATCCATCTTTTTGTTTCTTCCTATAGTTGGTTTAGGTCATTGTGATTGCCCGGATGTGGTAGTTCAGATAGGGCTTGCTGGAAGGTCGTTGGTTGCTGCGCATTTACTTTTTTCTTGCTATCTGGTTTGATGAGTCTTTGTAGCTTTATTCCAAAGTCTGCAATTAATAGTCTGTGGTCAGAGCCGCATTCGGCACTTGGCTTGGTTTTCACGTCTCTTATCTACTAGTAGGTAGTCAATCTGGTTTTTGGTCTTTTTATCAGGAGATGTCCAAGTAGATTGATGAGTAGATGGCGTCGGGCATGATGTTGAAACAGGGTGTTCAGAACTGTTAAGTTGTTGTCAGTTGCGAATTGCATGAGTCTTTCCCCTCTCTCGTTCCGCGTTCCAAGTCCGCACTTGCCTACGATACTGCGATTGTGATCGTCTGCTTTTGTTGCCCCGATCTTGGCATTAAAGTCATCTAAGATAATCATGATATCCCTGGAGGCTATTCTCTCCATTAGCTCCTCGATGAGCCCGTACGTATCTTCAATATCCTGATCAGGTGCATCACAGGTTGGAAAATATGCTTGAATGAAGTGCATCTTTACTGGTTTGGTGTTTAGGGTTATTATTATTATTCTATCGTTAACTGGTCGGTAACTTTCCGCCCATTTGGCCACGCAACGAAATATATGCAGTGGTGCGTTTCGTGATACCTACCGCCCCCTATATCGCCCCCTGGTTACCTACCCGCCCCCGATATCGCCCCCTGGCTACCTAGCGACCCCCAAAACGATGTCATCGCCCACTTTGAGAAACGCTGGTTTAGATTACCACACATGCACATACCTAAAGTTTATTGTTTATGTCGCCGTTGTGTCAGAATTTGCATGGGCATATGAATAATATATTAATATATTATTCCTATGCCCATGCTTATTCATTGGTTACACTGTTTTATAATTTTTATTTTACTCTCTCTTTTTCTGGCTCCACCAGCCACTAATATATTGTCTCTGCAAGATTTTATTGGAAATTGAATAAAATTCTATAACGTATTATATATATATATATATATATATATATATATATATATATATATATATATATATTTATTAATTACTATATATTAATATAATATTTTATTATAACTTAAAGTAACTTTGAAGTACTAATTTTATACAGTATATTTGACAGATTTGTCATCCTGATTATAGTTCTGTTATTTAAAATACTCTCCAAATTGACCATAACAATATGGCGACCATTTCCCCACAGCAATGCCAGTCCCCTCGCCCATAATGATACTTTACACTCCGTCCCTAGTATTCATTAGTCAAAGGTCGATATGGTATGTGACGTGCACATTGACATATATCGGCGTCGATGTAGGTAGGGTGGACTACCTCGATTGGGACTTTGTCAAACACTTTACCTTTTGTACTTATAATAGTGTTTTTACATTCCGGTACTATAGAATATCTAGGACGATCTGGACGTCATCCAAAGCGCGCGATAAATGGGACCGTTCAAACAGGTCAAATTTAATCGGTATTGTTATCGGTATGTTAAGACGTAATAAAAAGTGAATTAAGCATATAAAAAAATTGATGCATTTTCCCTATTATAATTGCGACAACTATCAACTGTTTTACTGAATATGACAAAAGACGCATCTCCACAATGGATTGACAAGACGAACGGTATTGTATGACAGTTACATAACTTGTAGATTGATTGAAGTAAACAACGATTGTTAATATCAGAATTACATTATTTTAATGAATCAAATTAAAGTGAAGATACGTTTATATTAGGAGGTCACATACTTCTATGAGGAATTATGTTTACAAAATTTGCTAATAATCTTGATTCAAAGAATTGAAATTTCAAGAATCCCAACCCATTTATAAACCATAACTAATTTTATTGTTTATTTTAATTTTAGAAGTAGCATGGGGACAAGCCCTATTGATCATCTTGGTACTAGCTATGGAAGTGTTCCACAATCCTTACCAACGTTCCAACATCCATCGCACGCATTGTTAAAAGAAAATAACTTTACTCAACAAGCGTATCATAAATATAGACATCGTTGTCTAAAAGAACGCAAACGTTGGGGAAGTGGCCATTCCAATGAAATGAATACATTGTTTAGATTCTGGTCGTTCTTCCTTAGAGAAAACTTTAACAGGTCAATGTATAATGAATTTAAGTCAATTGCTTTAGAAGATGCTGAAAGAGGATATAGATATGGCTTAGAATGTCTCTTCAGGTTTTATTCATATGGTCTAGAGGTGAAGTTTCGACCACAACTATATGAGGATTTCCAAGAAGAGACCATTAAAGACTATGAGAATGGACAGCTGTATGGTTTGGAAAAATTCTGGGCGTTCATTAAATATTATAAACATAGCTCTGCGTTACAAGTAAACAACACTCTAAATGAATACTTATCTAAGTATAAAGTTATCGAAGATTTCCGTGTCGTTGAGGTGAGGAAAATTAAAAGTTGTTATATCTGGCATTAAATTAAGCGGCAGGTTCTTTAAACTACCACAACTAAAAAGAAATTGTGCTACGTATTAATTACTTTTACTACGTATTTTATTTTACATCCTAGCACTAACGTCAAGTCAAGTTAGGTCAAAAGGGCGCTCTCGGGTTCAAAATAATTTGTGGGTTAGCAATGGTAGGTAGAACAAAGAAAAATAATGATACTCGCAAAACAGAAGTGTTTTAATGGACTAAAAGGCATATGACCAAGCAAATGTCTTATTTATTTATTTAATTATTGATTATTATAAATAAAACCTGCTTTTAGTTTTCAAATAAGTTTCATAGATCTGCATTTTAAAGGTACTACAGGTAAACCTCGTTTTACGCCTGGGTTCCGTTCCGAGAGACACAAAAAGTCGGCGTAAAATGAACACAAATCTAATGGTATAAAAATTCTAATTACAATCTAATATGCTTATTTAACGTATAGCCTATAAATAAATTTTCACACTTTGTTTGAAAAAAGCTTCCAATTTCATTTGCCTTGATTGTTGTTTCCTTTCTTGCAGAATCATAGCATAAGGTCGAACAGCAGCGGTTGGTCTGTTATAATTCATCTGTTAACCTCTCTATGGAAGAAGGAATACGAATTAGACCGGCCGATTTTAGGGTTTTCCTCTTCTTCTACGGGATTTTCTGATTGACGGCGATCTACACTGCTCGGTCACATCTTCGGTTGTTACGTTTTCGAATCCGCATTCACGTGTAAGCTTGATAATGTCTTCGTTTAAGCTAATGTTATCTACCTCTTCTACACTAGCACCTTGTATAAATCTAGGCAGCAATTTACGCCAAACGCCGTTTAAACGATTGGTTGTCATTTCGTCCCAAGCAGACTTCAGATTTTTTATTTCTTTTAAAATGTCATATGACCGCCAATAATCTTTAACGGTCTGATTGGAAATAGTATCTATTGCCTTACTAACTATGCGCAAATAATATGCTTTACAGGTAGAAATTATCGCCTGGTCCATGGGTTGTAACATTATTTTATGACGTTTTATTGGCATATATACAAAACATTTTAAATAAATTCATTAGAATACTAATATACATCATATATTACAAATTACATATTACCGGAATAGGTTATGCTTGCTTAATAGGTGCTTAATAATGCTTAATAAGTTTGCTCTTTCCACTTTTTCACCATCCATAACAATTCCAAACCATTTCCGCTTTCATCCATACACTTCTTCGATTTTTGTCCTAGCCTTTTCTCTTGTTCCTTCCATTCATTTCTTGTACATTCTTCCATTCAATGTTTCCATCTATCCTCTCCTATCCCACATACTCTTCCTATTTTCTTCACTCATCCAATATTTCCTACCACGCTCTTCACTCCCACACCTAAACCTTGCTAGTATGACCTGCGCGTCTGACTCTTTACTTGTTTGCACCTGTAATATGGAAGCGCCTACTATTATCTGGTGTCGGACGAACCGAACCAAATTCCACGGCCGGCACCAACCGGCGTAATTGTGAATCGGCGTAAATCGAACCGGCGTAAAATGAGGTTTACATTTACTTTGTAGTGTTTGTTTTATTTTCGCCCGTAATTGTACAGTAGAACATTTAAATCGGTTTAATTGGACTGGAGCATTGAAATAGAATGACAAATTTGTTGAAAGAAAACGGTATCGCGAAAATTGCACAGCAGATAAAGTTATTATAAAGTGCTCGGAGAGCGCAAACAACAACCTTGCGACAGTGGGATCTCAGTTGTCCACTACTACTCTAGACCATTGGTCTCTGTAGGTAAATAAGGTACTTGAATTTATACATGGGATACGATAAGATGAACCATGGGCGTAGTCAGGGGGGGGGGATGTGTTGGGGGTTCAACTGCTTTCTAATGTTGGATTCGGGATATTTTGACACATTGTGCGATTGTTCTTCACACAAAAACGGGTGAACTTATGTGGCCTAAGTGCTAGAAAGCCAATGTTCCAACGTTGGATCTATTATTCATGAATCATGTAAATATAGGTATAGCAATCGTTGTGTATCATGTTTGTCTGATATCAAAATTTAAGCCAGTGTAGGATTCAACGTTTGACGCACCGTATAGCTCTGGCCGTAGTTTCTTTGTTCTGTGTTTAAACCTTATATCCTTAGATAATTGCTATTGAAGCGCATGCGCGTCCGCTTTGTTTCAAAGGCGGGAATATGAAACTTTCGGGTAAGCGAGAGGGTGTGTTCTTATAAATAAGCCTGAAGGACTGAACACAATGTTTTTTTTGTTTCCGTCAAACTGCTATCATATCATTATTTGGCAATTGAATTGAGTGTGACTAAAAGATACTAAACACACCCTCTCTAACATCGAGTGCTTTTCGATATTTCGAATAATATAGATATTATACATATATGTTTGTGTAGTTTGTACAAAGTCGAAAGTTGCAGCATTTGAAAAGTTGAAAGTTGAAGTTTTGACATTTCGATGATATATAATTCGTTATTTTTAAACGCGTACAGTATAGTTGAGGGTTGAATATTTTTTATTCAAATATATTGATAAGTTTTTGATATATCTTTATATGTTCAAGCCTCAAATAAATGAAGCGGGGAAGTCGCAGAGTAGTCGTCATTTTCGCCAAAAAATAAGAAACAGAAGTGTGTCTGAAAGTTATTCTGCGGATAATTGCATTTTTCAAGGTCCATCGTCATCAGATGATAGGAATAGAAAGCATTCTGGGTACTTGATGAGCCGCCAAAGGTATAAGTATTCTAATAATAATTGCAGAAAAATTAATAAGTGATTTATAGGGACTTTGTTCAACCTGGTACAAGTGCACCAACTACTATTGGTAGATACATGACTAGAACTAGAGCACAATCCTTTGGTTCTGGGCGTACAAAACAAACTCGCACACGCACAGAATCCTGGAGACAGAGGGACAACGACAACAACGGTTCCAATGAAACGGCTGATAGCTCTAACAAAGGTATTCAATATGCATAATATTGAGTGGTGCAAATATTAATTTTTATAACTAACCCTTTGCACTCATGCATTATTTTTGCCATATTCTTCAACTATTGCTATTTGAAAAAAAAATGTTCTTCAACATTATGTGTGCAGCCTAAAAATACTTGCCATATACTTAAAGGCAAACCCAATTATATATAAGTATTTCAATTTTATTACAGCTTAGGGTTAATAAATATTTGCCATATTCTTAAAGGCAAACCAAATTGTAGATAAATATTTAAATTTTATTAGTTTTGAGTTTTTGTGCTAAATTTGTGGGTTGATTCTAGATTTTTTATCATATATTGATTTGACTTGTTTTTAAAAGATCGTAATTGTAAATATATGTATTCGTATAATTGTATCTTAAGTTATTTTTTTTATTTTACTACAAAATTTTGAATATAATGTGCACCCTGGATTTAGCGTAGAAATTTCGGATTATTTAAATAGCTACATACCCATAACTTTTCAAGATTTAAATTACATGAAACATTTGCTTACAAAACTTCAAATGAAAATAAACATCAATGTCAAATATGAGGGTTATTATAATACGTGCTCCGTGTTGCGAGTTCAAATTAGTACAAATTGTGCGCATTGTAATCAAGATTTTACGATTTGTATGCAAATGTAGAAAATTTAGATAAATTGTTTAAGTTTAAATAAGTCATTACATGTTATAGTCATTACAGATATGTTCATGCAATTTAAATACATTTTTTTACCACGAATTTAGTACAATGTGTGATTACTAAATCTATACTGTCAAAAAATACAAGAATATTAATTGGTTTATAAAAAATTATACTATTCAATATTTTAGATTATAATAGTAAACGTTCAGAGGAAATTAAAAAAAACTGTAATTAATTATATTAGAAAGTAGTTAGTAAACAGTAATAATACTACATTTAGTTTTCAACATTTTCTATTATGCTTACTATTTAGATTTATTTTAAAGTAGAAACCACATTTTATTTCTTGTTACTGTAAGTACTACATATATATGTTGTCCAAATCTTTAGTTATACTCTTGTTTTTATTATTAATTTTACTTATTCTCTTGTTTTTATCGAATTATAGCTCATTTTCATTTCAAAATATTTTTTGTTGCAAATTTCAATTGATTTAATTTTCTAAAAATAATATGTAAGTTTTCGTTATTATTTAATAATCACGTTTTGCTATATTTTTTGAGTGCAAAGGGTTACTAATTTAATACTAAAGACTTTAGAATAAATTAATTTTAAACGTGTTTGAGGATAATAGGATCTAAAGTAAATATTTTTATAATAATCTTATTCTAATACTATAATATTAAGTAAATTGGTGTTACTGCATATAAATTTGTATATAGATTCATAATTGTAATTCAATATTTCAAATTCGTTCCTTATAAGTATACCTACATTTGATACCTTTTAACGTTGTCCGTAAAAATATAGAACTTGCAAATACATATTTAAAAAATAATAATTTTTACTTTTTATATAATAGTGCAATAAAATATCTAGTCAATGACTATACTTCTATATTTACATTTTTGTGAAGTGAATCAATGAATTTTCTTGAAATGTATTGATTTACTTGATATTGATTGTTCAAAAAAACATTTCCAAGTCCTTTTATAATATGTTACCCGATTCTCTCAGTTGGAAAGTAACAGAAAAAATAGCACTAACTATGTATATTATTTTAAAATTTGATTAATAGATATTGTTGTAATAGAGCCTGCAGATGGACTGACAAATTTTAAATGCCAATCTTCGCTTTGAAGTAGGGCCGCCTAAGACATTTTGAATTGCTAACGGAATTTGATACAATTTTTTTTGCAAATATTTCGGAACCCAGTTAATAACATTTTATCGAGACCCCTCCATTAAAATTACATCCACTCTGGTGTAGCACACGCCATGCCATGTCACACATGGGGATTGCAATCAGGTGTCATTTTCAATCCTGCCGGATCCGGTCAAGAACTGAGGATTTATTTCCACTGAGATCACAACAATTAGGTATTTGAGCATGCTAACAAGTCTTATTCTTATATTTATGACAACATGATGATTCTGTCTAATGAAATATAATATCTATTTAAATGTCCATTTAGTTTAATGAACGCACTATAAATACGGTATTTGCCGGTGTATAAGGCGCACCCAAAAATTCAACCTAGTTTTTGTGCGCCTATAACGCGGACCTATGTTTAAGAGCTCATCTGCATTGATCTTTCGCTGTCTTATTTTTAAAAAAAGTAACAAAACGGTTTCAGATTTTCAAGATTTAGTCCTTTTCGAGAAATTCGAGGTTATTAGGTTTTCAAAATTCCTCCAGATAGTCTCACAGTATACTTCTATTTCCTCTAGAAAATAGTCTTTGAATGTTAATTTTGTCAAATCTTAACCTCGTCTTCATTAATCTATCGCTGCCTTATTTGTCAAAATATTTAAAAACGGTTTCAGATTTTCAAAATTTGGACTTTTTGGAGAAATTTGTGGTTTCTAGATTTCCCAAATTTCTCCAAATAGCCACACAGTAAAGAAACTAGTGAGAGTCTACAAATGTTAATTTTGTAAAATTCCATCTTAATTAATTGTGCCTGTCTTATTTTTCAAAATATTAACAAAACGGTTTTAGGTTAGGTTAGAAGTTAAAAAAATAAAGTTTGAACTTTTTGGTGTAATTTTTGGTTCATAGATTTCCAAAATTCCTTCAAATAGTTGCAGTCAGGAAAATAGTGAGAGTCTACAAATGTCAATTTTGTAAAATCTCATCTTCAGTGATCTGTCTTATTTTTCAAATATTAACAAAACGGTTTTATTTTATCAAAATTTGGACTTTTTGGTGTAATTTGTGGTTCTTAGATTTCCAAAATTCCTTCGAATAGTGGCACAGTCAGGAAAATAGTGAGAGTCTAAAAATGTTAATTTTGTAAAATTTCAACCTCATTTTCATTGATACGTCGCTGTCTTATTTTAAAAAATAGTAACAAAACGGTTTCCGATTTTCAAAATTTGGTCGTTTTGGAGAAATTCGAGGTTATTAGATTTTCAAAATTTCTCCAAATACTCTCACAGTAGAGAAAATTCCACCAAAGATTCTGTCAGTAGAGAAAATAGCAAGAGTCTATGAATGTTAATTTTGTCAAATCTTAACCCCGTCTTCATTAATCTGTCGCTGCCTTATTTCTCAAAATATTTACAAAACGGTTCCAGATTTTCAAAACTTGTACTTTCTGGAGAAAGTTGTGGTTTTTAGATTTCCAAAATTCCTCCAAATGGTTACACAGTAAATAAACTAGTGAGAGTCTACAAATGTTGATTTTGTAAAAGCTCAACCTCATCTTCATTGATCTGTGGTTGTCTTATTTTTTTAAATATTAACAAAACGGTTTTAGGTTATCAAAATTTGGACTTTTTGGAGTAATTTGTGGTTCTTAGATTTCTAAAAATCATTCAAATAGTTGCACAGTCAGGAAAATAGTGAGAGTCTACAAATGTTAATTTTGTAAAATTTCAACCTCATTTTCATTGATACGTCGCTGTCTTATTTTAAAAAATAGTAACAAAACGGTTTCCGATTTTCAAAATTTGGTCGTTTTGGAGAAATTCGAGGTTATTAGATTTTCAAAATTTCTCCAAATACTCTCACAGTAGAGAAAATTCCACCAAAGATTCTGTCAGTAGAGAAAATAGCAAGAGTCTATGAATGTTAATTTTGTCAAATCTTAACCCCGTCTTCATTAATCTGTCGCTGCCTTATTTCTCAAAATATTTACAAAACGGTTCCAGATTTTCAAAACTTGTACTTTCTGGAGAAAGTTGTGGTTTTTAGATTTCCAAAATTCCTCCAAATGGTTACACAGTAAATAAACTAGTGAGAGTCTACAAATGTTGATTTTGTAAAAGCTCAACCTCATCTTCATTGATCTGTGGTTGTCTTATTTTTTTAAATATTAACAAAACGGTTTTAGGTTATCAAAATTTGGACTTTTTGGAGTAATTTGTGGTTCTTAGATTTCTAAAAATCATTCAAATAGTTGCACAGTCAGGAAAATAGTGGGAGTCTACAAATGTTAATTTTGTAAAATTTCAACCTCATTTTCATTGATACGTCATTGCCTTATTTTTCAAAATATTAACCAATTGGTTTTAGATTATCAAAATTTGGACTTTTTGGAGAAATTCGAGGTTATTAGATTTCAAAATTCCACCAAAGATTCTGTCAGTAGAGAAAATAGCAAGAGTCTATGAATGTTAATTTTGTCAAATCTTAACCTCGTCTTCATAAATCTGTCGTTGCTTTATTTTTCAAAATATTTACAAAACGGTTTCAGATTTTAAAAATTTTGACTTTCGGTACAAATTTGTGGTTTTTAGATTTCCATAATTCATCCAAATAGTCGCGGAGTGAGGAAAATCGTGAGTCTACAAATGTTAATTTTGTAAGATTTAAACCTAATCTTTATTGATTTGGTGTTGCCTTATTTTTCAAGATATTAACAAAACGGTTTCAGATTTTCAAAATTGGGACTTTTTGGAGAAATTTGAGGTTTTTAGATTTCCAAAATTCCTCCAAATAGTCGCACAGTAAAGAAACTAGTGAGAGTCTACTAGTGAGACTCTTATTTTTCAAAATATTAACAAAATGGTTTTAGGTTATCAAAATTTTGACTTTTTGGAATAATTTGCACAGACAGGAAAATAGTAAGTCTACAAATGTCAATTTTGCCGCTGCCTTATTTCTCAAAATACTAACAAATAGGGATTTTTTTGAAAAAAGGTGCGCGTTATACATCAGCAAATACGCTAATTATTTTAAGTATACATTATTTATCATAAAATCAATTTTGGTTTTGAAATAAACCTACTCATGCAACAGCGCGATTATTTTAACCAAAATTAGCATCACCTGATCCGGTATATTGGTTCCGGATCCGGCAAACGATTAGTGATGCCGGATCCGCCGGTTTTCCGGATTGCAATCCCTAGTCACACAACACCTCGAACGCTCTCGCTTTTGCGCAGTTTCTTGATTACAATGAAAAGGAGTTTTGAAAAATTATTAAATATGGAAGAAAATTGTGAATTTTTATTTTCTTTAAATATATTCTCTAAATAATAACAAGAAAGTTTTGTGAAATTTTACTTTGTTGTAGGTAGCTTTTTGTAATATTTTTGTGTATATCAATAAATAAATTGCTGCTATTACTATTTATAATGTTAAATTTAATTTAATGTTATTTTATTTAAGTATGCAAAATAATTTATGAATTCAATACAAAAATCAAGACAATTCAATTATGAATGACGGTATTGACGGTTGACTGTTTGAATGTAATCCCCGTCATCAAACTAATGCTTTCACACAAACTATACGATTTTGCCCTGACATAGCTCCATTTGAAAGAATGATATTGTGGTCGGCATAAATAATCACAGGATGGTTCGAATGTTGCTTTAGAAATGTACAAAGGCTTAAGTGTAGAGAAAGATGAATACTCTTTTCTACGCGTTATGCTGCAATCGGTTTCTGCTTTAGTATGTGTAAAAAACACCCATGAACGTCACATTTTTACTCGCGTTTGTCTGATCGTCTGCAGGCGCCTTAACCCTTCGTCTTTACACTGTACTTTGCGTCTGTAAACGTGGGTCACTCATGCCCGACCGTACCTTACTTTCGTCATAAAATTTTGATTTAATTTGTGCCAATGTTGGGAACCTTCAACTTGAAAACAATTGTAAACAAAAAAAATCCTACATTTTTTTTCCTTAAACAAATAGAGTAATTTAGTGATCTACTTAAAAATCATAACTTCAAGAAAAAATAAGATTTTAACGTAAAAACCGACAAATTGAAGGTGAACTATAAATAAAACTTTTCGAAAAAAATTGATTTTTTGAAAGAAATTCTTAAGATTGGAAGGAAAAAATGTGAATAAATCATTTATTAGCTTTTAATCATTCTCAAACATTTATTTTAGCTTATGCAAAATTATTTTGAATTATCACTTTGATATAAAAAATAGCTATTCCATACCCAATTTGCACAATGCATTAATCGATGATTGTCGCAAATTGGTTTTGGCCATCGCCTTGAGGGAAGAAAAGGCACAGGTAGAAAAAGAAATCTTGGCTGAGGAGTATCAGAGAGTAGACTAACCTCAATGTTGAATAAATATTTCACGTTGCAAGAGATAGGGAAGCGTTTAAAAAAGAGATCGCCAACCTTCGTTAAGGAAGACGGCATATGAAGAAGAAGAAGGGACGAGAACCGACTGACAATAAACGACTGCAGTAAACAGTTGAAATTTGGAGAGACCATGAAAAACAAAACCATGACCCTTTCTAAATTGGTTTTGCCCGTTATTTGTACTTTCGGTACAACCGTGTGGAAAGGGTCATGTTTTTTTTTGTTGGTCTCTTAAAATTTCAACTATTTGCTGCAGCTGCTCAAAACCGACTGGGCTCTTGAAACTAGGCAGTCGGTTTTCGTCCCTTGTTCTTCTTCATATTTTCATTTTTTTTTCATTTTCACTTTAACGAAGGTTGGCGATCACTTTTTTAAACGCTTCCATATCTCTTGCAACGTGAAATCTTTGTTCAACACTGAGGTTAGTCCACTCTTTGATATACCTCAGCCAAGATTCCTTTTTCTTCCAATGCCTTTTGCTCCCTTTATTTTTCCCTGCATGATTACTTGTAGGAGGGAGTATTTGTCATTACGAAGCATGTGGCCAAGATATGCTGTTTTTCTTGTTCTGACGATTGTCATCAGTTTTCTGCCACGTTCAATTCTTCTTAGTACTTCTTCATTAGTGGTTCTAGCAGTCCAAGGAATTTTAAGTATGCGTCTGTAGAGCCACATTTCAAATGCCTCCGATCTTTTTATGGATTGTGCTTTTAGCGTCCAAGTTTCTACCCCATATGACAGCTGAGACTATACATAACATTCTAGGAACCTTAATCTCATGGCTAAACTTAATTTATTATTTGTGAACATTGACCTGTATTTTATAAATTCTTTCTGGGCTATTTCTATTGATTTTTATCTCCTCGTCTTGGTCCAATTGGGAATTTATGGTTGCTGACAGGTATTTACATTTGTCGACCCTCTCTAACTGTTTACCCTCCATTGTAAGTTGTATGTTGTCAATAGGAGTTTTTGAGATGACCATGTATTTGGCTTTAAGAAAATACAATAACTGAAATGGTTCCTAAACTCCATATCTACCATGCTTTCTTGAAGAGAGGCGTCTCTATTCGTCCTTCCCATTTCAATATTATATTTATGTTATATTTTGCATATTTCGGCGGAGTTGAACATTGGATTGAACCAAGGAATTTGGTTTGAATTGAAGGATTTTGGAATTGAAGGATTTTTTTCCATCCAGCGTTCTTTAGCCTCCTTAATCATGCAGTCTATTCGTTTCTTCATTTGATTATATTTTTGTTTCTTGTCCCTACACAACTTTTTTAAAGTGAAGCTAGCGAGAGTATTCACTTCCTCAAAAATTGTCAACCAAAACAGATTTTGGCATGTGGGCAGTGAGCTATGTTTACAGACGAAGGGTTAAAATTACAGAAACTGATTGAAAGTAATACTGGTAAAAACTAGTAACATACATTTTTGACTAAATGAAAATCATAATTAATGTATGTTATCAAAGCATGCACACATACAAACAGATTTGTTTTGATATTGTGGCATGTACGTTAAAATGATATTAAGCCATTATGCATCAATGTATGACAGGCATGTAATTACAACTTACATGAAAATAATTTAAAATCAAGGGTTTTGCAACAACTATGCCATAATTAAAGTCTTTTAATAGATTTAAAAATATATATTTTATCAACATACGCTAATATACAATAATACACAGATACATTTTTTGTTATTATAACGGAGCTCTAATTGATCGTTAATGTTTTATTAAATAAGGCTGCCAAATTACTATTTTAGTGGAATTAGTGCAAATGTAGTTTTATAAAATATATTTATCCACATAAGTATTTTGTTTGCAAGCAAATAATCAATAACTATCTAATCAAACATTTCCATTAAGATTCATTTTTTATTGCGCTTTTATAATTTTATTACTATCTTTGATATCCTTCAATATTGAATCCCACTTAACGCATTAACCGCCGCATCTAAGGGTGGCCTTATCCAAAATAACAACGCCATTTAACGTGTTAGTTTTATATTTGATTCTTAATTAATCACTTAACTCTGCTGTATTATTTTTGTTGTAGTTTAATACTGTTTTATTATTTTAGGAAAAGGAGAATAGACAGTTAGGACTACTCAAGAACTCGGCAGTAGTGTTAATGCCTTAATAAATTGATTACATATTTTTATAAGAGTTGCATACTCTTCTATTTCAAAACTCAATAATTATTCTGGGATTTTTTTATTTAATTATTATTAGGCTTGATGGTTTTTGTTGACTGTGTGATTTCAGTTTATTTATAATTGTCATTAAAAACGGTGCCAAATGATCGTGTGTCTATTATTACAGATAGATTTGCTACAATTATTATTATTTTATAACTATAAAATAATTTACGATATGAAATTAGTACTTCACATAAAACAACATTTTCTATAGTCTATATCCAATTGGAATGATTTTTTAGGCTAAGAAAATTAGGCAATTAATTTCACTTATTGTAAAAATAAGTAAACCTAGATCTTAAGTTTGTAAATATGACGATAATGAAGGAATATAAGTATGGGATGCTTTTTAATTCGTTTTAATTAAATCCCCATCCAATTCTAACCCATGGAATTATAATTGGAAACATAGGAATTTTTATTATACATCCGCCCAATGCAAAAATCGGACACGTATCATTGAAAGTACCTTTATGGTACTAAAAATATGTATATATACATATATATATATATATATATATATATATATATATATATATATATATATATATATATATACATATAACAATATACATATATAGTATTAAGCAAATGTGAAATTATTTTTATTAATATGATGAGTAATTTTTAATCCTGAACCCATAAATCCTATCTCTGCAACTTGGCAAATGTTACAAACAAACCCTTTGTATTGTGGTAAATAATTTGCTGTGCAGAGAGGACATTTCTCATCAGCTTTACCTCTATATATTGGTTGGAATGAATATGCACATAATGTGAAAGGATTATGTTCATCATACTGTAATTTAAACTCATCAGTTAAGTTGGAGTCACAAGCCTGTAATATCTTCTTCGTTTGTTGAGCTACATCTGGTCTTGGTCCTAAGTCTAATAGTCTTTTGGCAAATGACGAGGCTGTCTTATAATTCTTCAGTTTGAAGAACATGTTTAATGCTGTTCTCAGGGTTAATATTTGATGTATTGGTTGTAACTGACAATGTGTAAAATAAGCAGCCATTTCGCATTGTCTTTCTTGTTCCATGAGAGTAATTTTAGATAAGCTTTTTCTCAAGATTTCCATTTTTAATCCTATAATATATTCCCTACAAATTTTAACTAATTGTTGTGCTTCAGTAATATCATGTTTATTGTCCACAACAAGCAAGGTTACTTGTAATAACAAAGTTTGCAATCTCTCAATTGCCTCACTAAATTTACCACTAGTAGTTAATTGATAACACATCTGAAATAAGAAGTTAATTGATTAATATACTATTTCATTAAGGTATGGTTTACCTGTAACTTTTGGACTAAATCAGCTAGTTTTGTAATAGCTATTGGTAAGGCAACTTTATTGTCTTTTCCAAACTTTTGCGAATAACCATATTGTGGACAAATAAATTGTGGCTGGCAAAATATTGTTTTGGAGCTTCTATAAATTTCCATAAACAGTTTTTTGTAAGGTTCAACGTTAACAACACCCAGCTAGAAATTCATTTATTAATACCTAAAATAATAGTTAAATATACTCTGAATACCTGATTATTTAGTAACCTGATTGCAGATTCAAAAGAGCCTGCCATAACATGGTCAGCTACAACTTCCGAATTTTTAGTCCATAATATAGATGGAGAAGGACCTTTATTGGGCATATGAATGTAACTAGGATCACCCTGCTCATCAGATCTTGCTGAAGCTATTTCAGGTATATCTAGATCAGCATCCTCCACATCCCAACCACTATCTCCATCTCCACCATGTACCTAAAATTCAGGAATTTACTAAAAAGAAAGTATTATATAAAGAAACTATTTACATCAGGTTTGTGTAGCTGCAAATCTGGATCCATATCATCTTCTTCATCAGCCCAACCACCTTCATCTTCTAGCTTGCATTCTAGATTTGGATCAACGTCCAAGTTTATGGAATGGTTTGTAATTTTAGATGAAGTGGCGTTTTCAAAGAATCCCTAAAAACCATAAATTTTATATGTATATGGAGGGTATTATTATATTGGAATATGTATTATATATGTACATAAATGGCTAAAATTCTGAATAGCATTTGACTACATATTATTGTTATATTTCAAGGCACTACTGTTCTCTTACTCCATTTCGTGCACACAATATGCATGAAAAAGCACATTAAAACGTGATTGTAATAGGATTATCTCGAGGAATAAGTGTTCAAAAAGAATATAATTCAAGAAATTCTAAATGAATTGGCCGCCATGAGCGAAAGCGTCTTTTTAGATATAGGTTATTTGCTGTGGAGATAACTATACTCGAACCGGCGAGAGAATGCAGCAGTACTGGGCCGAGGTAAGAGGGGCAAGGGGCGCGCCGAGGTACGTGCAGATTAGTTTGATTTAAGAAATATTACAACTAAACATCGTGCACTCGAAATAAAGCGGGGGTATGCGCAGAACGATGGTAAACTGGCCGATACGAGATGCATTCTCTCGACAGTACGAGTATAGTGAAGGTGTACATAAACAAACCGTATACACTTGACAATGGACAGAAATTGTTCGTACAGAAATTTGAGCGCTAAACATTATGAATAATACAATCAAATGAAGCGGCCTATTTCAAATAAGTTATCTTCCACTTATTGTCAAATAAATCTTCATACATTAAGCATTCTTCAATTCTTCAATTTTTTATATTGATTATTATAAAAATAGCCCATTTAAATCATCATCAGAATTTTGGCCAATCGTGTAAAAATTAATCACAATTATTTTATTAATAGAAAAATTGCTTGTATTTGTTCTATAAATTTTGAAGTATCTTACTCTGCTAACAGTGAGCAACGGCCAATTATTTTCAGCAGGTTGAATTGGTGGTACTGGACGTAAAAATTTTGCACCTGGTTGAACTTGTGGAACTTGTTTTTCATTAAAAATACTTCCTAGTTCTTGTGCTACTTTATCTATACCATGTGTGGCTGCAGTTAAATATGCTAAAGAATTCAGATTAGAAGACTGTAATATTGTGATTCTTTCTACAATATCGCCAAGTAAAAGGGCACCATGATATTGTGCTGAACGTTCCTTACGTATTTCAGCAATCTTGGTCATTTTTCGTAGCTTTTCTAAATTTCCAGTAATTAAGTATAGGAATGATAATTTATCAAAACTCTTTGTTCGCTGATAACACATTTCAACAACCTGGTGATTGCCTTGCATTAATGCTGCATCAGCTAATTTTTCCCAACAAATTTTATCATTCAAAGATTTTGCAGCTTCAAGAGCAATCTCAATATTTCCACATTCAAGGGCTAAACCAAATATAGTTTTATCATCTTTTACAAAATGTAAAGCGACTTCAGGGTATCCTTTCTTTTGCAAGTATGAAATAATGGCTTGTCCCACCAAACGAGCATTTCTAACAATATAAAGAACTTCTTCATAGTTGTGATTTATAAGAGCCAATTTAAATTTATATTCTGTAGGATCTATTGTCAACATCCTCGGTTTATATTCCCTATCTAAACAGAACAAAAGATTGCCTTTAACACGAGTTATATAAATTGGAAGATCCAAAGTCCTTATAATTCCATTGTCACTAAAAGAAATTTATAATAAATTTAATTATAGTACATAATTGCTTTATATTATACCCATTATTTAAAACATATTTGATGTGATTGCTAGTTGTATAAATAAAAACCCCTGAATCATCCCATGCTCCAGATTTGACTTTGATGCTCTCATATATTGAACAAAGTTGCTCCAATTTACGATTACAAATAGTTACATAATGTTTAGAAAGTAAAGCTACACAAGACATATCCCAGGACCAAACTACATAACGGCATCTAGGAACTTTCACTAAAACATAATATTTCCATTATAATATCAAGTCTTTGCCTATGACAAATAAATAAATTACACCTACATTGTGCCAGAGTTCTTCTTTGTTGTACATCAAATAATGTTACATGTTCCATATCACGTAAGAGCAACATGCCTGTTCCAGCATAAAAAATTTCATCACCTTGTGGAGTTTGCACTTTCTTAGTAGTTTCATTCTTCAAATTTTTTATGTTTAGCTAAAAAGTCAAATTTAGTATAAGCATATTAATTTTCTAAAATATCTTCAATAGTAATGTAAAATATTTAAAAATTAACCATATATACACTCTAGTATTTTGAAAAACAATTTAAAAAGAAAAGTTTTTACATTAGTCTCCTTAGCTTCCACAATAAACATATTTTTCAAATAATAAATATCAGACAATATATATATATATATATATATATATATATATATATGACTAAACTGACCTGCATATTTCTATCCAATACAGCAAATCTGTTTCTAGCAACCCAAACTGCTGTATTACCTGGAGATCTCTTATATTCTATTTCGGAAGTTTGACTATCACTATCATGATCTTTAGGAATAGTATATAGATCATAATTATTTCCATCCACGTTGTTTGAACGAGTGCACAGCAAGACAGCATTTTCAGCAGGGTTAAATGACATTGAATAAACCGGTGATTTTCCACTCCCGCGCAATTGCATAACAAGTGTATCTTTCGATGTTGTAAAATCTAATTTACGCAAAAATCGTTCTTTAACATAATATAACAAATTTCCGTGTACTGTATAAGCTGGTCGTTCGCGCTCTAATTTGAATATAACCATGCCTGTATCATGTCCAGCAGCAAACAAATTTAGTGTAGGATGAGATGTTAGTACCCAGAAACGTGAATCATCTCTCCTAATTGTATCAAGACAAATACGTTTTGACATATCCCATATACGAATACTTTTATCTTCACTATTTGAAAGAAGAAGTTCTTGTCTGGGATGGAACAATACGCAGGATACATTGTTGTAATGCCCTCTACATGTATCAACTTCCCAAGCCTATAAAGAAATTAAGAAATTGTACTACTGCCATTTTAGTTTTATAGTCACAAAATACCTTTGAATCATTCATTCTCCATAGTTTGATCTGCCTATCATCAGCACCAGAGACAATTAGAGGTAATGTAGGATGGAAACAGGCCCAATTTACACCACGATCATGCCCTTCTAAAATATGTTTAACTACAGCATCAGCCTGTCCAAATAAGTCAGTGGTACCAGGATTCTTCAAATGATCTTCCAATACACCTGGCCCTGGTGCAACATTCTTTTTCCGTAAACCAGAGATATCCCAAACTCTAACTGTTTGATCTAATGATGCACTAACAAGAAGATCTTCACTTGGATGAAATATTGCGCACATTACATAATGACAATGTCCCGTAAGTACGCAAATGCAGGCACGGCTCTGCCAATTCCAAATTCGTATGGTTTGGTCGTCAGACGCAGAAACTATCCAAGGGTATTCATGGTGGAACATTGTTGTGCGTATGTAATCCAAATGACCCAATAGGGTAAAAATGCATCTTTTCAATTTGTAATTCCACACCTGTATATGTGATTTATTGTAAGAATTAAGTAAACTAAGTTGCTTATATCACCTTAATTTTGTAATCATCACCACCCGAAACAAAAAGTGGCTGTTGGTTGTGGAAGCAGATTCCTCTTACAGGACCATCATGTTCATCAAATTTCTCAAGCAGTGTACACATGCGGTAATCCCATAACTGAATAATTCCATTATGTAAACTGTAAAGAAAAATATTTTCAATTTAAAACATATATATATATATATATATATACATACATATATATATATATAAATACATATATATATATATATATAAATACATATATATATATATATATATATATATATATATATATGTCGTAGTCATATAGCGAAATCCGTCAGATTGTGTAAAAGCGAGTGTATGCATAATCTGACGGCAGTTAGTGTATTCTTTTTCAACTACACGATTTGACTAGGTAGTTCATGAAACCACCGTTTATATGCGTCGCTTTATATTTAACTGCACAATCTGATGTACACAATCTCCTGACTCGCTCCTCCGCTGTCACAAAACGAACATGTTTATTCCGACAACACCCAACGAAGCCCTCGCGGCAAAGTATTTCGACCCCGACTACTTGGACACTGTGGACGACAGCGACCTCGTCCAAATGATGAATTATATAACGCAACTGCTGTTGAAGAAACAAACCGCCAACGATAAACCCCAGGAAACCGCCGCCGAAAAGACAACCGATGCCGTCCCCGAGAAGACAAACGAAGCCGCACCCAAGAAGACAAACGAAGCCGCCGCAGAAAAGACAACCGAAACCGCCCCAAGGAGAAGAAATACACCAATGGACACTCACAGCCCCACCGAAGCCGCCCCAAGCGTAAACCCGACCAAGAAGAAGAGCAACCCATCACCATCAACGAGAAGACCAAACACATCAGGACCACAGGCCCCTGGAGAACAACCACAGAAGACGAAACACTGAAGAAGCAACCAAGAAAACCGACAACCACACCAGGACAACAAGACCCAACTATAGCCAAGTAAAGCCAAACGAAACCCAACGAAACACAGACAACAAAGACAAACAAACAGACTAAAAAAAAAAACACAAAGACAACCAAACCCCAAGACGGCGAGATAGCTGGGCGAAAGCTCAAAACCGCCAAATCAGCACAGGACACATGAGTACACAATCTGACTAACTTAACGTTTGTTTACTGTTTTGATGCTTCGTGAAATTTTCAAAATTAGTTTAATAATAAATAAAAAGTACAAATTTGTAATATTTTCCTATGGATGAAATGAAAATTTTTTTTTATAAAGAATTTAATAAATATTATAGTAATTTACCATCGAAACGACCTTATACTTCAATTGAATTACAAAAAGTAAGTTTTATTGCAGATATATTTTGAGGTTAAAGCTGTTATGAATTTCTGTAAATTGTTTTATTTTCTTTAGATTGCAAATGAAATATTTGTTGCGTTGGACAAAGGAAAAACTACTAAAACTAGAAGGGAATATTATTTATTGCAAAATTATGATATAGTCATAGTAAATGGTACTAAATCTCTGATAAAAAAGTCGAAGTCAAGTACTGACTCACTAATTTATTTAGTTGCTGAAGAAAACATATATGATAGATTATTTGAAGTGCATATTAATTGTGGACATGGTTCACGTGATAAAATGATCAACATTCTCAAGCAAAATTGCTATATACCAAGACCATGTGTAGAAATGTTTTTGGTCAGTTCTAAAATTTGTCAGCTGAAAAAAAATAAAACTGTAGCCAAAGTAGTTGCTAAGCCAATTATAACTAAAGATTTTATGACGAGAGGTCAAGTTGACCTCATTGACTACCAATCTATTCCTGATGGTGAATATAAATGGCTTTTAAACTATCAAGATCACTCCATATGTGCCTTAGGCCTCTGCGTGCAAAAACAGCTATTGATGTAGCTACAGAACTTTGGAAAATCTTTTTACAGTTCGGTGCACCTTCGATTCTGCAAAGTGACAATGGCCGAGAATTCATAAACAAAGTTATAGATGAGTTAAAAATCTTGTGGCCAAAACTACAAATCATTCATGGTAGGCCTCGCCACCCACAAAGCCAAGGAAGTGTTGAAAGGTCAAATCAAGATGTAGAACATATGCTACGTGCATGGATGCTGGATAATAAATCAGTTGCTTGGTCAATGGGTTGTCATTTTGTTCAGTGGCAAAAAAATAACTCATTTCATCGAGTTATTCGTCGAATTCCATTTAAGGCAGTTTTTGGAAATGACCCAAAGCTTGGTTTAGCATCAACGAATCTTCCTCAGCACATGATATCAACCATAACAAGTGAAGAAGAACTAAATAAAATTAATATTTCCATAAATGCTGCTAATACGACAGAAATTGATACCGCAAAAGTTGAAGACTGCAACAATATCTGTGACATAGTTGAAGATATCTTGATATTACCTGTTACAACATCTTATAATTTGAGTGAATCTGTTCCTGATGAACTTCATGTGATAAATAATTGTGCTAACTGTGAAAAAGACATATTACCTGACAATAATGTGTGTAGTAAATGTTTAATGCCTCTTCATTTATTGTGTTCTATGGGAGAAAATGTTTGCAACATATGTGTTACTGAAACTAATATTCAAAACAATCAAGAGCAGGCTTACGAGGGTCAAAAAATGCAGGCTGATGAAATGCTTTCCGTTACAAGAAAAGTTTTGCCACCCATAAGCATTGGAGATTGTGTTGGAGATTGTCCAGGTGACCCTCCAAACCTTGTAAACAGTGTTTGTTTACCACACTTGTAAACAGTGTTTACCAAGTCAGAATAGCAAAAGGGATAATAAAGTCTTGGTTTAACAAACCAGATCTCAAAAAAATCACAAGGAAAATTTTGAAATTAGAAAACGTTAATAAAAATAAGTTACTATCCCTGCGAGAAGCAGTTTCACTTACATCTCTTTTCCAAGGACAAGGGTACACAAAATGTTCCTGCCAACCTTCTAAACAGCAATGCAGGACAAATAGATGCCATTGTTATAAATTAGAAGTAAAATGTAATTCTCGTTGCCACAAAAGTGGACCCTGTGCAAATAAATAATTATCTAACCCTTTATCTACCAGAGAAAAAATAGATTTGAATAAAATTACCAATTGTTATGAACTATTTATTCATATAAGAAATCCAATGTAAAATAAATGTTTTAATTCATTGGTTTAAGTAAAAAGTAAGTCAGTTATGGTGAGACTACAGTTATAAATTTATTCTTTCTCACACATTTTTGGCACATGTAATAAGTAGACTTTCCACATCCTTTTAACTGGCATCATCGCACAGGTGGTGACAATTTTTTTATATTTTGATGTAGTTCTTAATGTATGTCATACAGAGGTTTAGAATTAGGAACAAGTTAATATTCAAATTGCTGACCCTTATTCTTCTTCTTCTTGTTACACCACTTTGGTTGTCCAAATTCATTCGGTGAAGTGTAAGTATAAAATTTTTTTGGCTGGCTAGCACTTAATTGCTTTGGTACTCCTACAGGATTGCTTTTTTTTGCTATTATTGCATTTAGTGTTTACCTTAATATTGCATTTGTCGACATGGACATTATTATTAATATCGTTAGAATCCACAGAATTACTACCAACATGACTAGCATAGTTACTTGCAGATTTATCACTATTGCAAGTACTAAATTGCAACAAACTCACTAATTCTTGTAAAACACTTATTTATATCTTCATTCACGAGTATGTCATCTTCATCTAAATTCTCTTCAAGTCACATTATTTTTTTCAATACATTTAATGTCAAAATTAATACATTTAAATTAATACATTTAATGTCCCATACAACATTATAGATAACCATAGTGTTTGTTCATACGAGATTTGTTTTTGGTAGTCCTAAAAAGATTCATTAGTATTATAGAGCTCCGGAAAGGTTGAGTATATTTATATATTCAAACTTTGTTCCGTCTTTATTAAGTTTATTTAAAAAATCGTTTAAAAAATCGCATACCAAGAAATTGACGAAGAAGTAGAATTGTTTTAGTTTTCTTTGTCAATTAATAACAATCGATTCTGACGAGTTGACAAAAAACTGCAATGAATTTGAAGAATTCTATCACGAAGACATTAATGCATATGAGCTCAAATCAGAATGTTTTCATTTAAGGGGGTATTTAAATAACATAGCAAAGAAACCAGCGGATTTGAGTATCTCAACTTTGCATAAATTGATAAATTAATAAAGTCTGATAAATTAGAAGAAACTTTTCCAAATGTTCAAATGTTGAAGTTGCTACAAGAATGTTCTTTTGCTTAATGGTTACCAATTGTATTGGAGATTTTTCACCGCTAAATAAAATAAAAAATTAATTACAAACAACTATGTTACAAGAAAGATTAACTAATTTGTCAATTATGTGCATAGAAAGTGATATCCTTAAAAAAATAGACTTTGATGATATAATAGATGATTTTTCACTACAGAAATCCCAAAAGAAACTATCGTAATCGGAACCATTTCAAACCAGCAGCATATTTATCTAATTGATAACATATGTATATTTGATTTGTACAAATTAACCAACCTACTATGCGAACAGAAAACTACTTACCAGCAAACTACTAAGTCACAAATCCAAAATAACTATATATAAGTGCCTAATACGACCGGTAGTTACTTATGGCTGTGAAACATGGACCCTCCTTAAGAAAAGTGAGGAAGAACTAAAGACATTTGAAAGAAAAATATTAAGAAAAGTATATGGTCCGATAAGGGAACAGGACGGAACATACAGGATAAGAATGAATCACGAACTAGAGTCTCTAATTGGAAACAACAACATAGTAAAACATGTAAAGGCACAGAGACTGAGGTGGATAGGCCATGTGCAAAGAATGGAAAAAGATCGAAACACCAAGCTTATCATGGAATGGAAACCCACCAATAGCCGACCAAGAGGAAGACCACGTAAAAGATGGAAGGAAAGCGTGGAAGAAGACATAAAAGCACTAGGAGTAAGGAATTGGAAAAGAGCAGCAGAAGATCGTGGAGAATGGCATAAAATAGTAGAGGAGGCCAAAACCCATAAAGGGTTGTAGAGCCAAAGGAAGAAGAAGAAGACAAATTAACCATAATAAATATAAGATCATAGCAGAAAAATGTTTTTGCCATTGACTTTCCAACAGGGCACTAAACTGTTGTGGTCCCAAGGGCCTCGGCAAAGCCTAAGACAGCACTGGTCATTATCCTGTTAACTGGGGAATTAAATTTCAACATGTTTCAAATTGCTCCACTGAAAAACGAAACACTTTTCATTTGTTGATTTTGACTAAATATTTTGTGATATATTAGAAAATATAAAAATAGAAATTAAAAATTAGAAAGGATTAATTAAACAAGTTTAAATAATTTTTTTGTGGTACAAATTTTTTTTAAACAATTCCTCGTATGATGAAATATTTCATCATACACTTACCAGTTAACAGGTTAAATAACAAATTAATTTCTGTTATTATTCCAGTTGTGTATTCAAGTTCTAAGGTTTCATATAAACAATTTAGATTCTTGAAATAATGAGTGAACAGAAAAAGTTATTGGCAATGTAAACCCAATGTAACATGTTTCTTGGTTTCTGACTTGACTGATCTATCTCTAAAAATCTCATTTCTAAAATATATTGTAAATTTCTGGCATTTTGTAAGTATTGCGTTATACCATTTTGTATTTGTTCTGCACGTTTTGGATAGTTTATTTTACAGGACAAGAGGACAGGTTAATTTTTAAATTTTGTTAATCAATGATAGTAGAATGCAAGGATAGTAAAATGCAAAAAATGCTGTTTTTGAGAATACTCATTAGGTTATTACAGCATCAACATTTAGATAGTAAAATGCATAGAAAATTGAGAATATATGGGGGATAAAAACAAAATGTACCTGGCTAAAATCCACGGGCGTTTTGGATGAAAAGAAAGCCCCTTTACCCGGGCTGATTTAGTTTCGAACTTCGTCAACATTGTCACCTGTCAACAATTATTGCTTCTTAGATATTAACTTTTACTTAATTTAATTATAATTTCCGTTTGAGGTAACACTAATAATACTAGTTAGTTTTGGTCGTCACTTCTAACCTAACAAATATTAAAATATGGCGAATTTGTAACGTCACCTATCTGAACACGAAAATTATCTGTGATTACAAGTGACATGGTAATGGCGCTGTTTCTCCATCTTCTGGGAGTTTTTGACACTAATTAGGCCGTAAATTTAAATTGTACACCAAATGCTTATCAAAAAACAAAGGTATTATATTTAACACTTTCGCTGCGGACGAAAATAAGTAGGCGTTCGCCGGGAGCTGAAATTAAGATATTTTTTTTAAATGAAATTTTCAGTCCGTAAAATAAAAACCTGTTTTTTTTTCAAAACAAAAACAATAATTCATGATGTTCAACCTAACAAAAGTAAAAAAAAATAAAACCAGAAAAAATAATAAAAAATGTATATTTTGAAAAACATATATATATATATATATATATATATATATATATATATACATGTATATTTTGAAAAACATATATTTGGGGTACGTATTGTTGGAAATTTATTTTTGTTTGTATTTTTATACAATGATTATTCATAATATTTTATTTTGGCGGCATTTTTATAGTTGTTATGTTGGTAAAACTTTTTTATATATGGCGTTTTTTTTTCCTGTCCGTTAACTAGCTTTACGTTTTTGTTTGTCGTTAGATGAAGATTCTGTGTTTAGTATTCTGTATGTTTTTTTAATGTTTTAGTTTAAGAATAAACGTTCATCCTAAAATTAATGTGCATTTGAATTATTAAAACTTAATAACAATAGGTTATTGGCCCAGTAAACGTGAATAAATTCAATGCGTAAACAAAATAAGTGCTATGGATGGATTAGGAAGTGAAGTTGAAGTGATCAATCAAGAACAAAAAACCATGTCGACATTCGTAAGTTCTTCAATTCCCAATATTATAAAACTAAAAGGCATTGAAAACTACCAAAGCTGGAAATATGATATGGAAATGTGCTTAATGCATGAGGACCTGTATGACTGTATTGAACTAGACAAAGATGGCAACCCATTGTGTTCGGACAAGAAAAAGGAACAAAGGGCTAGAGCAAAAATTGCTCTCAGTGTAGAAAATGGTCCAAAACTCTTAATCAGAAATTCAAAATCTGCTAGTGAATCTTGGTTAATTCTATTAAAAAACTATGACGACAAAGGAATAAACAGAAGATTGGTGCTTTTAGATCAGTTATTGGAAATTAAACTAAAAGAAAGTATGGATAGTTACGTGTTAAAATTTAAAGAAATAACTAGACAGTTACAAGAAATGGGAAAACCAATCGATGATGACTTAACAACTGTTTTAATGTTAAGGGGTCTTTCTTCTGAATATGAGGCGTTTAAAACCGTTTTGAAACATAACCTAAAAGGTGTTACGGCTGATGATGTGGGTTCAAAGCTCATTGCAGAGGCAAGAGAAAGAGAAATGTCACGTAAGGATTACAAAGAAAGTGGTGCAGCTTTTTCTGCTAAGGGACAGCATTCAAGGCCTTATGAGAACAGCCAGAATTGGATAAGTAGTCAATCCAATGGAGGAGGACGAGGTGGAACAGTGGTGAGAAGATCTAATCAGCCCCCAGGAGGAAATCAAGTTCGTCAATCCTGTTTTCACTGCAAGAAGGTGGGTCATACGGCTAAATACTGTTGGTTCAAGACGAGGCACAGGCCACAAACTGAAGATAATGGTAATAGTCAGAACAAAAGTACTGTAAGTACAAATCAGAGTAATAATTCTGGTAGCAAAGGGGACAAATCATATAATTGGCTCACTGCATTATCGGTAAAAGTTGAATCAGAGGGTTGGTATATTGACTCAGGAGCAACGACGCATTTTTCAAAGTCAAAAGATTTATTTGAAAATTTTAATAGCAATACAAATTATAAAACGGTTACTATTGCTAATAATGAGCAACTAGATGTTGAGGGCCAGGGACACATTTTTGTTAATCTAAAAAAGGGTATTAAAATTAAAATGAATGATGTGGTATATGTCCCAAATTTGTCTGCAAATCTATTGTCAGTTAGTAAATTGGTACAAAATAATAATGTTGTTGTGTTTAACTCAAATGGTTGTAATATTTATTCTGCAGACAATGTTAATGTAAAAGGTGAGGTCATGGCATCCGCTAGGTGTGTTGATGGTATTTATAAATTAGAAATTGTAGAAAAATTAGAAAAACCAAATGTTTTGTCTGAAAATTTAAATTCGGTTTCATCTAATTGTTTTATGGTTAAAAATGATCAAATGCTTTGGCATAGACGGCTAGGACATTTGAGCGGTCAAAGCATGAAAGCACTAAAAGATAAATTATCTGTTGGTATAAATTTTAACCATAAAGAGTCAGAACCGTGTATCTCTTGCGTAGAAGGGAAAATGACCCGTACCCCATTTCCAAAAGCTAGTGGCAGGCGCACAACTGAGAAATTGCTCTTGGTTCATTCAGATTTGGTTGGCCCTATGAACATAAAGTCAATTCAGGGTAAAAATTATATGCTATTATTTGAAGATGACTATACTAGGAAAATATTTGTTTATTTTTTGACCTCAAAAGATGAAGTTGGATATTATTTTAAATTATTTAAATCCAATGTTGAAAAAGAGACCGGGCTACAAATTAAAGCACTCAGAACTGATTGCGGTAGTGATTACGTGAATAAAGAACTTGAAGGGTTTCTAAGTAATTATGGAATAAAGCATGAAAAATCGGTTCCCTATGATCATGAACAGAATGGGGTAATTAAGAGGTCAGTTAGGACAATTGTTGACAAGGCTAAGAGTATGTTAAGTGATAGTGGGCTGGAAAAGCATTACTGGCAATATGCGTGTGAGGTGGCGATATACTTAAAAAATAGGTCACCCACCAGGGCGTTAGTTGGTTACACTCCTGAAGAAAAATGGAGTGGGAACAAAGTAGATTTAGCTCATATTAAGGTTTTTGGTTGCATTGCATTTGTGCATGTTCCAAAAGAGAAAAGAAAAAAATGGGATTTTAAGGCTCAAGCAAAAATTTTTGTTGGCTACCCAGATGGTATGAAAGGTTATAAATTAGTAGATCCTGGAATGCCGAGTAAAGTTACTTTAGCTAAAAGCGTAGTTTTCTTTGAGAATATGTCACTAGGTAATCTAGAATCGTGGAAAAATAATAAAATAGAACCAGTTAATGTTGAAAATGTTATTGCTTATTTAGAAAATTATGTGCCCGAGGGTGACTCAACTGAAAATTTAAATGAAAAAGATTCAATTGTCGATATTTCTGATTTGAACGAAACTAGTGTTTTGTCAGATAGTGATAGTGTTTTGAATGATAGTGACTTACCTGAAACTCCTGATGAAATAGACGAAGGTCAAGTTATAAGTAGGCGATATCCTTTGAGAGACAGAATTGCGAAACAATACCCTGATCACGTCCTTTATAGTGTAGGGATGAATGATGAGGAGCCAGCAACTTACATGGAGGCCATGTCGAGTGTAAATAAACAAAAATGGCAAGAAGCCATGGAGTCAGAAATTGAATCATTAAAGGAAAACAAAACATGGACCCTTGTAGATTTGCCTCCTAATAAAAATCTTATTGAATCGAAGTGGGTGTATAAAATTAAGAGAGATGCTAGTGGTAATATGATTGATAGGTTCAAGTGTAGGGTTGTTGCACGGGGTTTTAGCCAAAAATATGGGGTTGATTACGAGGAGACTTTTGCCCCTGTAGTTAGACATTCCACTATTAGGCTACTTTTTGCGTTAGCAGTAAAATATAATATGTGCGTAGAGCACTTAGATGTGGAAACCGCGTTTCTCAATAGTGAGTTAAAAGAAGAAATTTACATGCGGCAGCCAAAAGGCTTTGTTGAAAAGGGGAATGAAAATAAAGTGTGTAAGCTCTCGAAGGCAATTTACGGGCTAAAACAGGGGTCTCGTGCTTGGAACGAAAGATGCAATGAAGTGTTAAGTAAATTAGGATTCAGTAAATGTGATAGTGAACCATGTGTATATATTCGTAGGAAAAATAAAAGTATTGCAATTATGGCTTTATATGTTGACGACTTTTTATTATTTTGCAATGATGATAATTTAATGCAGCAAGTAAAAAATGAATGAATGTTATGTTTAAAAGTAAAGGAACTTGGTCCAGTATCACATATATTGGGAATGAGAGTAAAGAGAGAAAATGGGTGTTATTTTCTAGATCAAATGGCTTATATTAAGAAACTATTAAATAAATTTGGCATGGGTGATTGCAAACCTGTTAGTACGCCTCTAGAATTAGGATCTCAGTTAGGATGTAATGAAGATATAGATGAAAACCTACCGTATCGTGAACTTATAGGTGGGTTGATGTATCTGGCGGTGTGCACCAGACCAGATATTATGTATGCCGTCAGCTATTTAAGTCAATTTAATTCGTCATTCAGAAGGGAGCACTGGTTAATGGCAAAACGTGTGTTAAGATACTTAAAAGGGTCGTGCGGATTAGGCCTTAGTTTCAGAAATTCTGATGATAATTTAGTGGGATATGTGGATGCAGATTGGGGAAGCGATGATAATGAAAGAAAATCGTATACCGGATATGTATTCAAACTAGGGGATTGTTTGATATCTTGGGAGTCAAAGAAACAAAGGTGCGTAGCACAATCCACTACGGAGGCGGAATATGTGGGCTTGTCTGAAGCAAGCAAAGTGGCTGTATTTTTGAAAAATATTGTTTACCAAATAATTGGGTTAAATGAGCCGGTCAAATTATTCAATGATAACCAAGGGGCGATAAAGTTGGTGAAGAATCCTGTGCATCATAAAAGGACAAAACACATTGACATAAGATATCATTACGTTCGCAATTGTTTTAATGATAATATTATAACTTTAGCTTACATGCCAACCTCAAAGATGCCAGCAGACGCTCTGACCAAACCTTTAGGTAGGGTAAAATTTAATGAATGTATTTCTAGCATATGTATGTCAAATGTTGTACAAGAATAACTTTAGAATAGAGAGAGTGCCGATAATTGATAGAATAATCATTATATTCAATAAGAGGGAGTGTTGGAAATTTATTTTTGTTTGTATTTTCATACAATGATTATTCATAATATTTTATTTTGGCGGCATTTTTATAGTTGTTATGTTGGTAAAACTTTTTTATATATGGCGTTTTTTTTTCCTGTCCGTTAACTAGCTTTACGTTTTTGTTTGTCGTTAGATGAAGATTCTGTGTTTAGTATTCTGTATGTTTTTTTAATGTTTTAGTTTAAGAATAAACGTTCATCCTAAAATTAATGTGCATTTGAATTATTAAAACTTAATAACAATACGTATAACTTATTTTATGTATAATATGATTGTACAATAAAAAAATGAAACAGTAATTCATGATTTTCAACGTAACAAAAGTAAAAAAAAAACAGAAAAAAACAGAAAAAATGTATATTTTGAAAAACATATAGTTGGGGTAAACATAACTTATTTTATGTACAATTGATTGATTGCAGAACAAAAAAAATAAACCTGATAAATAATAAAAACAACCATATATTTGCGATATATATTATTTTTTATGATAATTTTTGAAACACTCTCCCAAACATAGGCCCGGCATATCTTTACATGTTTCACAATGGTAAATGGTGTCCTTCCTTTTTTTTTGTTGGGCACATACTCGGCATCTTTTTCTTTGCGTTTTCCCTTTATCGTTCGTTGCGTCGATTTTTGTCGGCAAATGTTGTGTTCTTTTGTTCGTACCACGCAAATCTTTCTTCTCAGGAAGTATCTTTTCTAAAATGTTTTGCCGATATTCATATAGTGACAATTTCCTGCCACTATATTTATTATACAGCAGGTAAGAATTTTGAAACAAAAGGTGTAAAATATGTACACCCAGCTTCTTGTACCACCGTACAGTCTTACGTTGAGACGGGTAGTAGGACATCAGTTGATCTTGGCGATCAATGCCACTCATAAACTCATTATATTTTATAATCGGCAAGGGCTTTTCTTTTTCTTGACCTCTTCTATTTGCAACATTTTGCATAGAATTTTGGAATTCCGTTGATATATACGTGACATCCCTTTTATCCTTCCACTTCCCAATCATGACGTCTCTCTTATATTTAGCAATGCTTTGCCCTTTTTTTAATTTTGAAGTAATTACCTCTGCAGGTAGTCCCTTTCTACTCACACGTAAGGTTCCCGTAGAAAAAGTTCTTTGCTCGAGTAATAAAAATGCAAGTTCAATGGAGTTGTAAAAACTGTCCATATAAACCGAATGCCCTTGACCAAGTTTACCTGCCAACAGCTCTAAAACGACCTTTTGAGCATGGCCTTTGCCTCCCGTTATATCGTGCCGACCGGTATATACCATAAACTTTAGTACCAAACCATCTGGCTCTGTAAGCATATACAGTTTGATGCCATATTTATGCCTTTTGTTTTGAACATACTGACGAAAAACGAGTCTTCCCTTCCATAACACCATAGACTCGTCAAGTGAAAGGTTTTTATCTGGACAATAAAGATTATTCATCTTCTCGTTGAAATACGTTAGAATTGGTCTAATTTTATAAAGACGGTCTTGTGGTTCAGGTTCCCCAATTTCTGGGTTTCTGGCAAAATGCAGGCAACGCATTATTAGCAAATACCGATCTCGGCCCATATAGTTCGAAAAGCACGATAAATTATAAAGCCAATGCTTTTTCCAATAATCTTGGACTCGATTTAATTTGATGGTCCCCATGTGGAATGTCAAACCAATAAATACCAACAGCTCCTCCTTGGATAAAGGCTTCCAGTGGGATATCCTACTTCTTGGTGTTAGATTTCTAGTCAAAAAATAATCTTCCGCATACTGATTGGTTTCGGCGACAATTTGATTTAGTAAATTATCGTCGAGTAATAGGCGAAAATAATCATATGGTTCTTCGTTTTCTGGTCTCAATAATAATTTACTTTCTTTCAAGAATGGAATTTCTGTCATGCCGTTACATTCATTCTGCCATGTATCGTCTTGCACGTTTTCTTCTGCAGATTCTTCATTTTCTTCATTCTCGGACTCCGTTTCTTCTTCCGATGTTGGACCGTAATCTTCACTATCGGATTCACATAAAAAACTTTCCATTTCTTCGTCTGTAGACCCATTAGAGTCGGTAAAAGAAACTGCTCTACGGCGTTTGATGCCTGAAGGTCCCGGTTGGTTGTTATCCATTTTATAAGGGTCAACACAGAACGAAAGTTTGTCAAAAGTCGCCAACCACTACACTAAAAACAAAAGAACAGCCCTTCACGAATGCTTGCACTGTACTGACTGTCTAAATACGGCTAAATAAGCCGGTTGTTTGTTATCCGTTTTATAAGGGTAAACACAGAACGAAAGTTTGTCAAAAGTCGCTAACCACTACACTAAACACAAAAAACAGCCCTTCACGAATGCTTGCACCCTACTGAATGTCTAAATAGGGCCAAATATGACTAAATAAGCAGAGGACGCGCATGTGCGTCATTCGCACATGGGAGGAGCTCAGTTGGACGCGCATGAGCGTCGTTCGCACCGAAAATGAAACTAAATAAGCAGAGGACGCGCATGAGCGTCATTCGCACATGGCAAGGGCTCAGTTGGACGCGCATGTGCGTCGTACGCAGCGAGAGTGTTAACATAATAGAGTTATGGGTATTTATGTATCAAGGGAATTATGAGGACGTTAACTACCGCGGGCAACGGGTTTAGCTTATTTAGCTTATTTTCAAGATCTGGTACGTTTTTAAAATGAAATAATTCAATATTTTTCTAACATTTAGATACTTGTCTCTGTTCTGAACTATAGAGCCCTAATAGTTTATGGACTATTTAATCCATAATTTAGTCCATAATATTTAACATTGACCATTTGGTTAATGTTAAAATCAATGATTATAATTATTTAATCATAATGTTAAGGTAGATGTCACAAAGTTTTTTTAATTACATTGAAGAGGCACGGTGTTTGGCGTAGTTTTGGTTTGGTTTTTGGCGGACAACTTGGAAGAAAAGTATAAAATCGCCAGAATGTTGGCGGGTTTGCCGGAAGAAAATATTGCATCAACTTCGAACTCAATTGTGAATTGTGAAACTGTCAATTACGCACCAGTAGCAGTGCGGTGGCAAAATCGTATGTTTGTAACGGTACAGGAAACAATTTTAGTGGTCATTTTGAAAAGTTGAGAAAAATTAAGACGGCTGTAAATTAAATGACAGACAGCTGTAGGGAAATTAAGGATTCATAACTCCCTTCGGAGTTTATATTTAGTAATATGTTTATAGTTGCCCTAACATGCTGCCATTGGAAGTTTATATTTGCTATAGGTCCTATAGATCAGCGTTTCTCAACCTTTTTGGGCCCACGGACCAGTAAAATTTAAAAAAAAAATTCGCGGACCAGTGATATTTTTTTAACAAAATTTTACTATAGTTCATTTTTTTTAAGAATGCAGTACATGGAAGAAAGACCTTGTTCTCTGATTGGCTTAAATCGAGGAGAAGTTCACACCGACGATATTTACTTCTCCAACTCAACCTCTTTTCACATACATTTGCATCTGTTAGTTGTCAATGGCTGCCGTGTCACTTCACAATTGCCATCTGATCTGCTTGTTGAACATCTGTTTGTTGAATGAACATCGATAGACGAAGATTAGTTAATAGATAGACATAGATTAATTAATAGATAATTATTTTTTGTATTTGATCAGGATATTGTTATTTTTGGGAAAATCGCAGGGTTATGTAGAACCCAAAAAACTTTCTTAATGTAATTCAATGTCAGTCGTGGTGTTTGCCAGTGAAGTAGTTGTTTTTAAGAAAGTTTGTTAAAGAAAGATTATTTATACAAATGATGTTAACTTTGTTGACGATATGTATACAATAATTTCCTAGAAATTATAATCTTTGAAGAAAAGATACAAACGCAAATGTTTAATATTCTTATAATTATAATTTCGTAATTTTTTTGAGTAATTTCAAATAGCTTATTGATGTAGTGCACTCAAACATCAGACTTCTCTTCAGCACCAGTTATCAATTTGTTGTAGTTATCGAATAGTATATTCGTGGTTTTTTTCTTGTATATGCCTGATGACTGTTTTATTTCTTTTTATGTAAGTTAAAATCATCGTGCAAGATTTAGAGGCTTTCTATCTCTGAGCATTCTTGTTCAAGCTAGGTGTTTTTTGCTTGTCGAATTTCTCCTGGCTTGTCGAATTTTTGCTGTCCATCTATGTTCTTGTAGACTCCTCTTTCATACATTAATTCAAGGATTTTGTCTGTTATCCATTTTGTTTTGGCTGATATGTTCTAGTAGGGAGGTCTTTATTGCGCTTTTTAAAATTTCGGCTGTTTGACTCCACAATTTCAGATGGCTTATGTTCTGACAATCAAGCTAGTTCAACTTGTTTCATTTAAATATTTTGTTGAATATTTGGATTTTTCAGTTGTTCAAGATCATTTTTTTGTTTGGATGTTGTTTCGCCTTCTGATGTAATCTTAGTTCTGAGTTTCGCTTTCAGTGGGGTGTGATCTAGGCATCAAGGCACGTCAGATCCTGGATATGTGCATGCTCTGATTATTGCTGAAGCAAATCTTTTATTTATTAGTATGTAATCGATTTTGCTACGTGCGATATGTTGTTGGTTGTCTTGTGGAGATTTCCAGGTTTATAGTCTTCTTGGCGGGAGCCGATACCAGCTATTGCATATTTTGAAGTTCTTTTCCTGGCAGAATTGTATTAATTTGTCTCCTTTTTCGTTTCTATCTCCTAGTCCAAACGCACCAACTATTCCATCTATTTTATCAGTTCCAACTTTTTCGTTAAAATCCCCTCTAATCATGGTCAGTTCGTGCGATTTTGTGTGTTGATTTGTGTAATAATTCGGAGATTTGGGAATAAAATTCTTCGATTTAATTCTCACTCGATTCCGAAGTAAGAGCATCACCTATGATGTTCATAGAGAAGAGTTTTGCCTTTATTTTTAAGAGCATTGTTCTATCTGTGCTCGGTATAAAAGCAGTTATAGAATCAGCTATGTAGTTTGATACAATTATACCAACACCTCTTCTATGTCGATGAGTATCATTTCTTGAGTAATTTCAATAGTTTTGTTTTCTGATTGAAATTTGCCTGAACCTGGCCAGAATGTTTCGTTTACTCCAAGAATGTCAATGTTCATCTTTTCATTTATCTGATGGTGTTTGCGAGTTTACCTGCTTCGTAAAGGCTGCGGACATTCCATGTCCCGATTTGAATATGTTTTTTTGTTTTACCTCCGGGGATTCTTAGAACCCTCGATGAGCCGGAGACTGAGGGCCGTGTGTTACTTGTAACTTCCAT
Source organism: Phosphuga atrata (assembly GCA_944588485.1). Lineage (NCBI taxonomy): Eukaryota > Metazoa > Arthropoda > Insecta > Coleoptera > Silphidae > Phosphuga > Phosphuga atrata. The sequence continues at coordinate 6,006,350 of OX155909.1, forward strand.
ATGACTTTTCGTGACTGGGACATTGCTTCAGTGGTTTCCCGTTGCCTTCTGAGGGATTTATAGTTTTATTTTATAATTATAATTTGTATGTATTATAAATTATAATAAAACTATGTTTTATTATAAGATTATTTTATTTTGTTTTTTTTTAGCCTAAACATATTAAAACTTTTTTTCCCTTACCTTTTAAAAAAGGGGAGGGGTGCAGAATTTTTAGCAGTTCATTTTATGGGGTACAATTTTTCAAAAGGTTGGGAACCACTGGTATATTCAATCAAACCATTAATAAATTACCAATTTTATATTCAAGTTTGGTGACGGGGTAGTGTGTGGAGAAAAGAAAAATAACAAACCCGGAGACGATGTAACTTTTTATTGCGCGTCACGTGACGCGTGCCGGTTTTGATGCGAGTTGTGGAAGTTGTCTCCGATGTTCTGCTGGAAGTTGTGTTCACTGATGTTCTGCTGGAAGCTGTGTCTGGATGTTGTTTCGAAGTTGTCTCTCGAAGTTGTTTCTAAAAACTGTCCCTTTGTCACTCCCGTCCGGTCCTTTTATCCCTCGGTCAAACGCATCTTCTCTCTGGTAACTTTGGTGGGAGAGGTTTTCCGTTGTCCCGATTGGTTGTTCGTTCTTCCCTCCTATTGGTGCTGACGCCAAGTAAGAGGGAGGAAAAATCGGTATTGTTTGATCGGCTCCAGCCCGCTCATAAAAACGGTCTGGGCCATAAAACGATTAAGAAAAACCCGAACCTATCGGCTTTGTTTGATCAGCTCCAGCCCGCTTATAAAACGGTCTGGGCCATAAAACGGTTTAGGAAAAACCCGAACCTGTGCAACTCATCTTGTCAATAATGAGTCCCTACAGGACCCCCCTGCTAGTGATTAACGATACAAGTGCATAATTTACAAAGTTACAGGGTTTATCTCAAACCGGCCTGGTAAAATTCGGTGAATCTAACGCGGCGTCCTGATCTTGTTCGGAGGCCTGGGTCGGTGTTGGGAGTCACAGGTTGGGGTGCAAGCGATGGTGCTGGTGCTGGCGCTGGTTGCATGGGAGCTTGGGTTCCGCCCGCGTCGTCCGGAGGGTCGTCATCGGAGTCGCTCTCCAGCTCTGGTTTTTCGATGTTCTCGTCGATGATGTACGCAGGTTTGAGTCTATCGATCGTAACTGGTACGTGTCTTCCCCGCATCAAGAGAATGAAAACCTTGTCAGTGCGAGAAATTACTTTGTACGGACCATCATACGGCAGTTGGAGAGGTCCGTTTGGTGCGTCGTGGCGCACAAGAACGTGGGTAGCAGTGACGAGATCCTTAAAGACGAAGATTCTGCGCTCACCGTGCCTGGACCCACTGACTGGACGGAGGGTCTCGAAGCGTTGACGAAGTTCCTTCACGAATTCAGCGGAGTTGTCGACCTCTCGGATCGCCCGGGATACCAGGAATTCTCCGGGAAGGCGAAGGGGCTGACCGTAGACCATCTCGGCTGTTGTCGCCTGTAGGTCGTCCTTCCAAGCTGCACGTATGCCAAGTAGCACCGTTGGGAGCGTTTCAGTCCACCGAGTAGCCTGCAAGCACTTGATGGAGCCTTTTAGCTGCCGAACGGACCTCTCCAACTGCCGTATGATGGTCCGTACTGCCGATGAAAACGTTCGACCATGCCATTGGCCGCTGGGTGGTACGCCGTTGTGTGCAGGTGCGTCGTCCCTAGGAGTTGGTTGAGGCAGCGGAACAGGTGGGACTCGAACTGCCTGCCTTGGTCGGTGGTGATCCGGAGAGGTGTGCCAAAACGTACAACCCAGCTGTTGTAGAAAGCGCGGGCAACGGTTTCGGCTTCCTGGTCCTGTAGAGGGATTGCCTCCGGCCATCGCGAGAAACGATCAACGCAGGTTAGGCAGTACCTGTATCCCTGCGAGTACGGCATGATGATCAGGTCCAGATGAACGTGCTCGAACCGGCGGGAAGGTGCTGCAAATGAGCCGACTGGAGCGGATACATGCCTGGTGACCTTGGATTGCTGACACTGGATACAAGCTCGTGCCCAGGTGCGACAGTTCACGTTGATGGAGGGCCAAACGTAGCGCTGTGTCATCATTTTCGTTGTTGCCCTGATCCCAGGATGAGACAGCCCGTGGATGGCGTCAAAGGCTCCCCTGCGGAACGGCGTCGTGAGAAAAGGCCTGGCAGTGTGTGTTTTGACGTCGCAGAATATCGCGGCGTCTGAACCCGGAATGCGGATTTGTCGCAAGTCCAGCTCGGAGCTGTCATCTTGCAAGAGTCCTTGAAGTTCCTGATCTTGTTGCTGCGATGTCGCCAGAGCCTCGAAGTCCATTGGAACAGTGATCTCGTCGACCCTGGATAGAGCGTCGGCGACGACGTTGTCTTGCCCCGCGATGTGCCTGATGTCGGTTGTGGAAGTTGTCTCCGATGTTCTGCTGGAAGTTGTGTTCACTGATGTTCTGCTGGAAGCTGTGTCTGGATGTTGTTTCCAAGTTGTCTCTCGAAGTTGTTTCTAAAAACTGTCCCTTTGTCACTCCCGTCCGGTCCTTTTATCCCTCGGTCAAACGCATCTTCTCTCTGGTAACTTTGGTGGGAGAGGTTTTCCGTTGTCCCGATTGGTTGTTCGTTCTTCCCTCCTATTGGTGCTGACGCCAAGTAAGAGGGAGGAAAAATCGGTATTGTTTGATCGGCTCCAGCCCGCTCATAAAAACGGTCTGGGCCATAAAACGATTAAGAAAAACCCGAACCTATCGGCTTTGTTTGATCAGCTCCAGCCCGCTTATAAAACGGTCTGGGCCATAAAACGGTTTAGGAAAAACCCGAACCTGTGCAACTCATCTTGTCAATAATGAGTCCCTACACAAGTAACCATATTTGAATTTAGCGCCAAATTTTGTATCTAGATTGAACATTTATCAGTGTAAATCAGGTTTTTAGTTACTGCATCCTTACAAAAAAATGGTACTATAGGTATTAAAGAACTACTACATAAGTTAATTGTAACATTTTTATTATCATTTACTTACAATAATATTTAAATGTAAAGATATGTAATTATTTTTCTTTGTTTTTCTTCAGTGCCGTACTAATCATAATTACATAGAATTAAAATTAGTTTAAGATATTTGTATTTCGTAATTTTATAACTTCAAATTTAGTTATTATTTTTTGTTATAAGTAAATTTTTTTCGCGGATAGAAAAAATTGTCTGCGGACCAGTAAAATTTCTCCGCGGAACACTGGTGGTCCGCCGGACCAGCGGTTGAGAATAGCTGCTATAGATGACACTGTGCTGGCTACCAGGGCCGCGCCGACCCTCGGCAGCGCCTGTGTGCAAAACGTATGAAGCGCCTTATTTTATGTCGTCGTGTTTCGACGCGAATTTTTTTTTCAAATTTTGACGGAAATTAGTTCTCTCGTTGAATATTATTTTTAACCGACTTCAATAATTCTAAAAAAAAAACGACTTCAAAATTGGAAATGTTTCTTCGAAATTATTTCAAAAACAAAAATTGCACTAAAAAAGAAAAAATTCTAGCCCATAAAAATTTCATCCCTTATTTTCACCCTTAGGGGTGGATTTTTTTTCTTGAAAAAAATATATACCTACTTCCCGATTGGTCCTATTTAAATTTGATGAAAAAAGTACCACCCCTAAAAGTACATATAGGGGATGAAATTTTTATGGGCTCGAATTTTTTTTTAGTGCAGTTTTTGTTTTTGAAACAATTTCTTTGTCGTTTGAAACAGATAAGTCGGTTTTTTTTTTAGAATTATCGTAAATATTTATTAAAAGCGGTTCGATTCCGCTTGAAAAGGAAAACGCGAATTAAAATATTTTGCAAAAAAAAAAAAAAAAGTGTAGAAAATGACGATTATATGAATTCCACTCTTCTCGCCTTTCTGCTTGCCAAATCCTTAATAGTATCATGTATATCTATGTGGTCTAATATGGACTCCTCTATAGATATTGTGGCTAAATTTGTTAACCTTTCCTGGCTCATTGTTGAGCGCAGGTATTTTTTATTAGTTTTAATTTAGAAAATGATCTCTCTGCGCTTGCTACTGTGACTGGCATAGTTTACAAAATTCTTAATACTATGATGATGTTAGGGCATACAGCTGTCAAATTGTTTAAATATATAAATTCTAGAATTTTCACCACATCATTATTTAATTTTTTGAAAAAAGACTGAAATGACATTATTTCTTCATACAAATCATCGGCATTAATATCCAATGAATCATTTGCTGAAAGTTTTTCCTGCAAACGATTGCAGCTGGTTCTTAATCGACTTTGATCTTGATCATTGCTCAGTTTAAATACAAAATGAAACACGTCGTTGTGATCATTTAACAAATTAAATCTTTCGTCTACGGAGAAAAAAGTTTAATCCAATATATAAAAAAATACATTAACTTTAAAAGAGGTTTTTGGATCATTTATAGTGTGGTCTTCATGTTCATAATCAAGACTTTTTGGAGTTTTACGACGTCTTAAGGGTCTGGATCTGGTTTCAAATTCAGTCTCTATTAATGATGGGCAAACTCGTGTTTTTGTTAACTCGAGTTAACCCGGTTAAAAATTTGCGCAACCCGATTTCAAACCGAGTTATCCAAACCGAGTTAGCAGAAAAATATGAAGTTTATTATAAATTAGATTCTGGACGCCCCTGGTTTTAATTGGCACTTATAAGCCAACCATTTTATTTTTCGCCCATTAATTTTCATAGAAAGACAGGAAAATTGCAGGAAAATACACAATGTGTAATGGATGTTAAATGATACTAAATATATACATATATATATATATATATATATATATATATATATATATATATATATATATATATATATATATATATATATATATATATATATATATTATTAGCGGTTGGACGCTATGGGATCACGCAAAGCAAACTTGACTTCATTTTGTGATGTTTTTTCTATTTTCCCACGCTTTCCTCATTTTTTCTCCGTGGATCCTCTTCCTTTCTTCCGTCCACTTTGTTCCGGTCTTCTTGGGCTTCTCATTCTCCGACATCACTTCCCATTTGCTAACCTTTTGTCTGTAAGTCTCTCTATTTTCAATTTCTGTAATGTTTATTTGTGCTTCTTCCAGATCTTTTCTTACTTGGACTATCCATGGAGTTGTCGTCTTGACTCCTTGTATGTATGCGAGGACTCGCTTGGCGATGCTGGTTTCTGGTAGTCTGTAGAGGTGTCCATAAAATTTGAGTCTCCTTTTCCTGATGTCTGAAGCGAGGTTGGATATTTTTTCTGTTGTTTTCCTGGAGTGTAGTCTGTATCCGTCTTCTGTTTGTTTTGGGCCTCAAATTTTTCTCACGATTTTCCTTTCTTCTTTTAGAAGATTTTCTAGATCTCTTTTTGTGTGGAGTGTAAGCGTCTCACTCGCATAGAGTGCTTCTGGTTTCACTACAGTGTTGTAGTGTTTAACTTTTGTGTTTATTGACAGGCATTGTTTGTTGTAGATGTCTCGTGTTTTGAAGAAGGCCCTCATCATTTTCTGTTGTCCAGTTTTTTGCGCTATTTTTTCTCCTCCTGTAGGTTCTAAAATTTCTCCAAGGTATTTGAAATGGGATACTCTTTTGATTTCAATATACATATATATATATATATATATATATATATATATATATATATATATATATATATATATATTTGTTGTATTGTTTTCTCGGGGATTCCGCGTTGATGCTGAGGGTTGGCTCTGAAAAGAACCGGATTCTCCGGTTTCGGTTCTTTTCAGAGCCAACCCTCAGCATCAACGCGGAATCCCCGAGAAAACAATACAACACAGGTATCTATCCGCGAAAACATATATATATATAACATATATATATATATATATATATATATATATATATATATATATATATATATATATATATTATAAATGAATTTATAAGTAAACAAGCAACAAAAAAATCTACAAAACCTGTAATACCTAAATATGGCTTAAAAGTAACTAGAGAAACTTAAGAAAAACTAGGTTAAATCAAACTATTGTGTGGTATTAAGAAACAATATTTGGTTTACTCTTTTTGGTGCTAAACGGTTTCGTCTTTCATTGCATAAAATGCCAGCTTTTGAAAATAATGTTTCTTAGGGAACTGATGTAGCCGGTATTTTTTCGCTATTTTAAACAACGCTGGAAATAAACTTTCTTTTTCACTCCAAAATTGAAGTGATCTAAATATGGCATTTCAACGAACTTTTTTTAGGGTTCCGTACCGAAAACGGAACCCTTATAGGATCACTTTGTTGCCCGTCTGTCTGTCTGTCTGTCCGTCCGTCCGTCTGTCTGTCAAGACCATTTTTCTCAGGAACGCGTAGAGTTAACAAGTTGAAATTTGTATCAAATACTCGGGTCTGCGGTCTCTTTCAGCTGTGAAAAAATCAAACTTGTAAGTCAACGCGATCAAAAGATATGACCGTTTATGTCGCATATTTTGGTATGTAACCAAAAAGCACATGTAAAGGGAAAAATCTGAAAACCGTAAATATGTTGTTTAATTACAAGAAAAAATGCGAATTTACTATTAAAAACTTATGAAAATACACTAATGTGTTGCGTGGTATTGTCAGGCCACCAGAAGCATATGGGTTGCATACAGTTAGGTCTTCCTAAAGATGCCTTACTTACAAGTTTGTACGGAACCCTCGGTGCGCGACTAACAACTCGCACTTGGCCGGTTTTTTTTACTATCATAGCAGCTGAAGAATATGGAGTACACTTTTCGTTCGATTTTGTTATTTTTTTATCCACAACAGCCCAAATGTCATCATCTGAACAGGTCAATTCAGATACAGTAAGTAGCAGTAGAAGTTGATGGTTGTTCTCGTAAATGTGAGGTATTTGTTGAAACTAATATTATGTCCTGTAATTCATTTATTACCCACATTTGTGCATTCTTAGTATTACTTTCTAATAAGAATGCTCTTTTCTTAAATCGAGTGTCAAGAAATGTAGCTATGGCTGCTGTTCTATTATTTTCATAAATTCCAAGTCGTTTTTCTACTACATTGTCAAGAATTTGTTGTAACAACTTGCCTGACTCTGTCAGTGGAGTTTTGCTGTTTACAGCCTTCCTGAGACCAAATACAAGAGGAATAACAGAAGACAGGGATGGGTATTTTTCTCCAGATAAAATGACAGTTACCTGTTCAAAAGGATGTAAAAGCGCCACCATTTCTTCAGCCAATAACCAATCATGAGACTCTAAATTTGATGGTGGTAAATTCAATGTAGGTAAAACAGCAGAAAGCGGTACCTTCAATTTGATTAAGTGCTCCAGCATGTAGAAAGTACTGGTCCACCTGGTACGAACATCTTGCTTTACTTTTAGTAAATCCATATTCATTTGTTTTTACATGTCAAGTAAAGCATAGGACGACTTGCTGCTATGCTTGGAGTGGGAAATAATTGAATGGCACATTTTGAATACTTGTAATATTTGACTGTTATCCAGATTCTTTTCTAAAACAGCCCTTTCTTTATCTATACAGTCTTTGACAGCAGAGTTAAGTGTTTGAGCATAATTTACAAAGTTACAGGGTTTATCTCAAACCGGCCTGGTAAAATTCGGTGAATCTAACGCGGCGTCCTGATCTTGTTCGGAGGCCTGGGTCGGTGTTGGGAGTCACAGGTTGGGGTGCAAGCGATGGTGCTGGTGCTGGCGCTGGTTGCATGGGAGCTTGGGTTCCGCCCGCGTCGTCCGGAGGGTCGTCATCGGAGTCGCTCTCCAGCTCTGGTTTTTCGATGTTCTCGTCGATGATGTACGCAGGTTTGAGTCTATCGATCGTAACTGGTACGTGTCTTCCCCGCATCAAGAGAATGAAAACCTTGTCAGTGCCAGAAATTACTTTGTACGGACCATCATACGGCAGTTGGAGAGGTCCGTTTGGTGCGTCGTGGCGCACAAAAAACGTGGGTAGCAGTGACGAGATCCTTAAAGACGAAGATTCTGCGCTCACCGTGCCTGGACCCACTGACTGGACGGAGTGTCTCGAAGCGTTGACGAAGTTCCTTCACGAATTCAGCGGAGTTGTCGACCTCTGGGATCGCCCGGGATACCAGGAATTCTCCGGGAAGGCGAAGGGGCTGACCGTAGACCATCTCGGCTGTTGTCGCCTGTAGGTCGTCCTTCCAAGCTGCACGTATGCCAAGTAGCACCGTTGGGAGCGTTTCAGTTCACCGAGTAGCCTGCAAGCACTTGATGGAGCTTTTTAGCTGCCGATGAAAACGTTCGACCATGCCATTGGCCGCTGGGTGGTACGCCGTTGTGTGCAGGTGCGTCGTCCCTAGGAGTTGGTTGAGGCAGCGGAACAGGTGGGACTCGAACTGCCTGCCTTGGTCGGTGGTGATCCGGAGAGGTGTGCCAAAACGTGCAACCCAGCTGTTGTAGAAAGCGCGGGCAACGGTTTCGGCTTCCTGGTCCTGTAGAGGGATTGCCTCCGGCCATCGCGAGAAACGATCAACGCAGGTTAGGCAGTACCTGTATCCCTGCGAGTACGGCATGATGATCAGGTCCAGATGAACGTGCTCGAACCGGCGGGAAGGTGCTGCAAATGAGCCGACTGGAGCGGATACATGCCTGGTGACCTTGGATTGCTGACACTGGATACAAGCTCGTGCCCAGGTGCGACAGTTCACGTTGATGGAGGGCCAAACGTAGCGCTGTGTCATCATTTTCGTTGTTGCCCTGATCCCAGGATGAGACAGCCCGTGGATGGCGTCGAAGGCTGCCCTGCGGAACGGCGTCGTGAGAAAAGGCCTGGCAGTGTGTGTTTTGACGTCGCAGAAGATCGCGGCGTCTGAACCCGGAATGCGGATTTGTCGCAAGTCCAGCTCGGAGCTGTCATCTTGCAAGAGTCCTTGAGTTCCTGATCTTGTTGCTGCGATGTCGCCAGAGCCTCGAAGTCCATTGGAACAGTGATCTCGTCGACCCTGGATAGAGCGTCGGCGAGAAGTTGTCTTGCCCCGCGATGTGCCTGATGTCGGTTGTAAATTGGCTAATCAAGTCCAGGTGACGGAATTGGCGTGGCGAGCATTTGTCGGACCTCTGGCGGAAGGCGAAAATTAGCGGCTTGTGGTCCGTGAGGATGGTAAACGAGGGCCGTCCCTCGACCATATGCCTGAAATGCTGAACTGCACAGTAAATCGCTAGGAGCTCCCGATCGTATGCGCTATATTTATTCTCGGAGCTACTAAGCTTCTTTGAAAAGAATCCAAGCGGCTCCCAGTGATCGTCGACTCGTTGTTGAAGGACTGCGCCTATGCTGTAGTCCGACGCGTCGCACGCCAGAGACAGGTCTGCGCCGGGTCGAGGATGCGCCAAGAGTGCTGCGGTGGCCAGCTCCTCCTTGCACTGCATGAAGGCTGCCTCGGCTCCGTTGTTCCACTGAATCGGCGTGCTCCCCTTGATGTTACCTTTGAGAAGGTCGTTGATGTTCGCCTGTGTTTTAGCAGCCCTGGGTAGAAACCTTCGATAAAAATTGAGCATCCCCAGGAACTGCCGTAGTCCTTTGGCAGTCTTCGGCTTCTCATATTCTCGGATCGCGGCGACTTTTTCGGGAAGCGGTTCTGTTCCTCTCTCGGAGACGCGGTACCCTAGAAACTGTATGGTTGCCGCGCCGAAACAGCACTTGTTGGGGTTGATCACGACACCAAACTGCTGCAAGCGTTCGAACAGGGTTTGCAGATGACCACGATGCTCCTCTTCGGACGATGATGCCACCAAGATGTCGTCTATGTAAGCGTAGCAGAAATCCAAACCGCGGAGGACTTCGTCGATGAACCGCTGGAACGTTTGCGCGGCGTTTCGCAACCCGAAGCTCATGGATGGAAACTCGAATAATCCAAATGGTGTGGTAATGGCCGTTTTAGGAACGTCTTCTTCCGCGACTGGAATTTGGTGATATGCCCTTACCAAATCGATCGAGGTGAAGATCTTCTTCCCATTGAGCGTCTGCGCGAAGTCTTCGATGTGGCGCACCGGGTAACGATCCGGGATGGTGCGTGCGTTGAGGGCCCGATAATCACCCCAGGGACGCCATTCGTCGCCTTTCTTTGGCACCATGTGCAAAGGTGAAGCCCAACTGCTCTTAGATGGGCGGCAAATGCCCAACCGCAGCATGGACTCGAACTCCTTTCTGGCGGACTCGAACAGTCGGTCCGGGGCAAGTCGACGCGGTCTTGCGGCTTCAGGTGGTCCGGGCGTCGAGTGTATGTGGTGGACGGTGCTGTGTTTCACTGTTGGTGCCTTGCCTGCTCCGTCGGGTCGCGTGATTTCTGGGTAGCGCTGCAAAAGCTCGTGATATTCAGAATTTCCGATGATGATTTTGACACTTGCGATGTTACCCGAACTCGGCCTATTTCCGGTCGTCTTGACTTGCGTCAGGCTATCTACGAGATGTTTGTTTCGCATGTCTACCAGCAGGCCGTAGTGAGCCAGGAAATCGGCGCCAATAATCGCGCGTGTTACGTCCGCGATCACAAGGTTCCACGTGAAGTCGCGTCTCAATCCGAAATCCAATGTGTGAAATCCAATTGTCACTGAGCCGTACGTCGCAATCGGCGTGTTGTTTGCTGCGGAAAGTTCGTAGTTCGTCTTTGTCCGGCGACCACGCACAAGTTTACGGGGAAAAATACACAGATCCGAACCAGTGTCTATCAGAAATTTCGTGCCGCTAATGCGATCTGGCACGAACAAGCGGCGTACGTTTGGGCAGTCATCGCTTGCCGCCATAAGCGATGATCCGCTTAGTTTCCCGAACGCGCGGTGAAGACGGCGTTTAACTCGCACGGAGGCCTGCATTTGCGCGCACTGTCACCGAACGTGTAATGGTACCAGCACATTCCGTCGTACTGGACCGGAAGGCGAGAACCTGAGCGGTTGCGGTTCGACGGTGACCGATCCGAGCGGTCTCGACTGATTGAACGGCTGCGGCGCGCTTGCTGGAGCTCTGACCTAATGGCCGAGATTTCCCGTCGGTTGTCTATCTGCACCTCCGCCAATTGTCGTTGGAGGCCGGCCAATTGCTCTAAGATCTTCGACTCGAGGGAAGAGGACACTGCGGATACCTGGTTTCGCGGCTGTAGGGTCCCGATCGAGTCCAAAACGTTGTCCGCGATCCTGGCCAACTCGTCGAGGGAGGTGTTTTCTTGCTGCGTCGCTAGGCAGGCCCGCACGACCGGGTTGAGGCGGTCCATCCAGAGGGCCTTGGTGATGTCCTGGGCCCCGTGTTCGCCGGCAAGTAGTTGCAGCTGTCGCAAAAATTGTGACGGAGTTCGGTCGCCGATGTCCTCGCGCTCCAACAACTGCCGTGTCCGTTGTTGCTGTGTTTTTCCGAGTCTCCTGATAAGTTCGTCCTTCAGCTTCTGATACGGGTCGTCGGCTTCCTTTGGTGGGTCGAGAAGTAGGTCGCGGATCTCCTTAGCGTACCGCGGCTCGAGCGACGTACCGACGTATTCGAACTTCTCGGTACTGGTAGTGATACCAGCGTTTTTCAATGCCCAATCAGCTAGTTGGAACCAGAGGTCCGGGTCCTCTGGTAGAAATGCGGGCAGTCTCACACGCGCCCCGTTGGAGTGGTTATTCGCCATAGCTTGTCGCGAGTGTCTTGGCGCACGTTGCTACCACCGTCACTTGTAAAATATGTAGATCACGTCGGGGTCACCACTTTGGTGACGGGGTAGTGTGTGGAGAAAAGGAAAATAACAAACCCGGAGACGATGTAACTTTTTATTGCGCGTCACGTGACGCGTGCCGGTTTTGATGCGAGTTGTGGAAGTTGTCTCTGATGTTCTGCTGGAAGTTGTGTTCACTGATGTTCTGCTGGAAGTTGTGTCTGGATGTTGTTTCGAAGTTGTCTCTCGAAGTTGTTTCTAAAAACTGTCTCTTTGTCACTCCCGTCCGGTCCTTTTATCCCTCGGTCAAACGCATCTTCTCTCTGGTAACTTTGGTGGGAGAGGTTTTCCGTTGTCCCGATTGGTTGTTCGTTCTTCCCTCCTATTGGTGCTGACGCCAAGTAAGAGGGAGGAAAAATCGGTATTGTTTGATCGGCTCCAGCCCGCTCATAAAAACGGTCTGGGCCATAAAACGATTAAGAAAAACCCGAACCTATCGGCTTTGTTTGATCAGCTCCAGCCCGCTTATAAAACGGTCTGGGCCATAAAACGGTTTAGGAAAAACCCGAACCTGTGCAACTCATCTTGTCAATAATGAGTCCCTACACTGCATTTTTGGACACTGAATAAAGCAGCCACTCTCTGCGATAGTTTTCACCATTTCCTAAATGCCTTTCATAATAATACTCCGAAAATTTTCGTCCCGAAGGGTCACGCGGAAAATTATGGTGTTTAACTTGTTCAATCGGATTTTCTACCAAGTACTGTATCAATGCAGCATTTAAAACTTCTGGCCAAAGTCCAGGATCATCTTTGGAATAAGTTGGTATTAGCGCCGACAATTGTCTTGGCGGTAGCGATTTTTTTGTTTGTTAGCGAAAGTTTTTAAAGTTATTAATTAAACTAAAACCCGAGACGTAAACATTGGGTCAGTTTAATAATAGGCGCTGGAAATTCATTAGGCCTCAAGGGCGCCTCCGGCGCCCCTAGTGCCCTGGCGCCTGTGTGCGCCGCACACTTCACACACAGGGGCGGCGCGGCCCTGCTGGCTACACATGGCACTGTGCCAATATCCTATAGCAGTGTTTTTCAACGTCTAAGGGGGTCGCGAAGCCTCTTTAAAGGGATCGCAATTTTTTTTTAATTTAAAATAAAGAGCTCTTAAGGTAGTTCACCAGTTCATGAGGCATTCAAAGTACAAAAAACTAAAATCATTATTTCAAAATGTTATATTTATTACGAAAAGGTTAGTTAAAGGTTAGGTAGAACACAAATTAGGTTAACACAAATCAACAAATACCTTGGAGTCACATGAATCATTAATATTACGAGTAATAGGCACACATTCACATTAATGTGATGGACCTGTTTCTTGTTAATCAGTTTTTCCCATCGCTGATCCGTTTTTGCTACACATCTAAATCTCTTTCTAAATTAAGGCGATTTATGTTTGCCTTTTATTTGAGCCTTCGACGAAAACGTCAAGTCGCAGAAATAGGAGGTGGCAAATGGAATCAAACACTTCAATGCTTCTCTGGTTAATAGTGGATATTTTGTTTTTCTCTTTGGCCAAAAGGTATCCAAAGTGATGAATGTGGCATGAATTCCACGTGTAACATTCCATCAGCAGATAGTTCCAACAGATTTTCTTTTAGATTTGTTCCCAAAATGACACGTCTGTAGCTGCTTTTAAAAACAGATTTATGATCCACCGTTGCCCAATGTTTTTTGAAGTTCTTCCACCGGGAAATAATGACACAATTCTTCTTTCAAATTCTGAAATACAATTTCCATAACAGGTATAAATGATTTGATGTTTATCTCAGATCGAACTTTTACAATATAAGACTGATTGTGAGTATAACAAAAAGAATCAAATTTGTCTTTCTTTATGGATGATGACCACAGGTTTATTTTTTTTCGTAAAGCCATGGGTTTTATATTTAATGAACTTTTACATCCCTCCCTTGAGGGCTTTTATTCAAAGTGTTTCAGTGCTCGAATATGGTTCGTTTCAGAAGCCAGTTTCAAAAGGAATTCCGGGTCACAAATAAATTTGGTATATTTGGATTTGACCTGCTGTAAATACACCAAAAGTTCAGCTCGAAGTTCCAAAACTCTTGTCAGTACTTTGCCTTTCGATAACCTCTGTGTAGTAAATCAAACTTTTGTGCAGTGAACCCATATCCTCATAAATGTTTTGAAATAAACGTGCCTGTGTTTAATATAATTTACTAATTTAATAATTATAACAAGAACGTCATTGTATTCCTGTGCCGCAGGAAGTCCAAGCTTTTGGACGCAAGAGTTTAGAGACGAAGAATGCAATGCTTCCAAAAAGCGTTTGGCATCAGTGCTTTAAGTGTAGGTAATAAAGCCGCTCTTTAATAGCTATTGCTATGATTATTACAAAAACTTGTGGGGTGATAGGTGTTAGGAATAAATTTATCATGACACTATTTATAATGACTATTTATAATGACACTAAATAATACTATAACATTGGATTCGCGGAGCTGCAACCTACTATAAACTTATTGGCGTGACTGCGGCTTGAGTGAACTGTTCCGGTGAACTGAACTTGATGAACTTGTTGAACTGAACTCGGTGAACTGCTATATCGAAATTTGCCGGTTAACTGACTGTGTTTCGGTGGTGAGCGTTTATGGTGACCCGTTTTATTGGGGATTGTTTTTCTTCTCTGCTGTCGCAAACTAATCTTTCTTAGATTTGTATCGTTAGAAAATTGTAATATTAATCCTATCATAAAACACAAATATTAAATCTTTTAGAAATCTTTCGAAGATTATAATCAATCCTACCATAAAACATAAATATTAAATCTTTTAGCATTTGTTCGAACAGGTTGTGACGTCGGTGTTGTTACATTCGTTGGTCTCCTCTCTTGGGGGGTCTCCATTTCAACGTTAGAATCTTCACTTCCTTCGCCCGTGAAGATCTCTTTCGGGCTTCTTTCCCCCGTGTCTGTAATATATGCTGGTTTTAAGCGGTCTATTGATACCCGCACGTTTTGTCCACTTTTGTCGATGGTGTAGTTTTTACTACTTCTTTTGATGGCCTTAAAGGGACCGTTGTATGGTGGCTGGAGCGGTTCTTTGAACGCGTCGTTTCGTAGGAAGACGTAAGTCGTTGTCGCCAGGTCCTTGAACACAAATGTCTTTCTGTTCCCGTGCCGTGACGCTGCTACGGGTTTAATTAGTCGAATTATATCCCGCAATTGCGTAATGAAGTTTGCGTCGCTTTCTTGCTGCGTTGGCTTGTTAGTTCGGAAGAAATCTCCCGGTAGGCGTATTGTCGCACCGTATACTAACTCTACTGGTGCTGCTTCCAAGTCTTCTTTGACTGCTGTTCGAATGCCCAATAACACCATGGGAAGTACATCCGCCCATCTGTTCGTTTCGTGGCATTTTATTACTGCCTTTATCTGACGGTGGAATCTTTCTACCATGCCGTTAGCTGTTGGATGGTAGGCTGGTGTTCTCAGGTGTTTCGTACCTGTTAGCCTCATCAGTTCTTTGAACAGGTGGGACTCGAACTGTCTTCCCAGCCAGCGTTGAATGTTGCAACAATGTTACTTTCGCAACGTTAAACATTGCTGCAACATTCCTATGTCCGCCTCTCTGCAACGTTCAGAAATGTTGTGGGAACGTTGCAGGAACGTTGCGGGAATGTTGCGAACATTGCAGGAACGTTGCGGGAACATTATAAACGTTGCGGGAACATTACGAACGTTGGGGGAACATTACGAACATTGCAGGAACGTTGCGGGAATATTGCAAACGTTGCATGAATGTTGCGGGGAGATTGTGAACATTGCATGAATGTTGCAGGAATATTGCGAATATTGCAGGAATGCGAAAGGAATATATTGAATATTGAAAAATAGAAAATTATATTTTTAGTTTTATTCTCTTTTATTTACATCTTTCACTTTTAAATAATTTTTTTAATTTATGTACTGTTATTGTTATTCTCATCGGAGGAAACTCCCGCATTTGCTTTTTTGGCTCGACTCACTCTTGTTGGAGTTTGAATAAGCCATTTCGCCACTCTCTTCTATATCTTTTTCCGACCATTTCTCTCCGCCAGATCTCTGTAAAATTGTAGGACAAAATAAAATATAAGTAAAAATATCTGGCAAAAATATAAAAATGTTCACTTTTAAAGAAATAAACTTACTGCAGAGTAATTTCGCCATCATCAATTTGGCTGAAACATTGTTTCTTATTCGAACGACCTTGCCAACTGAATTTTAAGGCAACGTATTTCTTGTACAAGTAGGTTATGTAAACGCGTTTAGGAGGGACTCGGCGTTCATGTACTAATACGCTACATAAAAGTGGAAGAGAGGAGTACAGAAAGAAGAGAGAGCGTAGATAAATACAGCAACGTTTCATTGAGTATATACACGCAATGTGTATGCAAATTCCGATCGGCGGAAAATACACGCGGAAAATACATAACGAAAAAATAACTAAAAATATAATACATTTTTGAGTATAAGAATAAAAAAAAGAAAGTTTTGAGACGACTAAAAATAATCACAGTAAAAATAAATGATAACATATTAATAATGAAAAAAATTACAACCTTACTGAAATGTTGTAGGAATATTGCTACAACATTCACATTGTAATATTTCCTCAACATTCCTGCAACATTCACATTGCAATGTTGCCACTGGAATGTTCAGTAATGTTGCTGCAACATTCACATTGTAATATTGCAACTGGAATGTTGCAGGAATGTTGCTGCAACATTCACATTGCAACGTTGCCACTGGAATGTTCAGGAATGTTGCTGCAACATTCGGAATGTTGTGCAGCCTTCGGGACATTGCTGGAACATTCTTGCAACATTCAACGCTGGCTGGGTTCCTTGGTCAGATATAATTTTGGGCGGAACTCCGAAACGTGAAATCCATCCCTCGACTAGGGATCTTGCCACGGTCTCGGCGGTTATGTCTGCCATAGGTATGGCTTCCGGCCATCGCGTGAATCGATACACGCAGGTGAGGCAGTACCTGGCTCCACGGGATGTGGGTAACGGCCCTATAATATCTATGTGGATGTGTTCCAATCTCTCTACTGTATTCTTGAATGCACTGACGGGTGTGGTTACGTGACGAGATATTTTTGAGCGCTGGCAAGGGATACAGGTCCTGGCCCATTCTCTGCAGTCCTTTGATATGGCTGGCCAATCCGTGCAAACTATTGAATACGCTCCGACGTAGTTGCTGCGGGACGTATGGCCGAATTGTTCTTGTCGATATGTCTTAGTAAATCTCTACTTCCGTATCCGGCCATTTCATTTTGTGTAGTTGCAGAGAATGGTTGTTGCATTCCAGTAACTCTTGTAACTCCTGGTCCATTTCTTGAGCGGTGACGAGATCTTCGAGTTTGACTGCTACTGATATGGCCTCGATACGAGACAAAACATCGGCGGCCGTGTTCTCCGCTCCTGCGACGTGACGGATGTCGGTAATGAGTTGTCCGATGAAATCTAGATATCGAAACTGCCGCGGCGAACACTTCTCTAGCTTCTGTCGGAAGGCGAACGTCAACGGTTTGTGGTCCGTGAATATGATAAAAGATCGTCCTTCGACGAAATGTCGGAAACGTTTGGCGGCAGCGTATACTGCGAACAATTCCCGATCGTAAGCACTGTACTTCTGCTGGGCTGTTGACAAGGCTTTGGTGAAATATGCAAGTGGTTGCCAGGCGTTATTTAAACGTTGTTGCAAAACGGCTCCCATAGCATAGTCGGAAGCTTCGACGTTTCTCTATATTGGCGTTCCCATTGTTGGATGTGCGAGCATTGTGGCGTTGGCTAACGCGTCTTTTATGCTGTGGAAGGCTTGTTGGGCGTTTTCCGATAAAGTGATTGGAGCTTTACCTTTTATTTTCGGGCCCTTTAATAAATCATTTAAGGGTTGTTGGTGGGCGGCCGCGTTGGGGATGAAACGTCTATAGAAGTTTATCATTCCAAGAAATTGGCGAAGCTCCTTTATCGTCCTTGGTACTGGAAAATTTTGAATAGCTTTCACCATGTCATCCATGTTCCTTCCTCGCTAACCGCGTATCCAAGAAATTGGACTTCATGTTTTCCGAAGATGCATTTTCCGGGGTTTATGATGATGCCGTAATCGTTTAAACTCGAGAAAACGATTCGCAGGTGCTCAAGATCGTTCTTGGAGGCGATGAGGATGTCGTCGATGTACGCGAAGCAAAATTCTAGACCGCGCAGGACCTCGTCGATGAACCGTTGGAAGGTCTGCCCGCGTTTTTTAATCCGAATGGTGTCCGTAGGAACTCGAATAAACCAAACGGTGTTGTTATTGCTGTTTTCGGGATGTCGTCCTGTTCTCTCGGGATCTGGTGGTAGGCTCGTACCAAATCGAGTGTCGTATAGATTTTTGATCCAGCGAATGATTGCGAGAAGTCCTCGATGTGCCTCTCAGCGTATCTGTCTGGGATGGTCCGTGCGTTCAACGCGCGATAGTCGCCACACGGGCGTAATCCGTTGTCCTTTTTTGGTACTATGTGTAGTGCGGAAACCCATGGGCTTTTCGACTGTCGAATTATACCCTGTTGTAGCATTTGATTGAATTCGGCCTTGGCTAGCTTCAATCGGTCGGACGCCAATCTCGGGCGGCAATACACTGGCTGATCTGGTGTGGTCCGTATATGATGTGTTACAGCGTGTTTTACTTCACGGTGGAATCTTTTGCGACACTTTTTGCCAATCGGGGACTTGGCTCACTGGTGCTATCTCTCTGGGGAACGTGTTGATTTCGTGTACCCGGTCGGCCATTGTCGCGAGTTCTTCGACGGCTCTGCTCAGCGAGACGGCTAATACTCGTTGCGTTGCCGTAGGCAGCCTTTCCATCCACATGGTCTTGATGAAATCGTCCGTGATTTGGCGTCCGGCGAGGGATTTCGTCTGGCGTAACAGCTGTGACGGAGTTTGGTCACCGATGTGGACGTTTTCGAGCAATTGTCGAACCTTCTTACTACTCGACGCGGACAGTCGTTCTATCAGGGTTCTCTTCACCAGTTCGTATTTTCCGTCGGTGGCCGGGTGGTCCATTAAATCTTCAATTTCTGCGCTGTATTCTTGCTCCAGCGAGGCGATGAGGTGGTTATATTCCGTACCTTCACTTGTGATTCCGCTGGTTTTGAACATTGGCGACGAAACCAACATTCAGATTTCTGTGGCCAGAATGGAGGTAACTTTTCGACGATCAGGCAAACTTTGGGCGCGGTTTCTTCCATTTTGGCGTGTCTAGGTTTCTCTTATCGATCACGACGACCAATTTGTAGATGATCGGATTCCTGTTGTAGATCACGTCGGGGTCACCAATTTGTGGGGTGATGGGTGTTAGGAATAAATTTATCACTCACTTTTTGTAATAAGAGGAAATATATTTACAATAATTAAATGGCACTAAATAACACTATAACAATATAACAACGGATTCGCCGAGCTGCAACCTACTATAAACTTATTGGCGTGATGTGTCGGTTTGCTTATTTGTTTGTCGGTTTGTTTGTTCTTCTGTTGTGTTCCACTCATAAACGGTTTTCTTTTCTTTTTTTTTTGTTCTGTGTTTTTTTTTTCTTTTCTTTTTTTTCTTTTTTTTTCTTCTTCTTCTCGCTGTTGGTCCTTGGTTCGTCCTGGTGTTGGTTCTTGGTTCGCCCTCCTGGCGGTTCCTGGTTCGTCCTTCGTTCTCGTGGTGGTTCCTTGCTCGTCCTCGTGGTAGGTGCTGTGTCTCTCTGGTTTGTTCGTGTTGTTCCTGCCTGTTTTTGTTCCTGGGTGCTCCGCTGGGTTCGGGGATGTGCGCTTTCCTGTGAAAAAGAAAGATCAGTGATTACCTATGTTGTTGAGGTTTTTGATGTTTCCATTTGACGTTGATGTTGTAGTTTGCTGCGTTGTTGATTGTTGGGTTGTCATGCGTTTTCATGCGTTCGAAGCTTTTCGTTGCTAGTTTTTCTATGTGTTGCTTGATTGTCTCCATGTTTAGATCGCTGTGCACTATGGACTGACGGACTATCGCTATGGACTTGTAGATTTGTAGTTTGTTCCTTATGTTCAGCTTACTTTTCCTGTTTAAGAGCGGGTAGAGGTAGCCTTTAATTTGTTTTGCTTTTTTCGCTGTCTGATCGATGTGTTCTGAAAATGTAAGAGCTTTGTCTAGGATTACGCCTAGATATTTGATTCGGTTTTCAGATTTTATGTCCGTGTTGTTAATTCTCAAGCAGCAACTGGGTTCGTGCTTAAATTTTTTCTTCGTGAAGATAATTGCCTGCGTTTTTTCTGCGTTTAGTTTGATCCTCCAGGTGTTACACCAGTCGTTAATCCTGTCCAGGTGATTTTGGAGCCGTTTTGTTATGGCCTCGGTCGAGTATCCTCTTGTGAAAATTGCCGTGTCGTCTGCGTATAGTGCAATTTCTGTGTCGTTTAGTTTTGGGATGTCTGCGGTGTAGATGCTGTATAGAAGGGGGCCCAGGACAGATCCTTGTGGGACACCGGCTGTCATTGTCTGAGTTGTGGAGATGCTGTCGTTTATTTTGACTTGGAATGTTCTGTTACAGATAAAGGACGTCACTAGTCTGATCATTGCTGTTGGGATTTTAAATTGGTGCAGTTTGTATATTAAACCTAGGTGCCACACCTTGTCGAAAGCCTTAGAGACGTCCAGAAAGACGGCTCCCGTGGCTAACCCTTTGTTGAAAGCGTCGATTATTGCTTCGGTTATTCTTGTCGTCTGATAGGTGGTAGAGTGCTCTGTCCTGAAGCCGTATTATTCGTCGGGTAGAATACATTTGTCTTCAGTTATTTCTGTCAGTCTTTTGTGTATTACTTTTTCTGTGATTTTACTGAAACCTGTCAGCAGACTTATTGGTCTGTAACTGGAGGTGAGGTTTCGGGGTTTGTTCGGTTTCGGGATTAGGATCGTTGTTGCGTGTTTCCATTGGGTCGGAAACACTCCAAGTTTCAGTGCGGCGTTTATGATTTCGGTTATTCTGTCTATTGCGTTCGGTGTTAGGTTTTTTAGCGCGGCGTTGTTGATGTTATCGCAGCCTGGTGCTTTCTTGGTTTTTAGGTTTTTAATTATACCTAAATCCGGCGTTGTTTCCTCTATTTCCGTGTTTTCTACGCTACTATTTGTTACTCTCAGTACGTTTTCGCGTATTTCTTGCCTTTTGCGGAGTGGGTGTGTGTCGGCGTTCGGTTTAAACTGCTGTGCAAGCGACTTTGCGAATTCCTCCTCGTCCGTTTTCTCCTCGTCCGTGCTTGCTACTGTGTCGTTTGTTGTTTTCAGTGGGGGAATTGTTCTCTCCTTGTTTCTAAGATTCTTGGCTAATTTCCACGGTTCCTCTATTGTTTCGTTGCGCGTTACTGCGCGAACAGCACAACGCCGAATGGGAAGACAAACTAGAACGCATCAAGTTCTAGTTTGTCTTTCCATTCGGCGTTGTGCTGTTCGCGCAGTGTCGCTTTCAGTTGGTTTGTCAGTCTGTTTAAGACGTTCTTGTCCGTCGGTGCCAGCGTCCGTTGGAATACCTTGTTAGCTTTGCGCGTTTCTTTTAGTAGATTCCTGATTTCCTGTGGAAGGGTTGTTATCGTGTTGGCTGTCCGTTTCCTTGTGGCGGCCTCGAGTGCTGCTTTTATTTCGTTTTCTATCGTCCGTGCTGCTTCTTCTAGGCACGGGGGGCTTGTAATTTCTGTACAAGTGACGTTCGTCAGATTATCTTTGAATTTATTCCAATTTATGGTAATTTTCTCGATTGTTTTCCTGGCCGTTTTCGCTTGGAGATTTATGTGCACTGGGTTGTGATCTGAGCTCAAGTCTGTGATACAGACTATTTCCACGTTTGCTGTGACGTTTTTCATGACGGCTATATCCAAAATATCCGGCATTCGCTGAACTCGTGGAAAGTGTGTCGGTTCGCTCGGTGCAATTATTGTAGCTTCCGGTTTTCCGTGTACCTTAGTAATTGTCCGCCCTTTGTGTTTGTCACTCTGCAATTCCATTGCGAGTGTTTAGCGTTGTAGTCTCCTGCGGCTATGGTACCTATATTTCTGTCGAATATTTTGTCCAGGTCGTCGGCGTTTATTTGTTTCTGTGGCGGAGAGTACAGTGCGTAGAGGGCTACGGGTCCGTCGGTTGTCTGTACTTCTACTCCTACCGTTTCCGTGTCGGTGGTTGTTTCTACTTCCGGCAGTTCGTGGTGTTTTATGTTCCTTTTGATGATGATGGCGACTCCTCCTCCGGATTTCTCGCCCCTGTCTTTTCTGTAGACTTGGTAGTTTGCTATGTTCAGTTGGTTGCAACGTCTGAGATGCGTCTCGTTGATCAGTGCCACATCGACGCTGTGTTCGTTTAGGTGTGCTACCAGTTCTTGTTTCTTGTTTTGTGTTCCGTTTGCGTTCCAGAATATAAGTTTGAGATTGTCTCTAGTTTTTCTAGTGGTCATTGTTGAGTGTCAGCATGATGGTTGTGATTCTTCGGGTGAACTTTCCTACCCGAACGTGTCGTCTTCTGGATGTCGTTTGGGGTATGGCTACCAGTATTGTTCTCTGTGTAGTCTGTGTCCATTGTGTACGCCGGTTTTAGTCTGTCTATTGAAACTATCCTTTCCTTGTCCTTTATTAAACTTTTGGAGTTTTTATTTCCTCTCTTAACAACTTTGTACGGTCCTGTGTATGTTGCATAGTTGGGCAAAAATTAATTGTGAAAACAATTAACAATTAAATTGTGAGATTTAATTGCAACTAACAATTAAAATAATTAATTGTAATTGCAATATATCACAATTACCCGAAGTTACTTCGGGACTTTTCTGTGTCCTCTTTGCTGTGTCCCATTTCGGCAAAATCGAGCATCATTTCCGTCAGTTCGGCTCTGATTATTTCGTTGCTATTCCTTTTGTTTCCGCTTGTTGACGGCCTTCTCTCCGGGTTGGGGTTGTTGTTTTTTCTTACCGGTTTCGGTATTTGGCTAGTTGTCGGTGTTTGGGCTGTTTGTCTCGGTGTTTGGGCTGTTTGTCTCGGTGGGAGTTTTGGTCTCATTTCCTGTTGTCATTGTCAGTACGTCATTGTCGGCCGTATTATGGACTTGTAGATTTGTAGTTTGTTCTTAATGTTCAGCTTGCTTTTCCTGTTTAAGAGCGGGTAGAGGTAGCCTTTAATTTGTTTTGCTTTTTTCGCTGTCTGATCGATGTGTTCTGAAAATGTAAGAGCTTTGTCTAGGATTACGCCTAGATATTTGATTCGGTTTTCTCATTTTATGTCTGTGTTGTTGATTCTCAAGCAGCTACTGGGTTCGTGCTTAAATTTTTTCTTCGTGAAGATAATTGCCTGTGTTTTTTCTGCGTTTAGTTTGATCCTCAAGGTGTTACACCAGTCGTTAATCCTGTCCAGGTGATTTTGGAGCCGTTTTGTTATGGCCTCGGTCGAGTATCCTCTTGTGAAAATTGCTGTGTCGTCTGCGTATAGTGCAATTTCTGTGTCGTTTAGTTTTGGGATGTCTGCGGTGTAGATGCTGTAAAGAAGGGGGCCCAGGACAGATCCTTGTGGGACACCGGCTGTCATTGTCTGAGTTGTGGAGATGCTGTTGTTTATTTTGACTTGGAATGTTCTGTTACATATAAAGGACGTCACTAGTCTGATCATTGCTGTTGGGATTTTAAATTGGTGCAGTTTGTATATTAAACCTAGGTGCCATACCTTGTCGAAAGCCTTAGAGACGTCCAGAAAGACGGCTCCCGTGGCTAACCCTTTGTTGAAAGCGTCGATTATTGCTTCGGTTATTCTTGTCGTCTGATAGGTGGTAGAGTGCTCTGTTCTGAAGCCGTATTGTTCGTCGGGTAGGATACGTTTGTCTTCAGTTATTTCTGTCAGTCTTTTGTGTATTACTTTTTCTGTGATTTTACTGAGACCTGTCAGCAGACTTATTGGTCTGTAACTGGAGGTGAGGTTTCGGGGTTTGTTCGGTTTCGGGATTAGAATCGTTGTTGCGTGTTTCCATTGGGTCGGAAACACTCCAAGTTTCAGTGCGGCGTTTATGATTTGTGTTATTCTGTCTATTGCGTTCGGTGTTAGGTTTTTTAGCGCGGCGTTGTTGATGTTATCGCAGCCTGGTGCTTTCTTGGTTTTTAGGTTTTTAATTATACCTTTTATTTTTTCCGGTGTTGTTTCCTCTATTTCCGTGTTTTCTACGCTACTATTTAGTACTCTCAGTACGGTTTCGCGTATTTCTTGCCTTTTGCGGAGTGGGTGTGTGTCGGCGTTCGGTTTAAACTGCTGTGCAAGCGACTTTGCGAATTCCTCCGTTTTCAGTGGGGGAATTGTTCTCCTCTCCTTGTTTCTAAGATTCTTGGCTAATTTCCACGGTTCCTCTATTGTTTCGTTGATGCGTTCTAGTTTGTCTTCCCATTCGGCGTTGTGCTGTTCGCGCAGTGCCCATTTCAGTTGGTTTGTCAGTCTGTTTAAGACGTTTTTGTCCGTCGGTGCCAGCGTTCGTTGGAATACCTTGTTAGCTTTGCGCTTTTCTTTTAGTAGATTCCTGATTTCCTGTGGGAGGGTTGTTGTCGTGTTGGCTGTCCGTTTCCTTGTGGCGGCCTCGAGTGCTGCTTTTATTTCGTTTTCTATCGTCCGTGCTGCTTCTTCTAGGCACGGGGGGCTTGTAATTTCTGTACAAGTGACGTTCGTCAGATTATCTTTGAATTTGTTCCAATTTGTGATAGTTTTCTCGATTGTTTTCCTGGCCGTATTGGCTTGGAGATTTATGTGCACTGGGTTGTGATCTGAGCTCAAGTCCTTGATGCAGATTATTTCCACGCTTGCTGTGATGTTTTTCATAACGGCAATATCCAAAATATCCGGCATTCGCTGAACTCCTGGAAAGTGTGTTGGTTCGTTTGGTGCAATTACTTGTAACTTCCGGTTTTCCGTGTACCTTAGTAATTGTCGGCCCTTGGTGTTTGTTACTCTGCAATTCCATTGCGAGTTCTTTGCGTTGTAGTATCCTGCGGCTATGGTACCTATATTTCTGTCGAATATTTTGTCCAGGTCGTCGGCGTTTATTTGTTTCTGTGGCGGCGAGTACAGTGCGTAGAGGGCTATGGGTCCGTCAGTTGTCTGTACTTCTACTCCTACCGTTTCCGTGTCCGTGGTTGTTTCTACTTCCGGCAGTTCGTGGTGTTTTATGTTTCTTTTGATGACGATGTCTTTTCTATAGACTTGGTAGTTTTCTATGTTCAGTTGGTTGCAACGTCTGAGGTGCGTCTCGTTGATCAGGGCCACGTCGACGCTGTGTTCGTTTAGGTGTGCTACTAGTTCTTGTTTCTTGTTTTGTATTCCGTTTGCGTTCCAGAATGTAAGTTTCAGATTGTCTCTAGTTCTTCTAGTGGTCATTGTTGAGTGTGAGCATGATGGTTGTGATTCTTCTAGTGAACTTTTCTGTTTCCTCTTTGCTGTGTCCCATTTCGGCAAAGTCGAGCATCATTTCCGTCAGTTCAGATCTGATTACTTCGTTGCTATTCCTTTTGTTTCGGCTGGTTGAAGGTTTTGTCTCCGGGTTGGGGTTGTTGCTTCTTCTTATCGGTTTCGGTATTTGGCTCGTTGTCGGTGTTTGGGCTGTTTGTCTCTGTGTTTGGGCTGTTTGTCTCGGTGTTTGGGTTGTTTGTCTCGGTGGGGTCTCGTTTCCTGCTGTCTTTGTTCCGTTTGTCTAGCTATTTCCGGTCTCGCCGGGCAGTTTCTCCATATAGAGGTGTGTTCGCCTCCGCAGTTTGCGCATTTCGGCGGCAGTGTTAGCGGTTTCTCGCACAGGTGCGTGCTGTGGTTCTGTCTGCATTTCATGCATCTGTATTCGGCGTTGCACGTGGCCGAACAGCTGGCATCGGTGACATTGCACGGTTTCTCCTCGTGTTTTCAACGGTTCCATTTTCACGTTCAATCCGCAGAATCGATCCATTTGGTAGATGGATTTGTATTCCTTCCCAATTTCTATCAGGGCCATTTGGATTGGCGTGGCTTCTCTCCCTTTCATCCTGGTCACTTTTATGGCCGGGTATCCGTTGTCGTTGAGGTTCTCATTGATTTGCTCCTCCGTCAGGCCGCAGGGAACTCCCTTCACTACGACCTTCAGGTTCCTTTCCGTGCTCAGTTGGTGCGTGTGAAATTCGTAATTGTCCTCTTTCATTAGTTTGTACATGTTTCGGTAGTCCGTGATTGTTTGGGGCTGGATTCTTATACCGTCCCTGGTCGATGTTGCCCTGGTGTAGTTTATTTTGTTCCTGTTGAGCTTCTTCGAAAGCCCTGCCCATTTGTCCTTGTTTCGTAGAACTATTCGTGTTTTGTTGTTGGTGTTTTCTGTGGGGGTTTCGGTCTCAGTGACTTCGTCTTCGTCGTCCTCGTCGTCACTGTCCCTTGTGTTTAAGCATGCATAGCTATTCATACTCACCTGCGGTCCTCGCAGGCTTGACGTGGTTGGGCTCGCAAGCTTTGCGGTTTTCTTTGGAAACCGGAAGGTTTCCTCGTCCTCCGGGTCAGTTTTGCGCTTGGGGGCGGCCTCGGTGGTGCTGTCCGTGTCCATCGGTTGGGTTTTCCTCCTCGGGGCGGCTTCGGTGGCTCTCCTCGGGGCGGCTTCAGTTGGTTTCTTCGGTTCGGCGTCGTTGGTCTTCTCGGCGGCGGTCCTTCTGGTCGCGGCGGTGTCCTGGGGTTGTTCGGTGGCGCTGGTCTTCATCCTTTTCGCTATTTGGTTGAATAGCTTCTTCAGGCCGTCGTCGCTGATGGAGTCCAGGAAGTCGTAGTTCTTGATTTCCATGGAGGCGGCGGTTCCGTTGGCGCTGGTTTGCATGATTGGGTTCATGATTTCTCGGTTGGGTTTTTTTTAATTATTTTGTCAAATAATTGCTAAGTTTAACGTCTGCTTCGTTCGAAGTTCGGTTAAGCTGTGTCATTATAATTATGACATATATATATATATATATATATATATATATATGACATATAATTATGATATAAAGATGTCTAATATTGATACGGTCACTATAAATGTTAATAGGATTGGCGTGGCTTCTCTCCCTTTCATCCTGGTCACTTTTATGGCCGGGTATCCGTTGTCGTTGAGGTTCTCATTGATTTGCTCCTCCGTCAGGCCGCAGGGAACTCCCTTCACTACGACCTTCAGGTTCCTTTCCGTGCTCAGTTGGTGCGTGTGAAATTCGTAATTGTCCTCTTTCATTAGTTTGTACATGTTTCGGTAGTCCGTGATTGTTTGGGGCTGGATTCTTATACCGTCCCTGGTCGATGTTGCCCTGGTGTAGTTTATTTTGTTCCTGTTGAGCTTCTTCGAAAGCCCTGCCCATTTGTCCTTGTTTCGTAGAACTATTGGTGTTTTGTTGTTGGTGTTTTCGGTGGGGGTTTCGGTCTCAGTGACTTCGTCTTCGTCGTCGTCGTCGTCACTGTCCCTTGTGTTTAAGCATGCATAGCTATTCATACTCACCTGCGGTCCTCGCAGGCTTGACGTGGTTGGGCTCGCAAGCTTTGCGGTTTTCTTTGGAAACCGGAAAGTTTCCTCGTCCTCCGGGTCAGTTTTGCGCTTGGGGGCGGCCTCGGTGGTGCTGTCCGTGTCCATCGGTTGGGTTTTCCTCCTCGGGGCGGCTTCGGTGGCTCTCCTCGGGGCGGCTTCAGTTGGTTTCTTCGGTTCGGCGTCGTTGGTCTTCTCGGCGGCGGTCCTTCTGGTCGCGGCGGTGTCCTGGGGTTGTTCGGTGGCGGTGGTCTTCATCCTTTTCGCTATTTGGTTGAATAGCTTCTTCAGGCCGTCGTCGCTGTTGGAGTCCAGGAAGTCGTAGTCCTTGATTTCCATGGAGGCGGCGGTTCCGTTGGCGCTGGTTTGCATGATTGGGTTCATGATTTCGCGGTTGGGTTTTTTTTAATTATTTTGTCAAATAATTGCTAAGTTTAACGTCTGCTTCGTTCGAAGTTCGGTTAAGCTGTGTCATTAAAATTTAATTATGACATATATATATATATATATATATATATATATATATATATATATATATATATATATGACATATGACATATAATTATGATATAAAGATGTCTAATATTGATACGGTCACTATAAATTTTGATAGGTAATTGATTAGATAATAATTTATAACACAGTAGTTGAATAGGTGCTTCCATAGACACCAACTAAACTAACTGACTTGGTCTTACATGAGATCCCACAACTTTTTGTAGCGAAAGAACTGCGTTACGAGACTTGGCATTTTTTTACATTTTATGTTTTTGATGGGATCTCATTTCTTTTTGTAGATCATGTTCCTTTTTTTTCTCGGGTAATATACCGTATCCTTCAGCTACTGATTTTCTCAAAGCCCACTCCCTGTCTCTATTTTAAAGTTAGCAACCATACGTACAAGCGCTATGCGTTCGTTAAATATTATTTTTAATAATCCTTATTTTTCATTTAATGGAAAACAAAATTTAGGGATTTTCGATTTTTTCCTACCTTTATGAGCTAAAGACTAACTAAAATTCAAAATTCGGCGTTTGTAAGATTGCTGGAAGTACTTTTGAATTTAGATGATCGGTGACAAAATTAAGAAATTTTTATTAATCATTATTTTTCATTTAATGGATAATGAAATTTCAGGATTTTTCATTTTTTCATTCCTTTATAGGCTAAAGGCTAACTAAAGAAATTTGACTGGCGATAATTCGTAAACTATAAGGTATAATTATTATGTATATTGGCAATGGAGCAAGTTACAGTATGTATCTTGATATCTAAGAATTTAAGCTTCCTGCTTTATACACAACGAAGTTACAGGGGGGTCAAAAGTGCCGTGATTCGCTTCGAGAAAAGGTAGAAGGGTAGATAGCAGCAATAACAGTACACAGATTTCTTCGACGGTGAATAAAGGAGCCATTTTTTTACTAAGGACTCACCATTTGTCAATTTACGGGTGAAAATATTTTTGGTCAAGTATATACTTTTTGTTTTAGTGCTTGTTTTAGAAGTCACAATTTTTATTTTGGAAAGTCTCTGGCGCTTTTCGTATCCAAATATCGCGTAATTCTTCTGTTTCGTCACAGTACGTACCAGGATCAGATGATACATTTTCCAAGCTTGTAGTTATTAACACGCAGTAGCTTGAAGTAGAGGGTTCAGAATCTGATGTATGTTGGTCATTTTTGTCACATGAAGGACCTTTTTCCAGTTGATATTTAGAAGTATTTCGATTTTGAGGTGATGAAGGTGAAGAATTAGTCAGCCTATTTGCTTCTTCAGCCGTATAAAATGAAGTGAGTTTAGTAAGTTTCTTGGTTATTTCTTTTTGAGCTACAACGTATATATGTTTTTGTGAACCACTTAAATATGTTCTCTTCAACATAATAAAATGAATAAGTAAACGAACACGTCAACACTTCTATTAGCAACACACTTCTAACACTTCTATTACTTTATTATCTTGGTGGCGAGAAGACGGATTAAAACTAAAAAAAACTATATGTTGTTAAGAGCAGGAAGGCTTACTCCCCGTTCCCATTTGCCTGCCCCCACTAATAACAAAAGCATTCCGACCCCAAGTGCACGTAGTTGTTTTTCTGTTTAATATTTACAACTACAGAAAATAAATACTTAGGTATATCTAAAAGTTACAAGTTTAAATCTTACATTGTTTACGCATTTAAAACCTTTAGTGGTCACAAACAGTTGCAAGCACGCAGCGGTGATAATACAGCCCCAAAACGCATTCCAAGCCATAGTGCGCCACGTCCAAATGTTAGGACCTATTGGTCGCTTTATCGTAATCTTAGTATAATATTTTTAATTAATAATAATTATCTAATTTTAAGAACCTAGAGATAAAGAAACTAAAAATTAAAATAATTTTAAGACACAATAAAAATAGAATTGTTGGGTCAAAACAATATCATGCCACTTTCGGGACTTCTCGAACCATAGATAATGTCGACTTAGATAATGTCGAAATGAAACTGTAGGGACTCATTATTGACAAGATGAGTTGCACAGGTTCGGGTTTTTCCTAAACCGTTTTATGGCCCAGACCGTTTTATAAGCGGGCTGGAGCTGATCAAACAAAGCCGATAGGTTCGGGTTTTTCTTAATCGTTTTATGGCCCAGACCGTTTTTATGAGCGGGCTGGAGCCGATCAAACAATACCGATTTTTCCTCCCTCTTACTTGGCGTCAGCGCCAATAGGAGGGAAGAACGAACAACCAATCGGGACAACGGAAAACCTCTCCCACCAAAGTTACCAGAGAGAAGATGCGTTTGACCGAGGGATAAAAGGACGGGACGGGAGTGACAAAAAGACAGTTTTTAGAAACAACTTCGAGAGACAACTTCGAAACAACATCCAGACACAACTTCCAGCAGAACATCAGTGAACACAACTTCCAGCAGAACATCAGAGACAACTTCCACAACTCGCATCAAAACCGGCACGCGTCACGTGACGCGCAATAAAAAGTTACATCGTCTCCGGGTTTGTTATTTTCCTTTTCTCCACACACTACCCCGTCACCAAAGTGGTGACCCCGACGTGATCTACATATTTTACAAGTGACGGTGGTAGCAACGTGCGCCAAGACACTCGCGACAAGCTATGGCGAATAACCACTCCAACGGGGCGCGTGTGAGACTGCCCGCATTTCTACCAGAGGACCCGGACCTCTGGTTCCAACTAGCTGATTGGGCATTGAAAAACGCTGGTATCACTACCAGTACCGAGAAGTTCGAATACGTCGGTACGTCGCTCAAGCCGCGGTACGCTAAGGAGATCCGCGACCTACTTCTCGACCCACCAAAGGAAGCCGACGACCCGTATCAGAAGCTGAAGGACGAACTTATCAGGAGACTCGGAAAAACACAGCAACAACGGACACGGCAGTTGTTGGAGCGCGAGGACATCGGCGACCGAACTCCGTCACAATTTTTGCGACAGCGGCAGCTACTTGCCGGCGAACACGGGGCCCAGGACATCACCAAGGCCCTCTGGATGGACCGCCTCAACCCGGTCGTGCGGGCCTGCCTAGCGACGCAGCAAGAAAACACCTCCCTCGACGAGTTGGCCAGGATCGCGGACAACGTTTTGGACTCGATCGGGACCCTACAGCCGCGAAACCGGTATCCGCAGTGTCATCTTCCCTCGAGTCGAAGATCTTAGAGCAATTGGCCGGCCTCCAACGACAATTGGCGGAGGTGCAGATAGACAACCGACGGGAAATCTCGGCCATTAGGTCAGAGCTCCAGCAAGCGCGCCGCAGCCGTTCAATCAGTCGAGACCGCTCGGATCGGTCACCGTCGAACCGCAACCGCTCAGGTTCTCGCCTTCCGGTCCAGTACGACGGAATGTGCTGGTACCATTACACGTTCGGTGACAGTGCGCGCAAATGCAGGCCTCCGTGCGAGTTAAACGCCGTCTTCACCGCGCGTTCGGGAAACTAAGCGGATCATCGCTTATGGCGGCAAGCGATGACTGCCCAAACGTACGCCGCTTGTTCGTGCCAGATCGCATTAGCGGCACGAAATTTCTGATAGACACTGGTTCGGATCTGTGTATTTTTCCCCGTAAACTTGTGCGTGGTCGCCGGACAAAGACGAACTACGAACTTTCCGCAGCAAACAACACGCCGATTGCGACGTACGGCTCAGTGACAATGACATTGGATTTCGGATTGAGACGCGACTTCACGTGGAACCTTGTGATCGCGGACGTAACACGCGCGATTATTGGCGCCGATTTCCTGGCTCACTACGGCCTGCTGGTAGACATGCGAAACAAACATCTCGTAGATAGCCTGACGCAAGTCAAGACGACCGGAAATAGGCCGAGTTCGGGTAACATCGCAAGTGTCAAAATCATCATCGGAAATTCTGAATATCACGAGCTTTTGCAGCGCTACCCAGAAATCACGCGACCCGACGGAGCAGGCAAGGCACCAACAGTGAAACACAGCACCGTCCACCACATACACACGACGCCCGGACCACCTGAAGCCGCAAGACCGCGTCGACTTGCCCCGGACCGACTGTTGAACGCCAGAAAGGAGTTCGAGTCCATGCTGCGGTTGGGCATTTGCCGCCCATCTAAGAGCAGTTGGGCTTCACCTTTGCACATGGTGCCAAAGAAAGGCGACGAATGGCGTCCCTGTGGTGATTATCGGGCCCTCAACGCACGCACCATCCCGGATCGTTACCCGGTGCGCCACATCGAAGACTTCGCGCAGACGCTCAATGGGAAGAAGATCTTCACCTCGATCGATTTGGTAAGGGCATATCACCAAATTCCAGTCGCGGAAGAAGACGTTCCTAAAACGGCCATTACCACACCATTTGGATTATTCGAGTTTCCATCCATGAGCTTCGGGTTGCGAAACGCCGCGCAAACGTTCCAGCGGTTCATCGACGAAGTCCTCCGCGGTTTGGATTTCTGCTACGCTTATATAGACGACATCTTGGTGGCATCATCGTCCGAAGAGGAGCATCGTGGTCATCTGCAAATCCTGTTCGAACGCTTGCAGCAGTTTGGTATCGTGATCAACCCCAACAAGTGCTGTTTCGGCGCGGCAACCATACAGTTTCTAGGGTACCGCGTCTCCGAGAGAGGAACAGAACCGCTTCCCGAAAAAGTCGCCGCGATCCGAGAATATGAGAAGCCGAAGACTGCCAAAGGACTACGGCAGTTCCTGGGGATGCTCAATTTTTATCGAAGGTTTCTACCCAGGGCTGCTAAAACACATCAACGACCTTCTCAAAGGTAACATCAAGGGGAGCACGCCGATTCAGTGGAACAACGGAGCCGAGGCAGCCTTCATGCAGTGCAAGGAGGAGCTGGCCACCGCAGCACTCTTGGCGCATCCTCGACCCGGCGCAGACCTGTCTCTGGCGTGCGACGCGTCGGACTACAGCATAGGCGCAGTCCTTCAACAACGAGTCGACGATCACTGGGAGCCGCTTGGATTCTTTTCAAAGAAGCTTAGTAGCTCCGAGAATAAATATAACGCATACGATCGGGAGCTCCTAGCGATTTACTGTGCAGTTCAGCATTTCAGACATATGGTCGAGGGCCGTCCGTTTACCATCCTCACGGACCACAAGCCGCTAATTTTCGCCTTCCGCCAGAGGTCCGACAAATGCTCGCCACGCCAATTCCGTCACCTGGACTTGATTAGCCAATTTACAACCGACATCAGGCACATCGCGGGGCAAGACAACGTCGTCGCCGACGCTCTATCCAGGGTCGACGAGATCACTGTTCCAATGGACTTCGAGGCTCTGGCGACATCGCAGCAACAAGATCAGGAACTTCAAGGACTCTTGCAAGATGACAGCTCCGAGCTGGACTTGCGACAAATCCGCATTCCGGGTTCAGACGCCGCGATCTTCTGCGACGTCAAAACACACACTGCCAGGCCTTTTCTCACGACGCCGTTCCGCAGGGCAGCCTTCGACGCCATCCACGGGCTGTCTCATCCTGGGATCAGGGCAACAACGAAAATGATGACACAGCGCTACGTTTGGCCCTCCATCAACGTGAACTGTCGCACCTGGGCACGAGCTTGTATCCAGTGTCAGCAATCCAAGGTCACCAGGCATGTATCCGCTCCAGTCGGCTCATTTGCAGCACCTTCCCGCCGGTTCGAGCACGTTCATCTGGACCTGATCATCATGCCGTACTCGCAGGGATACAGGTACTGCCTAACCTGCGTTGATCGTTTCTCGCGATGGCCGGAGGCAATCCCTCTACAGGACCAGGAAGCCGAAACCGTTGCCCGTGCTTTCTACAACAGCTGGGTTGCACGTTTTGGCACACCTCTCCGGATCACCACCGACCAAGGCAGGCAGTTCGAGTCCCACCTGTTCCGCTGCCTCAACCAACTCCTAGGGACGACGCACCTGCACACAACGGCGTACCACCCAGCGGCCAATGGCATGGTCGAACGTTTTCATCGGCAGCTAAAAAGCTCCATCAAGTGCTTGCAGGCTACTCGGTGGACTGAAACGCTCCCAACGGTGCTACTTGGCATACGTGCAGCTTGGAAGGACGACCTACAGGCGACAACAGCCGAGATGGTCTACGGTCAGCCCCTTCGCCTTCCCGGAGAATTCCTGGTATCCCGGGCGATCCCAGAGGTCGACAACTCCGCTGAATTCGTGAAGGAACTTCGTCAACGCTTCGAGACACTCCGTCCAGTCAGTGGGTCCAGGCACGGTGAGCGCAGAATCTTCGTCTTTAAGGATCTCGTCACTGCTACCCACGTTTTTGTGCGCCACGACGCACCAAACGGACCTCTCCAACTGCCGTATGATGGTCCGTACAAAGTAATTTCTCGCACTGACAAGGTTTTCATTCTCTTGATGCGGGGAAGACACGTACCAGTTACGATCGATAGACTCAAACCTGCGTACATCATCGACGAGAACATCGAAAAACCAGAGCTGGAGAGCGACTCCGATGACGACCCTCCGGACGACGCGGGCGGAACCCAAGCTCCCATGCAACCAGCGCCAGCACCAGCACCATCGCTTGCACCCCAACCTGTGACTCCCAACACCGACCCAGGCCTCCGAACAAGATCAGGACGCCGCGTTAGATTCACCGAATTTTACCAGGCCGGTTTGAGATAAACCCTGTAACTTTGTAAATTATGCACTTGTATCGTTAATCACTAGCAGGGGGGTCCTGTAGGGACTCATTATTGACAAGATGAGTTGCACAGGTTCGGGTTTTTCCTAAACCGTTTTATGGCCCAGACCGTTTTATAAGCGGGCTGGAGCTGATCAAACAAAGCCGATAGGTTCGGGTTTTTCTTAATCGTTTTATGGCCCAGACCGTTTTTATGAGCGGGCTGGAGCCGATCAAACAATACCGATTTTTCCTCCCTCTTACTTGGCGTCAGCGCCAATAGGAGGGAAGAACGAACAACCAATCGGGACAACGGAAAGCCTCTCCCACCAAAGTTACCAGAGAGAAGATGCGTTTGACCGAGGGATAAAAGGACGGGACGGGAGTGACAAAAAGACAGTTTTTAGAAACAACTTCGAGAGACAACTTCGAAACAACATCCAGACACAACTTCCAGCAGAACATCAGTGAACACAACTTCCAGCAGAACATCAGAGACAACTTCCACAACTCGCATCAAAACCGGCACGCGTCACGTGACGCGCAATAAAAAGTTACATCGTCTCCGGGTTTGTTATTTTCCTTTTCTCCACATACTACCCCGTCACCAAAAAACAAAAAAATAGAAAAAAAAACTTGTATAGTGTAAGCGAATACATCTGCCTTTCGCCCCCCCCCTGCTTATCTGCCCCCCTGTCGAGGGGGGCCTGGGCACGTGCCCCGTGTGCCCTTGTAGTAAAGACGGTTATGATTAAGAGTCTTATTTTCATTACTTAAATCAGCGATTTGCTCGTTTAGTTGATTAATACAAGATTTAAGAGGTTTTATACTTTTATTAACTGCGGTATTTATTATATCAGCAAAATATGGGCTACGTAAAAATGTAATGATTATATCACTCTAGTTGTACGAGGGTACGGTAGATCTCAAATCTATTGGCATATTGATTTGCTTGGTCTTGCCTGGTCTTGTTTGGTCTTGTCTGGTCTTGTCTGGTCAGATCTTGTCTGGTCTTTTCTGGTCTGGTCTTGTCTTATCTTTTCTGGTCTTGCCTAGTCTTACGTATGGTCTTGTCTAGAGTGCGTATGCCCGATGATAAAAGATTTTGTATGATTATATATAATTATATATGATCCATATATAATTATATACAAAAATTGGCCAGATCTGACTATATATAATTATATATGATCATATATACATCTATACATGGTTATATATAATTAGATCTGAAAATTGGCCAGATCTGAGCATATCTAATTATGTATATTTATATATGATCATATATAAATATATATGATCATATATCTTTTCTTTGTTTGGAATTTTATAGGGCGTTGACAAATAATACGATCATAATAAACCATACATATTTTGTAGGAAATTTAACGCTCTACAAAAAAGGTCTATGATTTTTTCGTCCACTGGCTCAAAAGTTATTCGAAGTCTATTTTTACTATAACTTTAATTTTGACCTCGAATAACTTTCGAACCAGTGGAGTTAGCGAAAAATCATGAAAGACCTTTTTTGAAGAGCGTTATAAATTTCCAACAAGAATATATATGGTTTATTATGATCGTATTATTTATCAGCACCCTATAAAATTCCAAAGAAAAGAATTTTCCCCATGTTATTTCCATTTAAAACTTTGACTCTCGTGTTTTATTTGCCACACTTTATCATGGTCTTTACTTCATGATTTTACTTCATGGTACATATTAATACGTCATCTAACTTCGGTTTGGTTGCTGTCTTAGTAGAGTGAAGTCGTAATATGTCAGTCGTTGTATCAATTCGTTGTAATAAGTTGTTTAATTGGGTGTTTAAATAAATTCGTATTTGTTTTCTGTGTTAAATATATTCTCTTGCTCCTACTCTACATAAAATTGTACTAACATGTTTTGATTATTAAAAAAAACAAAATTGTAAAGGTCGATACTCATGTGCGCGACACTCGGCTAAGCAAAGTCGCGCGACGTCGTCTGTCAAATAATGATTATATTGTTATAAATGGGCATATAGTAAGCTGTCGCGTGCCGCAAGTGAGAACGTGCCCATTTAAAACAATGTATGTAATTATTATTT
The DNA here is from genome assembly GCA_944588485.1 of Phosphuga atrata. Classification (NCBI taxonomy): domain Eukaryota; kingdom Metazoa; phylum Arthropoda; class Insecta; order Coleoptera; family Silphidae; genus Phosphuga; species Phosphuga atrata. The sequence goes on from OX155909.1 coordinate 6,042,789, forward strand.
GATAGGAGACGTCGCGCGCCTTCAGGTAGCCGAGTGTCGCGCATATGAGGATCTACCTTCACTGTTGTCTAGGCAGTGTTTCTTTCTTATTATTTAAATCATGAGTTCTTTTTAACTCTCCGATTTTTTGTGACATCGTTTTTTTCAAATCCTCTCGGGTTTGAGGTTTCCCGTTTCTGGAGGTCCATTTTTTTTCATTTGCCAATTTTAAGGCATAATCTAGAAAAGAAATCACAATATCATCAAATAAATTCACAAAGTTTCAGAAATCCAAATGTACATGCCTTAAGCACTTTATATGGATAGTGAAACTATAATTATATAAGTATTTACTATATATATATATATATATATATATATATATATATATATATATATATATATATGGTGGGTAAGGGGTGACGGCAAAAACCACCAAGTAAGTCCGACCCAAATGTCAACCTCTCCTGCACGCGGTGCCCGCTGCTAGATAACGAACGAGGCTCTGGCGACCGAGTCATGGCGGTATAACCATTCCATCGAGAAGTAAGGAAATGTATTTCTCAAACTCGCCAACACGCTTGGCAAGCGCGGCGTTTAAATGCCAAACCCCTCTAACAAATGAATGGCAACTTATAACGTAAATATACCCCAGGTGAGTAGGGCTAGCCCAAAACCTCACCCTGATAAGTCAGGCTGTCTCATGGATTCTGGGGGAGACAAAAAGTTGACAAAAACACAAATAAACAAGACCAAAGGCAAAATACACAACCTAAACATTGCCACATATAACGCAAGAACACTAGCAACCGATGAGAGGCTCATTGAAATGGAAGAAGAGCTGAGGCGAATAAATTGGGATATAGTGGGAGTGAGTGAAGTAAGAAGGCGTGGAGAAGAATGGAGAACACTTAAGTCGGGAAATATATTCTATCATGCCGGAGAAGCAGACAAATCCATAGGCGGCGTAGGTTTCCTCATAAACAAAAAGCATGCAAAAAACATCATATCCATAAAGAGTATATCCACAAGAGTAATATATCTAATACTCAAACTAAACTCCAAATATAGTATAAAAATCATACAAGCTTACGCACCCACCATCGAGTATGAAGACGAAATAGTAGAAAGTTTCTATGAAGACATTTCCCAGGCGAAGAGTGAATCACCTACCCACTTTACAGTGGTAGGAGGTGATTTTAATGCTAAGATAGGCAAGAAGCTGGATGCAGCGGAGATATTGATCGGAAACCATGGAACAGGGGACCGGAATGACCGGTGAGAAATGCTTATGAACTTCCTAAAAATGCAAAACCTATACTTGATGAACAGCTTCTTTTACAAAAAAGAACATCGCAGATGGACCTGGGCGAGTCCAAATGGAAACACAAGAAATGAGATTGATTTTATAATAACTGACAAAAAGCTTATCGTCAACGACGTCACTGTATTAAATAGTTTCACAACAGGAAGCGACCATAGAATGGTAAGGGCAAAAATAACTCTAAACCTAAGTAAAGAAAGACGTAAGCTGGCAACAAAGAAAAGACAGGCAGGTTGGACAACACCAGAACAAGTTCACAAATATGTAGAAATGATAACTACCAACTTGGAAACTACACAGTTTGAATATATTCACAAAACAACAGACGAAATAAATAACAAAATCGTCGAAGCTATAAATGAAGCAACAAAGACATACTGTAAGCCAAATAAAGAACAAATAAGCAAAATCAGCAAACATACCAAAGAGCTTATGAAACTCAGAAGAGTGCTAAGACAAAACAGCGATAGAAACTCAAAACAACTAAGAGATTTAAGCAAGACAATTACAAAAGACATCAAAAATGACATACGTCGATACAACACAGAACAAACGAAACTAGCTATTGAGAACAACAGAAGTGTGAAGGTATTAAGAAGAAATATGTCAAATGGAAGAAAAGAAATCTTTAAACTAAGAAACAGCACGGGCACACTAACCACAAATAGAGACGATATACTGAAAATAGCGGAAGAATTTTACGCAACTCTCTACATGAGTCGGCTACAAGAACAACCAGCGGAACCGACACAAACACATACCGGGAAGGTCATAAATCAGGGGTCTGAAGATATGCCAAGTATATCGATAGCCGAAATTAAGAATGCTCTTGCAGAGATGAAGAACAACAAATCCCCGGGTGAAGATGGCATACATATCGAATCCATAAAACAAGGAGGAGACGCTCTACCACATGCCATAAAAGCACTATTCAACACCTGCTTAGAAGAATGTGCTACACCTGGCGAATGGAACAACGCCTCCACAGTTATTCTACATAAAAAAGGCGATATAACACAGCTCGGAAACTACAGACCGATAAGTTTGCTACCACATCTATATAAACTTTTCACCAAAGTAATCACCAAAAGGTTAGAAAATAAACTAGACTACTACCAACCCAAAGAACAGGCTGGGTTCAGATCGGGATACGGGACAAATGACCATCTTCAGGCTATAAAAACTCTCATTGAAAAGTGTAATGAATATAATAAGCCCCTTGTCCTGATTTTCATAGATTTCGAAAAGGCGTTCGATACAGTTGAATTACCCGCCATAAAAGCTGCTCTAGACCAGCTATTCTCAACCGCTGGTCCGGCGGACCACCAGTGGTCCGCGGAGAAATTTTACTGGTCCGCTGACAATTTTTTCTATCCGCGAAAAAAATTTACTTATAAAAACTAAATTTTAATTTATAAAATTACGAAATACAAATATCTTAAACTAATTTTAATTCTATGTAATTTATGATTAGTACGGCACTGAAGAAAAAAAAAAGAAAAATAATTACATATCTTTACATTTAAATATTATTGTAAGTAAATGATAATAAAAATGTTACAATTAACTTGTAGTAGTTCTACCAACAGGTAGATTTTTGGTGATGGATATATATTTTTCCTTATTTTGGGGGATGATATCAATTTTTTCCTCGTCAGATCCAAATTCTTTAATAAATAAATGAACATCATAATTCGACATGTTATGGAAAAATACCGGGATCATTTTAGGTATTTTATAATTCAAATTACAATTTGAGTGGGCGGCTCCCCGAAATTTACCCGTTAAATGATCGTGATCGGCGACTTTGTCTGTTACTTGTAATAATTAATTACATATGTGACAAGAAGTGGCCCTATCGTAGGAATTTTGCTCATCTGCAGTTAATTTAATCATCGGAAGTATAACGCTTAAATGTTCCTTGTATTATTCCTTAACATATGCATAGAGGTTCTGACAAAACAATTTCGGGCAATCTTCCCCGGAATAAGTGAAAAATTTACTCAATGAGTCATCGAATGAACATTTTATATTATAGGCGAAACTGTATGGTACATGGATATGTGTCTGATTAGTATAGCTATTGTCAGGGTTCGGTGAGCAACAGGTTTTAAAATTGATTCAAAATCTGCGTATACAACAAAGGGTATACGCATTTTTCTATCGAAATTTTGAAATTTTAATATATTCCCCGGCATTATATCACCTCTCTTATGTTTTACAAGGTCTTCCGTCGGCATAATAGTGTAAATTTTGCTGCAGTCATTCAATTTATGTTGATTAAACGCGAATTCATTTGAAAAAAAGGTTAAACAGCCGTCACATAAATATTTTTTTCTACAATCTTCCGAGATTTGACTTCTTACAAGCCGTGAAATATTTTTAATATAAACATAATGACCTTTAACCACTTCTTCCAAATATAATAAATTTACGTGTCTTTCCCTAGTCGCATTAGTATGGTAAATTGGTCCTACTACGTCATGTTGTTTAGATTTAAAATTAAACTCCAAGCTATAAACGTTAATACTAATATTATTCATCTGTTCAAATTTAGGAATGTCTTTGATTCTAAGCGGAAACTCTAATCTGTCATATTTTAAAATTGAAGAAAAGTAGGATATGATGCCGGGCGATCAGAACTCACATTCGTGGGGTGTAATGCGGATACAATGCTCCATAAAAAACAAAATTCGTCTACATTCTGAACATTGATACAAGCTTTCCGATCCCTAATCTCTTTTGGCAGTTGAATAAATGACGACCCACGTATTGGTTTATATTTATTGATATTAATTTCTAAATGGGAAATCTCCCTTAGTGACCAACCCGAATCTTTCTCCTGAAACTCGCTACATTTGGTTTTAATTTTGGCACACATACCGTCATAAATTTCATCAAAGTTACTCATGCTACGTGTTATATCGCCATATTTTGTGTTAAATGACTTAAATTCACCTTTGTGTAGTAGTTCTTTAATACCTAGTAAAATTGTGTCAAAGAAATATCACTGGTCCGCGAATCTTTTTTTTTAATTTTACTGGTCCGTGGGCCAAAAAAGGTTGAGAAACGCTGCTCTAGACCAAGCACGAATAGACTATCGATATACAAAGCTAATTGAACATATTTACCGAAACGCTACAGCAAGTATAAGGCTACACGACAATACCAACAAATTTAAAATTGGCAGGGGAATTCGCCAAGGGGACACTATCTCCCCAAAACTATTTACCACAGTTCTCGAATATGCTTTTAAAATGGTATCTTGGGAACACCTAGGAATTACAGTGGATGGAGAAAAATTTAACCACCTGAGATTCGCAGACGACATTGTCCTAATAGCCGACAATATCAAAGATGCAAAAACTATGCTCAACGACCTAAAACAGTCAACGGAAAAAGTGGGCCTTAGGATGAATATGGGAAAAACAAAAGTTATGACCAACCTAGTGCTAAGCGATCAAATCAAAATAGATGATGCTAATATAGAAGAAGTAACTTCCTATATATACCTGGGGCATCAGATACGCATAGGCCGCGAAAACCAAACATGCGAAATACAGCGCCGCATAGACTTAGGATGGGCAGCGTTTGGAAAACTAACTAACATCTTGAAGAGCGAACTACCAATGTGTCTCAAACGGAAAGTGTTCGAGCAATGTGTGATGCCGGTAATGACGTATGGGTCAGAGACTTTAACACTAACAAAGCGTTCCGCAGCAAAACTGCAGGTAACACAGAGGTCAATGGAACGGGCCATGCTAGGCATTTCCTTACGAGACAGGGTACGAAACGAGGTCATCAGGGAAAGGACGGGTGTCTGCGACATTATAACACGCATCTCCAACATGAAATGGAGATGGGCAGGCCACGTTGCCAGACTTAGGGATGGACGATGGACTAAACGGCTTTTGGAATGGAGACCCCGTGCCGATAAACGAAGTAGAGGTAGACCACCAACTCGATGGACCGATGACATCAAGAGGGTGTCACAAAACTGGATGAACAAAGCACAACATCGTGATGCCTGGAAAGAGTTTATATATAGAGAAAGGCTTATGTCCTGCAGTGTACGCAAACGGCTGGACAATGATGATGATATATATATATATATATATATATATATATATATATATATATATACATATATATATATATATATATATATATATATATATATATATATATGTATATGTTGTATTTGAGGTTTTCGCGGATAGATACCTGTGTTGTATTGTTTTCTCGGGGATTCCGCGTTGATGCTGAGGGTTGGCTCTGAAAAGAACCGGATTCTCGACGTTTCGGCGAACTAACATTCGCCATTCTCAAGAGATATATGCGTCCGTACGGGTCAACCGTTCGACGCATACTGAGAGCTCGTTCGTGCGATGCGACTACTTATAGCTGTCTGGCTTCGGGTCATGCGCGTTGTGTGCGATGCTTCGGTTCGGTTGTTTGTTTGTTTTGTTGGTCGTACATCAGTCTGGGGTGTCTGGGATTGCATTTTGAGGGTGGATATGATCGGTCGCCATGCTGGGGGCAGTCTCAAGGAATCGTCTCTCGTGTTCATGCAGTAGTCTCGTTTTTCTATCTCTATGGCTTCTCTGTATACTCGTGACATTTCGTGGCTAATCTGTGCAACAGTCCTTGAATTTCTAAAGTCCATCCAGTGACCAGTGTTTGTGTGTTGGACAAGTGCCGATGAAACTTTGTCTCTGTGTCTGATTGAAACTACATGTTCTTGAATCCTAGCAGATATTTTTCTATTGGTACGTCCAATGTAGGTCCGTTCACATGTTCCGCAAGGTATTTCGTAAATTCCATGGGATTCTAACGGGATGGTGTCTTTAACGCTGCGTAGCATGGAGGATATTTTCTGATTAGGTGTGAAAATCGTGTCGATGTTGTGTCTTTTAAGTATTCTGGCGATTTTGTCAGTTGATCCATGAACATATGGTAGGTATGCTGTGCTAACGGGTTTCTGGCGTTCTTCAGTTCTTTGGCTACTGTTCTCTGTACGACGGCTGTCACAGCTGTCAAATGAGGCTGTCACACCAAAATCCGACAGCCAGGTCAAACAAAATACTACACAACGCAAGCCAAGCTTTGCTTCGGGACGAAACCTAAACCAAACGACAGAAACTTGACAGCATCAGTCAAAATATCCTGACAACACACATAGCTCTAACCACTACGCTACACCCTCTCCTCTGGCAACAGATAGACTTAATATCTAACAACAGAGCCGAACAGAATAGATTATTAATTACCAATAGACAGAAAGAAAAATACAACCTTCTCAGACGGAGACAAAAACCTGCACCAAAACCACTCAACATCGACAAAGTGGTTTACAATCTTTCAGACCAGCCCCTAGACGAACCTACCAAAACAGTACTGGCCAAGGGTTTTAACTTTGCAATAGCACCAACTCGCCTTCCCAAAGAAGACATAATCACTGGTGTCGAGACTGCTATCTCACAACTCCCTGCCACATTAGCCGAGACAATAAGACAGGAAACATGCCACATTTTAAGATCTGCCAAACCACCGACAAGAAACATCTCATACGAGGAATTCAAAGCCCTCAAGGCACTAAGAGAAAACAACAGCATTGTGGTCCTACCAGCTGACAAGGGAAATTGCTCTGTAGTCATGAACAGTGCTGACTATAAACAAAAAATGACCACAATCTTAGATGATCCAGCTTATCTACCCAGTACAACGGACCCCACAACCTATCTTGAGAAAACTACCAGACAAAAGATCCTAAGCTCTAGCATTGACAAGGAATCAATGAATTATCTTATACCAAGGGAGAAATCTTCACGGTGTCCCAAGATATATGGTTTACCAAAGATCCACAAAGATGGAGCCCCACTACGACCAATAGTAAGCTCCATTGGTTCACCGGTCCAACTTCTTGCGAAACATTTAGCAAAATGTTTACAACCATACGCAGAAGATTGTGATTCCTATGTCCGCAATGCTGAACACTTCATAGACATACTGAAAAATCACCAACTCCAGCCCGGCCACCTCCTTGTGAGCTTTGACATTGTATCTTTATTCACAAAAGTACCGATCCCTGAGGCCTTAAACATCATAAGATCAAAATTAAAACCAGAAAAGTATGTATCAGATCTGGCAGAACATTGTTTAAAGAATACATACTTTAGGTACGATGGTCAAATATACAAACAAGTCCTAGGAGCACCAATGGGTTCACCTCTATCCCCAGTAATAGCCAACATATTTCTAACAGATTTTGAGGAAAAGGCAATCTCATCAGCCACACTTAAACCTACACTCTGGTTAAGATATGTTGACGACACATTTGTAATCTGGCCCCACGGCAGACCAGAGCTGGACAAATTCCTTAACCATCTTAACTCCCAATACGACCAAATTAAATTCACAATGGAGATAGAAAAGCATCAACAACTTCCTTTCTTGGATGTCTTGGTACAAAAGAAACCTGACGGCACTTTGAGCCACACTGTGTACCGGAAACCAACACACACAGACAGATATCTGAACGCTTCTTCGCACCATCATCCCAAACAACTAGCATCTGTAGTCAACACTCTTACCACCCGATCCAAAAGACTAGCCGACCAGCTTAACTTACCGAAAGAATTGAGGAACTTACGAGAAGCTCTTTCTTCAAATGGATATCCAAACAGCTTAATATCCAGAGCTTTCCGTCGTACAGAGAACAGTAGCCAAAGAACTGAAGAACGCCAGAAACCCGTTAGCACAGCATACCTACCATATGTTCATGGATCAACTGACAAAATCGCCAGAATACTTAAAAGACACAACATCGACACCATTTTCAAACCTAACCAGAAAATATCCTCCATGCTACGCAGCGTTAAAGACACCATCCCGTTAGAATCCCATGGAATTTACGAAATACCTTGCGGAACATGTGAACGGACCTACATTGGACGTACCAATAGAAAAATATCTGCTAGGATTCAAGAACATGTAGTTTCAATCAGACACAGAGACAAAGTTTCATCGGCACTTGTCCAACACACAAACACTGGTCACTGGATGGACTTTAGAAATTCAAGGACTGTTGCACAGATTAGCCACGAAATGTCACGAGTATACAGAGAAGCCATAGACATAGAAAAACGAGACTACTGCATGAACACGAGAGACGATTCCTTGAGACTGCCCCCAGCATGGCGACCGATCATATCCACCCTCAAAATGCAATCCCAGACACCCCAGACTCATGTACGACCAACAAAACAAACAAACAACCGAACCGAAGCATCGCACACAACGCGCATGACCCGAAGCCAGACAGCTATAAGTAGTCGCATCGCACGAACGAGCTCTCAGTATGCGTCGAACGGTTGACCCGTACAGACGCATATATCTCTTGAGAATGGCGAATGTTAGTTCGCCGAAACGTCGAGAATCCGGTTCTTTTCAGAGCCAACCCTCAGCATCAACGCGGAATCCCCGAGAAAACAATACAACATATATATATATATATATATATATATATATATATATATTTATATATTTATATATATTATAATTACCAATAATCTCATTCTTGACCGCCTCGTTTAAAGCCTTTACAGGAACTACCTTTCCTTGGCCTAAGTGAGCTCGTGGAGCTTGGCCGGAAAAGGTGCAATTTAAATAGCCTGATGGCTTGAAAACTCCAGTTAACAATCGCCGTGCAACATGTGATGCTTGAGTACACATTGACCGAATGGAGTCAAAGTCTGATTTTTTGCAATAAACTTGACAAATCAATTTAAACATCTATTTTATAACAATAATAAATTATAAATGAAAAAGAATTTAACACTTTATAACTGACGTATTGCGTTACAGATGCCATAAGGGCATACACCGGTAAAAAGTATCAATAAAAAGGAGTAAGGTAGGCGTATACAATTTTTTTTCTGAAAATGAACGTAATTATAATCTAGAAACATGAAAAGGAAGTGAAAATTTTTTATCAAGCATGCAATTTTTTTATACCCTCCCGTTTTGGCTTCCGGGACCTACTCGAGAAGTATAAAAAATGATTTTTTTAAATCAACGTCTAGAAGCGTAAAAATGAAAAAAAACTTTAATCGAATCTTTAATTTTTTTTTTGGAAAAAATATTTTGTTTCTTTTCTTAATAAATTTTTTTTTTGTTAATTTTTACGCTTGTAGAGTATAATTACGTCGAACCTCAAAAAATAAAAATTTATATGCGACCTTATGGCATTTGTAAATTGTAATTTCAGTATAATAGCATATAACAGAGCATAACTTAATAAATACAAATATTATTTTTTTACTGATAAATATAATTACAAAAAAAATGTTTTGGTAAATGGCACACATCAATTTTATTATCACTTACCAGATATCATAACTATCCGTCCATTCTCTTGTTTATTATTAAAGAAAAACATTACATGATCTCCTTCTTCTGGGGGATAATCCTTTTATCAAAAATCACTTCATTATCGTCAACTTGACAATATGAATGGTCCCTCTCGCAATTTATAACAAACATTATAATAGATTATATTATAATTATATATGTAACTAATATTTATTCACACGTTGTCTATGCGGCTGCCAAAACACGTTCAAAGATGAAAAGTTCTTTGTGGCGTAGTAGGGCGTAGGGCATAGCCAAGATTGACAGGTGTTCGGTATTTTACCGAAACGTTCGGTATTTCAGCCCCGTGTTCGGTGTTCGGTACGACAAAAATATTGTTCGGTATTTTTTACGGAACTCATTTATTTCTCTAATTTATTAATTAAATCACAAATTCAAGTCAATAAGCAAATGCCAATTTTGTTGTTTGCCAAACAGCCGAAACAAATCAAGCGTGGACATGGATAAAAAGTGGATAAAGCGTGGATTAAGGCTGAATTATGCATTTGTTGCAATTTCAAAGTGACATGTCGCGAATTACATCTCCAAATCAAAGAGAACACCCATTTGTTATGAGCGTGTATTAGCAATAATAAATACGATTTTTAATATAGTGTGTTCGATTCGATCTATGGTGTAGTTCCGAAATAAAACTTTTCATTAAATGTTTGATTTTTTCTTTTGTTTTCACCCTATGTTCGGTAATTTGGCCGATCTCATCTGGCAAACCTGGGCGTATCACATGATACACCATATGTTTAGCGTACATGTTTAGATATTTGTCTCTGGTTTAGTATCATAGTCACCTAAACCACTGCATATAAATTTTATAGCATATATATTTTTTTCTTTTTTACGAAATTAAAAATAGAATATTAGAAATCGTCAACAGTATACAAATTGCGCAGGGAGTACAAATGCTTAAAAATCGAATGGATGAGCGTGAAAACATTGCTAGAAAAATTAATAAATTAAATAACTACGAACTTCTAGGGAACAACATTACAAATATTAAATTTGATATTCTCGAATGTAATTTATTTTTATCTAATGGTTATGAAGTAGAAAATGTGTTTGTTTACGCTCGTTTAAAAATTGATAAAGAAATTTATACTTCAGAAATTTACAAAGCAGTAAAAGCGAACAGCTACACAGTCCAAATAGACGTTAATGGTTCCATTATTTATGGATCGATTAATTTTTTTGTTAGAATTCAAAGTGAAATATTTATAGTCATACGCTGTTTCGCTGTTGAACATATTAAAATGTTCTGTCACTTTGTTTCGAGTAAAACAATTGAGCATGTTACATATACCAATAGCAGACAATAATAGTTTGATGTTGCTTAGATTAAAAAAATATTAAATCAATATTTGAACTTGTAAGAGTCGGTAGTTATGTTTGCAAACAACCAAATAATAATATAAAAATGGTTTGGTAATTATATTATTGACTAATGTTATGTAAAAAATATTTTTATTTCATAATAAATATTTTTTCTAAAACTACAGTATAATCATTTTTAAATATCTCCCAACAAGAATAATTAAAAATTTACATTTAAACATTTATATTTGTCATAAAATTGACATAATGTATGATTTTACATATTTATCAGTCAGGTCTGATCAGATCTAATTATATTTAAGACATATATAATCAAATCTGATCATATATAGTCATGTACGATTATATATATGCTTATATCAGCGAGATCTGATCAGATCTAATTATATATAGACTATATAAAATCAGATCTGATCATATGACTTATATATATATATATATATATATATATATATATATATATATATATATATATATATATATATATATATATTTATACGCAGGCATATATCAGTCAGGTCTGATCAGATACAATTATATATAGACCTATATATAATCAGATCTGAACATATATCATCATCATCATTTCCTTTACTCCTCGTGGGAGCATAGGGCACCAACAAACGCTCTCCATCTGATTCTATTCTGAGCCAGGGCCTTTACCTCGCGCCACTCCTTTCCGCTTGCCCTGGCTTTCTGTACGACTGTCCTCCGCCACGTGATTTTTGGGCGGCCTCTCTTTCTTGAACCTTGGGGGTTCCAGTCAAGAGCTTCTTTTGCAATATCCCCCTCCGGCCTTCTAAGTGTGTGTCCGATCCATTTCCACTTCCTTCTTCTTATTTGGGTTTCAAGACGCTCCATATTTTCTTTTTTCCAAAGTTCAATATTTGCTATGGTATTGGGCCAAAATATTGTAAGTATTCTTCTCAGACACTTGTTCGTGAATACCTGAAGTTGTGATACTATGGTGGTAGTCACTTTCCACGTTTCGCTACCGTAAAGAAGAACTGATACTACATTAGATTTGAAAATTTGGAGCTTTAAGTTACGGGAAGTTTTTGTTGAGTTCCACAGATTGTTAAGCATTCCGAATGCCTGTCGCGCCTTCTGTATCCGTTGTTTTACGTCTTTATCAGCACCACCATCCTGTGAAATAAGGCTTCCAAGGTAGCAAAAACTATCTACTACCTGTACTTGCCTGCATCTATCTCCAGGTTGCAGGGGGCTGTCGCATTGATCTTTATCAGCTTGGTTTTATCGACATTGATTTTCATTCCCACCTGCATTGCGTACTTTTTGAGAGCCTCCAACTTTTTTTCCATATCTACTTTCGTGTGGGACTGGAGACAGATATCATCGGCAAAATCTAGGTCTTCTAAATGCCTCACGAGCGTCCATCGAATTCCCCTTGTTTTTTATTTGCTTTCTTCATGACCCAGTCTAAGACTATGGTAAACAGAAGTGGGGAGAGCGTGCATCCTTGTTTTACTCCCGAATGCACTGTGAAAGGTGTGCCGCGTTGTCCTTGGTGGATTACCATGCAGCTTGCTTCTTTGTATAGTAATTTGATTATGTTTATGTACTTTGTAGGCACCCCGTAGCTGGCTAGTATTATCCACATAAATTCCCTGTCCACACTATCGAACGCTTGCTTGAAGTCGATGAACAGTAGATAGAGTGGTGACTGCCACTCGACCGACTGTTCAACGATGATTCTGAGGGTGTTTATCTGGTCGGTACAGGACCTGCCAGGCCTGAATCCCGCTTGCTCCTTGCGTAGTGTCGGTTCAACCACATTGCTGATCCGGTCGTGAATTATTTTGGAAACTAATTTGTTAATGGTGTTAAGAAGAGTTATTCCTCTCCAATTGGAGCATATACTCAGGTCTCCTTTTTTCGCCAGTTTGATAATTAGGCCTTCTTTCCACGTGGATGGTATTACTTCTGTTTCCCATGCTTCTCGAATTATAGGTGTTATAATCTCGGTGATTCCCTTTATGTCTATTTTAAACATCTCCGAGTATGTCTCGTCAGCGCCAGGCGCCTTGCCGTTTTTAAGGTGTTTGATGGCGGCCTTCACCTCCTCTATGCTTGGCGGGTCGTCTCTAAATCTTCTGTTTCCGCTTGGTGTCATAGGACTTTGTGGTACCTCTTCCAACGGTGTGTTTAGGAGCTCTTGGAAGTGTTCTGTCCAGCGGGTTATTTGCTGTGCCTCGGTTGTGCATAGTTTGCCGTTCGTCGTGCGTATTGGTCGTTCTGAGGGGTAGCCTGTGTTTGTGAGCTTTCGTGTCAGGCGATATGTTTCCTTGGTGTTCATGCTGTCAGCAGCTAGTTGCGCTCGGGTTGAAATATCAGCTAGCCATTTCCTCTTATCAGTTCTAGCACTCTTTCCTACTTGCTTATCGGCTGCGTTGTAAATCTGGGATAGCCTTTGTTTATCTTTATCTTCAGCACAGTTTCTTTGTTGCTTTAAGTTTCGGCGGTCTTGGATTAATTTCCAAGTCGCATCAGATATCCATTCTTTTCTCTCATTGGATTTGTACCCAAGGATGTCTCCAGCTCCTCTTAACGCATCTACGATGCTTGACCATCGTTCTGTAATGTCTTTGTTCCCTGTGGTCTTGTCCTTCAGTCTGTTGGCTACTTCCTCTGCGAAGGCCTTCGCCGTCATTTTATCTTGAAGTTTTGCGATGTCAATTTTCTTTGTCTTCCTGGTGGCTTGGCGCTTGGTGTTTGAGATCAGTTTAATACGTAACTGTCCGCAGAGAAGGTGGTGGTCGCTATGTACGTCGGCTCCACGGTGATTCCGGACATCAAGCAGTGATGTTCTCCATTTCTTGCTTATGCAAATATGATCTATCTGATTTTGGGTTCTGCCATCCGGTGAGCACCATGTCACTTTATGTATTTCCTTGTGTGGAAAAACTGTTCCGCCTATAAGCAAGTCGTGGTTTGTGCAGAGGTCCGCTAGTAATTCTCCATTTTCATTCATTTCCCCTATACCGTAGTTTCCCATTACTGTCTCCCAGTTAGTGCTGCTTTTCCCAACCTTGGCATTGAAATATCCCATCACAACTTTTATATCCGTCTTTTTAAGTTGGCGAATTGTGCTTGACAATTGTTGGTAGAATGTATCCTTTTCTTCTTCTGTAGCTGCCATTGTCGGTGCGTAAACTTGAATTATTGATATATACCTCGAGCGCATTCGGAATCGTGCTGTTATTATCCTTTCTGAGATTGGGCTCCAATCTTCTAAACTTTGCTTTGATTTCTCTGTTAGCATGAATCCGACACCACCTCTGCGCGCCTCGCCAATTTGTTTCCCGGAGTAGAGGAGCACCTCTCCCGTTGATGTTTTCTTTACGCCACTTCCTTCCCATCTGATTTCACTTAGGCCTAGTACTTGTAAGTTGTATCTCCGAAATTCTTTCGTCAGTTGGGCTAAAGTGGTTGGCTTCAGCAACGTCCTTACGTTCCATATTCCAAATCGTGTCCGATATCGTGCGCTAAAAGTCGTCATTGATTTCATCTGTCCGTTTCCGAGGCTTGTTGGTGTTTCTTTTACAAAGTTGAGTTTCGGTATAGCAGGTTGTAAGCCTGTTGCTACCTAGTCTTATTTTGGTCCGCGGAGGCTATTTTATTTTACCTCTACCCTTCAAGCATGCTTGACGAGCGTTCCCCTATCCGCCACCTGGGGACGCGCCCTGTAGGGGTTAGACTTCCCCCCAGGATCATATATAGACTTATATATAATTATATATTATTATATATAGACTTAAATCAGCTAGGTCTGATCAGATCTAATTATATATAGGTTCATATATAATTATATATAATCCCATATATAATCATGTATGATTATATATAATTCCATATATAATCATGTATAATTATATATAATTATATATAATTTCATATAAAATCATATATAATCATATATGATCATATATAATTAGGCATTTTTTTTTTCATCGGGTGATCTTACCTGGTTTTGTCCAGTCTTGTTTGGTATTCATCATCAATGGCGCTACAGCCCGAATCGGGCCTTGGCCTCCTGAATGCTCCGTCTCCAGTTTTCTCGGTCCAATGACCGCGTCCTCCACGTTGCAAATTTCAGAAGCGATCTGCTGTCTTCGTCAATGGAATCCTCCCAGCGTTTTCTTGGTTTTCCGACTGGTCTTTTTCCTTCCGCTTTTCCTTTTTGTACTCGCTTGGGTATTCTTCCGTCTTCCATTCGCTGTACATGACCAGCCCACTGTAGCTTTCGGAGTTTGATGAGAGTGGAGACTTCTGGGTCCTCTAAAATAGCATACAATTCCTTATTGTACCGAATTCGCCATGCGCCTTGTTCTCTCACCGGTCCGAGGATTCGTCGCAATACCTTTCTTTCAAAAGCATTGACCATTTTTTCTGATGCCTGTATAAAGGTCCACGTTTCACTGCCATAGCAGAGTACAGGTCTTATTATTGTTTTGTAGATTCGCAGCTTCGTTTTTCTGTGCACGTCTTTACATTTGATTATAGGAAGTACCGAATAATATGTCTTGTTTGCTATCATTATGCGTCTTTTTATTTCGTTGATTTCATTGCCGTCTTTGGAGAGATTGGCTCCCAGATATATGAAATTGTCCACATTTTCTATGTTATAGTTTGCTATCGTTAGGTTTTGTTTGATTGGTGTGTTTCTTCGTGATTGTACCATAACTTCCGTTTTGTTTTCATTCATGCGTAACCCTACTTCTAGTGCTGCCGTGTCAAGATTAACGAATACTTCCTTGGCGTCTAGTTTTGAGCGCGCCATTATGTTTATGTCATCTGCGTAAGCTACTATTTGGGTTGATTTAAATAATAGCGTCCCTCTGGTGTCAACAGGGAGTTTTCGTACGACATATTCCAAAGCCAGATTAAACAGTGTGGGTGCAAGGCCATCTCCTTGCTTCAGCCCTGAGAGCGTTAGGAAGCTTGTTGTCAGCTCGTTCTGGATTCTTACTTGGCATGTTGAGTTGGTCATTGTAAGCCTTGTCAGTCGAACGAGTTTCGCTGGTATTCCCAGTTCCAGCATTATCGTGTACAGTACACTTCTGTCGATACTGTCATAAGCTTGTTTAAAATCTACGAATATTTGGTGCACATCGATGTTATATTCCCAGCATTTCTCTAGCACCTGCTTTACTGAGAAAATTTGATCCGTAGTTGATCGTCCGGCTCTGAATCCTCCTTGGTATTCTCCAATTATATTTTCGGCATAGGGTTTAATTCGAGACTCAATGATCTTCGTCAAGATTTTATAGCATGTGCACAGCAATGAAATCCCTCTATAGTTTTCGCAGCACAGTTTGTCACCCTTTTTGTATATCGGACATATAATGCTTTTTCGCCAATCGTCAGGTAGTGTTTCCTGTGTCCATATTTGTAGCAGCAAGGTGTGAATTTTTGTAGCTACGCATTCACCACCGCTCTTCAGGAGTTCGGCTGGAATGTCGTCTATGCCCGGCGCCTTGTTGTTTTTTAATTTGTTGAGGGCATCTTTTACTTCTTCTACTGTAGGGAGGCTCACTATATTTTCGTCAGTAGCTGCCTCGGTCAAGTTGTCAGTTACGGTAGTGGACGGTGGTGAATTCGGGTTAAGCAACTGTTGGAAATATTGCTCCCATCTCGTCTTTATCTCCTCTGTGCTGCTAATAATGCCTCCTGCAGCGTCCTTGCATAGGCTCGTACTTGGTTGATACCCTCGTTTTTGGTTTTTAACTATTGCATATGCCGCTTTTGTGTTATTTGACTTAAAATGTTCGTCCATTTTGCATAGCTCGTCATTCAGGTACTTTCTTTTCTTCTTTCTACAAATTTTGTTTGCAGATCGTCTGAGTTCGTCAAATATGTCTCTCTTGGCTCTTGTCGGTCGTTCGGTGAGTTGTTTGTAAGCTACATTCTTTTTGTCTATTGCATCTCGGCATTCATCATCGAACCAATCGTTTTTCTTTCGCCGGGGCTGGTGGCCTATAACCTCCTCTGCGACAGACTTAATGCCATTTTTGATGGAGAGCCATAACTGCTCTATTGGCAATTCGTGATGGTTGGATATTTGGTCAAAATGTCTGTTTAAAGCTGATGCGTATACGCCTGCGGTTGACTCGTCTTTCAGCTTCTCGATGTCGAATTTGAGTGTCGGTTGGAATTTTGCAGGTCTTCTGTTTGCGATTCGACACCGGAATAAGGCTTTGACCAAATAGTGGTCAGAGTCGCAGTTAGCCCCTCTGTAGGTTCTTACGTCTAAGAGGCTGGAGGCTGCCCTTTTATCAATAAGAACGTGGTCTATCTGGTTATACGTCCTTCCATCAGGTGACGCCCAGGTTCTTTTGTGAATGCTTCGATGCGGGAAGCACGTTGAGCTTACTATTACGTTTCTACTGCAGGCGAAATCAACTAGACGTTGGCCGTTGTCATTGTTAATGTCGTGGAGACTGTGCCCTCCGGTTGTTCCTCTTTGTGTCTCCTCCTTCCCAACCTTCGCGTTGAAGTCACCTAGTATGATCTTGATGTCATTTGAGGGCAATGAGTCATAAATTGATTCAAGATGACTATAGAACTCGTCCTTAGTGGCCTCGTCCTTATCCTCCGTTGGGGCGTGAACATTAATGAGCCAGATGTTGAAAAATGTTGTCTTTATGCGAAGTGCACACAATCTTTCGTTAATGGGTTTGAAGTTGGTAATATGCTGTTTAAAGGCTTTGCTGACGACAAAAGCTACTCCAAACTCACGGCTTCCCGATAGTTTTCCACTTTTAAATATTGTGTGCGACCTCATGTCGGTTATCTCGCTGCCAAGCCATTTAGTTTCCTGGAGTGCAATAACATCAATGTTAAATTTATCAACTTGTTCTAGGAGTGATTTTAGAGCTCCAGGTTTGAACAAGGATCGTACATTCCAGGTTCCGAAAGAGTGATCAAATTTCCGTTTGCCAGGTCGTTTCCGTTGAATCTGTCCAATCCGAGGCGAAGCGTCAGGTTCCTTAACAAGTTTTTCTTTTTCCGGGAATAGGTTGTTAGCCCATCGCCCAACCCCCAATCTGGAGGCTCAGGTCTGTGTACTCAACCGCACAGACACGGCTTGACAATTTTCAGCTGGATGGGATATGTTGGAGTTCTCACAGCTATGCCGCGAGTCCAACTCTATCCGTCCTTAGCCTACTTCCTGAGACGCACTGGTGTTTCTGGCCATTCAGGGTGTCTACCCTCCTCCTTTCGCAAACCGGGCTTGGGACCGTCTATGGCGGAGTTCTTGTTTGGTATTGCCTGGTCTTGTTTGTTCTTGTCTGGCCTTGGTTGGTCTGGTCTTGTCAGTTTTTGACTGGTCTTGGCTGGTCTTGTCTGGCCATAGGTCTTGTCTGGTCTTGTGTGGTATTGTATGGTCTTGTCTGATCTTGTCTGGTCTTCTCGGGTCTTGTCCAGTCTTATCTTGTCTTGACTGGTCTTGTCTGGTCTTGTCTGGTTTTGTTTGGACTGGTCTGGTCTTGTCTGGTCTTATCTGGTCTTGTCTGGTCTTGTCTGGTCTTGTCTGGTCTAGTCTTGGCTGTTCTTGCCTAGTCTTGTCTGGTCTTGTCTGGTTTTGTCTGACCTTGTCTGTTCCAGCTTTATTCAGTTTTGTCCAGTCTCGTCTTTCTTTTACTGTTTAATTGCTTAACAAAGCTTTCAATATGACTTACGAAAAGATTATTACTATCTCTGTGGCGCCACCTATGCGTAGTAAAGGATAAAGACTCGTGTGGACGCAACTTCAGGTTACATCAGTAACAAATATAAGTGGATGTTGTTGCATATGTATGTTTTGGGACACAGGGTGACAGGACATTTTAAAAGTGTAATCTTAGTATTGGAAGTGTCTTTCATATAAGTAAAAGTTTAACGTTGACCAGACAAGGAGGCGACAATTTAAAATGAAAGTTGATATTTGTTGGTTAATGTAGTTGGATAGAAAACTGGGTATTTAAACAAAACATGATCCAGTAAAAAACATCATCCTGTTGTTTTAGAATGAAACGTAAGAGTTCAGTTAATCTGACTAGGTGAAAGTTTTGAAACATGATTGGAAATAAAGTGCTTTATAATCGCATGATAGGGACAGGGTACTCATATCCCATCCCTATCCAAACAAGACAATTCCTCTTAAGAATTTTTAATATCAAGTGTTCATGTGATTCCCATATAAAATAAAAAAGATAAAAAGAACAAGGATGTGAATGCTCATAATGCAGGCAAAGAAACGATATTTACTATTAGGTTGTGCATTCTTAGCTTATTTTTATTTTGGTTGGTATAGGAAGAAAAGTGATGAAGTGATATCGGAAACATACACATTGCCAGATTTTACAAATTTTGGTGCCATATTAACAGGAAATGTTGGTAGAAGGAAAGAAAAGTCACACCGAGACCTGTGTCGCATGGATACGTGTTTTGATTTTAAAAGATGTAAAAATAGTTTTAAAATATATATTTATTCAGCGGATGAGAATTTAGAACCTAGTCAGTCATATCAGAAGTTACTAAACATTTTAAGAGAATCTCGATATTATACTTCCAATCCAGATGAAGCTTGCCTTTTCGTTTTAAGCCTTGATACTTTAGACAGGGATCGTCTTAGTGCTGATTACGTTCGAAATCTTCAAACTCGTATCCAAAAATTACCTTTTTGGAATAAGGGTTTAAATCACTTAATATTTAATTTATACTCAGGAACCTGGCCAAACTATAATGAAAATGGGATTGATTTTGATTATGGGATGGCAATACTTGCTAAAGCTAGCATGTCAGACCAACAATTACGAACAGGTTTTGATATAAGCATTCCTTTATTTCACAAAACTCATCCAGAAAAAGGAGGAAATCCTGGTTTTGTTCTAAGCAATAATTTTCCTTTAAACAAAAATTATTTATTAGCTTTTAAAGGCAAAAGGTATGTGTATGGTATTGGTTCAGAAACACGGAATTCCCTCTACCATCTTCACAATGAACAAAATGTTATTTTGGTTACAACCTGTAAACATGGGAAAAGTTGGAAAGACATGAAAGATGATCGATGTGATGAAGATAATAAGGAATATGATAGGTAAGATCTTTTTTTATTTAACAATGTTTGATCCAATTCTTTACATTTTTATTTTATATAGTCTATAGCAAGAATCTCCAATTAGTTTCTTCAAGGGTCCTGTTTTTAAAATAAAATTACCATCGCGGTCCGTTTCTACTTGAGTTTATTAAATAAGCAAATGTAATATACAGAAATAACAAGGAATTTTTTGAAAAATTACATTTTTTGCCTTGAACTATTTGTTTGAAGTTGGTGTAAGCTATTGTCATTAAATCCTAGAGATGTTCATCAGTAAGTCGAGATTGAAACTTACTTTTAATGAAGTTCATCTTTGAAAATGCTGCTTCACAAATATATGTTGACCCATACATAGTAAGAAGTTTCAAGAATAATTTTTTTAATTCTGGGTATTTATTACCACACACAAATTTTATCCAGAATTTCTCAAAGATCTTCTGTATGTTTGTGTTTTGATACCGTGTTTTCTTGGAAATCGATCATTGCCATCTTCAGAGTAGTTTTATTACTCCCATTAACGTAAGCAGCTTCGTTGCTCCATTCACCATCAGGATGCAGAGAGTAAATGTTGCTGAGGATTCTGACGAAATTCTCAATTTCCTTGAAATCTTTGAATCTGTTTTCAAATTCTGATTTAAGATCCTTAATGAACGTCTTGTATTGACAGACGTCAATTTCGTTGACACTGCCGATTATTTTATTTATTTATTTATTCACGACATTGTAAATTTGCAAAAAAAAATCTTCGTACATTATAATCACAGTACAAATTGCTTTAATTTACTACTTAATTCTGCTACAAAATATAAAATATATAAAAATAACAACAAAATGCTAAAGACAAGATAATACAAATAAACTTAATAAATACGGAACAAAGCTTGAATATATAAATATATTCAACCTTTCCGGAACTCTATAATACTAATGAGTCTTTTTAGGACTACCAAAAACAAATCTCATATGAAATTTGTCAGTTATTCTATAGCTTTCAGTCCACCTTCGTGGCACTCAACAAAAACCATAAAAATAACATTGATTTTTAAGATCATGTCTTTCCGATACCTTGAGTGGATAGCCATCTGTGGACGCGTTTCGAGATTTATCTCTCATCAGCACAGCTTTGCTTCCATGAACAATATTTTGTAAATCACTCACTTAAAATCCCATGTGTTGATTAGGGTTAGATGTTTTTAATTTTGACATTTTGTGAGAGAGACATGAACTTAGCAGGTTATTGATATAAATGATAAATTTTGAATTGGTAAAACCATACAACATTATAGATAATCAGATAAACTTAATAAAGACGGAACAAAGCTTGAATATATAAATATATTCAACCTTTCCGGAACTCTATAATACTAATGAGTCTTTTTAGGACTACCAAAAACAAATCTCGTATGAAATTTGTCAGTTATTCTATAGCTTTCAGTCCACCTTCGTGGCACTCAACAAAAACCATAAAAATAACATTGATTTTTAAGATCATGTCTTTCCGATACCTTGAGTGGATAGCCATCTGTGGACGCGTTTCGAGATTTATCTCTCATCAGCACAGCTTTGCTTCCATGAACAATATTTTGTAAATCACTCACTTAAAATCCCATGTGTTGATTAAGGTTTTTAGGGTTGAGGGTTGATTAGGATTAGGGATTTTAAGTGAGTGATTTACAAAATATTGTTCATGGAAGCAAAGCTGTGCTGATGAGAGATAAATCTCGAAACGCGTCCACAGATGGCTATCCACTCAAGGTATCGGAAAGACATGATCTTAAAAATCAATGTTATTTTTATGGTTTTTGTTGAGTGCCACGAAGGTGGACTGAAAGCTATAGAATAACTGACAAATTTCATACGAGATTTGTTTTTGGTAGTCCTAAAAAGACTCATTAGTATTATAGAGTTCCGGAAAGGTTGAATATATTTATATATTCAAGCTTTGTTCCGTCTTTATTAAGTTTATCTGATTATCTATAATGTTGTATGGTTTTACCAATTCAAAACAAGATAATACTATTGAAAAACTAACTAAAAATGTATTCATAACGTTTTTTCAACTCTTTTGATAGAGATATTTGATATATTGAAGAAATCTATTTTAGAACTGTGCTTATTGGCTTGGTTCAGCATTTTAACAATTGACTCATTTTGTCCATACTTGGTGTGGCAAAAGCGAATATTAAATATTTCCGAATTTCGTGTCCTCTGATTCACATTAAATTTTAAATTATTTTTTTTATTAAATTAAATTTTTTATTAAATTAAATTTTAGAGTTTCTGGTGAATTTATATTCCCATTTATGATTTTGTGTAACAATATGAGATTTGCTTCCAACCTTCTATGTTCTAATGTTTTCAAATTCAGATTTTCCATGATTGTTTTATATTCATACTCTCCTCTAGCATAGCCTAACCCAGGGGTCTCCAAACTACGGCCCGAGGGCCACATCTGGCCCGCGGGCAGATTTTGTCCGGCCCGCCGAGAGCTAGCATACTTGAAAACTCCTTTTAGAGAACATATTTTTTATAGCAAATTAAATTTAGTTTACTGAAGTATTCTAATTTTATGTTGAATAATTATTAATATGACATCTACATTGCTATGGTCATGGGCTAACTACTCATTGCTCATTGCTACTAAATAACATTGTTGTTGGCTTATTGTTATTGTTTTTGTGATAAGTTGGATAAAGAAACACAGAATTGAAATGAGAAAAGACATGTTTAATATACAGAACATTTAACTTCAGTATATAATAACTCACAAATTATTGAAATGAATCCAACTAACATTTTATACATTTTAAATAAAAACAACTTATAACAAGCATAATGACATATGAAATACTAATGAGATTTATGTAATTGAGATTTTCCACTGACAATAGTTTGTAGTTGTGGACTAATTTTACTTCTACCAATTATTAAAAGAGATTTAAGATGCTCATCAGTTAATTTAGATCTGTAAACATTTTTTGTGTACTTCATTTTGGAGAAGGTCTTCTCACACAAAAAAGTAGTACCAAAAACAGAAAACAGCCCACGAGCAAATTTATGCAAATTATCAAATTGTGTCAGTGGAAAACTCTTATAAAATTCCAACAAAGATGAGTTTTGATATTTATTCTTAATTATATCACTGCACTGTAGATCAATCACTTGCATTTGAAGTTCCCGGGCAAGGGTTTCAATGTCAGTATCAAAAGAATTTTGAAAAATCTTAATTTGATTCGCAATGGCATCAAAGTCCGAGAAACGAGTATCAAAATTTATTTTCAAAGCACTCAAAGTTTCGATTGCAAAATCGATAGGAAACTCAGTCTCAGTGGTGTGGCTGAATATTTCACATGTTTTAAAATGTGAAAAACATTTACTTCGTAGTTGTGATTGAAACAGTATCAATTTCTTCCGGAATGATTTGATATTAGTGTATAAATCAGGAAGATGCTGGTTTTCTCCTTGCAATCTCAAATTCAGTTCATTCACATGTTTTGTCAAATCAACATAGAATGCTAACTTCCACAGCCATGCATTGTTTTGTAATTCAGTAAGGGGGCGATGCTTTTCATTCAAAAAAATTTCGATCTCTGCTCGAAGTTCAAAAAAGCGCTGAAGGACTTTCCCACAACTAAGCCAACGTACGGCAGTATGATAAGGTAAGTCATTTTCTCCAATCTCTTCAATAAATTGTCGGAATTGTCGGTGATTCAGCCCAAAAGATCTGATAAAATTAACAGTTGATATGACTGGTTTCAGAACTTCAGACAAATCCAAACATTTTCCGCGCAAAGACTGTTGATGAATGATACAATGTAAGACTAATGGTTTTTAACCACCGTCATTTTCTACAGCCTTTGACACAAGAGCGACCACTCCTTTATCTTTCCCACTCATGTTTTTGCCTCCATCAGGTTCTTTTGATTAATGGCCATTTCAACTCCTCTAAAAATATCTGTACCAGTAGTTGTGCCATGAATACTATACATATCAAGAAGTTCTTCATGCACTTCATAGCTTTTATCTACTCCTCGAATATAAATCAACACCTGAGCAGTATCTGACACATCCGTTGACTCATCCAAGGCCAAAGAAAACCACTCAACATGTCCATTTTTATCGAACAGTTGAGAGGATATATTTTCAGCGATGTTTTCTACCCTTCGAGCCACAGTGTTTGCTGACATACTGACAGTTTTTAATAAATTTACCTTTTCAGGGCACATTTCTTCGGCTACTGCAATTATGCATTCTTTGATCATTTCTCCATCGGTGAATGGTTTTCCACGTTTTGCAATTTCAAGAGCCACACGAAAGCTGGCACGAGTTGCAGCCTCTTGTTCAGTTTTGAGTTTTGTAAATGAAGATTGCTGCGATTTCAATCCGCGCTTCATAGCTTCGAATTTTTCTGTCCGCAAACTTCCTGTATATTTTGAGTAATTTTGAAAATGTTTTGTTTCATAATGACGTTTAATGTTATATTCCTTGAGAACGGCTATGCTTTCATTGCAAATCAAACATAGCGCCTGGTTACTGGACTCAATTACGAAATACTGAATGTTCCACTGATCTTTGAATTTTCTGCATTCACTATCAATTTTTTGCTTCTTTTCCATACTACTAAATCACACACAAGAGCAACAATTCAAATCAAAATACTGTTACAAAGATGTCTTAAACTTAAACACGCACAAACACGTTTTAAGGAGGTACGCACTATTTTATTTCACAACAGTGTCTTAGGAACTGACTTGTGGTTGTGCCACTAGCCTTCTTATATATTCCAATTACTGCCATCTAGAAGTGAGCGGAAGACACCAGAACTTTCTCAAACCAACGAGATTATTCTGTACGTGCTATTAGCGTTATCTGTTAGCGATAGAAGGTACTAACTATTTCCGCTTGTGTCCACCAGATGTCGTGTCACGTTACTCCTCATGGCTCGTACTCTACGACTAATCTAGAAATTATAGATAATGACAGGAAAATTAATTATAAGCAGTGTTGCCGTTTTGCGGACTTTAGTCCGATTTGCTGCCTTTTGTAAACGTTGTGTACTTTTTCGGACTTTTTTTTTTCATCAGTGGACTATTTCACTTTTTACCACCGGCAACAAAGATAATATGGTTTTGGCCCTCGGAACTTACTGGAGTAATCAGTATGGCCCTTAGGCTAGAAAGTTTGGAGACCCCTGGCCTAACCTATGTGCACAGTACCTCAAAAACTTGCTCTGAATACCCTCAAGCAAGTCACTATCAGTAATATAGCATGGGTTCCATACTGTAGAGTTGTATTCCATAATTGACCTTACCAGTGAGCAATATAACAGGTTGACAATGGTTACATTGAATGATTTCGAGTTCCTGAGAATGAATCCCAACATTTTCAAAGAGCGTGAAGCCACATCATTTATATGATGTTTGAAGGACAATTTGAATCAAATATAATTCCTAGATCCTTGACATTTTCTGTTTCAACAAGAAATGTTCATTTGATTTTAAATTCAGACGGTATAGAATGTTTTAATCTGCTGAAAGTGATCTTATGACATTTATCAGTGTTCAACTGTAACATATTAATATCGCACCAACGTGATCATATTGTAATGATTCGCCATCTCTTAAACTATCAATATTTAGGAACATCATAAGATCGTCAGCAAACAGAAGGAATTTGCTCTGTAGGATGCTACAATCTACATCATTGATGAATAAATTGAATAATATTGGTCCTAAATGTGATCCTTGAGGCACCTCTGAAGTTACTATAACCGGCATTGATATGTAGTTATCATATTTAACAAATTGTACTCTTCCATTGAGGTAACTTCGAATCCATTCCGAAGTTGACCACTTATACCAATAGCATTAAGTTTTGCAATTAATATTTCTTGATTTGTAATTTATACGATCAAATGCTTTTGCTATATCTGTATAAATCGCATCAACCTGTTTCCTATTAAATTTAAAGCATTTATAATGTAATTTTGATATAAAATTTGATTAGTACAAGGAGATTTACCTTGGCTGAAACCATGTTGTTGATTGGAGATAATGTGTGCAGTCCCAAGAAACTTTTTTCGCTATCAAGTTATCCAGCATCTTTGGAAGTTCAGACTGATTACATACTGCCCTGTAATTCTTTACATTATTATGACACCTATTCTTGGATATAGGTTTAAGATAACTATGTTTCCAAAAGTCTGGAAATTGTGTGGTTCTTAAAGACGCATTAAAGAGTGAGTGTATGGGTTTAGCCAATGTAAAAATACATTTTTAATCATTTAGAGAGGAATTCCATCTGAACCTGTTGTTAATTTCCAAGGCATTGACAAAGTCAGATCGTTTATTTCTTTAATATTTACTGTATAAGAACTAACAGGAACAGTCTTACTGAATTTATAGTTGGGTATTTGGTTGACAGTTGCTTTACTATTTCTTCTGTCTTCTGTCGGCACTACGGTCCATGTAGAACCTTGGCCTGCTCAATTACTTCCTTCCATTCCTCTCTATCTAAGCCTCTCTCCTCCAACTTCTTATTTTCATTTCTCTTAGGTCATTGTCCACATCATCGCTCCATCACATCCATCTTTTTCTGGGTCGGCCTCGCTTTCGCGTCCCCTCTGGTTTTTTGTCAAATGCCATTTTTGGACCGCTATTATTTTTCATTCTTATTACGTGTCCCAATTATTTCAATCGTTGGGAATTTACTGTGTCAACTATATCTGGGTTTTCATTTAGGTTTCTTAACTCGTGATTCATTCGTATCCTCCTTTTCCCTTCTTCTTGCACCGGTCCGTATACTTGTCTTAATATTTTTCTTTCAAAGATACACAGGTTTTTTTTCGTCTTCTTGTTTTAGAACCCACGTTTCGCTTGCATATGTTACTACTGGTTTTTTAGGGTTCCGTACCGAAAACGGAACCCTTATAGGATCACTTTGTTGTCCGTCTGTCTGTCTGTCTGTCTGTCTGTCTGTCTGTCTGTCTGTCTGTCTGTCTGTCTGTCTGTCTGTCTGTCCGTCTGTCTGTCTGTCAAGACCTTTTTCTCAGGAACGCGTAAAGGTAACAAGTTGAAATTTGTATCAAATACTCGGGTCTGCGGTCTCTTTCAGCTGTGAAAAAATCAAACTTGTAAGTCAACGCGATCTAAAGATATGACCGTTTATGTCGCATATTTTGCGATTTCACAAGGGAATCAAAACCTATAGGGTATTTCCCGTTCACCTAGAATCATGAAATTTGGCAAGAAGCGGTGTCTTACAGCACATGTAAAGGGAAAAATCCGAAAACCGTAAATATGTAGTTTAATTACAAGAAAAATGCGAATTTACTATTACAAATTTATGAAAATATACTAATGTTGTCGTAGTGGTATTGTCAGGCTCCAGAAGCATATGGGTTGCATACAGTTAGGTCCTTTTCAAGTAAGGTCCGAAGGTTAAAAAGTATGTGTTGGCACCAAGCTGTTTATTCTGAATTTTCTTTGTTTATATTTGTTATGCATTTCATCACGTACGCTCTATATACATAATAAATACAGGGTATATATTATGTCTAAATTTTGCTTGTTTATAACCGACATGCGACATACTCAAATCCCGTAACATCCTGTATATATTATATTTCGTCTAATTTTTCTTTATAATCTACATAATATGTTGATAATCTACATAATAATACTATACTATACAAGTTTGTACGGAACCCTCGGTGCGCGAGTCACTCGCACTTGGCCGGTTTTTTTATTGTTTATATGTGTTTTTTTAGGACCTCATTATAATATACATTCCACAGTAATGGTCCGAGTATTGACCCCTGCGGAACCCCACAGGACAACATTCATTCCTCTTTGTAACCTATATAAATTCTTCTATTCTGTAGGTAATTAGCTGCTGTTTTTCTGAGGATGTTGCTTATTTTCATTCTTTTAGTGCTTCCATCAGCTCATGCCATGGGACTGAGTTAAAAGCGTTCTGGATGTCGATGGTGACTAAAGTGCAGGGTCTTCTGTTCTTCAGTGCATAGTTTTTTGCAGCTCTGACCCTTTTATTACCTCTTCCATAGGCTCTACCGTCGATCTGCCCTTCCTAAAACCGAATTTATTATCCTCTAATTTGGCCTCTATCTACATTCTCAATTAGTTGCTCGTAGATCTTACCCAGTGCATTAAGAAAGTAAATGGGTCTGTATTTGGGTTCTTCTCCTGTTCTGGAGGATTTCTCTTTTAGGACGAGTTTCGCCTCTTTCCATACTGCTGGTATTGCCTTCCCTGCATTCATGGTTTATTGCTTGTAGAAATTTATCAGGTACATTTATCAGGTGTCGTATTCTTAGCAAGAGTCCAAGAAACACGCAAATAAGCCTCACCACATTTTTCTTAGTGACAAGACACACAATTTAAAATACAAAGTAATAAAGTAAATTAATCTTTGTATGTGCTTACGACATTACAAGTTGCAGGGTGATATTCGTCATACAAACACGAAAAACATAAATTACAACATCTACTACATCGAATGAATGCATTTTCCCTGCATGCACAAGGAATTGTCAGAGTTTGTATGGAAAAACAAACCTCGTTGACATTCTCAAAAATGTCGTTTTCTTCCGACAACTTGGATGCAAAACAGGCGTAACGCAACATTCAAATATAGAATGTATTTTGATAGCATCTTCACGAGAAGCAATTTCTCGCTCGTTTTAGAAAGTCGCACATTGGAAATTCGATCAAAATGCATGCAAATGCACGTATTTCGACGGTCCCTACGTACACAAAGACATGTCTAAAATAGCCTTTTTTTATTGCACTTCGAATAGAGAAAATTCCAATTTTCTCGAAATTGCCAAAGTAGTACGCCTTACTACTTGCACATTATGTCGTCTTAATGGACTACTAAAAGTGTACAAAGTTTGAAGAAAACCCGTGATCCTGACGACGGAAGTTCCCCTTGTCACTAAAAAAAATGTGGTGAGGCTTATTTGCGTGTTTCTTGGACTCTTGCTAAGAATACGACACCTGATAAATGTACCTGATAAATTTCTACAAGCAATAAACCATGAATACAGGGAAGGCAATACCAGCAGTATGGAAAGAGGAAAATCTTCGAACCCGTTGGTACAGGTCAAAGCACCATTTTTTTTATTGATAAAACAGCTAAATAACATTGGACATTTAAACAAAATGCATGCAAATACACGTATTTATTCGTTATATTATCTTTAAATTGTTATTATTATTTATAAGAAAAAATATGAACAGCGTTGAAAAAATGATAATGTGTGGGACTAGATCCACCGATCCAACAATTACGAAGCTTGGACTTAACCACTTCGCCACCGACATACACGCTTATACACGCTGACGCAACGCAAATGTATATATTTGACACGGAAAATTTCGAAGAGAGAAAATTGCAATTTTCTCGAAAATGCCTAACTAGTACTACTTGCACATTATGTCGTCCTGATGGACCACTAAAAGTGTACAAAGTTTGGAAAAAATCCGAGATCCAGACGTCGAAAGTTCCCCTTTTCAGCCATTGAACGACTCATGATCTGGGTCGAAGATGCGTAGCTCGATAATAAACTTGAAATTTTATATTGAATTAAAAAATTCACTATGTTTTTGAATGTTATATAACTTATTATTCACAGTTATATAAATTTCTACATTTACATTAACGACTCGAGTTTCGACGTTTGACAGTCATTTTCAAGTGAACTTGAACGACTTTCAACATAGTAACTTTTCAATTCAATGTATGTATGAATTACCACGTAGTAACAGTCGCAACTATCCTATTCTTGAAATTTTATGTTTAGTATCATAATGTCGTTTAATATTCTAGCTTTTAATTAACGCCAATGTTTGTTGACAAAACAAGCATATTGGTACTGCTCCAGCACGATTTGGCAGCGTAAAGCAATATAAATCGGTCCATTCTGACGAAAATTGTCAAAATCAAAATTTTTAGCAAAATTTTGTGGAAGAAGAAAAGTGGAAGCCATTTTCGGCTTCCACTTTTCTTTTTTTCGGAGCGGCGGAGTGAAGCGTACCCCACCGCGTTGGGACAAGACTGACGAATTCGTACTCGGCGAACTGCGTCTCTATCTCGCACGTTACTTCACTCGTCCATTTTCGAATTGACGGCAGGAAAGACAAAGCGCGGGATACATTTTATTAAGTTACGTAAGGCATCAGTAATACAAGTTACTGTTTAATTAAGGTCCGCACAAAATTGGTCGGCGGTTCTGATCCGGACCGCGGTCTGCCATTTGGTGACCCCTGGTCTATAAAATTGTTTTATCTCGTTTTTTTATATTGTTGGGAATAGTTCCATGAGGAATGAGGCTACAACTTGTAGCTGCGGGATAAGTTTCTTTAATTATCATTTCATGTTTATTATATTATTGTGGTGTTATACAATGTTTAAACCTTTAAATGTTCAATATATAGCTATTTATGAGTCAGTACTTTTTCTATAGTACAAAGTTCCCTGAGTGTCGTCTGTTTGGATAGTTGTTTGTTCAACAAAAAGTATGAAAAATAAGGATGTGGCTATTTATACATACAGTATGTTTACGCAATTGGATATTTATACATACAGTATGTATACGCAATTGGCTATTTATACATACAGTATGTATACGCAATTGGCTATTTATACATACAGTATGTATACGCAATTGGCTATTTATACATACAGTATGTATACGCAATTAGCTACTTATACATACAGTATGCATTCGCAATTGACTATTTGCACATTCTGACTGTATATACAAATATTGGAGTTACTATTTTGGTTATAACTACACAATTATAATATTAATATAATATAACTATACTTTTATTTATTAAAGTTCATTTACAATCTTGATCAATAAACTCATAAATAAAATTCAAAGTATCACTAAATCAGTGACATATAGGTTTAAATTACATTTAAAGTAGGTAAAATATAGTATAAAGTAAATAAAATAAATACAGGTAAACTTAATAAAGACGGAACAAAGCTTGAATATATAAATATACTCAACCTTTCCGGAACTCTATAATACTAATGAGTCTTTTTAGGACTACCAAAAACAAATCTCGTATGAAATTTGTCAGTTATTCTATAGCTTTCAGTCCACCTTCGTGGCACTCAACAAAAACCATAAAAATAACATTGATTTTTAAGATCATGTCTTTCCGATACCTTCAGTGGATAGCCATCTGTGGACGCGTTTCGAGATTTATCTCTCATCAGCACAGCTTTGCTTCCATGAACAATATTTTGTAAATCACTCACTTGAAAACCCATGTGTTGATTAGGGTTAGATGTTTTTAATTTTGACATTTTGTGAGAGAGACATGAACTTAGCAGGTTATTGATATAAATGATAAATTTTGAATTGGTAAAACCATACAACATTATAGATAATCAGATAAACT
Source organism: Phosphuga atrata (assembly GCA_944588485.1). Lineage (NCBI taxonomy): Eukaryota > Metazoa > Arthropoda > Insecta > Coleoptera > Silphidae > Phosphuga > Phosphuga atrata. Next base: position 6,074,392 of record OX155909.1, read on the forward strand.
TAATAAAGACGGAACAAAGCTTGAATATATAAATATACTCAACCTTTCCGGAACTCTATAATACTAATGAGTCTTTTTAGGACTACCAAAAACAAATCTCGTATGAAATTTGTCAGTTATTCTATAGCTTTCAGTCCACCTTCGTGGCACTCAACAAAAACCATAAAAATAACATTGATTTTTAAGATCTTAAGGTAGTAGATCAATTCAAAATACAGGTATATCATTTTTTTATTCTGTATTTTTTGTAAAAAGCTTAGTCTTTATCTTTGGACGTCCTTTGGATTTTATTTTAGATTTGAATTGTAAGTTTTTATATGATTGATTTGAGTGGCTGGCAGGGCTCGGTATTAGACCGAATTTGTTCTTCAGGTTCTTCTCGTTCAATTGCACTAATTGTAAGCTCACTCCTTCTCTCTCATGTTCATCACTACTGTACATGTTCATCAGTACTCTACATGTTCATCACTACCCTACATGTTCATCTTCAATATAATCATCAATGTTTACATTTATAACATCTGTATCCATATTTATTGCATTCTCAGTTGAAATATATCTTGCATAAAACCAAGTTTTTGAAAATATGTCCAAATTATTATATTTTCTTATAATAAGAATATGACGACGTCGTGCACTAAAAGAATTCCAAAATGAATACAAACATGTTTCCGCCGATGTCTTCTTCTTCTTCTTTCGAATAGGCCTACTTTGGACCACGCTTGTCCAACTGTTGGGCTTTGACCTTTGCCCAGTATTGTCGCATCTTCTGCTGGTGTAACTCATTTCTCTCTTCTGTCCAGGGGGTACCTTTCCTACGGGGTTTTTCCTGAAATCCACGGACTTCCTTCAGGGTGCATCTCACAGACTCTGTTTTGGAGATCTGTTATTCCCAGTTCTTTAATATCCTTCTCGGTTTCTGTCAATCAGGTGGTACGAACCTTCTTGTTTTGCCAGAAGGCGAACAGACGGTTTGGAAGCAATCTTGCAACGTGGCCATAGAAAGCTACCCTTCTTTTCCTTGCACAATCAGATAGCATCGCAATATGTTCGTAGAGCTCAGAGTTATGCTGCCTTCGAAATTCCCCATCTCCCTTTACCGGGCCTAGGATCTTCCTGAGGATTCTCCTCTCTCTGATTTCCGATTTCTCTACTAGATCTCTTCGGTTCAAGGAAAGACACTTCTTAGTTAGTCGATAGGCTAGTTCTAACTTGTTGACTCTCTTGGATAATGATGCTGTTTCTGATAACTTGGGTTCAATCCATTCGCCGAGATACTTAAATTTCTCAGTCCTCTTGATGTTTCCCTGCTCTAGTAACATCTCTCTGTTTGCTTCTCTGATGTTGGTGAAGAAATCTGTTTTCTCCAGCGACACTTGAAGACCCACTTTGGCAGCCTGTTTTCTCAGGCAGTTTACCTTCATTGTTGCCATCTCAAGAGAATCAGCAAACAGGGCCATGTCATCTGCAAAGGCCAGGCAATCTACAACCAGTTCATCGTTCTTACGTCCCAGGTAGATACCACTCAGCACCCAAATTGTTCAGTTCCTTGCGCCATTCTCTCATAACCTTTTCAAGAACACAGTTGAAGAGAAGTGGGGAAAGTACATCTCCTTGTCTCACTCCAGTTTTTATTTCGAAGCTTTCTGAAATCTCGCCTCTAAATTTAACCTTTGGATGGGTGTTGGTCAAAGTTTCTAGGATGAGTCTGCGGGTTCTGTTGTCTAGCCCTAGTTGTCTAGCCCTAGTATCCAGCTAATTTCCTGCCCTTGTTTGTAACGCCTTCCCGAGAAGTTTCCACCGATATATTATAAAATTTAGATATTTTGCTATCAAAATTTTACTCAATGCCATTATTTTGAATTCTCATTTTGGACTCTAAAGTTTTAAATAATTTTAACTGTCTATGAAAGAAATTTATTCCTGTCTCTGTGATGGCTTCAGAACATCCTTCAAGTATATTTCTTATTTCGATATCACTATCCATAATTTTAAAAACATTTTGTTTATTTTTGGTTAATTTTATATTTATTCTTGAATCAATACAGTTTTTGATTTCCGCATTACATACCTACGTAAATTATTGGCAAACTATGATGTTTAGTTTGTATGTATGGTTTAAGGTTCCAAAATGATCGTTCAATTCTGTTTGTTGTAGTGTCTTCGATAAATGGTAAATATTTTCGAAAACAATGTACCCATATTTGTTTGCAACTATCCCACGTTTTAAGGAATTGTTCCTTAAGTGTTACATATTTATATTTTGTTCCTATAAAAACTTATACAGATTTACAAATTTCCAAAAATTCTTTTTTCTGCTCTTCATATTCTTCATATGCTTGGGCATACAAGCATTTCTTGAATTCATCCAATTATTTATGCTTTTCATCAATTTGCCAATTATACGCAGTAGAAACTAATCGATTATATATAATAACATGAAATTTGCAAAAAAAAAGTTTTTTATTGCTTTTATTTCGGTTGTTTTTGTTCTTTCAATTAAAAAAAACGGACGGATTAGTCTTACATATTTTTTTAAGTTCATTCATACAATATATGAATGACGAATATGTTTCTTTAGCAATAAATGCTACAGCTGCAAATTCCGATTTGTCGGTTATACTAGAGCAGGGGTCTCCAAACTACGGCCCGAGGGCCACATCCGGCCCGCGGACAGATTTTGTCCGGCCCGCGGAGAGCTAGCATACTTGAAAACTTCTTTTAGAGAACATATTTTTTATAGCAAATTAAATTTAGTTTACTGAAGTATTCTAATTTTATGATGAATAATTATTAATATGACATCTACATAGATATGGTCATGGGCTAACTACTCATAACATTGTTGTAGGCTTATTGTTATTGTTTTTGTGATAAGTTGGATAAAGAAACATAGAATAGTAATGAGTAAAGGCATGTATAATATGCAGAAAATTTAACTTATAGTAATATAATAATAATATAAGTATATAATAACTAACAAATTATTGAAATGAATCCAACTAACATTTTATACATTTTAAATAAAAACATAACTTATAACAAGCATAATGACATATGAAATACTAATGAGATTTATGTAATTGAGATTTTCCACTGACAATAGTTTGTAGTTGTGAACTAATTTTACTTGTACCAATTATTAAAAGAGATTTAAGATGCTCATCAGTTAATTTAGATCTGTAAACATTTTTTGTGTAATTTTGGAGAAGGTCTTCTCACACAAATAAGTAGTACCAAAAACAGAAAACAGCCCACGAGCAAATTTATGCAAATTATCAAATTGTGTCAGTGGAAGACTCTTATAAAATTCCAACAAAGATGAGTTTTGATATTTGTTCTTAATTATATCACTGCACTGTAGATCAATCATTTCCATTTGAAGTTCCGGGGCTATGGTTTCAATGTCAGTATCAAAAGGATTCTGAAAAATCTTAATTTGATTCGCAATGGCATCAAAGTCCGAGAAACGGGTATCAAAATTTATTTTCAAAGCACTCAAAGTTTCGATTGCAAAATCGATAGGAAACTCAGTCCCAGTGGTGTGGCTGAATATTTCACATGTTTTAAAATGTGAAAAACATTTACTTCGTAGTTGTGATTGAAACAGTATCAATTTCTTCCGGAATGATTTGATATTACTGTATAAATCAGGAAGATGCTGGTTTTATCCTTGCAATCTCAAATTCAGTTCGTTCACATGTTTTGTTAAATCAACATAGAATGCTAACTTCCACAGCCATGCGTTGTTTTGTAATTCAGTAAGAGCGCGATGCTTTTCATTCAAAAAAATTTCGATCACTGCTCGAAGTTCAGAAAAGCGTTGAAGGACTTTCCCACAACTAAGCCAACGTACGGCAGTATGATAAGGTAAGTCATTTTCTCCAATCTCTTCAATAAATTGTCGGAATTGTCGGTGATTCAGCCCAAAAGATCTGATAAAATTAACAGTTGATATGACTGGTTTCAGAACTTCAGACATATCCAAACATTTTCCGCACAAAGACTGTTGATGAATGATACAATGTAAGACTAATGGTTTTGAACCACCGTCATTTTCTACAGCCTTTGACACAAGAGCGACCACTCCTTTTTCTTTCCCACTCATGTTTTTGCCTCCATCAGTTGTAATACATTTCAAGTTTTTCCATCGAAGGTTCTTTTGATTAATGGCCATTTCAACTCCTTTAAAAATATCTGTACCAGTAGTTGTGCCATGAATACTATACATATCAAGAAGTTCTTCATGCACTTCATAGCTTTTATCTACTCCTCGAATATAAATCAACACCTGAGCAGTATCTGACACATCCGTTGACTCATCCAAGGCCAAAGAAAACTACTCAACATGTCCATTTTTGTCGAACAGTTGAGAGGATATATTTTCAGCAATGTTTTCTACCCTTCGAGCCACAGTGTTTGCTGACATACTGACAGTTTTTAATAAATTTACCTTTTCAGGGCACATTTCTTCGGCTACTGCAATTATGCATTCTTTGATAATTTCTCCATTGGTGAATGGTTTTCCACGTTTTGCAATTTCAAGAGCCACACGAAAGCTGGCACGAGTTGCAGCCTCTTGTTCAGTTTTGAGTTTTGTAAATGAAGATTACTGCGATTTCAATCCGCGCTTAATAGCTTCGAATTTTTCTGTCCGCAAACTTCCTGTTTATTTTGAGTAATTTTGAAAATGTTTTGTTTCATAATGACGTTTAATGTTATATTCCTTGAGAACGGCTATGCTTTCATTGCAAATCAAACATAGCGCCTTGTTACTGGACTCAATTACGAAATACTGAATGTTCCACTGATCTTTGAATTTTCTGCATTCACTATCAATTTTTCGCTTCTTTTCCATACTACTAAATCACACAAAAGCAACAATTCATATCAAAATACTGTTACAAAGATGTCTTAAACTTAAACACGCACAAACACGTTTTAAGGAGGTACGCACTATTTTATTTCACAACAGTGTTACAGGAACTGACTTGTGGTTGCGCCACTAGCTGTCTTATATATTCCAATTACTGCCTTCTAGAAGTGAGTGGAAGACACCAGAACTTTCTCGAACCAACGAGATTATTCTGTACGTGCTATTAGCGCCATCTGTTAGCGATAGAAGGTACTACCTATTTCCGCTTGTGTCCACCAGATGTCGTGTTATGTTACTCCTCATGGTTCGTACTCTACGACTAATCTAGAAATTACAGATAATGACAGGAAAATTAATAATGTGCAGTGTTGCCGTTTTGCGGACTTTAGTCCGATTTGCAGGCTTTTTTAAACGTTGCCTACTTTTTCGGACTTTTTTTTTCATCAGTGGACTATTTCACTTTTTACCACCGGCAACAATGATAATATGGTTTTGGCCCTCGGAACTTACTGGAGTAATCAGTATGGCCCTAAGGCTGGAAAGTTTGGAGACCCCTGTACTAGAGTAATAACAAAATCCTAATATTTCCAACATTAAACCTGAAAAGAACATCTATTTCTATAACTGGGCAGTGAGAATTATTATAATTTAGAGCCATTTCTGAGGAGGCTATAAATAGTGATTCCAGTTTTTCTTGCGCATCTTTTTTATAGCGTAAACCATTTTCCTCCATTTCCACAATTTTCTTCATTTTTTGCTAAAAATTCCATTAAACCACTTTGATCTGTTTCTGTGCTTGTGATAAAAAGTTTTTTTTTTAAATTTTGAATTTCCTTTCGTATAAACTTTTTCCACTTTTCTTATTCAAAATACTTACATTCCATCTTTAGCGCTAGATAATAACAAAGCCGTGTTGCTGCATCATAATCATTTTCATTCATTTTTTTTTGCTTTGCCATAATATTCCTATTCTTCTTTACCGATTGTAGGATTATGATTAAGTAACATTTTTATTAGTGTTCTTTTGTATTTTCTCCTCTATAAAATTCAACACTATCTGGTACAGACTGAATGCAGACTGTATGTGTAAATAGCCAATTGCGTATACATACTGTATGTATAAATAGCCAATTGCGTATACATACTGTATGTATAAATAGCCAATTCTGTATACATACTGTATGTATAAATAGCCAATTGCGTATACATACTGTATGTATAAATAGCCAATTGCGTATACATACTGTATGTATAAATAGCCACATCCGAAAAATAATCATATAATGGATTATGTGATTTGCGTAATATTGATCTTTGCTCTTTACTACTAGTGATAATTCATTAGCATTTGTGCACCAATTAAAAATACAATATGAATTTCTCAATCACATCTCAAATAAACACAAACATATCAGGCATTACAACCTTTAGCATATTATATATATATATATATATATATATATATATATATATATATATATATATATTAAAAATGCAATATGAGCATATATATATATATATATATATATATATATATGTTGTATTTGAGGTTTTCGCGGATAGATACCTGTGTTGTATTGTTTTCTCGGGGATTCCACGTTGATGTTGAGGGTTGGTTCTGAAAAGAACCGGATTCTCGACGTTTCGGCGAACTAACATTCGCCATTCTCAAGAGATATATGCGTCCGTGCGGGTCAACGGTTAGACGCATACTGAGAGCTCGTTCGTGCGGTGCGACTACTTATAGCTGTCTGGCTTCGGGTCATGCGCGTTGTGTGCGGTGCTTCGGTTCGGTTGTTTGTTTGTCTTGTTGGTCGTACATGAGTCTGGGGTGTCTGGGGTTGCATTTTGAGGGTGGATATGATCGGTCGCCATGCTGGGGGCAGTCTCAAGGAATCGTCTCTCGTGTTCATGCAGTAGTCTCGTTTTTCTATCTCTATGGCTTCTCTGTATACTCGTGACATTTCGTGGCTAATCTGTGCAAGAGTCCTTGAATTGTGACTTACTACAGATGCTAGTTGTTTGGGATGATGGTGCGAAGAAGCGTTCAGATATCTGTCTGTATGGGTTGGTTTCCGGTACACAGTGTGACTCAAGGTGCCGTCAGGTCTCTTCTGTACCAAAACATCCAATGTTGGATGTCCAAAACCATCATCCCAAACAACTAGCATCTGTAGTAAACACTCTTACCACCCGATCAAAAAGACTAGCCGACCAGCTGAACTTACCGAAAGAATTGAGGAACTTACGAGAAGCTCTTTCTTCAAATGGATATCCAAACAGCTTAATATCCAGAGCTTTTCGTCGTACAGAGAACAGTAGCCAGAGAACTGAAGAACGCCAGAAACCCGTTAGCACAGCATACCTACCATATGTTCATGGATCAACTGACAAAATCTCCAGAATTCTTAAAAGACACAACATCGACACCATTTTCAAACCTAACCAGAAAATATCCTCCATGCTACGCAGCGTTAAAGACACCATCCCGTTAGAATCCCATGGAATTTACGAAATACCTTGCGGAACATGTGAACGAACCTACATTGGACGTACCAATAGAAAAATATCTGCTAGGATTCAAGAACATGTAGTTTCAGTCAGACACAGAGACAAAGTTTCATCGGCACTTGTCCAACACACAAACACCGGTCACTGGATGGACTTTAGAAATTCAAGGACTCTTGCACAGATTAGCCACGAAATGTCACGAGTATACAGAGAAGCCATAGAGATAGAAAAACGAGACTACTGCATGAACACGAGAGACGATTCCTTGAGACTGCCCCCAGCATGGCGACCGATCATATCCACCCTCAAAATGCAACCCCAGATACCCCAGACTCATGTACGACCAACAAGACAAACAAACAACCGAACCGAAGCACCGCACACAACGCGCATGACCCGAAGCCAGACAGCTATAAGTAGTCGCACCGCACGAACGAGCTCTCAGTATGCGTCTAACCGTTGACCCGCACGGACGCATATATCTCTTGAGAATGGCGAATGTTAGTTCGCCGAAACGTCGAGAATCCGGTTCTTTTCAGAACCAACCCTCAACATCAACGTGGAATTCCCGAGAAAACATTACAACACATATATATATATATATATATATATATATATATATATATATATATATATATTTATATATATATATATATATATATATATATATATATATATATATATATATATATATATATACACTTTTATAAAGGTTATCAGGGCTTTAAACCATTAGCAGCCTTTCCTAGTTTGCGGGGCCAATTAGGATTCTGTCTCTGAGTCAAGGGTGAGACCAAATTATTAAATAATAAATTAATGTAAAATGAATTAAAATAAGTTGTTATTTCATATATATATATATATTTTTTTAATAATAATGTTTTATTTGGTACTGTGTACATTTTCATCCAATAGACTATCGTCAAAAAAATTAACAAAAGTTACATACAATAGAAAACAATAGCAAAAACAACAAATATTTATCTAGAAATAAATGGTTAAAGAATAGTTCATGAATTCTTCCATACTATAAAAAGCCCAGACTATCAAGAATTCACGAGCTTCTTCAAACTCCTGTTGTTTTTCTATATATTTTGCACACTTGTTACAAACAAGAACATATAGAATGAAGTTAGCAAAATCTAACAACTTAAATTGAATACATAAATCGACTAATATTAATGTCTTTACACTCGCGGGAAGAATCGCTACAACCATCTAGCGGCGAGCTTGCAGACTACGTTCTAACACTTCCCCTGAGGCTGGTCGCGATGGTTTGTCTCCTGTGTGGAGCACATTCCCAACTTAAACACACACACTTCTCCTGTTTTGGTTTAAATAGTTTCTTAGTGAGGATATTCGCTACCATCTCTTCCGTTGGTTGGTATTGAACGTCAATTAATGTCCGTTAGTATGCGTCACGGATAAAATGATGTCGATGGTTTCACAGGGTTTTTCACGAGACATTGGGCACTTTGATTGTCCTTGCGAGTTGCCACCTCTTCGATGGCACCGACTTCCCTCAGGTATCCTCGTGGATGAATGGCTTCCCTGAATGGTTTCATTCAACTTCTGTTACATTTAAAGGGTCCTGCATTCTAATCAGACCCGCGTACTCAGCGGTTTCGTCATCTTCCAATTCGTTTGTTTCTTCTTGGCTTAGATTGACCCAGTTGTACTCTTTAACGGGTTTTCCCCATTTTCCGTTTGGTTCTTATTAAGCGGGGCGGCCTGGTTTCCGTTTCAGCGTTGGTTCAGTTTGTTTTGTTTCATCTAACCTGGATTCATTTGCGGACCCGTTTGGGTCATGTTGAAATTCTTGTGCTGTTTCAGTGATGTTATCTTTTGGGTTAAATTTCAAACCGAGGTCCTTTTTATCTCGTCCCATTTCCTTCAAACTTTTAATCTGGTCAACATTTATCTGGTTTAATTACTCATGCCGTTCCTCTAATTTTGATACGCCAGTTGATGCTGTGCCTGCTTTCTCCCTTGGCTCACGTACGAAATACAAGTCGTTGACACTATCAGCAATGAGCGTTATGTCTCTATATGCTTTCCCAACCAGCGCCGAGTTGTTTTTGAAGGTAACTTCATAGCCATTGTCAGTTATTTTTGAAACCGACATTAGATTTGTCCGAACTTTTGATAGTTTCGCGTTTCGTGCAATCTTTCTGTGTTGTACAGTCAGGTTAATTTCTCTTATGCCTTCGATCTTCGTTGATTCACCATTTGCCAAGAAAAACGGCCTATTCGTCTTGTTTAGGATGACGAATCCTTTTGTCGACTTGCACATATTCGACGTGGTTCCGCTATCGAGACACCATTTTTCGCTTTGCCCGAACGCCGTATGGAAAGCCATATGGTCTTCGTATGCAACGTATTGACATATCGAATCACGGGATGAGTTACTGAAACCAGACGTGCTCAAGGTGAAATTAATGGAGTAATTTCGCGCAAGAACAAATAAAGAAAATGACTTCTCAAATGCGATGTTCGCTGGAAAAAGACGAAATTTCAACAGTCACAAAAACTATGATAAAAACAGACAAACTGATTATTTACGTTCAAATCATAGAATTCCAATAAGATGCTACCATTGCAATACAACTGGACACAAAGCAGTCGATTGCCGCAAACGCCTAGTAGGAAACAAGGACAAGGCGAGGAATCTACAAGATAACGAAGACGTGCTCAAGGTGAAATTAATGGAGTTATTTCGCGCAAGAACAAATAAAGAAAATGTCTTCTCAAATGCGATGTTCCCTGGAAAAAGACGAAATTTCAACAGTCACAAAAACTATGATAAGCAATCAGTGGCGGGGCGCGAGCCTCGACGTCGCTCTTGTTTGGTGACTGAATAACTAATTGACGTTATCTTGTAGATTCCTCGCCTTGTCCTTGTTTCCTACTAGGCGTTTGCGGCAATCGCCTGCTTTGTGTCCAGTTGTATTGCAATGGTAGCATCTTATTGGAATTCTATGATTTGAATGTAAATAATCAGTTTGTCTGTTTTTATCATAGTTTTTGTGACTGTTGAAATTTCGTCTTTTTCCAGCGAACATCGCATTTGAGAAGTCATTTTCTTTATTTGTTCTTGCGCGAAATTACTCCATTAATTTCACCTTGAGCACGTCTGGTTTCAGTAACTCATCCCGTGATTCGATGACGCATGGCAAGTTTTCGAAACTATCGGGCAAACTGTATAAAAGTAGAATGCTTAATAGCTCGGGATTCACCGAGGTCCATTTCTTCCAGTTTGTTGACAGCGTCGAAGAATATGGCCAAATGTTCTCGAATATTTGTGCCATGTCTCATTTTAGCCAGGATAAGTTTCTTCAGTAAGGTCGCTTTTCTGGCTGGCCCCTTTGATTGGTAAATTGATTCTAGTTTTAACCAGATTTCCCGTGATGTCACACAAGACTTTATTTGTTTTAATTCTGATGCATTTATGGCTAAAATTAAATCCGATTAAGCTTTTTCATCTTCGGCGTCCCACTATTCCGCTGCATCGGCACTTTCAGGTTGTGCCTTCTTACCATTAACATATGGCCATGCGTTATTTTTCACTAGTACGGCTTGTACTTTAAGTGTCGTAATTTGAACTGCTCAGATACCAATTTTTACTTGGTGACTCAATTTTGTCTAGTCCAGTCTGTCTAGTCTTGTCTGTCTAATCTTGTCTGTCTAGTCTTGTCTCTCTCGTCTTGTCTGTCTAGTCTTGTCTGTCTAGTCTTGTCTGTCTAGTCTTGTCTGTCTAGTCTTGTCTGTCTAGTCTAGTCTTGTCTGTCTAGTCTTGTCTGTCTAGTCTTGTCTGTCTAGTCTTGTCTGTCTAGTCTTGTCTGTCTAGTCTTGTCTGTCTAGTCTTGTCTGTCTAGTCTTGTCTGTCTAGTCTTGTCTGTCTAGTCTTGTCTGTCTAGTCTTGTCTGTCTAGTCTTGTCTGTCTAGTCTTGTCTGTCTAGTCTTGTCTGTCTAGTCTTGTCTGTCTAGTCTTGTCTGTCTAGTCTTGTCTGTCTAGTCTTGTCTGTCTAGTCTTGTCTGTCTAGTCTTGTCTGTCTAGTCTTGTCTGTCTAGTCTTGTCTGTCTAGTCTTGTCTGTCTAGTCTTGTCTGTCTAGTCTTGTCTGTCTAGTCTTGTCTGTCTAGTCTTGTCTGTCTAGTCTTGTCTGTCTAGTCTTGTCTGTCTAGTCTTGTCTGTCTAGTCTTGTCTGTCTAGTCTTGTCTGTCTAGTCTTGTCTGTCTAGTCTTGTCTGTCTAGTCTTGTCTGTCTAGTCTTGTCTGTCTAGTCTTGTCTGTCTAGTCTTGTCTGTCTAGTCTTGTCTGTCTAGTCTTGTCTGTCTAGTCTTGTCTGTCTAGTCTTGTCTGTCTAGTCTTGTCTGTCTAGTCTTGTCTGTCTAGTCTTGTCTGTCTAGTCTTGTCTGTCTAGTCTTGTCTGTCTAGTCTTGTCTGTCTAGTCTTGTCTGTCTAGTCTTGTCTGTCTAGTCTTGTCTGTCTAGTCTTGTCTGTCTAGTCTTGTCTGTCTAGTCTTGTCTGTCTAGTCTTGTCTGTCTAGTCTTGTCTGTCTAGTCTTGTCTGTCTAGTCTTGTCTGTCTAGTCTTGTCTGTCTAGTCTTGTCTGTCTAGTCTTGTCTGTCTAGTCTTGTCTGTCTAGTCTTGTCTGTCTAGTCTTGTCTGTCTAGTCTTGTCTGTCTAGTCTTGTCTGTCTAGTCTTGTCTGTCTAGTCTTGTCTGTCTAGTCTTGTCTGTCTAGTCTTGTCTGTCTAGTCTTGTCTGTCTAGTCTTGTCTGTCTAGTCTTGTCTGTCTAGTCTTGTCTGTCTAGTCTTGTCTGTCTAGTCTTGTCTGTCTAGTCTTGTCTGTCTAGTCTTGTCTGTCTAGTCTTGTCTGTCTAGTCTTGTCTGTCTAGTCTTGTCTGTCTAGTCTTGTCTGTCTAGTCTTGTCTGTCTAGTCTTGTCTGTCTAGTCTTGTCTGTCTAGTCTTGTCTGTCTAGTCTTGTCTGTCTAGTCTTGTCTGTCTAGTCTTGTCTGTCTAGTCTTGTCTGTCTAGTCTTGTCTGTCTAGTCTTGTCTGTCTAGTCTTGTCTGTCTAGTCTTGTCTGTCTAGTCTTGTCTGTCTAGTCTTGTCTGTCTAGTCTTGTCTGTCTAGTCTTGTCTGTCTAGTCTTGTCTGTCTAGTCTTGTCTGTCTAGTCTTGTCTGTCTAGTCTTGTCTGTCTAGTCTTGTCTGTCTAGTCTTGTCTGTCTAGTCTTGTCTGTCTAGTCTTGTCTGTCTAGTCTTGTCTGTCTAGTCTTGTCTGTCTAGTCTTGTCTGTCTAGTCTTGTCTGTCTAGTCTTGTCTGTCTAGTCTTGTCTGTCTAGTCTTGTCTGTCTAGTCTTGTCTGTCTAGTCTTGTCTGTCTAGTCTTGTCTGTCTAGTCTTGTCTGTCTAGTCTTGTCTGTCTAGTCTTGTCTGTCTAGTCTTGTCTGTCTAGTCTTGTCTGTCTAGTCTTGTCTGTCTAGTCTTGTCTGTCTAGTCTTGTCTGTCTAGTCTTGTCTGTCTAGTCTTGTCTGTCTAGTCTTGTCTGTCTAGTCTTGTCTGTCTAGTCTTGTCTGTCTAGTCTTGTCTGTCTAGTCTTGTCTGTCTAGTCTTGTCTGTCTAGTCTTGTCTGTCTAGTCTTGTCTGTCTAGTCTTGTCTGTCTAGTCTTGTCTGTCTAGTCTTGTCTGTCTAGTCTTGTCTGTCTAGTCTTGTCTGTCTAGTCTTGTCTGTCTAGTCTTGTCTGTCTAGTCTTGTCTGTCTAGTCTTGTCTGTCTAGTCTTGTCTGTCTAGTCTTGTCTGTCTAGTCTTGTCTGTCTAGTCTTGTCTGTCTAGTCTTGTCTGTCTAGTCTTGTCTGTCTAGTCTTGTCTGTCTAGTCTTGTCTGTCTAGTCTTGTCTGTCTAGTCTTGTCTGTCTAGTCTTGTCTGTCTAGTCTTGTCTGTCTAGTCTTGTCTGTCTAGTCTTGTCTGTCTAGTCTTGTCTGTCTAGTCTTGTCTGTCTAGTCTTGTCTGTCTAGTCTTGTCTGTCTAGTCTTGTCTGTCTAGTCTTGTCTGTCTAGTCTTGTCTGTCTAGTCTTGTCTGTCTAGTCTTGTCTGTCTAGTCTTGTCTGTCTAGTCTTGTCTGTCTAGTCTTGTCTGTCTAGTCTTGTCTGTCTAGTCTTGTCTGTCTAGTCTTGTCTGTCTAGTCTTGTCTGTCTAGTCTTGTCTGTCTAGTCTTGTCTGTCTAGTCTTGTCTGTCTAGTCTTGTCTGTCTAGTCTTGTCTGTCTAGTCTTGTCTGTCTAGTCTTGTCTGTCTAGTCTTGTCTGTCTAGTCTTGTCTGTCTAGTCTTGTCTGTCTAGTCTTGTCTGTCTAGTCTTGTCTGTCTAGTCTTGTCTGTCTAGTCTTGTCTGTCTAGTCTTGTCTGTCTAGTCTTGTCTGTCTAGTCTTGTCTGTCTAGTCTTGTCTGTCTAGTCTTGTCTGTCTAGTCTTGTCTGTCTAGTCTTGTCTGTCTAGTCTTGTCTGTCTAGTCTTGTCTGTCTAGTCTTGTCTGTCTAGTCTTGTCTGTCTAGTCTTGTCTGTCTAGTCTTGTCTGTCTAGTCTTGTCTGTCTAGTCTTGTCTGTCTAGTCTTGTCTGTCTAGTCTTGTCTGTCTAGTCTTGTCTGTCTAGTCTTGTCTGTCTAGTCTTGTCTGTCTAGTCTTGTCTGTCTAGTCTTGTCTGTCTAGTCTTGTCTGTCTAGTCTTGTCTGTCTAGTCTTGTCTGTCTAGTCTTGTCTGTCTAGTCTTGTCTGTCTAGTCTTGTCTGTCTAGTCTTGTCTGTCTAGTCTTGTCTGTCTAGTCTTGTCTGTCTAGTCTTGTCTGTCTAGTCTTGTCTGTCTAGTCTTGTCTGTCTAGTCTTGTCTGTCTAGTCTTGTCTGTCTAGTCTTGTCTGTCTAGTCTTGTCTGTCTAGTCTTGTCTGTCTAGTCTTGTCTGTCTAGTCTTGTCTGTCTAGTCTTGTCTGTCTAGTCTTGTCTGTCTAGTCTTGTCTGTCTAGTCTTGTCTGTCTAGTCTTGTCTGTCTAGTCTTGTCTGTCTAGTCTTGTCTGTCTAGTCTTGTCTGTCTAGTCTTGTCTGTCTAGTCTTGTCTGTCTAGTCTTGTCTGTCTAGTCTTGTCTGTCTAGTCTTGTCTGTCTAGTCTTGTCTGTCTAGTCTTGTCTGTCTAGTCTTGTCTGTCTAGTCTTGTCTGTCTAGTCTTGTCTGTCTAGTCTTGTCTGTCTAGTCTTGTCTGTCTAGTCTTGTCTGTCTAGTCTTGTCTGTCTAGTCTTGTCTGTCTAGTCTTGTCTGTCTAGTCTTGTCTGTCTAGTCTTGTCTGTCTAGTCTTGTCTGTCTAGTCTTGTCTGTCTAGTCTTGTCTGTCTAGTCTTGTCTGTCTAGTCTTGTCTGTCTAGTCTTGTCTGTCTAGTCTTGTCTGTCTAGTCTTGTCTGTCTAGTCTTGTCTGTCTAGTCTTGTCTGTCTAGTCTTGTCTGTCTAGTCTTGTCTGTCTAGTCTTGTCTGTCTAGTCTTGTCTGTCTAGTCTTGTCTGTCTAGTCTTGTCTGTCTAGTCTTGTCTGTCTAGTCTTGTCTGTCTAGTCTTGTCTGTCTAGTCTTGTCTGTCTAGTCTTGTCTGTCTAGTCTTGTCTGTCTAGTCTTGTCTGTCTAGTCTTGTCTGTCTAGTCTTGTCTGTCTAGTCTTGTCTGTCTAGTCTTGTCTGTCTAGTCTTGTCTGTCTAGTCTTGTCTGTCTAGTCTTGTCTGTCTAGTCTTGTCTGTCTAGTCTTGTCTGTCTAGTCTTGTCTGTCTAGTCTTGTCTGTCTAGTCTTGTCTGTCTAGTCTTGTCTGTCTAGTCTTGTCTGTCTAGTCTTGTCTGTCTAGTCTTGTCTGTCTAGTCTTGTCTGTCTAGTCTTGTCTGTCTAGTCTTGTCTGTCTAGTCTTGTCTGTCTAGTCTTGTCTGTCTAGTCTTGTCTGTCTAGTCTTGTCTGTCTAGTCTTGTCTGTCTAGTCTTGTCTGTCTAGTCTTGTCTGTCTAGTCTTGTCTGTCTAGTCTTGTCTGTCTAGTCTTGTCTGTCTAGTCTTGTCTGTCTAGTCTGTCTAGTCTTGTCTGTCTAGTCTTGTCTGTCTAGTCTTGTCTGTCTAGTCTTGTCTGTCTAGTCTTGTCTGTCTAGTCTTGTCTGTCTAGTCTTGTCTGTCTAGTCTTGTCTGTCTAGTCTTGTCTGTCTAGTCTTGTCTGTCTAGTCTTGTCTGTCTAGTCTTGTCTGTCTAGTCTTGTCTGTCTAGTCTTGTCTGTCTAGTCTTGTCTGTCTAGTCTTGTCTGTCTAGTCTTGTCTGTCTAGTCTTGTCTGTCTAGTCTTGTCTGTCTAGTCTTGTCTGTCTAGTCTTGTCTGTCTAGTCTTGTCTGTCTAGTCTTGTCTGTCTAGTCTTGTCTGTCTAGTCTTGTCTGTCTAGTCTTGTCTGTCTAGTCTTGTCTGTCTAGTCTTGTCTGTCTAGTCTTGTCTGTCTAGTCTTGTCTGTCTAGTCTTGTCTGTCTAGTCTTGTCTGTCTAGTCTTGTCTGTCTAGTCTTGTCTGTCTAGTCTTGTCTGTCTAGTCTTGTCTGTCTAGTCTTGTCTGTCTAGTCTTGTCTGTCTAGTCTTGTCTGTCTAGTCTTGTCTGTCTAGTCTTGTCTGTCTAGTCTTGTCTGTCTAGTGTTGTCTGTCTAGTCTTGTCTGTCTAGTCTTGTCTGTCTAGTCTTGTCTGTCTAGTCTTGTCTGTCTAGTCTTGTCTGTCTAGTCTTGTCTGTCTAGTCTTGTCTGTCTAGTCTTGTCTGTCTAGTCTTGTCTGTCTAGTCTTGTCTGTCTAGTCTTGTCTGTCTAGTCTTGTCTGTCTAGTCTTGTCTGTCTAGTCTTGTCTGTCTAGTCTTGTCTGTCTAGTCTTGTCTGTCTAGTCTGTTCACCAAACTGTGACTGTGAAACTAAAATTTTCTGTTCACCAAACTGTTTATGATCTTTTATGATCTTCCTCGAATTCTTCTCGATCTTCGTGGGTTTTTAAATGATCCCCTTGATCTTCCTGAATCTTCTTGATCTTCCTGGAATTTTATCGAATTCCCTGATCCTCTGAATTTTCTTGGAGTTCTGGATTTTCTTCAATCTTCTTTGATTCCTGGATCTTCTTGATCCTCAGGATTTTCTTGGAATGCTGGTTCGTCTTGAATCTTCTTGGATTCCTGGATGTTCTTGATCCCCTAGACTTTCTTCCAGTCCTGGTTCCTCTTGAGATCACCAGATCAAAATTGATAGCTTGTTGGTATTTTCCGTTAAAAAAAAAATAGCACCGCAATGATACTGCAATTACACTATTGTCCAGGTTTGGCCCGATTCCAGGAAATTGCTGGAGCAGCTGAAAATTAAAGAAAGAAGTGTTTTAGAAGACTGGAATAAACGGTGGCATAAGTGGATTATCCATTCGGACTATTTTGAAGGAGATAATATAATCATTGATGAATGAAAAAATATTATTTTGTGAATTATAGTATTGCACGATTTTTTTATCATACCTCGTATATATTTACTTTATCGCGTGTCAGAAAATAAAAAATATTTAGTTTTATTTTCTTATTTCTTATTTTCACAATTATTTTATCTACGACCACTATTGTAAATGCCCATTATTGTACAGTTCGTGGACTATGTAAATACATCATAACACACACGTATGTAACAGTCCCCGATTAATAATAAGTTATGTTTTATAACACACACGTGCGAATGGTTTACGATTCGTTGATTGGTTGAGAGCTGCTATTACGTGCTCATACGTTCAGCGCCCCCGTGCCACAATTCAAACTAACGGAAATTGACATTCAATACATTGGGTTGCCTATATCTATGCTCACTCTTATTCCAGTTTAACCCAAATAAGTACTAAACAATAAGGTATGTAACCATTAAGTATATAATTCTTTTCATTTCTTTCAACTTAAATAATGTCGAGTAACAGTTATATATGAAAATACAACTGTTTGTTTATTATAATGTTAAATAACGATAATTAAATAAACATAACCTAATAAGAACTAAATTTGTTACATCAAACATATTTTTCTTTTTAAACAGAAACAAATTAGTGTGGTTGTAGATAAAGTATAGGTACATAACTCGAGTTGTAATTACGTACTCGCGTGATTACGCACTCCCCGCTACGCGGGTCGTGGCAACAGTTCGTGGCAACGAGCGGAACAGTTACGCACTCCCCGCTACGCGGGTCGTGCGTAACTGTTCCGCTCGTACGTAATATGCTTCTTACAACTTTCGTTACGTAATATACTATTATATAAAGGATTACCCAATATGAACATGAGAAGTTTAATATTATATACGTTATCTGAAATTATTAATCAAGCAATCTTTATTTATTTTACATTAAGTTTTTATAATGAAAATGGGTGCCTCACGAATTGGAATATTGGAATACGATATGTGGTCAAAATTGGAATATTTCGATATAAACAATGTTTTCTTCACAGTCTCGCCAGACTATCAAATTATTGCAAGAAAAGTTTCAGGGACGAGTAATTTCCAGAAATAGTGATGTCAACTGGCCGTCTAGTGCTACCTTTACCTTTGTCCTTTTGTGTATGGTACTGTTTGAAATCTTAGATGTTGGCAAATGAGTCACATACGATATAAGTGGCATTAAAGCAGTTGAAAATTGAGTCTTCTGAATCAATTGAACACTATAAAGCAAGGGAAGATATGCACATGATATTGTTTTCAAACCTAATATGATCATAATATGATCACTTGATTACAAATTCGCTAACAATTTGTCGATTCTGTTAGTTTTCTGTATAATAGGGTGTAATAGTATATTACGTAACGAGAGTTGTAAGAACCATATTACGTAATTTCCTTACAACTCGAGTTATGTACTATACTTTATTTACGATCACACTAATTTGTTCCTGTTTAATAAAAAAAATACGTTTGATGTAACAAATTTATTTCTTATTAGGTTATGTTTATTTAATTATCATTGTTTAACATAATAATAAACAAACAGTTGTATTTTCATATATAACTTAATGGTTTTTTACATGCCATATTATTTTGTACTTATTTGGGTTAAACTGAAATAAGTTTGCTCATAGTTATAGGCAACCCAATATACGCAATGGCAATTTGCGTTAGTTTGAATTGTAGTAGCATTTCTCAACCAATCAACGAATCGTAAACCAAACGCACGTGTGTGTTATCAATCATAACTTCATTAATCGCGATCATTAATCGCGAACTATTACATATTGTGTGTTATGATGTATTTACATAGTCCACGAACTGTACAATAATGGGCACTATAGAGGTCGTAGATAAACATATTTTTTAGCTTGTAGCTGCTATTTTTTAGCTTGTAGCTTTGTAACTGCTTGGAGCAGTAAATTGAAAATTGTTTTCTTAAATTATTATAATTTTATTCATTTTTCTTATGACGGTTAATAGTGGAAAATTATGTTCTAAAAGTGTACTCTTACACCATTTTGGCATGTCACAATTCTTTTACCAAAATTCAATATCAATAATAATTTCGCATACATCGATTTTACATACATTTACATACATTTAATTTTGTCTGGCCATTAATTTTGGTCATTATCCGCCAAGGTTTCTGCAACATCAACAGTACGGACAGCAGTGCATTTGCATTTCACGTTATTTTTTGTCACAACCTTTTTTTTTCGTATTTTTAATATTTCTTCCCAAACTGCGTCCGGATATTCTGCAGCCGTTTCTGCATAAGATTTGCCACTTTGATGGAAAATTTTTAAAACTGATACTCGTTTTTTAATCGACAATCGTTCCATAATTAAAGATATGCTTTTGCTTGACAGTAAAACCGCAAGTAAAATAAATGCAAGAATATATAAATGCATCGTTAAAAAGTGACCATATTTTTAAAATTGTACGAATGTTATTTAGTAAAAAAATATTATAATTAAGTAATTTATCGATTATATTTGTCAATTATTAGATTGCATCCGTCCATCTGCTAGTTCTAATGTATTAGCTTTTTTTCCAAATAAATTCATATTTCAACAATCATTTGTCATTATTTTACAAGTTTCCTGTTTTCTCGATAATAGTTATTTATTATACAATTCAAGCGGATAAAATTAAGGTTTAACGAGAGGATTGTTAAAGAAAAGTTTTTGTTTTCGCGTTCCGTCCATTTTCCGTGTTTGTTTTTTACGAGAAACATGTCTTCAGGCCATGATTGTGTTGTAGTTATGACAACGATAAAACTGTTGATTCGTACGTCAAAATGTTGTTTACAGTATTGTGTTACTTTACTTTATGTATTATATATTAATTTACTTTATGTTTTATTAATCATAAATGGATACTTCCGAAGAATTATTGTTGGATGGTGACGCAATTGCGGAAAGATTACTCCCATAGAAATCAAGAGATTCATAAAAATATGTTTTAATAAGTTTTGTGATTGGCGATCAAATTTCAGCGAAGTCAACATTTAAGGTTATGTTTACGGAGCCCGTAAATGAGTTTTTTTGTTGCATTGCCATGGATACTTTTATTTTACTAGTGAAATAATTTTTTTGGATAGTTACAATAAACCACTATTTTATTGATTATTTTTTTTTATAAATTCTCCTGGATTGTTTACGATCTGTCTAATGACAATAAGTACATTTGGTGTAATATAGTCAACTCTTGTAATTATTTACCCAGTGGTAAATAACCTCTTCATCCTACGGCACTCATATTACCATATCAAGGGGTAGTCTGCGTTTCAATCTACGACTTAAATGTCCAGTGAGAAGTCGGCTTGCGAGAGTGTTCGGTTGTACTTTAATATCAGAGTATGTGTTGGAATGTTCTTCAATCACTTCTTTCACTAGTTTAATGTTAAGCCAGTGGTTCATGATACTATTTCTTACAAACCATGGTGCATTTACTATCATTCTTAACATTTTTGATTGAAATCTTTCTAATATCTGGATATTTGAGTATCACGCTGAACCCCATAGCTGGCTCCCATAGCTCCATACTGGTTTCAGAACAGAATTATATAGTAGAAGTTGATTTTTGACCGAGTAGCCAATACATTTTCCTTAGTTTAAGATGAAATTGCTTTCTTTTTGTCCATATTTGCATTCGATATGTGAGTATTTTTTATCTCGGTGCATACCTAGAAATTTTGCTGAGTCTGGTTGAGGTTTCTGCCGGCCATTCAATTTTACTGGTGGACAGGTTTCCTTTCTGAGGGAAAAGGTGACGTGGACCGATTTTAACTCATTTGCTTGAATTTTCCACCTTTTTGGCCAGTTTTCTAGTGCATTAAGATGCAGTTGGATTCGTTTTGCTGCCACGACTGGATGTAAATGGGATGCCATTATCGCTGTGTCATATGCATATGTTGCTGTTAAAGTGTGGGCTATGGTGGGCTGATCTGCGGTGTATAGAAGAAGGTAGAGAACTGGGCCAAGTACACTTCCCTGTGGTACACCGACTTGAACTATTTTTAGATCGCTTACCTCATACTTGCATTTGACTGCAAAATATCGATCACTTAAGTTTGATTTAAGTATTTCATACAAGTGATGTGCAAGTTGCTGTCTGATCTTGTATAACAGTCCAGTGTGCCACACCTTGTCAAACACTTGTGGAATATCTAGAAATACTGCTGAGCAAAGTTCCCTTCAAGCTGCGCGGGTGCGCGGCCGCGCACTAATTTTTAGAAAGTTGCACAGTCGTTTTTGTACTCCGCGCACAAACTCCGGTCAAACAAATTTTTGAAATCGGACATTTATACGTCAAACGAAATCTCTTTTGTTTACCTCAACTACGTCATCGAGCGATTGCTTGGTTTGCTTTGTTAACACATGTTAACACATTGTGTGCGAGCAGTGGCGTAGCGTGAGGGGGGCTAGGGGGGCCATGGCCCCGGGCGGCACATGAAAAGGAGGCGGCAAGAACGAAAATTAGAGGAACAAACGACAATCTTTGGCGCCGCAACTTTTTTTAATACAATACGATACCACACCCTCTGAATACGTCATACTCGTACTTGGTACGTTACGTCACGATTTAAACGCCCACTACAACCTATGACAATCCTTAAAGTACCTCCCTACAAGAAAACGGGACAGATTCGAGGTTATACCTAACTAATACGATTAACGGACTTCGGAAATTCATCAATCAATTTTGAAATATCAAACTAAAACACGCGAAAATATTGCTCCCTAAACCTAGTTATTTTATTGTGTTATAGTTATTTTAGTGTAGTGTACGAGTAGATAATTTTGTTAATGTAATTACTTACTGACCAATTAATAAATAGTTTGGTATTTGCTTTATACCTACTATCTACGGAGACATCGTCGAGCAAGTACTAAGGAGTAAAGGTAGATAAATATTTTATTTGGGTTGATGTGGAGTTAGGTTAAGTTGTAATTAATGCAATTATTATATAAAAAGTTGACAAAAAAAAGTAGTCAGGTTAAGTTGTATTAGAGACAATAAATTATAAACTGTCGATCCAAAATATGGAGAATTGTTGAAATTTATCCAACAGGTTAAGTTAATTTTAGTTTCGATAATAAATTGGTCAGGTTAAGTTGTCCAAGAGACAATAAGTCAAGAACTATCGCACGGGAGTGCGAACTCTCGATCCAAAATAAGAAAAAACTCCCAAATCTATTTTAACAGACTGAAATTGTAAGAGACAACAAAGATTTAGATTTTAAAAACTGTTTTTTACCATTGCGCTACGATTTTACTAAGCATGCGCCAATTTACTTTCTAAACCTGATACCTGGTTTCTTTCGTTCTTCTCGATAGATATTATATAATGGAGACGGATACCTACTTTTTTATTTTTTCTCTTGTAGCACATCTAACTAAATATGAAAAGGGCAAAAGACTCCACTTTCTTTTGCCCTTTTCATATTTAGTTAGATGTGCTACAAGAGAAAAAATAAAAATGTAGGTATCCGTCTCCATTATATCCATGGTATAGAAATAAGAAGAAAGCGAAAGAGGAGAATATTAGAAAAAATGAAGGGGCTATATTGAAGTTTGTGAAAGTTTCGGAAACGCCACCGTGTACGCCAGAGTCACCACAGTCTACGTCAGGGCCTTCAGATGTTAGTTCTTCAGGGTCTAGTGCCGTTCGAATCCAAGAAGTAGCTCATGTAGTACAATTATTCGATACCGATGATTTGCTACAACCTTCAATTGATTGTTCGAATTTGTCAGATTCAAGTACTTCTGCTGTGATTGCTGAAATATCGACACCAGAACGAAATGTAAGCGCACATATTGAATCCGATTTTGATATCAATGACATTGGGAAATAGCCTGAAAATATAAATTCAAACATAAGGCTGCTATTGATACAGAGAGGTCCTGAAGTCGTTCAACATATGAATACAGACTTCTCAGTAGAGTCAATAGTACCACGTATGGTTCATCAGACGCAGACTCTGTCACAGCAAAAGTATTGTCCAGGAGGCGGCTGAGGCGAGATTGGTTTTACCGCACATTGCCAAACGGCGAGAAACTTTTACGCTCTTGGATGGCATATTCTCCTCTAAGGCCGAGGCCGCACTACGATTTTTTCCAGCGAGCGGTAACCGCTACAACCGCGAAACCGCTCGAGGAACACACAGTACACTATACACTATAGGAAAAAATCAGTCGCGGAAAAAAACCGCAAGTGAGGCCGCTTGTATTAACTTACTTGAGTCATAAAATCACTCCGTTGAAAACCGCGGCGGTTTAGCCGTAGTGCGGCCTAGGCCTAAAGCATCATTGTTCTGCTTCTGTTGTCGTTTGTTTCAGAACGCAAATTTACATTCACCAAATGCGCCGAAATTTTACTCCTGCGACGGATTTAATACTTGGTGGAAAAGGACAGACTATTGATAAGAAAGAACAAGAAGTAGTGGCAAGAGAAACTAAAAAATGGCATGAAATTCTAACCAGAATGTTTGATATCATACAATTTCTGGCAAAACAAAATTTGGCGTTACGTGGCCACAGGGAAGACGACACCAACAGAGGCAACTTTTTAGAATTGGTGCATCTACTGGCAAAGTACGATCCCGTTTTAAGAGAGCATTTAGTAAGAATAAAAATGGGCCAGAAAATTTCTCTTACTTATATGTCACCGGAAATTCAAAACGAGTTCATTGAAGTTTTAGGAAATAAAGTTCCCCAAAAAATTATAGCTCGTGTTCAAAAGGCCAAGTATTATTCCATGATTTTTGACAGCACCCCGGATATCTCCCACAAAGATCAAACAAGCCAAGTACTACGATATGTGATTGAAAACCAGGAGGTGCGAGTAGAGGAATCTTTTATAGATTTCATTGAAACGAAAAGCAAAACTGCGGAAGGTATTAGTGACATGATACTAAGCAAACTCGAGGCCAATGGGGTCGACATTATGAACTGTAGAGGGCAAGCATACGATAATGCTGCTACGATAGCTGGATGCCACACAGGTGTACAACAGCGAATAAAGGATATCAATCCTAATGCCGAATTTGTTCCCTGTTCAAACCATTCACTAAACCTAGTTTGCCAACATGCGGCTTCAGGGGTGGTAAATTCGGTGACTTTCTTTGGTACGCTAGAACGCTGCTACGCTTTTTTTTCTATGTCGACGCACCGGTGGGAAGTTCTTCTTGCAGCCACGGGAAAAAGTTTGAAGAGGGTTCAGGACACACGTTGGAGCGCTAGAGGCGATGCTGTAAATTTCATTAGAGATCATTACAAAGAAACTTTAACTGCACTAGAAAATCTGACGGAAATGGAGGAAAGCTTGAACACAAGGACGGACGCGGGAAGTTTATTAGTGGCGATGGAATCATTTTCGTTTTATGTTACTTATGATGCTCAAAATGAGGCTCAAAACTATTTGCAAACTGAGGGACGAAACATTCATCAGTGTGCTCAAAAAATAGGCGCTTTACAGACCGTATTGAAAGAAAAACGAGAGGAATCTGTAGACAAGGCTTTAAGATACGCTAAAAGTTTATGTGAAGAACTTTCTTTTGAACCCCCAAGACGAATTAGGAGGAGGCATATATATGGCGACGGAAGTAGAGATGTTGGGTTATCGTATGACGACGACTTGAGACGTACTATGTTTTTTTCAATAGACAGAGTAACTGCTGAAATTCAAGAAAGATTCCAACAATTGCAGAATCTGGCGCAAAAATACGCCTTTTTAAGGCCCTCGGTGATATTGGGCGTCGACAAACTTAATCTAGATCAAGCTCCTCATGACATAAATAGAGAAGAGTTCAAACTTGAACGCGTACGTCTACGAGCTTTCGTAGCTGCAGACCCAGACTATAAAAAAGAGATCATTAACTCCGGCTCACTGGGTTTATTAAAATATATTATTGAGTCTAAACTTGAAGATTGCTTACCAAACATTGTCATAATGTTGAGAATATTCTTAACAGCTGTCATAAGCAATGCCAGTTGCGAGAGAAGCTTCTCTAAACTAAAGTTAATTAAACATTATCTGAGATCGACTATGTCCACATTTAGACTATCCAATTTAGCTATATTGACAATCGAACATGACGTACATATTGTCATTGATAATTGCGTAAAAGATTTTGCTTTGAGAAAAACTCGAAAAAAGAGTAAATTTTTAAAAACAAATTTTAATTTTTTTTAATTTAAAGTTTTTTATTTTTACCAATTTTCATGACTAAAATAGGGGGCGGAGAATTTCCAGTCGGCCCCGGGCGGCGAAAACCCACGCTACGCCACTGTGTGCGAGTAACGACTTAACTCCTCGTATACGTTATTAGAGAACGGTTGTCGACAAAACATCGCCTGTCTAGCGGCGTGGATTGTGACAAAACAACCCGCATACAAACAGCAGAGCATGCGTGGTTGCTGTCACGTGGTTTGTAACGATACGGAGCATAACATTTGACTATTAGTTCTGTTTGTATACTTCCCTTGTTTTATAGTTTGTTTCGAAGTGAAATATCGGAGAATTAAAGTAAACAATTTGTTGAATTCCAGTATTATAGTTATATACAGCATCTTCCTATTATTAACATATAAGGTAAATTTTAGAACATACATTTTAGGATCAATCGGAAAATAAGGCACACATAATTTAGCGCTTCCGTGGCAAAAATTGCTAACTTATGAAAACGCAATTGATATCGCAACTAATAACAGTGACGGGAACACTATTTGGCCGTTGCCGATGTAATCTAGGTTAACCTACATTCAACCTAGATTAGGTTATGGTTAGTTTAAGTTATATTAGTGCCAGAAAAATTCAGTTCACATATCCGAAAGATTCATTCAATTTTTATATATTCCAATGTTTTTTAGGGTTCCGTACCGAAAACGGAACCCTTATAGGATCACTTTGTTGTCCGTCTGTCTGTCTGTCTGTCTGTCTGTCTGTCTGTCTGTCTGTCTGTCTGTCTGTCTGTCCGTCTGTCTGTCTGTCAAGACCTTTTTCTCAGGAACTCGTAGAGGTAACAAGTTGAAATTTGTATCAAATACTCGAGTCTGCGGTCTCTTTCAGCTGTGAAAAAATCAAACTTGTAAGTCAACGCGATCAAAAGATATGACCGTTTATGTCGCATATTTTGCGATTTCACGGGGGAATCAAAACCTATAGGGTACTTCCCGTTGACCTAGAATCATGAAATTTGGCAAGAAGCGGTGTCTTACAGCACATGTCAAGGGAAAAATCTGAAAACCGTAAATATGTAGTTTAATTACAAGAAAAATGCGAATTTACTATTTGAAACTTATGAAAATTCACTAATGTTGTCGTAGTGGTATTGTCAGGCTCCAGAAGCATATGGGTTGCATACAGTTAGGTCCTATTCTATGTTTATTCTGAATTTTCTTTGTTTATATTCGTTATGCATTTCATAACGTACGCTTTATATACATAATATATACAGGGTATATATTATGTCTAAATTTTGCTTTTTTATAACCGACATGCGACATACTCAAGTCCTGTAACATCCTGTATATATTATATTTCGTCTAATTTTTCTTTATAATCTACATAATATGTTGATAATCTACATAATAATACTATACTATACAAGTTTGTACGGAACCCTCGGGGCGCGAGTCACAACTCGCACTTGGCCGGTTTTTTTTTATATAAATTTCATTCCAAGGCGTATACACAATAGGTTTGCATTGGGTGGACTAATCGAGGGTGCCCTCTTCTCCAACTTTTCCAAATTACATATATATATATATATATATATATATATATATATATATATGTATATATATGTATATATATAATAAAAAATTATTTTAGATTATTTTAAATAAAAGATGTCTAACAATAAACGAAAATTAACCAATGATGAAAATATTTCAAAGTTGGTAGAATGTGAAACCCCATCTTCAAATAAAAAAGAAAATATTAAATTGGGAAATATTTTTAAATACAATGAAGAAAATGGAGTTTCATGTTCCTTCTGTGCTGAGGCAAAAATTTTCAATGAATTTTATGCAGGACGAAAATGGGATAAATGGAAATTGGATTATTTCCATTCTATTGGGATTATTATAAAACGTCACCTGAAGCAAAAAGCGCATTTGGACGCTGTAGAAAAATTACATAATTTGAAAAAAGGTAATTTCAAAATAGAACGAAGTGAACGATTCAAATCAGATGTCGATTGTGTTTAAGTTTTAATAAAAGATGTTATTTTAGATATAAGAATTAATGCATCAATGAATTCTGTGGAAGACATTCACGAACATATGGAAGAGTATGTAAATATACCAAAAAGTTGGAGGGTAAAAATTATGTTTTCGAATTTGTTGAATGCACTAATTCTGTTCTCATGAAATTTTTTTTAAATGATCTTTGAGAAGCAGCTTTTCATACACTTATAATAGATGACATTCGGTTCAAAAATTATTAATTTTATACTTTAAATTTCGAAAGAAAAATGAATTGACCTACAAAACAGAATTTGGAGGTATTTTGAAGCTAAACCATACATACAGTGATTCTATTTTGGAAAAAAAATCATTATTTTTACCAAAAGTTATTAGTTAATTAGACTAATTAGTTAATCTAGACATTAAAAAAATGGTTATGTTTACATCGGACGGAGCAAGTGTTATGCTTGGACGTAAAAATGGAGTGGCACTTCTCAAAAAGGAAATACCTCATCTTGCTGAAAAACATTGCGTTGCGCACCGAGAAGTTTTGGATGATGCATGGAAACATGTATCTCTTATGCAAGATATTGAGACCTTCCTTAGGACAGTTTACACTATGTTCAGTAGATCAGGAATTAAAAAAGGAAAATTTGAAGAATTGTCTGCAGTTATGGATCGAGATTCCGTAACATTTAAACCATTAAACGAGGTGCGTTGGTTACCTCGTTATTTTGCAGTGGATGCTTTGATTAAAAATTACGAAAACCTAATAGAATATTGTAATGAACAAGTCGATGAATGTAATGATCCAATTTGTAGATATTGTTTTGCAAATTTTAAATAATCCCCAGTATACTGTGGCAATGTATGTTCTGAATGATATTCTGGGTGAATTAGCAACTTTGAGCAAATATTTACAAAAGAGTTGCTTGAATATTATTGATGCACACAATTTTATAAAAGCGAAAATACAAAAATTAAAAGCACAGTATCTGGGAGAAAATGTTTTTTGGAGTGGCAATCTTAAAAATATTTTAAAAAGGTTAGAAATGATATTAACAATAATGACAATGCTTCCATAATCCGTTTCATTGAAAGAGTGTGTAATCACTTGGAAATGAGATTTCCTGATGAAGCGGTAAAAAAATGGGATGTTTTTGATGTACATATAATATCAAATGAGGCTAAATGGCTGGTATGGGTCTCAGGGGTAGCAGAAAGTGCCACTATTCCTGCTACAACAAAACTCTGGGAAACGCCCACAGTCCCGAAAAGGACAAATCCAGGAAATCCCACTTCCACGTCCTCGTCGTGGCCTCTGGGTGCATCGCGTACAATGGATGTACGTGGTGTAGCAGACGGAAGGGGGTAAATGGCGAGTTTCCGGCGCCTGAAAACCGGAACAAAAGTGGCTAAGGGAGAAAATCCTAACAGAAAATCCTGGTCCTTCAAGCTAGAGGGTTGAATCGATGGGCCAACACCTCATCATTCGGAAAAAGGAAAAAATGTTAAAAACTTCAAAAATCCGCCTCGGAACAATGATGAACATAAAATACAACGAACTAGGCAAAGAAAATTGACTATGAGAATGGCGACCTGGAACATACAAGCATTACGAACAAAGAAAACAGAGGTATTCCAAGAATTAAACAAAATGAGACTGGATGTCTGTGTGCTTACAGAAACTAAAAAAAAGGGAATGCAGTCGAGATGGTAGGGGAATATATACATGTTTATAGTGGAGTTAAAAAGGACACAAGAGCAAAGAGAGGAGTAGCAATAGCAATACACAGAAAATATAAAAAATACATTAAAGACCATGAAGAAATTGACGAACAAATAATAAAAATGGAAATTAAAAAAAATGGACAGAATATAGTTATAATAGGAGTATACGCTCCTAGCGAGGATGCAGACCTTGCCACTAAAGATATGTTCTACGAAAAACTATTCCGAATAATATCTGAGATAAAAGGAGATCGAGAAATACTTATCTTGGGAGACCTAAATGCCCGTACAGGGAGAGAAGGAAACAACCCGGTAATAGGTAGATATGGAGAACAAACTGAAAACGATAACGGCAGACGTCTAAAACAACTATGTCAGAATATGTCTCTAAAGATAATGAATGGTTTCTTCTCCCACAAATATATACATAAATACACGTGGACCCAACCCACAAAAGGACTAAGATCGATAATCGATTACATTATACAAAAACAAAACACAAAAATAACAAACACTGACGTAAGGGTGTATCGAGGAGCGGAATGCGGATCGGACCACCACCTATTGGTAGCAACAGTCCTAATAAAGTATAGGAAAACTAATACGGACAAAACTAGTAAAAACGACATCTTAGGAAAAAACACGAATGAAATCATATACAATCTAGAGAGTTTCGGCAACGAATCTACTAAATTTTTGTACAAACTAAGATTAACTGCCATGCTGGCTAAAGTGCAATACGGAAACACAACAGCGAATCAACTATATCAAGACCTAAGGAACTGTATGCACCAAGCAGCGAACGAAGCTATAGGACCACAAGAAAGGCATTTTAAAAATAAAGAGTGGTGGTGTGAAGAAATAGAAAGACTAGCAGAAATTAAAACGAAAGCTTATCAAACATGGCTACAATCTAAAAAAATTGAAGATAGAACGACTATGCACACTGAAATAGAGAAGTTAAAAAACTTGTAACAAAAAAGAAAAATGAGATTTGGGAAAAAAGATGCGAGGAGATAGAGAGGTGCATGGGAGGAACAAAGGTTTCGGAAGCGTGGAAGGCAATCAAACATATTAGAAAAGAAGGGCAAGTAAATAAAATTGAACTAATAAGTATGGAGGAGTGGGAAACATATTACAAAGAACTGCTAACAGAAAAGAGAAAAGAGTTCCACATTGATAACCTCGACATAGAGACACCCACAAATGAAGAAGTAAATGCGATAACGTTAAAAGAAATAAAGGAAGCCCTAAAAGAATCTAAAAATAAGAAGGCTGCAGGGCCAGGAAATATCCCAATTGAACTAGTTAAAAATGGACCAGAATTAT
Organism: Phosphuga atrata; assembly: GCA_944588485.1. NCBI lineage: Eukaryota > Metazoa > Arthropoda > Insecta > Coleoptera > Silphidae > Phosphuga > Phosphuga atrata. The sequence goes on from OX155909.1 coordinate 6,104,520, forward strand.
TACTAGAGCTGATAGCCAAGATCTTCAACAAATGTCTAATAGAAGGCGACAACATTCCAGAAGATTGGAATATTGCTCATATGAGCTCAATATATAAAAAAGGAGACAAAAGACAATGTAGTAACTATAGAGGGATCAGCGTAACTAGTGCGCTTGGGCGGTTGTACGGCCGTATACTAAAAAAAAGAATTGAAAGCAGCATCAAAGAAGTAGAGGAGCAAAGTGGCTTCCGAGCCGGGAGATCATGCATTGACAATATATTTGTTATTCAACAAATTATAGAAAAGCGGAAAGATAGAAATCTACCCACACACCTATTATTTATCGACTTGGAGAAAGCTTTCGATACGGTACCCTGGAAAAAGCTTTTTGAAGCATTGACGAGGATTGGGATAAATAGTGTATACTGTCGGGCAATCAGAAATATATATATATCGAGTCAAAAAGTGCAGTCAAGATAGGAAGCGTTATATCGCGGCCTTTCCGTACAACGAAAGGATTAAAACAAGGCTGCAGCCTGTCTCCTACATTATTTAAAATATACATACAAGAAGCACTAACAAACTGGAGAAGAAAAACCGCAGGAATGGGAATAAAAACAGGTGAACATTGTTTGACAAGCCTGCTATTTGCTGGCGACCAAGTGATACTAGCAAGTGATGAAAGAGATATAGATTATATGTTAAGAAAATTGAAAGAAGAGTATTCGGAATGGGGTTTAAACATGAATATGTCAAAAACAGAATATCTTCGTGTCGGGGAAGAAGGAGAAGACCCAGAACTGGAGTTAAGAAAGATTAAAAAATGTAGGGCATACAAATATTTAGGAACTATCATCTCAGAAGAAGGAACAACAAAAAAGGATATAGAAAATAGACTTGGACAAGGGAAAAAGGCTATCTGCTTGTTAAATTCAATGCTATGGTCAAATGAAATTAAACTAAAAACAAAAATGAGGGTATACAAATCTATTGTAGAACCAATAACAACTTATGGTTCAGAATGTTGGCAAGTTTCACAAAGAGATAAAAAAAGTATAGAAGTAGTAGAAATGGACTTTCTACGAAGAGCTTGTCAAACATCCAAACTAGATCGTGTAAGAAATGAACATATAAGAAGACAGACGAAGAGAGTCTATGGCACTACAGACGACATAGAAACACGGCAATTAAAGTGGTATGGACACATGCAAAGGATGACTGGAGAAAGATGGCCAAAAATAGCATTCCAATATATACCAAGAGCAAGGAGAAGAAGAGGCAGACCAGCAATAAAATGGATAGATGGTATTATGGAAACCATTAAAGATAGAGCCATAGAAGAAGATGGCTGGAGAGATAAGGAGAGGTGGAAAAAGAAGTGCGGGATGCGGCAAAGGCTGTAGGAACCTCGCTGTATATAAAAAAAAAATAATATCAAATGAAATAAACAATTTTGCTTTCTGATAAGACAATGTGGAGTGCCTTGTAAGTAAATATTCACACTTTTTAAGTACTGAAAACTGTAATAAAATATGTGAAGAATATTCTGAACTAAACTGACAAGAGCAATAAAATCATTTAGTGACAGTGTAGAATATGTACTACAAAATTCGGAGTTTGAAAATATAGCGATACTTTATGATATCATGGGAACTTTTCAAGCTTCTAGTGCTGACTGCGAGAGAGGATTCAGCACAATGAATCTAATTAAATCCAAACTTAGGAATAGGTTAAATGTCAATCATTTAAATGATTTGATGAGTATTAAAATACACTTGGCAAATGAAAAAAACCGGCCAAGTGCGAGTTGTGACTCGCGCACCGAGGGTTCCGTACAAACTTGTAAGTAAGGTATCTTTTTTTGTGGAGGACGTTACAAGCACATTCAGTTAACTTGACAAGTGGCTCTCATAAAATCACGACCATCTTAGTACCGCTGCAAGCATAACCTCAACATGTCGTTGTCGTACGATGGAATTCTACCCTCTATTTTATTACCATACATCCTCCATTCACTATGAGTGTTTAGGGGTTCTGGAACTTCACTATTTGTTTTTACTGCTCAATTTTGCTTGTATACCTATATACCCTGTATAAAGGTATACAGGGTATTTTTTTTTAATAACGCGAATATTTTTAAACTTATAAAAAGAAAACTTTATTTTAGTATTAGACTTATACACTAACTTATATTAAGATGTAACTATTTCTAGATCTAATATAAACTAATATATTAACTATTTCTAGATATTTTTCGATACTCTTAACATTCAGTTGTTGAATTGACTGCTTTTTGGGCAATTGACTACCAAAAAATATAGGGCGAACGTGATTTAAGTATAATATACTTAAATCATATTATCTACAACATGTTATGTAGATTATGTAGATTATAGTATAGTATTATTATGTAGATTATCAACATATTATGTAGATTATAAAGAAAAATTAGACGAAATATAATATATACAGGATGTTACGGGACTTGAGTATGTCGCATGTCGGTTATAAACAAGCAAAATTTAGACATAATATATACCCTGTATATATTATGTATATAGAGCAGAGATGTTATGGATATGAAATTTCGGATCTGGATGCGGATACGGATATAGGAATAATGTTATACCGGTTTCGGATACGGTTACGGATAAGAATTTTTTTCGGATAATCCGTTAGTTTCGGATAGTTTCGGTTACGGATATCAGATTTCTAAGGAATAATAAAAGTAGAATGCTAATTTGTAAAAAAAATGATTTTATTTCTATGTTATTATTTATACTACCTACAATCATATGTCATACAACTAAGTACAACAATATAAGTAGGTACTACAATTATATGTCATATAAGATATATAAGTTATTAATATTTATAAGTTTTATCTACATAAAAATGCAAAATCATAATTATAATAAACAAAAACAACATTATTCCTTTTTGTCTATTATATATTTTCTATTAGATATTGAAATATATTTATAGGAATTATTACAACATATCAGTAAAAATTATCCGAAATTATTCGAAACTATTATATCGGATTCGGTTACGGTTACGGATCTCCATAACATCCCTGATATAGAGCGTACGTGATGAAATGCATAACGAATATAAACAAATAAATTTCAGTATAAACAGCTTGGTGCCAACACATACTTTTTAACCTTAGGACCTAACTGTATGCAACCCATATGCTTCTGGAGCCTGACAATACCACTTCGACAACATTAGTGTATTGTCATAAGTTTCTAATAGTAAATTCACATTTTTCTTGTAATTAAACTACATATTTACGGTTTTCAGATTTTTCCCTTTACATGTGCTGTAAGACACCGCTTCTTGCCAAATTTCATGATTCTAGGTCAACGGGAAGTACCCTATAGGTTTTGATTCCCTTGTGAAATCGCAAAATATGCTACATAAACGGTCATATCTTTTGATCGCGTTGACTTACAAGTTTGATTTTTTCGCAGCCGAAAGAGACCGTAGACCCGAGTATTTGTTGAAAATTTCAACTTGTCACCTCTACGCGTTCCTGAGAAAATGGTCTTGACAGACAGACAGACGGACAGACAGACAGACAGACAGACAGACAGACAGACAGACGGACAACAAAGTGATCCTATAAGGGTTCCGTTTTCGGTACGGAACCCTAAAAAATAAATATAGATGAAAAAATGCCGCACTAAATGCTGCTTATGCGTTGTAAATATAAGTAATTAATTTGTATTCTAATTATAGATATTATTAACTATAATACAGTTAATAAATACTATAATAATTTTTGAAAATTTCGCAATATAATAATAAGCTTGATTTACATCTAGAAATTTAATTTAACAACTATACGATACTATTTGCTGTACTATATGATTTGCTATACTATTTGCTGTATTGGGCGTTTAATTTTATCATTGGTTTCCATAGCGAGTAGTCGGTTACTTCAGTTAGTGTTAGACTCTCTAAATGTTCTTGTATATTACATTTGATTTTTTTCTTCATCTAGTACTTTCTTAAGATCTCCAACAGCTTTATTAAATTTTGATTAGTCTTGAGGGAATCTTGTCTTTTGCCAATCTTTTGGAAGCCGGCGTTTTTCTTGAATTTTTATTTCAGCGTTCCTAGAACAGCATGGAGTTATTTCTGATATTTCTTCTCTTGGTATAGCTTCCCAAGCAGATTCTTGTATTATTTGGTTAAAGTTTCCGATCTCAGTTTCTAGCTCTAGTTTTGACTTAAGTGAAACGTTGCAGTTGATTTTCTCATTAAGAATGCTTCTAAATATATTTCAGTTTACTATGTAATAATAATGTTTTTTGTATTTTTATGATTGGGTAGTCAAGGGTTACAATTATAGGAGAGTGGTCTGAGGAGAGGCCACTGCATGATTTAATTGATAAGTACTTTTGATTTATGCCTTTTACTTTTTACAGGTGGCCAATAGATAGGTTTTACTGTTGATAGTCTCCCTATGCAAGTTGTCCCTTTGCATGGCTAGGAACAGCTGGCAGCGCTTGGGTGAGAGAGTATTAGATCTAGATTCCCACCAAGGATGTTTGGCGTTAAAATCCCCTCCTGCTATCAACCTGCTTCCTAGAGATTTAAAGAAGTCTGTGTGTTGTTCCTGTTTCACTGCATGTTTTGGCGGACTATAAATTGCTGAGATTACCAGTGGACCTAACCAGTCTTCAACGGTGATTGTAGTTTTGCAATGGTTAATTGATGTTTTGTACTCCGTGTACCTTTCCATCTGGATGATTCGTACTATATATTATGTATCTATGTAATTTTAGTTAGCTTTTATCTGTAAAATGAGTTTCGGATACTAACATTATATCTACATTTTCATTTGTTAAAAAGGTTTACAGTTCTTGTGCCCTATGTGTAACGTCATTTGCGTTGTAGATTACCATTTATAGATTGTTGGCCATTAGGCATTTTTGCAAGCATTGCTGTAAGAAGATTCATCATAGTAATTTAGCAGTTTCATTGTTATTTTGTTGACTTATTTGTGCGTATGATGTATCCGGTTGTCTGAAGATAGTAGGGATTGTATTAGTTCTTAATTTCGGGAAGAGTTTCTGTATCAATTGTTTCCGTATAATACAACCCTTATTGTTGGCTGGGTTATTTCCTCCGCAGTTACAATGTTACAAATGTTTTAACATTTTACATTAACGTCTTTTTCTTTTCTGGGACATTCCTTGGTAGAATGGTTTTCTGTGAATTTAACACATCGTGGACTTTTGCAGCAATAACTTTTACTAGGTCTAGGTCTAGGTATATTCTATAATATGCATTATAGAATAAATCTTTTCTTATGTGGGGGTTCAAATTTTGTTATGTGGGGGTTCAAGTTCATTAGACGTTCGATTTTATAGATGTCCTTGTTATTTTCACAAGTCATTAGTTCAACAAAGAATAATGGATGTGGTGTTTTGTCAGTTTGGTTTACTTTGTTCGCAATTCGAATTACTTTATGATTTTTACTTTGTAATTCTGATTTAAGATCGTTGATGTCCACCGAGGGATGCATATTCCGTAACACTACTTTGAAGCTTCTATCTTGTTTCCTTTGGTATGTGTAGAATTCTATTTTCTTGGTCTTTAATGCTTGGATGATAGGCAACTATATTTCAGAATAGTTAGGTTCTATTTTTACCTGATATTCAGGGAGCGTTTTTAAAGTATAATCGTCCTTAGCAATGCTGTCCAATAGCTCTTGTAGTGGACGAATGTTCTTCACGCCACTTACGAAGATGGGCGGTGATTTTATATTTTTTTTATAGGTTCGACTGCATTTTTGTTCTCTTCGTTAAGGCTTTGGTATGAGTTTGAAGTTGGTATTGGTTCATTGTGGGCATTCAACCAGTAATCCTTGATTGTTGTTTAACAAGGATTTGTTGTTTGATTGTTCTGGACCTTTTCTTATAGATTACATTTTCCCAGTTCTCTTGGTCTGGTTCGTTTGTGTTTGTAGGCCCATTTGATTGTTCCATATTGGTTTGTAAGATTAATTTTTAGTCCGGGCCTGCCTTGCAGCAGAAGGTGGATCGCGGAGCGCGCGCGCATCCGCTTTTGCCGTTTGATAGTTTTTATGCCTTGTTTTGATTTGTAATTAATTATATTCTGCTTACACGTTTTTTTTTTATGTTGGGTTTTTATACACTTAGACACCAAAACACCGCGGTTCACATTATAATATAGTACCGATAATTAATAGCACTTATACTAGCTTTAAATTAATAATTATTAGCCCGTTTTAACTTATTGACAGTTGATATCAATCGATGATTTAAATTGAATAATAATTATTTATTATACAAGCCGATAAAATTAAGGTTTAGTGAGAGGATTGTCAAATCCTCGAGCGCGTCAGCGCGTTATATTTACGATTTAAACCTTAATTTTGTCCGCGAATGTAATACAAACTTTAAAGGTGCATTTTCATGTTGACGCTCGACGCTCGTTTCTAGCGTCAAATTCCGTCACGTGATGAGAATTTAAAATACGCGCCACCTAACAAGAATTGTAGCGAAAAATTTCAGCGTCTAACGTCAATTTAGACAGTATCGAAATTTTGAGAATAAATCATGTCCGGTACATTTTTGTTTTAACTTGTTTCTAACTAATTTATCATCCCGCTAATAAGAGTAATAACTGAATATTCGCCTTAATGTTTATGGCCAATTTTTAATTTCTAATTTCGTCTAGTCCTGTCTAGTTTTGTCCAGTATGTGCTTATCTAAACCTTTCTTGTAGTCTAATCTTATTTGATAGATCTAGTCTCGTTTGACTTGGCCAGTCTTATGTATTGAATAGACTAAACATGGGCTTATCTAATCTTCTCTAGTCCCGTCCAGTTTCGCTTAATATATTGACTAGTCTTGTCTAATATGGCCTGGGGTTGCCTAGGGTTGTCTAGTCTTCATCATCATCATCACGTAGCGCTACAACCCTGGGTGGGTCTTGGCTGACTGTACAACTTTTTTCCAATTTGTTCGGTCTTCCATCAACCTAGGGTCAAATGGAATGTTCATTTTCCGGAGATCTGCTTGGATGTTATCTCTCCATCGCATTCTGGGACGTCCGAGCGGTCTCTTGCCTGTGGGAATCTCCTCCCATACCAGTTTTACAAGTCTTTCGTTATGCAGTCTGTGCACGTGGCCTGCCCATCTTAGTCGCTGTGATTTAATTTCTTGGACAATATCGGTGTCGTTGTAGAGTGCTTTTAATTCGATATTGGTTCTGATCTTATACTGGTCTGTGGTGATGTCATGGTGAGGTCCGAAAATTTTTCTAAGTATTTTTCGTTCAAAGCGTCTGAGCTTTTCTTCGTTTGCTTTGGTCATGGTCCACGTTTCGCATCCGTATGTTATTACAGGTCTGACGATGGATTTATAGATTTTGATCTTTGAACTTCTTGTGAGATTTTTTGATTTTATGAGCTTATTCAGTGCAAATAGACAGCGGTTTGCAGATTGGATTCTGTCTTTTATTTCTTCGGTAACATCGTTGTCCGCTGTGATTACGGCCCCCAGATGCTTAAAACGTTGTACTCTTTCGAAATTAAAGGTGTTGATCGTCATATTTTGTCCTATTCTGTCTCTTCGTGTCGTTCTATTTATACACATCTATTTCGTTTTCTCTTCATTAATCTTCAGCCCTACTTCACTTGTTGCTCCTTCCACCTTGTTGAAAATGTCTTTCGTGGATAGAATGGAGTCTCCAACGAGATCTATGTCATCTGCATATGCGAGTAACACTTTGGGACCTTGACCCGATAGCAATTCTGTTTTTATTTCGGCCGACCTCATGGCTTTCTCTAATACAAGGTTGAATAGTAGTGGAGATAACGCATCACCCTGTTTAAGTCCACTGTTGATTTCAAAGCTGCCAGACAGTTTATTATTTACACGTACTTTAGATATTCCACCCTCCATACAGACTTTGGTCATCCGAATGAGTTTCTTTGGTAATGAGAACTCCGCCAAGGCATTCCATACTTGGCTTCTTACTACGCTATCATATGCCTGTCGAAAGTCTATGAAAAGATTGTGTATGGGTTTGTTATACTCCCATCCCTTTTCTAGAAGTTGTCTCAGCGTGAATAGTTGATCTATTGTTGATCTGTTTGCCCTAAACCCGGCTTGATATTCGCCTAGGACATTTTCAGCATAAGGGATTAGTCTACTAAGAATGATGTTTGAGAGGGTTTTATATGCCGTGTTTGGGAGTGAGATTCCTCTATAATTCGCGCATTTTGTTTTGTCCCCTTTTTTGTGGATGGGCACTATTATGTTTTCCTTCCATCGTGCTGGTATCCTTTCTTCTAACCATATGTGCGTTATTAGCTGGTGGATTTGGCGATGTAGTGCGTCTCACCCATATTTCAAGTTTCAAGTTCTGCTGGTATCTCGTCCGTACCCGGCGCTTTGTGATTTTTCAGCCTATTTAAGGCCTTTTGGGTTTCTTCAAAGGAAGGATTTTTGACGGGCATGTCCGCTGTGATATAGATCTCTTCTTTGTGCTGTTCTTCCTGTATGATGTTTAGAAGGTCTCTAAAATACTTTTTCCATTCTTCAGTTATTTCTTTACCGTCGATTATCATACGGCCTTGGTTATCTCTCAGTGTGTGGATGGAATTGGCTCTATGCCCTCTTTTCTCAGAGGAAATTGCTTTGTAGAATTCTCTGGAGCCTGGTTTGGGCCGGTCTCTCTCCATAGTTTCATATTTTTCTTGTTCGTAGTTTCTTTTCTTTGTGCGTATTATTTTTCTTGTTTCTTTTCGACAGTCGTCACATTCCTTTTTACTTTGGTCTGTTTGCAGTTGTATCCAAGTCTTTCTTACTGTTTGTCTTTTTTCCAGTTGTTTCCGACATTCCTCGTCATACCATGTTTTTGCCCTCTTCTGCTTACTCCTTCCAAAGATCTTGTCAGCTGTCTTGGTTATTATTTCGGCAGTCGCTTCCCATAGCTGTTCTATATCATTGTCTTCTCTTTCAGAGTTCAAGGTTTGTTCAAGTTGTTCTCTATAGTTTTGTTGTTTCTCTGCATTGTGTATTTCGTCCATGTTCCATTGTGGGTTTATTGTTGTTTTATTGTATTTGTGGCTAGATATTCTGGACTTGACTTTTGCTCTGACTAAGTAATGATCTGTGTCTCCGTCTATTCCTCTCAGGCTTCTTACGTCTATAATATTGTTGCCATGACGGGCATCTACAATTTAGTTGTCTAGTATTGCCTAATGTTATCTAGTCTTGTCTTATCTGGTCTTGTCTGATCTTTGTAGTATTGTCTAGTCTTGTCTGGTCTTGTCTAGTTTTGTTTGGACTTGTCTGTTCTTTCTGGTTTTTGTCTGGTTTTCTCTGGTTTGTCTAGTCTTGTCTGGTCTTGCCTCGTCTTGTTTGGTCTTGTCTGGTCTAGTCTGGCTTTCTCTGGACTTGTCTGGTCTTGTCTGGTATTGTCTGGTCTTGACTGATCTTGTCTAGTTTTGTTCTGTTCTGTTCTTTTCTTTTCTGCTATTATATCACCTTGTTTGTGTCTTATATCTTATTGCCTGTTCCTTTCTTTTGCCTGGTTTGTAATTTAAATCATTCAATTACAATCTAACCTAATTCTGTACTTTTAATCTAGAATAATAACTAATAACCCTACCGAATCTACTCAGCGACTTTTAACATTATTTAATGTAATATGAACCTCATTTTTTTGTTCAGTTTCGCCTTGTGCAGATGGAACTGATTATGCTATTCGAAAAAAAAAAGAACATTTATCGATGTCTTAAATGAATGATTATAATGGATGCGATTGTACGTTGACGCCGAAAACAGCAGAAAATCGGGTTGATTCCTAAAACCTGACCGTCTAGTAGGTGGCAGAAAATGCAACTAACGTGGCAGCTCAGTGGCGTTGCGCGGGAACACACTATAGAAAAATAACGGTTATAACCCCAACATTTTCACAAGTAGAACATTTGCACAAGTAAACCGATATATCTAACATAAACATTTAGACAAGAGGATTATTATTTTGTTAGTTCACCTGATATCGAGGAACTACTTCAGGAAGCTATTATAACCTCATATCATGTTAGCTGTCCCAATGTGTAGTAAAATTTGAAATTAAAAAAAAACAGATAAAACCTTACATTGAAATACATATATATATATATATATATATATATATATATATATATATATATATATATATATATATGTATATATATATATATATATATATATATATATATATATATATATATATATATATATATATATATATAGAGAGAGAGATATATCTCGAAACGCGTCCACAGATGGCTATCCACTTGAGGTATCGGAAAGACATGATCTTAAAAACAATGTTATTTTTATGGTTTTTGTTGAGTGCCACGATGGTGGACTGAACGCTATAAAATAACTTTTAAAGCAAATTTCACTCAGATTTGTTTTGGTAGTCCTAAAAAGACTCAATAATTGTTATAGAGCTCCGGAAAGGCTAAATATATTTATATATTCAGGCTGTGTTCCGCTTGTTTTAAGTTTTTATGATTATCTATAACATGGGATGGTTTCACTAATCTCTATTGGTAATCAAGATTTTTTTGATAAATCGGCGGTTGTCTGGTCCCATATGTGTCGGATTATCAAGACTATACTGATGATCTTGATAATCTGGCAGTTGGTTAGTCCGTCACGTTCAGTAATCCGGCGCTCTGGAAAAACACGTTAGTTTAGGAACTTAAGCTCTGAAAACTTTATTCACGATTCTGACCAAGCAAACTATTTATTTATATTTTCTGACGAAGAAATCCTCAGCCTAATTACTTGCAGGGATGACGATGAAGCTAACGATGACTTGAATGTTTCAACTCGGCGAACTGTAGCAAACGGTGACGCGTTTAACGTACTCAATGTTTGTTCGAAATGGACAGAAGAAAACGCCACAGCAAGTGAAGATGTGTTGCTGCGGAAAAGGTTGCTAGAGTGCGTTTTCATTAAATGTTTAAGGAAAAGAAATAAAAAGCAAAATTATTTAATATAATATTATTTCAGTTATTTTTATTTAATACTATCTGTTCTTAGTTTGTACAAATTATTTGTTTGTATAAGTTCAGCTATATACATATTTTATTCTTCCAACCCCGTAGATTAAAGAATAAAGAATTATAAAGAAGAATTAAAGAATAAAGATTTTATTGTATTTTATTCTTCCTGAAATACAAAAGAAAATAAAATATGTAAAATTGTTATTGTTCGTTTTAATCCTGATAATGCGGAATTTTTTGATAATACGACGGCTGTATGGTCTCATATGTGTCGGATTATCAAGATTGTACTGTAGTCATCCACTGTCATTCATTCATTTCCGAGTCTGAGACACCAGTGCTTACATTCAGGCCCTTCCTTTCTAATAGTTGGCAGCGACTATCGATCGCCCTGTCATTGCCACAATTAGGTCCTCCATCGTGCATGCTTCTCCCATGTTGGGACATGCGAGACCCATCTACTGTTACAACAATCCTATAGGATAATTGTTTGATTCATAGGTATTCGGGGTTTTAGGAAATTCTTATTTCCAAGCATGGGGGTTTCAATTGTCCAATGCTCACATCCACTGACAACAATCAATTATCTTATGGGTTCTATATATGCTTGAAATGTGTTCTCGAGAATCACGCGTTTATTGGTTCTTAGTCAGGTTGGTTCTGAAAAAAATGAAGTCGGGGTTATATTAGAGCCGCACCGCGTGTCGCAACGCTGCCTGACGCAACGGGCTGGTTATTAAGGTAGGCGTCCACAGTTCCGCATCGTACGTATCGGACGCATCGCATCAAACGGATTATTTTTTTACAGCGCGTCCACAGTATCGGCAGCGATCGAATTTGCCGACGCAACTACTAACAAATACCATATTCCGTATGACGTCATCGGCACGCATCGTAAAAGTTGCCCGTCGGAGCATCGGCTTCGGCATTGCCGACGGGTAGATTCGTGCGATCCGCACGATGCGGAAAAGTGGACGCACTTGTATTACTTTCTATAGAAAAAATATTACGATCCGTTTGATGCGATGCGTCCGATACGTACGATGCGGAACTGTGGACGCCTACCTTTATACTACAGTGTCGGGTCGCCGCGCGTGTTGATTAATTTTTGTGTCAGTATAAAAATATAAAAATATTTTTTTTATATATCTGAGCCTGTTGCCAATTGGGTGTATAGCTCTTATTTCCTCAATTTTCTTCATGAAATATTTGCATACAGAAAATATGAATGTCATTGCTACAAAGTCCAGAGCTTAGGGCCTCAGGGCATATCATTTTCGTGCTTTAGGGCATAATTATTGCGGCTTTTCAACAAAGTTTATTCAACAAAAACGATACAAGTATTTTACAAATAGATGGTTTAATGATTATTCCGGAGCGTAGTTACCATCTACAACAAGACAAGAGTTCTAGACAAGAGTAGACAAGATCAGACAAGAGCAATTTATACTCTCTTACTAGCCCAATCAAACAAAACAAGTACGTCGGGGACATCTTGCGCGCGTACTGAAATGTGGTAGACGTCTGCTTGCTAGCTCGTCAACACACTGCGCCGGAATGCGCGTAGCCACATGGTGATTATACTAGCGCAGAGCAAGCCAACGCGTTACTTCTCCCACCAGCGCGATGCCACGCCGAACGAACACTAAGTCAGAGCGTGGAGCGGGGCGTGGCGTGCAGCGTGCATCTCAAGCACGTGGTCTTAGTAGCAGGCGTCCTGAGTAAGTATGTGAGCGGGGCGTTTGGGTTTGCGTGCAGCGGGGCGGGCAGCGTGGCGTGCACGCTCATTTCAAATCAGTTTGTGTTTAGCGTTCCTCTACAGCATGGGTGGCCAACCCCGCGCCCGTAAGCGATGTATTATGCGCCCACAGAATTGTTCAGTGACAGTTAGTGTCGAAAGAGTGACACTAAAGATTTTGGTAAAGATCATTTATGAACGTCCCTGGGTGCCATCTCAGAAAGTACATCGGCGCATGCGCAGTAAAATTGCAAAAAAAAAACAGTAGTAAGAAAACAGTTTTTAAAACATGAATTCGTTATCTCTTACAAAGAGGTGCGCACTAAAATTGTTCGTTCGACTGGTCGTCTATTCATTTTGAAATAAAGTTTCAAATTTATCTGAGAGGTCGCGCCAGTCGCGTTGTTAGCACCGACGCGATGGTTGCAAACAATTACGCATATTGTTAGCATTGAACGTGTTCCATGGCGCAGTAGTCTAGGGACGTCGGTTATAGATCTCAACAAAAATTACTTTTATTATTACTTTATCTTATTAATTTAATAATAAAAAATACTCAGTATGGTTGAGGCAGGTCCTAGTAAACGACCACGTTCTTACATTTTCCAAAAAGATTGGGAAGAAGAATATTTGTGGTTTTGTGGAAGTAAAAGGAAATAGTGTTTGTCTTCTGTGCAATCGTACCGTTACTACTAAAAAATATAATATTGAAAGACATTTTAAATTAGAACATGCGAACATCGATAAAAATTATATGCCTCATAGTACTATTCGAATTGAGAAAATAAATAGTTAAATAAATAGAGAAAAAGAGTCAAACACAGGGTGGGAGAAATAGAAGAGATAACAAGAGAAGAATTAGAACAACAACTGAGTAAACTGAAAAAGAAAAAGGCACCGGGGAGGGACGGTATACAGAATGAATCGTGGATATATGGAACTGAAAGGGAAGCTGACAGGCTGCTGGAGATAATGAATGGGGTGTGGAAGGGCGAGGGCTTTCCACAGGAGCGGAAAGAGGGGATAATATGCCCCATATATAAGAAAGGAGAAAGGGAAACAGCAAGCAATTACAGGGGGATCACCATGCTCAATACGGCATATAAGATATATGCAATGATTGTAGAAGAGAGATTGACAAAGGAATTGAAGGAGCGAGGTGTGATACCAGACGGACAGGCGGGATTTAGGAAAGGGAGAGGGACCATGGATAATGTATACATCTTGAATCACATAGTAGGGAATGAGATAAAAAAGAGGGGCGGCAAGATGTATGCATTATTTGTGGACCTGAAGGCGGCCTTTGATAATGTAGCAAGAGAGGCACTGTGGGAATGCCTGAGAAAGAAAAGGACAAAGGAGCATCTGATATCAAAATTAGAAGAGATTTATGAAGAAACAATAAGTAGAGTGAGAGTTGGTGAAAGGGTGAGCGAAGGTTTTAATACGCATAAGGGAGTGAGACAAGGCTGCCCACTAAGCCCCAGCCTGTTTGCAGCATTTATTGGAGACATAGAGGAGATGTTCAGCAAGGCGCAGACGGGTGGGGTTGTGGTGGGCAAAGAAAAAGTGTGGTCCCTAGCCTACGCGGATGATTTGGTGGTGCTAGCGAGAGACGAGAAAGGGATGAAAGAAATGATAAGAAACATGGAGAAATATATGAGGAGGAAAAATCTGACAGTGAATGTGGAGAAGTCCAAGATGATGGTGTTTAGAAAAGGGGGTGGCATGAGAAGAGTAATTGAGTGGAGATGGGAGATGGAGAAAATTGAAGAAGTAAAAGAATTTAAATACCTAGGGTACGTGTTTAATGAGAGAAATACTGAAACAGCACACGTGAGAGAGTTAGTAAAGAAAGCCAATAAAATACTAGGAGTGGTATGGGGAATAGGAGAGAGAAAATTTGGACACGACTATAGAAGGAGAGTGATGATGTTTGATAGCCTGGTGAAAAGTGTGATGATGTATGGAGCGGAAATATGGGGATGGAGAGAGCAAGAAGGACTGGAAAGGGTGCAAGAAAAATATTTTAAATGGGTGCTAGGACTAGGTAGAGAGACCCCGGGATATATAGTGATGGAGGAAACAAAGAGAGATGGAAAAAGAATAGAAGCAGGAAAGAGAGCAATAAGTTTTCAGGAGAGAGTGATAGAGAGAGGAGAGTGCAGAATTCTGCAAGAGTGCCTCAAAGAAAAAAGAAAAGAAATAGGAAAGGGGGTGTGGAAAGAGGGGGAAGCATATCTAGAAAGAAACGGGTATGCAGGAGCGGAGATAGAAAGAATGAGAGAGAGAGGTAGAGTAATGACAGAGGAATTGGTCCAGAGAGATAGAGATGTGCAAAGGCAAGAAAGGAGAGCAAGAATTAGGGAGTCTAGGTACAATGGGAAATATGAAAAAATAATAACGGAAGAACTGCCAAAGTACCTAGGAAGAGAAAGTAGAAAAGAGAGAGTGACAATAGCAAGATTCAGATGTGGAAATGAAGAGAGAGATAATAAATTTTGGATGGAGGATAGGAATAGAGTATGCAGGATGTGTGGAGAAAACAAGGAGACAATAGAACACTTGCTGAACGAATGTTCAGAAATGAGAGAAAGGGACGAGTGTAGAGAAGAGATTTTAAACGAGGATGGAAGAGGGTTAGATTGGATGAAGAAAGTTGAGGAGAGAAGAAGAGCAATATGTGGGGAGGGAAGCTGGTAATCGGGGTTTAGGGATAGGAATTTAGTGACTTTCTTTTTTTGTTTTTAGTTTGAGCAGCATATGTTTCTTTTTTTTTTAATGTGTATTTTTTCTTTTTCTCTTTTTATTATTATTCTTATTTATATTATGTTCGATGTTAGTTTTAGTAAATTTTGGATTCAATTTATAAACCCGTAAGGGCAATAAATATACATAATACATACATAGTTAAATAAATAGTAATAAGAAGGGATTGTTGGATGTAACCAATTGAATGAATTGGAATGTAATTATGGCATCGTTTAAAATAGCACTTTTTTTGCGAGGAACAAGAAATCATATTCAAATGGGGAATTATTTAAACAAGCTTTACTTATTGGTGCCGATTCTCTCTTTGATACTTTTTCTAATAAGCCAGAAATAATTAGGGCAATAAACGATTTACAGTTATCACGCAATACAATAAAAAGAAGAACCGCCGCTATATCTACCCATATTAAAGATCAACTTGAATCTGATATGAATAGGGGCTCTTGCTATTCACTTCAAATGGACGAATCTTTGGATGTAACGGGCACATCTCAATTAGTAGTAATAACAAGAATGGTTTTCGAGGACTACTCTGTGAAAGAAGAAATTCTATGCGTTTTGCCAATGAAGGAAATAACGAGAGGTGAAGATATTTATCAAATATTTAAAAATTATGTTTTGGAACAACAACTTCCCTTACATAAATTATCTTCAATTACAACTGACGGAGCTCCAGCAATGATCGGTAAAAATGGGATTTATAACTTTATGTAGAAATGATGGATCATTTTCAATTTTTTTTGCTTACCACTGCATAATACATCAGCAAGCTCTGTGTAAAGTTCTTTTTATTTCGCCACGTTTTGGATCTCATAACAAAAATTATAAATTCTGTAAGAGCTGCACCATTACAGCACAGACTTTACTTTTAAAAAGCTATTGCAAGATGATGGTGCTGAGTTCTCAGATTTAATAACTTACACCGAAGTGAGGTGGCTTAGCAAAGGCAAAGTATTAGACCGGTTTCTTAATTTGATTAATGAAATAAAGGAATTTCTTGAACAAAAAGGGGAAATTTATAACAAACTTGAAGATCCTAATTGGCTAGGTGACTTATCTTTTTTAGCTGATATTTGACAGAAATTAAATCAGTTAAATCTGGAACTATAAGGTAAAAATAAAGATCTTGTAGATATGGTAAGTGCTATTAAAGCATTTAAGGGTAAATTAAGCTTTTGGAGTTCCCACTTACAAAAAAATTCTTTGACGCATTTTCCACACATGTCAAAAATATTTCCAGAAAATCATTTAGGTTCTCCAACGTATGTTAATTATTTAACAAAATTAAATAATGAGTTTAATGAAAGATTTACCCAATTTGACGACTTGTAATCGATTTTATTTTCCTTTCAAAATCCAATGATTAATGTTGACATTACTAGGGCCTTCAATACCGGAGCAAAAATGAAAACCGGTATTTTGGTATTATTCGTTTTCAAAACCGGAATACCGGTATTGATACCGGTATTACCAGAAAAAATATTTTCGACAGATTTTTATAAATATTAATGATAATGGTGATTTATTAAAAAGAAAACAAAGGAAAAACTTAAAAATATATTTTTTTAGTTATAAACTATACAAAAAAATATTTAAATGAAATAAGTATAAAAACTAAACATTTGTTTACTCCTTCTGTATATAAAAAAAACAAATTATTTATAGCAAACATTCGAAACAAAGTTATCATAAAGATTACTACATTCCGCAATTTGAGTTTGTTTTATTAAAATATGTCCGAAAAAACATAAACAGCAATTGTTTTGTCGTTCAGACTGGAGCGAATCTTTGTGTATAAGTAACTTCCTGCAGAAAACGCCCTTTCCGATTCTACACTTGTTGGTGCAATTGTACTTAATTGGTCGTACGTCAGGGGCAAATATTTTCATCTTACTCCTGTTTTTCCAAAAATAGCAATTTCGTCTTTTATAATTGGTTCTACCCCTTGCTTGCACTTTTGTAATTTTAGGCTGAACTGAAAGTTTTTGTTGGATTGCTGATTGAAGTTCCAGTTTTAATTTGTCATGGCCATGAAAAGCAAAGTTGGAGCCAGTCCTTAATGTATTGGTCAGATTTATTTCCAAGGATTCTTCGGAATTTTCGTCTTTATCTGAATCTGATCCAACATGTTCTTCTGCGGTTTCGGGCGAAAGTCGTTTAATCTAACGAATTATTTGACGTATTAAGTGACTGTAGAAATATAGTTTGAACTAAATGGCTATTATGTTGTTCTCCACTATGTAAGTACTGAAGTACCTGCGATAAATTATTTCGTCTTTGTAATATGCGAATTTTTAAAGCGTCATAAACTTCTTTAGCAATTTCAAAATTTTGATTCGGAAGAGGTTCCATCTAGGGCTTTCAATACCGGAGCAAAAATGAAAACCGGTATTTTGGTATTATTCGTTTTCAAAACCGGAATACCGGTATTGATACCGGTATTACCAGAAAAAATATTTTCGACAGTTTCGCAATTTTAGTTTGTTTTATTAAAATATGCCCGAAAAAACATAAACAAGCAATTGTTTTGTCGTTCAGACTGGAGCCAATCTTTGTATATAAGTGACTTGCTGCAGAAAACGCCCTTTCCGATTCTACACTTGTTGGTGCAATTGTACTTAATTGGTCGTACGTCTGTGTGCAAATATTTTCCTCTTACTGCTGTTTTTCCAAAAATAGCAATTTCGTCTTTTTTAATTGGTTCTACCCCTTGCACTTTTGTAATTTTAGGTTGAACTGAAAGTTTTTGTTGGATTGCTGATTAAAGTTGCAGTTTTAATTTGTCATGGCCATGAAAAGCAAAGTTGGAGCCAGTCCTTAATGTATTGGTCAGATTTCTTTCCAAGGATTCTTCGGAATTTTTGTCTTTATCTGAATCTGATCCAACGTGTTCTTCTGCGGTTTCGGGCGAAAGTCGTTTAATCAAACGAACTATTTAACGTATTAAGTGACTGTGGAAATATTGTTTGAACTAAATGGCTATTATGTTGTTCTCCACTATGTAAGTACTGAAGCACCTGCGATAAATTATTTCGTCTTTGTAATATGCGAATTTTTAAAGCGTGATAAACTTCTTTAGCAATTTCAAAATTTTGATTCGGAAGAGGTTCCATCATAAATTTTATTTTTTCATCTGCTGTAAGAAGATTAGAACCTTGGTGACATAATGCATTAACTGCTAATTTTATAGGAGTAAGTGAAGTGATAATTTCAGATAATAAATTAAAGTCTCTGTCATAAAAATTAATTCCGGAATTTATGTCAATAAGAGCTTTTTGAACACAATATCTCAATTGGTAAAATGTTTCTAAGATAAGTAACATGCCAAAAACCAAACTCTTCTTTTACATATTTCTGTAAAAAGTTATCATTTTTAGTAGGTAAATTTATAAATATTTTGACTACCTTCCTTATTTTTTGGTTCAAGAGGAGAAATAGTAGCATGATCAATACTGACCGTAGTATCTACTAAATTAGATTCCATAACGACGCCGTCAACATATTCTCCATTCTCATCATCTTCAACTTCAACAATCATGCCGTTATCAACAATTTCATCGTTTGGTTCTGAGTCAGAACCAAACGATGAAATTGTCAGAACTTCTGACCTTGACTTATAAAGTATATCGGTTATAGGATAAAAAAATTCCCCAACAGTATGTATATTTATATTTAGATACCGTCCATTGCGAATCGATGTCCATTCATAAAATGTTACACTGAATCGTTTGCCTTTAAGCTGAGCTATTTCATCTTTAATGGTAATTCGAATAGTTTTATTATATTCGAGTATAATATTTCTTATTGTACTTGCTGATTTTGGAACATCTTTAAAACCACGAGCAATTAATCCTTCTCTAATATCAATAGATGTTTTCAAAATATTAAATAATAAGCCGTCTCGAGCTGCCATTCGAGCTAGTACTTTAGCTAGTCTTCCTTTTTTTATTGCTTTTTAAATAACTTGTTATTAAATTAGGTTTTTTAGACTGACTTGGTTGATCTTGATCATTGTTATCATTCAAAGTTACCTCACTGCTTTTTCTTAGATTTATTCCATGCATTGTCTTTAATGAGTAATGTAGTCCACTAGTAGAGCCTCCACCACATTTTATTTCCTTTGAACACTCTTTACACCTGGCTAGATGAACATTTGTTTCAATTAAAAAATAGTGCCAAACCGAAGATGCATCGTTGCCCTTTTGTGTTTGAAGAACTCCTTTGCCGCGTATCGTATATGTATATCCAAAACTTAATAAAATCATTATACAAATTTGATGTTGTATAATAAATAACTTACGGTTTCAAACAACAAACATTACAGCAATTTACAGCAAATAATAAATTCAGAAATATAGCTATATCGTTAAATGTATGTGTTGTTAATCGTGTGCGTGTGAGATGAGAGATGGCGCGTAAACAGGAAAGCAAGTTTCTTTTTAACGAAATTCAGTGACTAACTTCACTATGCATTGCATTTATTATTCTTGTTCTTATTCTGTTCTGCTAATTGAAATAACTAATATAAATAAAAAGTAAGATATTTTACACAAATACCGAAATACCGGTATTTTTCTTGTAATACCGATTTTCTAATATCGGAAAAAATAGACTAAAATCCCGGTTTTCGGGATCCCGGGATTCCGGTATTGAAAGCCCTAGACATTACTACTTAAATTACAGAAATAAATGGATTTTATGCAACAAATTTTTGAAAATTTGGAACTGGAAATTGTAAAATTACAAAATGACGTCGCTTTAAAAGTTATTAACATGGACAAGGAATTTTGGAAATTAGTTGAAGTACGTAAATATCCAATATTAAAAAAATGTGCACTGAAGTCTCTTTTTGGATCGACTTACTTAAGTGAAGCCACATTTTCTTTCATGCAATTTATCAAAAATAAGTTTAGATCACGTCTTATCGATGAAAATTTGAATGACAGTTTAAGAGTAGCAGTATCAAATTACTGTCCTGATTTTGAAAAATTATGCCAAGAAATACAGTCTCAACCTTCTCATTAACGAATAATAATTTTTCATTTATTATGTAATAAATGTCCTTCAATAAAATTGTTATTACATTTTTTTTTTAATTATTTTAACCTATACAATAAAATAAAAAATAATCAAAATTAGGTATAAATCACAATTAAATCAAAAAAAAACCCGGCCAAGTGCGAGTTGTGACTCGCGCACCGAGGGTTCCGTACAAACTTGTAAGTAAGGTATCTTTTTTTGTGGAGGACGTTACAAGCACATTCAGTTAACTTGACAAGTGGCTCTCATAAAATCACGACCATCTTAGTACCGCTGCAAGCATAACCTCAACATGTCGTTGTCGTACGATGGAATTCTACCCTCTATGTTATTACCATACATCCTCCATTCACTATGAGTGTTTAGGGGTTCTGGAACTTCACTATTTGTTTTTACTGCTCAATTTTGCTTGTATACCTATATACCCTGTATAAAGGTATACAGGGTATTTTTTTTAATAACGCGAATATTTTTAAACTTATAAAAAGAAAACTTTATTTTAGTATTAGACTTATTCACTAACTTATATTAAGATGTAACTATTTCTAGATCTAATATAAACTAATATATTAACTATTTCTAGATCTATTTCGATACTCTTAACATTCAGTTGTTGAATTGACTGCTTTTTGGGCAATTGACTACCAAAAAATATAGGGCGAACGTGATTTAAGTATAATATACTTAAATCATATTATCTACAACATGTTATGTAGATTAAGTAGATTATAGTATAGTATTATTATGTAGATTATCAACATATTATGTAGATTATAACGAAAAATTAGACTAAATATAATATATACAGGATGTTACGGGACTTGTGTATGTCGCATGTCGGTTATAAACAAGCAAAATTTAGACATAATATATACCCTGTATATATTATGTATATAGAGCAGAGATGTTATGGATATGAAATTTCGGATCTGGATGCGGATACGGATATAGGAATAATGTTATACCGGTTTCGGATACGGTTACGGATAAGAATTTTTTCAGGAAAATCTGTTAGTTTCGGATAGTTTCGGTTACGGATATCAGATTTCTAAGGAATGATAAAAGTAGAATGCTAATTTGTAAAAAAATTGATTTTATTTCTATGTTATTATTTGTACTACCTACAATCATATGTCATACAACTAAGTACAACAATATAAGTAGGTACTACAATTATATGTCATATAAGATATATAAGTTATTAATATTTATAAGTTTTATCTACGTAAAAATGCAAAATCATAATTATAATAAACAAAAACAACATTATTCCTTTTTGTCTATTATATATTTTCTATTAGATATTGAAATATATTTATAGGAATTATTACAACATATCAGTAAAAATTATACGAAATTATTCGAAACTTTTATATCGGATTCGGTTACGGTTACGGATATATTTTTATTTCGGATATCCGATAGTTTCGGTTACGGTTACGGATCTCCATAACATCCCTGATATAGAGCGTACGTGATGAAATGCATAACGAATATAAACAAAGAAATTTCAGTATAAACAGCTTGGTGCCAACACATACTTTTTAACCTTAGGACCTAACTGTATGCAACCCATATGCTTCTGGAGCCTGACAATACCACTACGACAACATTAGTGTATTGTCATAAGTTTCTAATAGTAAATTCGCATTTTTCTTGTAAATAAACTACATATTTACGGTTTTCAGATTTTTCCCTTTACATGTGCTGTAAGACACCGCTTCTTGCCAAATTTCATGAATCTAGGTCAACGGGAAGTACCCTATAGGTTTTGATTCCCTTGTGAAATCGCAAAATATGCTACATAAACGGTCATATCTTTTGATCGCGTTGACTTACAAGTTTGATTTTTTCGCAGCCGAAAGAGACCGTAGACCCGAGTATTTGTTGAAAATTTCAACTTGTTACCTCTACGCGTTCCTGAGAAAATGGTCTTGACAGACAGACAGACGGACAGACAGACAGACAGACAGACAGACAGACAGACAGACAGACAGACAGACGGACAACAAAGTGATCCTATAAGGGTTCCGTTTTCGGTACGGAACCCTAAAAAGTATTAAGAAAGAATAATTAAGAATTAAAAAAAAAATAATAACTTATTATTAATTAATTACATATTGTTGAGCCCGCAATGTTCATGAAAATTTGTAATGCGGCCTTGCTTCCAAAAAGGTTGGCCACCCCTGCTCTACAGCGTGCAGCTGAGATGAGTGGGACACCGTCGCGTCGGATGCAGCTGCACGCTGCACGCCCCGCTCATAACTCAGGCCAGACCATTTCCCGCTTAAACTGCACGCCCCGCTCGCCGCTCAACGCACATTCACTCAGGCCGTAGCCTTACGGTAGAGACACACTGGTCCCACGTACGCAACGTATGCAACGCATTACGATATCACAATTCATTACGATAATTACAACAGCGTCTGATGCAAAATTTACGTTGCATTAATTGCAAAAATTTGTTGCATTGTCATTAGTTGCATTGATTGCAAAATTTACGTTGCGTCCTGCGTACGAGTGTGCACAACAATTCTCCCACGTTGCATCGCATACGTTGCGTACGTGGGACCAGTGTGTCTCTACCTTAACACACTAACAATAAATGTATGTAACCGATTGCAATCCCAAGCGTTGCGACACGCGGCGTGGCTCTAATATAACCCCGGCTGTAATTTATCGACAAACGACTTTCCTCATTTTTTTAACAATAATCATCAGTATCAAGAGGCTCAAGTTTGGCTCGGTTTACCGACAAACGCATACTTAACCTGTTAATCGGATAATAAACAATTTTGTTCAGCTCGTTTCAAATTGCTTGATCGAAAAAAAATCACTTTTCACTTGTTGATTTTGACAAAATATTTTATGATACATATAGAAAATATTTAATTAATTAATCAAGTATTTACAATTTACAATCAATGAATTAAACAAACTTAAATAATTATTTTGTGGTATGATACTTTTTGAAACGATTCCTCGTGTGACGATATATTTCCTCATACCCGGTTAATATGTTAATATGATCCACAGACGTTCATATCGGAATTTCATCTAATTAATAATGTTTATAGCACTCAAGTGTTAATTACTTTAATTCGCATTTCAGCCGATTACACCAGAACGTTTTTTATGACGGTTTTTATATCGATTTTTATTGTCTGTCAGTGTTAAAAGTTTTTTTTGTTTACAAAGCTGTACTAAGTAGCCAAGATATTTCAGATCGTTGCCTCGCTTCTCTCGAATGTAGTCAGAATCCGCGACCAAGGAAAATATTATAATCATACAGATTTAATTTTATTGTGTATTTCCTTTATATACCTATATGGCATGCATTTGACGGTAATCTTGACTCTTTATATATGATTTATTGATTATATTAGCAATGTGGCGCATTTTCATAAATTTCATGTCAAGCATAATAGCAAAAGTTACGGAAAATATTCAATCCATTTTTCATAAAATTTAATTAATAATTGCTTTATTTAATTCTTGTAATTCTTGTATAAAGGGCGGTGCTTAGGGCTAGAATTGATTGTCAACGCACACAACAGCCGGCAGCTAAGAGATACGATCTGAAAAAATTCAAAACCGATGAGATGAAAGAGAGATTTCAGTACCAAATGCAGGAACGAATATCCAAACGGCCAGAAAACGTTCTAGTAGAGGTCAATGAAGCGTGGCAAAAGATCAAGCAGGACATCGAAGATACAGCAGCAGAGGTTGTGGGGTGGAAGAAGGGACAAAGGCGTAATAACTGGTTCAATGAAGAATGCAAGGAAGCTCTGACAGAGAAGAACAAAGCCAGAGAAAAAGTACTACAACGAAATACTAGAGCGAATGTAGAGGATTACCGAAACAAACGGAAAGTTGAGAAAAAACTCTTCCGAAGAAAGAAATCTGAAAAAGATGAAGAAGATTTCGCGGAAATAGAAAGAATGAGTAATGGGGACTCTATCAAAAGGTCAGAAATGCGAGACTTGGCTACAAACAGCAGCCACTTCTGTGTAAGGATAAGGACGGCAGAGTAATCGGACACACAGAAAAGTGTATCAAGAGGTGGGGTCAGTACTTCAGGGACCTGCTCAACCAGAACACTCGCGTAGTCCAAGAGGAAAGTATAACGCCAACATCAACATCAATATTAGGGACTGAACAAGTGGCGGAACCCACCTTAGAAGAAGTAGAGACTGCAGTGCGCAGGATCAAGAACAATAAGGCGCCAGGTACAGATGGCATTCCAGGAGAATTGTTGAAGTATGGAGGTAGAGCCTTAATATCGTGCATGCATGATCTCATACTAAACATATGGAGAACGGAAAAGCTACCGGATGAATGGAAGCTAGGGATAATATGCCCATTGTACAAGAAAGGTGATAAGTTAGATTGTTCTAACTACAGGGGGATAACGCTGCTAAACATTGCATACGAGGTCTTCGCTAATGTGTTGTACCGTTGCTTACTACCATACGCAGAAGAGAATATCGGTGAATACCAGTGCGGTTTCCGCACAAACAGGTCAACCACAGACCAACTGTTTGGCATTAGGCAGATCCTGGAGAAATGTAATGAGTTCAATATCACGACACACCATCTATTCGTGGACTTCAGAGCAGCATACGACAGCGTTATAAGACACAAACTGTGGGGGATAATGCCAAGTAAAAAAACCAGAGTAACACTGTCTGAAGTATCGTCTGTAGTAAGAATACGAAACAAGTTGTCTGAGACTTTTATAACAGAGGAAGGACTACGACAGAGAGACCCACTGGCAACTTTACTGTTTAACATCGTACTAGAAAAGGCCGTTAGGAGTAGTGGAGTGGATACTAACGGCACTGTGTACTTTAAGTCAACACAACTATTGGCTTACGCAGACGACATTGATATAATTTGCAGAAGCGAACAGGCGACCAAAACTACTTACTCGCTGCTGGAGAAGGAAGCAAATAACCTAGAACTCACTGTCAACGTAAACAAAACGAAATACATGGTGGCTAATGAAACTCATCGGAAGGTAGGACCAACGCTAGAACTAGACGGAAAGTACTTTGACACATTAGATACATTTGTGTACTTGGGCTCGCAACTGAACAGCGTAAACCGGATGGGCGAGGAGATTAGAAGGCGGATAACTCTTGGTAACAGGTGCTATTATGGGCTACTTAAACTTTTTAGGTCCAAAACAATCCACCCCAAGCATATGTGCACACTGTACAGGTCACTGATAAGACCGGTGGTAACCTATGGTGCAGAAGCATGGAGCTTAACACAGAGCGAAGAACAGGCTTTAAGTGTATTTGAGAGAAGAATGCCACGTGCAATATTTGGAGCGACCCAAGAACGAGGAATCTGGCGCCGAAGATATAATCACGAACTATATCAGCTCTACAATCAACCAGATATTGTGAGTTTCATCAAGGTGGCAAGATTGAGATGGCTCGGACACATGCAGAGAATGGGTGATCATAGGGTTCCGAAAAAGTTGTTCAATGGCCAACCAGAGGGAAGGAGAAGGGCCGGAAGGCCAAGAGGGAGATGGAAGGATGCGGTAACAACTGACCTACAAAAACTTCAAGTACGAGACTGGAGAACGTTGGCGAGTGATAGGTCCGCTTGGAGAAACATGCTGAAGGAGGCCCAGACCGGCAATCGGTTGTAGTGCCATTAAGAAGAAGAATTCTTGTAATAAACTATTAATGAACCGCGACCTATGAAGTTGGGATATATTATGGGATATACGTATGGAATATATTAATTTCAAATTTAATGAAGTACATAATTACAACATGATTATAGCAGGACAATATGATTACATTTTATAAATTTATTCCTTAACTACTCCCGGTGCATGCACACAAGAAATAATATATCGCTGATGAAAATAAAATATCTTCCAGTTATTACTCTAAATATGTTTACTAACGATTTTTAGTTTGATAATGCACGAATTGCAAGGCAAAGAAAGGCCGTAAACGCAATTTCAACATCTAATATTCTAGCGAATTTATATATTTTTTTTCACAAGTTTGTTCTTCTTGTTTCGAGTAAACCTACTTTGAACCACGCTTGTTCAACTGTTGGGCTTTGATCTTTGCCCAGTATTGTCGCATCTTCTGCCGGTGTAACTCTTTTCTCTCTTCTGTCCAGGGGGTACCTTTCCTTTGGGTTTTTTTCCTGAAATCCACGGATTACCTGCAGCGTGCGTCTCACAGACTATCTGTTCTGGAGAGCTGTTATTCCCAGTTCTTTAATATCCTTCTCGGTTTCTGTCAACCAAGTAGTACGAACCTTCTTGTTTTGCCAGAAGGTGAATAGACGCTTGGTTAGTCGGTTTGGAGGCAATCTTGCAAAGTGGCCATAGAAAGCTACCCTTCTTTTCTTTGCACAGTTAGAGAGCCTCTCTACGATCTCATTAGAGGGCCTACGATCTTCCTGAGGATTCTCCTCTCTCTGACTTCCAATTTCTCTACCAGACCTCTTCGGTTCAAGGAATGACACTCCATGGCATACAGGGCTTCTGGTCGTATGACTGATGTGTAGTGCTTAAGTTAAGTGTTGTAGGTGTTCTTAGTCAGTCGATAGGCTAGTTCTAACTTGTTGACTCTCATGGATAATGATGCTCTTTCTGATATGTTGGGTCCAACCATCCATTCGCCGAGATACTTAAATTTATCAGTCCTCTTGATGTTTCCCTGCTCTAGTAACATCTCTCTGTTTGCTTCTTTGATGTTGGTGAAGAATTCTGTTTTCTCCAGCGACACTTGAAGACACACTTTGGCAGCCTGTTTTATGAGGCAATTTACCTGCATTGTTGCCATTTCAAGAGAATCAGCAATCAGTGCCATATCATCTGCAAAGGTCAGGCAATCTACAACCAGTCCATCGTTCTTACGTCCCAGGTAGATACCACTCTGAACACCCAAGTTGATCAGTTCCTTGCGCCATTCTCTAATAACCTTTTCAAGGACACAGGTGAAGAGAAGTGGGGAAAGTCCATCTCTCCTTGGCTTAATCCATCTCCTTGTCTCAATCCACTTTTTATTTTGAAGCTTCCTGAGATCTCGCCTCTAAATTTAACCTTGGAATCGTTATTGGTCTAGGTGTCCAGGATGAGTCTGCGGGTCTAGCCCTAGTTCCTGGAGTACTTTGTTAAGCGTTTCTCTATCAACGGAATTGTAGGCCTTCCTAAAATCAACAAAGGTGACGACGATCTTGCGGTTTTGCATCTTGGCTTTTTTGTATGCAAGTACAGTTTTAAGATTGATGATCTGTTCAAGACAGGATCAGGTCTTCCTGAAGCCTCCCTGATATTCTCCCAGTTGACTATCCAGCTGATTTGCTGCCCTTGTTTGTAACGCCTTGGAGAGAATCTTGTATGTTACGGGACGAGAGAAATTCCACGCTAATTGTTTAGATCAGTAAAATCTCCTTTTATGTAAACCGGATGGATCAGAGTCGATTTTCAATCAGGTGGTAATTTCTCTGTTTCCCAGATGTCCTGGATGATCTCGGTTAGCTTGCGCACGCCATTGCTTCTAGAAAATTAAGCTAAAGCTGCCTTATTATCCTTAAAAAGTTGAATGATCTGGCCAACTTCTTCCAATGAAGGGGGCAGCGAGTCCGGGTTTGGTGTGGTTTGTTTATAGTCGAAGTCTTCGCTGGGTGGATCACAGTTGAGTAGGTTTATAAAGTACTGAGTTAAAAGGTGGAAGTTGTCCTTGTCGTTAAAAGCCAGTTTGCCTTATGAGTCTCGGAAGTGAAGGCTTGGCGGAGCGTATTTTCTGAGTGGCTGCTTGAAACTCCGAAGAAATCTCTGGAGTTATTCTTAGCAAAGCTCTCTTCGATTTGGTTTTGTCTGATGGTCCGATTGGTTCCTCGAATTATCTTGACTGTAAGCTCTCTTTGTTCCAAAAATGTATGCCAATTTTAGAATTCCACTTTACCCAGGCTGTCTGTCTTTGGGTTGTTGCATTGCCACAGTCTACAGTCCACCACGGATGCTTCCTTCTTCTAGCGAGGGGGGCGAGTTCGTTGGCCGCCTTGACAAGAGTCTCCTTCAGTTGCTCCCAGCTGTTGAGATCTGTATTGTTCAGTCTCTGGCTTACTTCTTGAATGTTCTTAAGTCGTTCTACTTACCATTTTGTGTATTGAGGTTCTGTGTAATCTAGTGTTTCTAGGCTGTAGTCTTATTTTGATCCTTGAGAGGTAGTGGTTTGAGTCCAGATTGGCGCTTCTTAGAACCTTCACGTTTTGTATTTCCTTTGCCACATAATAAATCTGGTTTCCTCAAATATTATGTTGTGTCGTGTTAGTGAATCAGTCAGATGTTTCAGTTTATCCACTTTTAGCACTGAGTTAGCATTAAATGTTGCGAAGAAGCTTTGCCTGAGTATTGGTCTGAGTTTACGTGCGGTGATTTCAGAATGCTCCGACTCATCCTAAAAGCATGTCGGTGCATGTAGTGTGTTCAACGAAAATTTCCTCCATGCTCACTTAAAGAATATTCTTCGTAGGCCAGTGGCGAGCCACTCTCCAAGATACTACCCAAATTTTTAGCTTGGAAGGCTTATTATTCGGGGTTGTCACCCCTAGAAACGGAATTTCAAAACGGAGGTTAGGAAGGCCAAAAGGTCATCCTTTGCTCGGCTCTGCGAGCAAATAGAGGAAACCTCAGAAGCCAGCCGACTGCGAAAAATTTTATCTAAGGATCCGGCAGTCCAAAGCTTCATACAGAAGCAAGATGGAAACTGGACAACCTCATGTACAGAAACGCTGGAGCTACTCATGGATACACACTTTCCAGACAATGGAATAAGTGTAGTGGACTCCACCATAACTGCTCCACCTCGGTATCTGGCTGACAGAATTGTAGGTGGAGATAAGCTAACCTGGAGCACCAAAAGCTTCAAACTCTTTAAGTCACCTGGACCTGACGGGATCAGTCCAGTTGAGCTGCAAGAGGCCATAGATATAGTTACACCTTGGTTGGAGACTATGTTTAAGGCATGTATAAACCTCTCATACATCCCAAAAATATGGAGAGAGGTCGAAGCGGTCTTCATCCCAAAAGGAGGAAAGGCCTCACACACCTCCCCCAAAGACCTGAGACCAATCAGCTTATCATCGTTCCTGCTAAAGACACTTGAAAGACTGATTGACTTGCACATGAAGGAGGCATTACACCCTGAAATGCTGTCAATGTCTCAGCACGCATACACAAAGGGGAAATCCGTGGAAACAGCACTCCACGCCTTGGTAAACCAGATAGAGAGCTCGATGAGGCATAAGGAGTTCACGATGGTTGTCTTCCTCGATTTAGAAGGGGCATTTAACAACGTGAAGCCTGAAGCCATAGAATCAGCCTTAACTGGACTAGCCATGGACAATGCTCTATGTCACCTGATCGGAAAAATGCTCCGTGAAAGGAACATTAGGGCCACAATGGGAGAATCCCACATAAGAAGGAAGGTGAGTAGGGGAACCCCACAAGGAGGCGTCCTCTCACCATTGCTTTGGAACATCACGCTAAATGAGCTGCTCCTCCAACTTAGGAAATCCGGCTGCAGGGTCGTCGCCTATGCGGATGATGTAGCAATAGCGGCCTCAGGGAAACACCTCAATACAATGTCGCAACTTGTTGAAGGGGCCCTATCGAAACTAGCGCAATGGTGCAAAAGGTGTGGCGTAGATGTCAACCCGGCGAAAACCGAGCTAGTCGTTTTCACAAGGAAACACAACATCCCAGAATTCAGGCCCCCAATGCTAAAGGGCACTGAACTGGCGATCAAGGAGAGCGCCAAGTACTTAGGTCTCATACTAGACCGAAAGTTATCTTGGAAGCTCAACATAAACGAAAGAGTACGGAAAGCAACGGTGGCGCTGTACTCTTGCAAGAGAGCGGTGGGGAAGTCTTGGGGCCTCAACCCCAAGATTACCTTCTGGCTATACAGAGCCGTAGTTATACCAATACTCTACTACGGCGTTTTCATATGGTGCCCTTAACTTAATAAAAGAGTCCATCAAATGGCGCTTACAAAAGTGCAGAGAATGGCGGCGCTCATGATAATGGGAGCCATGAGAACGACGCCTACGAAAGCCTTGAAGACAATCCTGGACATAGCCCCGGTCGATTTAATGGGCAAGCAACTTGCCATTACCACAGCACTTAGACTAAAGTCAGTGCGAATGTTGACATCGGACTATCGTGGACACGCCGGAATAATCAATGAATTTAAAGGGGTGCCCAAAAACATAGACCGATGTCTAGCAACACCTGCTTTTGGTAACTTTTCATACCACATACCCTCTAAAGAGGAGTGGATGGAAAAGAAAGAGGTACCAGCAGGACACACGCAGGTCTTTACAGACGGCTCACGGAGGGAGGACAAAGTAGGCAGCGGAGTTTTCTCCAACGACCTCAACCTCAGAATTAGCTTACGCCTGCCGGACTACTGCAGCGTTCTACAGGCGGAGGTAACCGCCATAAAAGGGGCAGCAGAGTGGCTGATGGTAAATGGGGACCCTGGTGAACAGATCCACATTTACACCGATAGCCAAGCTGCTCTCCGGGCAGTTACTAGCGTGTGCACCAACTCAGCAGTGGTCTCTGGCTGTCGCAGAAAGCTGAATGAGCTCGCAGCACACACACGTGAGACTCACGTGGGTACCAAGCCACAGCGGGATCTCAGGTAACGCAAAAGCGGATGAGCTTGCGAAGAACGGCACAAGCCTGCACTCAACCGAAATATTACAGGATATTGGTATTCCATTTGCCTCGTGCAAGGAGACCATAGCCGAAATAACCTCGAACCTAGCGGAGCGAAGGTGGAGGGATGAAGAAACCTGCGAGGTAACCAGGCAAATATGGCCTCACCAAAACAGAAAAAGAAGCACCAACATCGTCTCTCTAAAAAGAAACGATATCAGACTGGCAGTGGGAGTCATCACGGGACACTGTCCCATTGGCAAGCACGCTGAGAGACTGGGCATAGCGAAGCGGGACTACTGCAGAGGCTGCCTGGACGAGGAGGAAGAGGAGAGTGTTCAGCATTACCTATGCCAATGCCCCTCTCTGACCGCAACACGATTGCTCTTCTTAGGCCGACCTTTCTTGGATGATCTCTCTGACCTCGCATAACTAGATGCGCAGACTCTCATGAGGTTCATCCACGGCTCGAAATGGTTTGACAAAATCCCCTGAGGAGGGTTGTACTGCAAGTACCGTGGTAACACAACGGGCCCATCTGAGGCCTATGTGAGCATTAGCTGCCACTTAAACCTAACCTAACCTAACCACCCCTAGAAAGGTCGCCTTCACTACGGCTAAGGAGCCCTGTCCACCCCACTATATATTTTTGACAAGTTTATTTAATAAGATTAATTTTTAATTATAACTTTTCCAAACATAACCACATAATAGTACTTTATGATAAAAGTGTGTGAAGAAGGGCACACAAAAAAGCCATATGAGTCATAATAGAGCCATATGGCCACAAATGAGCCATATGGCCATAAGCCATAAATCTCATATTATCTACGAAGCAGGTAGAAAATAAGAAAATTTATTTTCACTATGTCAAGTTTTTTGTTTTTTGTCATAGAAACAACAGAAATCGTTTTTTAATAAGGAAACTCTATTTAATTTACATTGGATTTTTACGCACGATTATAATATAGTATCACATATAATAATTTACTTATTAATGTGTTCATTTTGGTGTGCGATTAGATAAAAATAATTTGTATCTTATGTTGAATTTGAATGTATTTTACTTTATCAGTCCGACCGAGCTGATATAAGTTGGTTTCGAGGTCACTTGTCTGCGCAGATAAATTGCTGACAGCTACGTCTCCAAAGAAGAGCAGACCAGAGCAGAAAAGACCAGAAAAGAACAGCCAAGACCGGACAAGACCAGCAAGACTAGTCAAAACCAGACAAGACCAGGCAAGACGAGACAACACCAGAATAGGACCAGGTAAGACAAAACTAGACAAGACCAAACAAGACCAGACAAGATCTAGCAAGACCAAGCAAGATCAGACAGATAAGATCAGAAGAATAGATAAGACCAGACAAGGCCAGGCAAAACCAGACAAGACCAGAAAGAGCAAACAAGACCAGACAAGGAGAGACAAGACTAGACAAGACCATTCAATACCAGACACAACTAGACTAGATCAGATAATACCAGACATGACTAGGCAAGATAAACAGATAAGATTTGACAAAACAAGATCAAACAAGAATGACTATATTGGACAATACTGAACAAGCCCATGTAAGGCAGTAAAAAATATATCGAAATTGCACAAGGTTGTCAAAATTAGATGAAAGTAAACAAAGACCGAACCTGACAAGAGACCGAAAAGCAGACAAGATTAAACAAAACTAAGAATATTGGACTGATAAACCTTTATACGACAATAGAAAACTGGGCAGGTCTTGATTAAACTAGACAAGTTTTATCGAGATTTAACAATGCTTAAAAAGGAAGGAAAAACTGGACACGATTGATATAAAATTGAATAAGAGTGAACAAAATCGTACAAAATCTCGACTGGAGAAAGTTGGATAACACATTAGAAAAAATTAAAAAAATATATTTTTTATTATCACTTAATATTCTGTTTCTACTTTCTAATCTTAATAATAGCAAATACATAAGAATAGTTATTGTTAATATTCTTGATATTTTATTGTTAATATCCTATTCATTTATCAGATCAAAATTTAGCATTCTGACAGCAATGTTAGTTTCACAATTTACTTCACAATTCATGTTTTTCGCTTTTTGCTATTTAAATATTTTATCCGTAAATATTGAAAATATTATTTGGTCAATATTTTCTTATTGATTGTGTAACTTATCTATTTGTTTTTTAAACCTTTGAATGCTAACTAAAACATGTGAATAGAGATAAGATTACTCCTAATATATATAAGTAATCTTAGGTAAACTTCCAGCAATAAACAATTTGAGTAAAATTTGTATTTCAAAAGGCGATAACTTATTGATAAAGATTTTTTACAATTTTGCAAAAGAACCGTTGAATATTAAGTCACATCATAACCATAGGTATATTAATCATTTAAAGCAGGGGTCTCCAAACTACGGCCCGAGGGCCACATCCGGCCCGCGGACAGTTTTTCTCCGGCCCGCGGAGAGCTAGCATACTTGAAAACTCCTTTTAGAGAACATATTTTTATAGCAAATTAAATTTAGTTTACTGAAGTATTCTAATTTTATGTTGAATAATTATTAATATGACATCTACATTGATATGGTCATGGGCTAACTACTCATAACATTGTTGTAGGCTTATTGTTATTGTTTTTGTGATAAGTTGGATAAAGAAACACAGAATTGTATTGAGTAAAGACATGTATAATATGCAGAAAATTTAACTTCAGTATATAATAACTAACAAATTATTTAAATGAATCCAACTAACATTTTATACATTTTAAATAAAAACATAACTTATAACAAGCATAATGACATATGAAATACTAATGAGATTTATGTAATTGAGATTTTCCACTGACAATAGTTTGTAGTTGTGGACTAATTTTACTTGTACCAATTATTAAAAGAGATTTAAGATGCTCATCAGTTAATTTAGATCTGTAAACATTTTTTGTGTACTTCATTTTGGAGAAGGTCTTCTCACACAAATAAGTAGTACCAAAAACAGAAAACAGCCCACGAGCAAATTTATGCAAATTATCAAATTGTGTCAGTGGAAGACTGTTATAAAATTCCAACAAAGATGAGTTTTGATATTTGTTTTTAATTATATCACTGCACTGTAGATCAATCATTTCCATTTGAAGTTCCGGGGCTAGGTTTCAATGTCAGTATCAAAAGGATTCTGAAAAACCTTAATTCGATTCGCAATGGCATCAAAGTCCGAGAAACAAGTATCAAAATTTATTTTCAAAGCACTCAAAGTTTCGATTGCAAAATCGATAGAAAACTCAGTCTCAGTGGTGTGGCTGAATATTTCACATGTTTTAAAATGTGAAAAACATTTACTTCGTAGTTGTGATTGAAACAGTATCAATTTCTTCTGGAATGATTTGATATTAGTGTATAAATCAGCAAGATGCTGGTTTTCTCCTTGCAATCTCAAATTCAGTTCGTTCACATG
The DNA here is from genome assembly GCA_944588485.1 of Phosphuga atrata. Classification (NCBI taxonomy): domain Eukaryota; kingdom Metazoa; phylum Arthropoda; class Insecta; order Coleoptera; family Silphidae; genus Phosphuga; species Phosphuga atrata. The sequence goes on from OX155909.1 coordinate 6,139,261, forward strand.
TTTTGTCAAATCAACATAGAATGATAACTTCCACAGCCATGCGTTGTTTTGTAATTCAGTAAGAGGGCAATGTTTTTCATTCAAAAAAAAATCGATCACTGCTCGAAGTTCAAAAAAGCGCTGAAGGACTCTCCCACAACTAAGCCAACGTACGGCAGTATGATAAGGTAAGTCATTTTCTCCAATCTCTTCAATAAATTGTCGGAATTGTCGGTGATTCAGCCCAAAACATCTGATAAAATTAACAGTTGATATGACTGGTTTCAGAACTTCAGACATATCCAAACATTTTCCACACAAAGACTGTTGATGAATGATACAATGTAAGACTAATGGTTTTGAACCACCGTCATTTTCTACAGCCTTTGACACAAGAGCGACCACTCCTTTATCTTTCCCACTCATGTTTTTGCCTGCATCAGTTGTAATACATTTCAAGTTTTTCCATCGAAGGTTCTTTTGATTAATGGCCATTTCAACTCCTTTAAAAATATCTGTACCAGTAGTTGTGCCATGAATACTATACATATCAAGAAGTTCTCCATGCACTTCATAGCTTTTATCTACTCCTCGAATATAAATCAACACCTGAGCAGTATCTGACACATCCGTTGACTTATCCAAGGCCAAAGAAAACCACTCAATATGTACATTTTTGTCGAACAGTTGAGAGGATATATTTTCAGCGATGTTTTCTACCCTTCGAGCCACAGTGTTTGCTGACATATTGACAGTTTTTAATAAATTTACCTTTTCAGGGCACATTTCTTCGGCTACTGCAATTATGCATTCTTTGATCATTTCTCCATCGGTGAATGGTTTTCCACGTTTTGCAATTTCAAGAGCCACACGAAAGCTAGCACGAGTTGCAGCCTCTTGTTCAGTTTTGAGTTTTGTAAATGAAGATTGCCGCGATTTCAATCCGCGCTTCATAGCTTCGAATTTTTCTGTCCGCAAACTTCCTGTATATTTTGAGTAATTTTGAAAATGTTTTGTTTCATAATGACGTTTAATGTTATATTCCTTGAGAAGGGCTATGCTTTCATTGCAAATCAAACATATCGCCTTGTTACTGGACTCAATTACGAAATACTGAATGTTCCACTGATCTTTGAATTTTCTGCATTCACTATCAATTTTTCGCTTCTTTTCCATACTACTAAATCACACACAAAAGCAACAATGCAAATCAAAATACTGTTACAAAGATGTCTTAAACTTAAACACGCACAAACACGTTTTAAGGAGGTACGCACTATTTTATTTCACAACAGTGTCATAGGAACTGACTTGTGGTTGCGCCACTATCCTTCTTATATATTCCAATTACTGCCATCTAGAAGTGAGTAGAGGACACCAGAACTTTCTCGAACCAACGAGATTATTCTGGACGTGCTATTAACGCCATCTGTTGGCGATAGAAGGTACTACCTATTTCCGCTTGTGTCCACCAGATGTCGTGTCTCGTTACTCCTCATGGCTCGTACTCTACGACTAATCTAGAAATTACAGATAATGACAGGAAAATTAATAATATGCAGTGTTGCCGTTTTGTGGACTTTAGTCTGATTTGCAGCCTTTTTTAAACGTTGCGTACTTTTTCGGACTTTTTTTTTTCATCAGTGGACTATTTCGCTTTTTACCACCGGCAACAATGATAATATGGTTTTGGCTCTCGGAACTTACTGGAGTAATCAGTATGGCCCTAAGGCTGGAAAGTTTGGAGACCCCTGATTTAAAGCAACGGTTCTCAAACTGTGGTACGCGTACCACCAGTGATACTTGAGGCTTCCAGGTTTTGTCTGGTCTTGTCTTCAATGTTCCCTATAAGCTGCGCGGATGCGCAGTATTTTTTTTGACATTCTAAAATCTGCGCAGATAAATTTAGTTTCCGCGCACTTAAATTACGAGACGTTGATATTGTCTTCGAAATTGGCGAATTTGTTAGATTATTTAAGAAGATATATTATTGTAGAAAATATTGTAGAATTTATTGTATATATGTAGAAAAAATGCTGTATGTGGTACATATCCATCAAAGTTGTAGCGTAATAAGATAGTATGTAGCGATACTGATAAACATGCAACACAATTTTATTGGAAAGCCTAAACATTATTTGTTTAAAGGTTTTAAAGACTTAAATAAATTTTTAAACAGGCAGGGGATCGCACCAACAGTGTTGCCATTTACAACATAAAATGTAAGAAAATTTTTCTGCATTGTCTGCCCAGGTATCACCTTTGGAAGCCTCAAGTGTCCACAGCCCACAGTCCCCAGTTTGAAAAAATAATCACAATCAGTGAGATTTTTACGAGTGAATTCATGCATATTTGTTTTATATCATGTTCGTAATTTAAGGTCTGTAGATTTAAACAACATTCAAGGCTAGCGTCGTTGAGCTGCTGGGCCCCCATTCATTTTGTTAAAAACCTGCTCACAATGATATATGGACCCACAAATTGATAAGATTTCAAATGCCACCGGCTTAAATTAATTGTAACTTTCAAACTGTTCCAAGTATAATTTCATCTTCAAGAAAGATCATTGACTTTCAAAAAAGTATGATTTCTAAAAGTCAAGTTGAAGTATCGTCTCGTCCTTCTCATAACTTTAAATTGAGATGCGCTGTCTGATGCGCTTCAGTGGCAAACTAGAATTCTTGTAACCAGTCGTGATGACGGCAATGGACTTGAAATACTTTGAGTTAAACGATGGTTTAATACCAAGTATTTGAAGTCTTCTGACAACGAAAATGTGTCAATATGTTCGATAGATTACTGGAATATTGAAGAACATTTTCACAAGGATTTTGCAACGATTTGTTTCACTATTTTTAGTAGCAAGTCCTCACTATTTTAGTACCAAGGTTTCACTATTTTAGTAAAAGTGAAATGCGTACCCAGCAGAACCTCTTCATGTATAGTTCTATGAAAGGTGAAAATGTCTATCTTAGAACGGGAATGTATGTACATTTTTTATATAACGGGTTGTCCATTAATTACATGATATTTTTTAGCAACTTTTTATGAGTCGCTGGCCGCTTTTCGGTTTAAAAATCGCGCGTTCGACAAAAAAATAAATATTCGTAATATCTCACTACTCTAATGGTGTGCAGAAATCTTGCAGGGAAAAAGTGGGGTTGTAATCGCACAATCCTGCGATGGATGTACACCATGATGATGAGTGTTGCCAACTTGAATTTTGGAAAAGACGTAGGCCAGAATAGAAAATTACGTAGAATTAGTAAAATTTGGGTATGAAAAGTACGTAGATCTACGTACTTTTTAGGGTTCCGTACCGAAAACGGAACCCTAATAGGTTCACTTTGTTGTCCGTCTGTCTGTCTGTCTGTCTGTCTGTCTGTCTGTCTGTCTGTCTGTCTGTCTGTCTGTCTGTCTGTCTGTCTGTCTGTCTGTCTGTCTGTCTGTCTGTCTGTCTGTCTGTCTGTCTGTCTGTCTGTCTGTCTGTCTGTCTGTCTGTCTGTCTGTCTGTATGTCTGTCTGTCTGTCTGTCTGTCTGTCTGTCTGTCTGTCTGTCTGTCTGTCTGTCTGTATGTCTGTCTGTCTGTCTGTCTGTCTGTCTGTCTGTCTGTCTGTCTGTCTGGACCTTTTTCTCAGGAACGCGTAGAGGTAACAAGTTGAAATTTGTACCAAATACTCGAGTCTGCGGTTTCTTTCAGCTGTGAAAAAATCAAACTTGTAAGTCAACGCGATCAAAAGATATGACCGTTTATGACGCATATCTTGCGATTTCACAAGGGAATCAAAACCTATAGGGTACTTCCCGTTGACCTAGAATCATGAAATTTGGCAAGAAGCGGTGTCTTACAGCACATGTCAAGGGAAAAATCTGAAAACCGTAAATATGTAGTTTAATTACAAGAAAAATGCGAATTTACTATTAGAAACTTATGAAAATTCACTAATGTTGTCGTAGTGGTATTATCAGGCTCCAGAAGCATATGGGTTGCATACAGTTAGGTCCTATTCTATGTTTATTCTGAATTTTCTTTGTTTATATTCGTTATGCATTTCATCACGTACGCTTTATATACATAATATATACAGGGTATATATTATGTCTAAATTTTGCTTTTTTATAACCGACATGCGACACTCAAGTCCCGTAACATCCTGTATATATTATATTTCGTCTAATTTTTCTTTATAATCTACATAATATGTTGATAATCTACATAATAATACTATACTATACAAGTTTGTACGGAACCCTCGGTGCGCGAGTCACAACTCGCACTTGGCCGTTTTTTTTTTATATAGTGATATACCTGCGATACTTTAAACTTGGTATCTATAGGCGGTGTTCTGCATGCATATCCAAAACCCTTTTACCTACACTACATTTCAAGTCACATTTATATGAATTACAATAAAAATAGTCCCCTTTTTTTGAACCCAACCAGAATAATTTTTGTATTTTTCCCACAAGTGGGAAAATTTTTGTTCATAATGCAGCTTCCTTTTTTAGTAGGAGTAACATTTCGATTTTCTTCGTTACTGTGGCTGCTTACTTCCATATTTGTTAATTGTATCTAATTCAATTGAGCAGGAAACTAGAAAATATCGAAATCAAACAATAAACAACAAATATCCTTCGAAATATTAAAATTGTAAACTTCTTCTTTTTCCTTTGGCTCTACAACCCTTTATGGGTTTTGGCCTCCTCTACTATTTTATGCCATTCTCCACGATCTTCTGCTGCTCTTTTCCAATTCCTTACTCCTAGTGCTTTTATGTCTTCTTCCACGCTTTCCTTCCATCTTTTACGTGGTCTTCCTCTTGGTCGGCTATTGGTGGGTTTCCATTCCATGATAAGCTTGGTGTTTCGATCTTTTTCCATTCTTTGCACATGGCCTATCCACCTCAGTCTCTGTGCCTTTACATGTTTTACTATGTTGTTGTTTCCAATTAGAGACTCTAGTTCGTGATTCATTCTTATCCTGTATGTTCCGTCCTGTTCCCTTATCGGACCATATACTTTTCTTAATATTTTTCTTTCAAATGTCTTTAGTTCTTCCTCACTTTTCTTAAGGAGGGTCCATGTTTCACAGCCATAAGTAACTACCGGTCGTATTAGGCACTTATATATAGTTATTTTGGATTTGTGACTTAGTAGTTTGCTGGTAAGTAGTTTTCTGTTCGCATAGTAGGTTCTATTTCCTTTTAATATTCGTATCTTTATTTCTTCACTCTCGTCGTTGGTTTGATTTTAGTTGGTTTGATACGTGAAATTTTTAACTTTTTCAAAGCTGTGGTCGCCTACTATGTATCTTCTTCATTTTATGGTGCAGTTCTGGACATCATCATATATTTTGTTTTTTCTTGATTGGCTGTCAGTCCTACTTTCCTTGCCTCTTTTTCGAGGTCCTTAAATGTGTCATTTACTGCATTTACCATGCGCCCCGTGATTACTATGTCATCTGCATAGGCTCCGATTTGTCTACTTTTTGATGTTAAGTTTCCCGTTATCTTTAGTTTTTCTATAGCCGCATGTAATGTTAGGTTGAAAAGTAGAGCGGATAGCGCATCACCTTGTCTGACTCCAGACGTAATGGCGAATTTTTCGGTTTTATCGTTTTGTATTACTACTGCCGTTGACGTTCTTTCTAATGTTAGTTTAATTAGATTGACAATCTTTTTTGGTATGCCCATATGTATTAAGTTCAGGTATAACTTATTTCTATTGACTGAATCGAAGGCGTGTTGAAAATCAATGAAAAGGCAGTGTATGTCAAAATTGTGTTCGTATCCCTTTTCTAGCAGCAGTCGCATTTGGTGTATTTGATCTGTTGTTGATCGGTTAGGCCGAAATCCACATTGATAGTCATCTAGTATATCTTCTGCATATACGTTCAACCTTTTGGGAATGAGGCATGAAATGATTTTATATGTTACATTTAATAATGTAATTCCTCTGTAATTTTTACAATCTCTTTTGCTTCCTTTCTTGTGAATAGGATGTATAAGGCCTAAATTCCACTCTTCTGGCATTGTTTCTTTCTCCCAGATTCGTTTGGTTAATTGGTGGATAAGGGTCCATAGTTCTGGGCCTCCTGCCTTTAGTAGCTCTGCTGTAATGTTATCGCTACCAGGCGCCTTGTTATTCTTAAAGGCAATTATGATCTCAGTTGTTTCTTCCAGTGTCGGTGTTTCAACTTTTGGTTCAGCTGTTTTGTACTGAGTTAGTTCTTCTTCTGAGTTTGTTTCATTTTTATTATTAAGCAGGTCGCAGAAATATTCCTGCCATCGTTTCAGGACGTCTGATTTCTCTGTTAGGATCGTTCCATTTTTGTCGTCGCACAACATTTCTTTCGCTTTGTACTCTGAAGAATGTAGTTTTATTTCTCGGTAGAACTTTTTGTAATTTTTTCTTTCTTTTTTTTTCTGTTATTGCTCTCGTCTATTTCTTCTATTTCCTTGTTATAGTATTCTCTTTTCTTTCTTCGACACGTTCGGTATGCTTCTGTTCTTTTTCTTTCATAGTCTTTCCTTTCCTCGATTCACGCTGGAGGCACTTGTTTCTTGCTTCATCTTTTATGTCTATCTTCTTCCTGCACTCCTCGTCAAACCATTCTTCGTTTCGTATTTTTTGCTTTTCTCCTATCTTTTCAGCTCTTTTTAGAATACTATCTCTGATGTGTCTCCATTCATTCTCCACATCGTCTTCGCTTGGGTTTTTACGTAGGTGTTCCAGTATTGTTTCTTGATATTCTCTTTTTCCCTTTTCACTTTTTCCACATTCCACTTCTTTGGTTTATCTCCTCCGCGTTTTTTGTATGTTGCTTATTCTCTGTCTTACAGTTGCTATTACCAAGAAGTGGTCGGAATCGCAGTTAATTCCTCTGAACGAGCGTACATCTCTTATATTTGATGTCCATCTTCTTGATACTGCGACATGATCGATTTGGTTACATTTACTCGTGCCCGGAATTTTCCATGTTCCTTTATGTATGCGCTTGTGCGGAAAGAGTGTACTACTTAATATAAAATTTTGCATTTCTGCTAGGTGGCATAATCTCTCTCCGTTTGGGCTTGTTTCTGCGTGCAAGCTGTGTCGTCCAGCAATACTCCTGTACCTCTGTTCTTGTCCTATCTTTGCATTAAAATCTCCCATCAATATCAAGATGTCGTGATTGGGTACTTTGTCGCATTCTTGTTGGATCCTGTCATAGAATTGGTCGATTATCATTTCGTCTGTTTCTTCCGTCGGAGCGTATGCGTTTAGAATGGTTATATTTGTAAATTTTCCTTTTAAGCGGATCTTGCACATTCGTTCGTTGATTGGTTCGAAGTGCATAAGCGTACTTCTCGCTTTCTTGTTTAGTATGAATTCAGTTCCATATGATCCTTGTTTTTCACTCCCGCTATAGTATAGTGAGTATTCTCTTTTTCGTACTTCGCCCTGTCCTTTCCATCTGATTTCTTGCAGGGCTGTTACATCTATATTTTGCTTTATAAGTTTTTCGGCAATCTCCTGCATTTTTCCAGGTCTTAGCATGGTTCGTACATTCCATGTGCCTATTTTCATTTACAATCTCTTGTCCTTTTTTCGTTGCGTGGTTCGTTGTCGTGGTTCCAGTCCGGTTTTATTTCGTAGAGTTTTCGTAACAAGTTTGTTTTTCCGGTGGCGGGGAGTTATCCCGTCGCCCAACCCCCATTTCGGAGGGCCATTTCGCCTGCTCTCTCTCGTTTGCCCTCATTTCCGCCCTTGTCCATACGGGTTTTCACCGCATCTCAAAGGGTGTCCATGAGGTTACCAGGGATCACCAAGCGTGGAGGTGAGAGTCAGACTTGGGTAGGAGTGGCTATGCAACTAGTTCATTCCCAATGACTGTTGTGCGGTACGCATGCACTTCCCCCTTTGATACCCCAAAAATTGTAAAAATTGTAAACTAGTAGATTATATATCTAAAAAGTATATAAGCAATTAACATTTAGTGGTTTCAATATTAACTAGAGAGATAAATAAGAAAAATGAGTGATATTTACGATATTATTGAATGCAGAGTCTGATTCGCCGAGAAAACGGGGCTTATGTGGCTCCTAGCCTCCCAAATATGAATAGACGATAGAAAAAAATCTCACAAATGTTTTTTTGTGGTCATTACATATATTCTTACAAATATAAATTCTTACAAATATTTAAGAGTTTACTTAAGAATTAATAAAAGACAAACGAATTTCGATTTAATTCGAAATTTGATATTAAAAACCAGCTTGTAAAAAAAAATCTGCATTTAAATACCGTACTTTAAGACATATTGGTTTAGCTGAAGTCGCAAAGCAGTCGGGAATAATTAAAATCACTGAAATATAAACTAACTGGAACGAGCTCTGCGCTGCGTCTTGGCTTGTGAGAGTCGAGAGAGAGCATCACAAGGTATCTCTCGTATCGCTCTCTCTTCGTCTAGTACAGTCCAAAAGGAAAACTAAATTTGTATCCGACGTCCATTTTTCCTTGCAAATACAACAGTGTTTTAGCATTGACTTTTTGAAAACAACTTTCATTAAAATATATAAACTTCGATTTATAATATGCTCATCGATTGAACGATCTCACTCTCTTTCTTGATACAACTCAATACAAATAGCTTTTTGATCTGACTGTGTCACATCCTCCCACTCTCGAATTCACTGTTGGCTAGACAAGGATCAAGGGATCCCCTTGGGACCTCTCTCTCGGCCCGCACAAGCTTAGAGGCCAGCGCTCGTTCCAGTTAGTATATATTTCAGTGATTAAAATTCAAAAGCCTTTGAATTTGACTTCAAACCGCGTTTACTTTTTAAATTTATTTATTTAAAGAAGAATCTTACAATTAGCAGTGTTCGCGCCAATTTTAATAAATCTGTATTTTTAATTCAACATTTGAATCGATTTCGGCACCGATTAACAGAAGGGGAAAGGTGTATCGACCTGGGCCGAAATCGCGCGATTTACTTATCAATTTACTTCGCGAATTTATATTATTCGGAGAGTATGCTTCGAGTGCGTGAAGCGTAGAGACAAGAATCGAAGCGCGAACGAAGCTCGACTGACACGTGCACGCATCTTTAAGTTTATCGTTTTAAGTCAAATTAACCAGGGGTGTAATCACGAGTCCAAAGGGCTGAAGCGGCATCCAACGTCTGCAAGACAACAATTTTAAGGGAATCCCTCCACTTATTATCCCCATTTCCTCCCATAAAAAAGGCGCCGGAAGGACGATCACACGTGGCGGAGACGCGAGCAGCCCTAACAGGTAAGTGATTAGACCAGCCCTGTTTTAACCCTTTGCACTCGTATGTCGCGGAATAGACGGCATGGTCTATATTTTACCGTTGCACTCGTTTGTCGTCTTACAGTAGCCACGCTCGACAAGATTTTTTTCCAACCCAGAGTCTGGTCAATATAGTTTATCTTTTACAGCTTACTTATCTAAAATACTTATTTACAATTCCTAAATTTACATTATTAAACTAATGTTCAAAAACAGATCTCAGACACGTAGTGATCATAAAACCGATCCAAAATGCACCCAAAACCATTAACAGTCATAAAAATGCAATTTGTATGATTCTTGGACCAAAATAATTGTTGGGTCTTAACACAGATTATATTATTTATATTATCTCCACTTCATGGGGTATATTCTCTTCTTTGGGTTGCAATTCTCATCAGTTTTCTGGTAATCGCCGTGTGATTAACATTTGTGTTTTACAAATTTTTATAAAACTCAAAATGCCGAAATGACGCCTAGATGAATAAGTGAGAAGTGACGACGGGTTTTATATCGATTCTTTTGACAAAGACAATAGTGATACAGAAAATAATGAGGTGGAAGAAACAGAAGTTGGTTCTGACAGTAGTGACAGCGATATAATAATTAGTAAGAGGAGGGTAGTGCCTTTACAAGTTACGTCAAGCAGCTCCAGCGACAGTGCAGGCGAATATGAAGTTGTGCCGGAAACAAGAGACGTTTATGGTCCCTGGGAAGATGTGACACTTATGGACAATGCACCTCATAGGATAGATTTTAGTGCCGGCGAAAAAGCTGAAGGGCCCCAAATTCCGGATGATTGTTCAAAGCCTGCAGACTTCTTCAGACTTTTCTTTACAACCGAGCTGATTGCCTCAATTGTTCGGGAAACCAATAAATACGCAAGACATAAAATTGGCCAAAAAAGATTAGCCAAGCGATCTACGTGGCATGCATGGGTTGATGTCACTGTACAAGAATTTACAGCCTTCCTAGGCGTTATCCTGAATATGGGCACGATAACTGTGAGCAGTTTACAAGAATATTGGTCGCAAAATTTCAATGCGAAAATTCTTTTTTTCGGGAGTATTTTTCGAAGAGAAAGATTTATGTAAATATTTTGGATGTTGCATCTTCACGAGACAGACCCAAGTGATCAAAGTTTGAGAGGCCGCACTCAGAAGGTGAGCCATTATTTGATTTTTTTGGATGTCAAATTTAAAGAACATTTTGTTCCATCGCGGGAAATATCAGTGGACGAATCTGTGGTCGGCTTCAAGGGAAAAATAAGTTTTCTGACGTACAATCCTAACAAGCCGACAAAATGGGGAATAAGAATATACGTACTTGCATATGCAAATACTGGATACATATATTCTATTTTGCCATATTATGGAAGCTTAACCTCAGAAGATCTAATACGACCCGATCTTCCAGTAAGCACGAGAATTGTTCTACAATTGGGCCAAAAATTATTAGATAACAATCGAGTCAGTAGGGGATACAATATTTATACGGACAGGTAATATACAAGCTTGCCTTTAGCAAAAGTGTTGCTAAAAATGAATATCCACTTGACGGGCACAATTCAGTCCAACAGAAAATTTATCTCCGATACCATAAAGAAACCCACGTTTGGAGACAATCAAACATTTGCATGTCGATCAGAATATATACTGCTGTTGGCGTGGAAAGATAAAAGAGTGGAGACCGCACTGAGTACCTGGGATGTTTCTGGTACTCAGCCTATAAATAGAAGAGTACGTGGAGGCAATATGCAAGAAATTAACAAGCCAACTATAATTGTTAATTACAATAAATATACGGGAGGCCGATTCCTACTCAGCTTCCTACTGTTTTTTAAGAAAATCCCTCAAATGGTGGAGAAAATTATTTTTTTGGGGCCTTGAAGCAGCCAGCGTAAATAGTTATTTATTATACAAAATGTCGCAACGCCGCCAAAACAAACGCCCGATTAGGCATCAAAAATTTGTCCGAGAGATAGTTGTTGAACTCACGGGAAATTATCGAGAAGGTACAAAAATTGCTGGTAGACCATCCACCACGGATAAAGAAGAAAGACTTAATGGAAAGTTGCACATTTTAACGAAAAATAACGGCAAAAAAAAAGATTGTCTGGTGTGCTCTTTTTTTTTTTTTTTTTTTAAAGTTTGGTTCGATGTGAATACCGGGTTTGCCGACCCTTCGAACACGTCGGCCTATTGGTAGCCTATTGTTTTCTATCACATTCACACTTAGGCCCAGAAACCTGTTGTTATTGTAAATTGCGCTAATAGCCATTTTACACATTTGTCTTCTGGAACAAATGCGGCCGGCGCTGGGGATAGAACTCGGACCTCTATACCTGTCAGTTAGCGCTCTAACATGAGGCCACGAGCTTCACCACTACACCACTCGCGCCGGCCTGGTGTGCTCTAACAGAAAAGTGCAAGGTGGACGACGCGAGACTGCATATATTTTTGCAACACATGCCATCGCAAACCGGGTCTTCATATTGGTGACTGCTTTGAACGCTACCACACTTTAGAAGAATACAAAATATAAAATATAAATTTTGTTTGAATTTGTAATTTGAGTGTTTAGCAATATGTGTTTCCGGACAAGATAATAGAGGATGTACCCAGATGCAAAACCCACCTGGGCACCACCCACCCCCAAATGCAAATTTTGATATTTGGTATAATTTTTATGTTGTTATGTTATTTTTGTTTTGATAACTTAATTATTTAGTAAAGCAAAAATTAAATATGTGCCTGCATTAGATGTTTTATTTATTTTCCCACTGATAAGGTTTTTTTGTATAATATCTATAATATAACATACTTTAGGTGTCCTATGTTGGCATACTAAAAACCTTATATTGCAAAACAAAACAAAAATTCCGAGTTGACGGCAACCTTCTACAAATATAAACACGAGTGCAAAGGGTTAAAACTGGAAAATTTTGATTTTCTTGAGACACGGTCCAAACATTGGTCCTTCGAACCGGATCGGGGTCAGTTAGTCGAAGACGTGCATGTGCTCAGACGCTGTTGGATTCACCATTTTGTTTCCGGTCTCGGCGGAAACACTCAAAGTATACTCCATTAATTTCGTTGATTATTAATTTTGTCCGGATATCCTGCTTTTGTTGGAATAATCAGTTAGTTATCTGGTTATTCAATTTCGTTGATTATTAATTTTATCTGGTTATCCAGTATCTGGAATAATCAGTTAGTTATCTGGTTATTCAATTTCGTTGATTATTAATTTTATCTGGTTATCCAGTATCTGGAATAATCAGTTAGTTATCTGGTTATTCAATTTCGTTGATTATTAATTTTATCTGGTTATCCAGTTTCGTCAGAATAATCAGTTAGTTATCTGGTTATTCAATTTCGTTGATTATTAAGTTTGTATGGATATCCAGATTTCGTCGGAATAATTAATTGATTGTCTAGTTATTCATTTTTCATTGATTATTCAATTTTTATCTGGTTATCCAGTTTCGTCGGAATAATCAGTTTGTTATCTGGTTATTCAATTTCGTTGATTATTAATTTTATCTGGTTATCCAGTATCTGGAATAATCAGTTAGTTATCTAGTTATTCAATTTCGTTGATTATTAATTTTATCTGGTTATCCAGTTTCGTCGGAATAATCAGTTAGTTATCTGGTTATTCAATTTCGTTGATTATTAAGTTTGTATGGATATCCAGATTTCGTCGGAATAATTAATTGATTGTCTAGTTATTCATTTTTCATTGATTATTCAATTTTTATCTGGTTATCCAGTTTCGTCGGAATAATCAGTTAGTTATCTGGTTATTCAATTTCGTTGATTATTAAGTTTGTATGGATATCCAGATTTCGTCGGAATAATTAATTGATTGTCTAGTTATTCATTTTTCATTGATTATTCAATTTTTATCTGGTTATCCAGTTTCGTCGGAATAATCAGTTAGTTATCTGGATATTCAATTTCGTTGATTATTAATTTTATCTGGTTATCCAGTTTCGTCAGAATAATCAGTTAGTTATCTGGTTATTCAATTTCGTTGATTATTAAGTTTGTATGGATATCCAGATTTCGTCGGAATAATTAATTGATTGTCTAGTTATTCATTTTTCATTGATTATTCAATTTTTATCTGGTTATCCAGTTTCGTCGGAATAATCAGTTTGTTATCTGGTTATTCAATTTCGTTGATTATTAATTTTATCTGGTTATCCAGTATCTGGAATAATCAGTTAGTTATCTAGTTATTCAATTTCGTTGATTATTAATTTTATCTGGTTATCCAGTTTCGTCGGAATAATCAGTTAGTTATCTGGTTATTCAATTTCGTTGATTATTAAGTTTGTATGGATATCCAGATTTCGTCGGAATAATTAATTGATTGTCTAGTTATTCATTTTTCATTGATTATTCAATTTTTATCTGGTTATCCAGTTTCGTCGGAATAATCAGTTAGTTATCTGGTTATTCAATTTCGTTGATTATTAATTTTATCTGGTTATCCAGTTTCGTCAGAATAATCAGTTAGTTATCTGGTTATTCAATTTCGTTGATTATTAAGTTTGTATGGATATCCAGATTTCGTCGGAATAATTAATTGATTGTCTAGTTATTCATTTTTCATTGATTATTCAATTTTTATCTGGTTTTCCAGTTTCGTTGGAATAATCAGTTGATTGTCCAGTTATCCATTTTTCGTTGATTATTCAACTTTTTATCTGGTTATCCAGTTTCGTTGGAATAATCAGTTGATTGGCTAGTTATTCATGTTTCGTTGATTATTCAACTGTTTATCAGTCGATTCGTTCTTCATTTTTGATTTGTTGATTCGTTATTTCATTTTTGATCTCGTTATTCATTTTTCGTTGATTATTCAACTTTTTTGTCTCGTTATTCAGTTTTCGTTGTGAATATTCGATTTGTCAATATTCGATTTTGGCTGAGTATTCAGTTCTCGTTTGAATGTTTGATTTTGTGAATATTCGATTCTGTCTGAGTATTCAGCTCTCGTTTAAATATTCGATTTTGTGAATGTTCGATTTGTGCATATCCGATTCTGTATGAGTCTACAGTTTTTCCTTTGAATGTTAGTAGATAGGCTAGGAGAGTTCTGGCTCAAAATCCCATAAGAATTTACATAGGGGTCTGGATTCACATTTTGTAACCAGATTTCACTTTTTGTAACCAGATTCCACTTTTTGTAACCAGATAACCAAGGGTCCGTTAGGTTGGTATTATCCGTGGAAAGGTAGTATGTTCTGGAACCGCCTCCGCCTCCCGACCAGTGCGCATGCGCGAACAGAGGATTTAATCAGCTAATAAACAGGTTTGATCAGCTAATAATCAGGTTTAATCAGCTAATATACAGGTTTAATCAGCTAATAAACAGGTTTGATCAGGGTCATCGCGCATGCGCACTGGGGAAAGGTAGTATGTTCTGGAACCGCCTCCGCCTCCCGACCAGTGCGCATGCGCGACGACCTTGACTTGACCTTGACTTGACCTTGACTCGACCTTGACTTGACCTTGGCTCGACCTTGACTTGAAAATCAGGTTTAATAATCTAATAATCTAGGTTATAATCTAGGTTATAATCTAGGTTCTAATAATCAGGTTTAATCAGCTGATAATCAGGTTTAATCAACCAATGGAAAGTTACATGGAAACTGCCGATTGCGGGACCCTACCCACAATAAAAACGGGTTGTAAGGCCGTTCTTATTTACTCCATGACAAAACTCAATGGAGCAGAGAGTGATGATGGTGCACTAGCGAGCGCGGGAGGCGGTGCAATCAGATAGAAAGAGTGATGGAAAGAGTCCTGGAACTGCCGCAACATATATAAATAAGGTAGAAACGCACCGGGGATCTTCTGACGGGAACTATAACGGAAAGACACCGACAGAAGCTCGGCTTGAATCTCGGAGTGGATACGCGTTGATAAGAAAAGGATCCCAAGGCGATGAGCAGTAATGAAAATACTAAGGAAAGAATGAAAAACGAAAATTGACAAAATAAGTCAAACAAAATCGAACATCCCGAAAGCTGATTCAGACAATAATTGAATAAACAAACCAAAATCGAATATTCAAACGTCAACTGAATAACCAAACCAAATGGAATGGAACATTAGTAGATAGGCTAGGAGAGTTCTGGCTCAAAATCCCATAAGAATTTACATAGGGGTCTGGATTCACATTTTGTAACCAGATTTCACATTTTGTAACCAGATTGCACTTTTTGTAACCAGATAACCAAGGGTCCGTTAGGTTGGTATTACCCGTGGAAAGGTAGTATGTTCTGGAACCGCCTCCGCCTCCCGACCAGTGCGCATGCGCGAACAGAGGATTTAATCAGCTAATAAACAGGTTTGATCAGCTAATAATCAGGTTTAATCAGCTGATAATCAGGTTTAATCAGCTAATAAACAGGTTTGATCAGCTAATAATCAGGTTTACCCAATACTGAGTGAGCTCCGTCAGTACACAGTCCAATACAATTACTCCACGTTATGTCGTTTTCTTCAAAAAAACTGTCCATTATATTAAAAATTTCAATGGATGTGGTCTTTCCAGGAATGGGTTTGCAAAATAATATATCTTCTAATATATTATTTTCCACAACATATCGAACATATGCAATTAAATGGGCATCTTTAGCTATATCAGTTGCCTCATCTACTTGTATGGCGAATTTCGAAGTACGCAGCCGAGAAACTAATTGATCGCAAATATCTTCAGATATATCATTGATTCTTCTTCCGACAGTATTATCAGCAAGCGGAATTTGTTGCAACTGTTTTGCATATGATTCGCCGAACATTATTCGAACCATATCAATAGCTGCTGGTAAAATTAGATTTTCTCCTATTGTATGTGGTTTCTTACATTTTGCGATTCGGTAAGAGACATGGTACGAAGCCAATAATGCATTTGGTGATACAGAAAGAATATTTTTGAACGTTTGCTTTTGAGTATTAAGCTCATCCAATTTTCTTTCAAAATATTTTATGGACTTATCAATGTATTCAGGATGTAGAGTTTCATGGTGGCGTTTTAATTTGACTGGTCTCATACTATCTGAAGCCAAAACTTTCGAACACAACAAACACATTGGTTTTTCCAAGCCATCTATAATGACACTAGTGAATCCTAATGATAAATAGGATGAACTGTATTGTCTTTTCTTGGGAGCTTTACTTCCTTGTACTTTTTTGATTTTATTCCCACTAGTATCAGCATCAGTATCTTCATTATTGTTGACTTTTCTCTTGTAACCACTCAAAAATTTATCCATTCGTCTAAAAAATATTTTATTGATATAAATAAAAATCAATGATAGTTTAAATAAAAAAAATGAAGTTTAAAATATACTAACGATTATTTTCAGGAAGAAATCACGTCAGAAACAATTAAAAAAACAATATCACGCCCTGCCGACACGCTTCAGTTGACACGAGTGACATTTAAATTTGAGGTTATTGTTTTATGCAACTAGCGGTCGTTTTGTGTATTACCGAAACAGAGCGTTTGCAAACGCGCCATTTTTAAATTTCTCCGCTCCAGATAATTTTTTAATAGGAATTAAATATAGGTAAATGTAAAAAAATGAACATTTATGCACTGAATTTTCACTGTTACGTTAATATATCAAGTTTTATTCATTTGTAGATATTATGGTATAAAAAATAATTCATTAAAAATGTTGACGCCTCCCCTGGCAATAGTCCGCGCCTCCCCTGGGAGGCGCGCCTCCTAGGTTGGAAACCGCTGGTCTAAGGGCTCTAGATCTAAAAGTTGAGAACCGCATGCCAAAGAAGTCCAAATTATTACAAACACTGTTACAAGCTGCCGCAGCTGAATTAAATGGCGATAATAAAGCAAAATAAGAAGTGTAGTGACACATAAATTTTACTCATTGACAAGGCTGGGAACATCACACATATTGTTTAGAAGTTTATAAACGAAACATACACTTATTTTCAATATTTTCTACACATCTTTAGCTCAGATAAGCCAAGATAACTTTTGCATAAGCTAGTGGAGTTTCTAAAACTAATTGGTAGCTTATATTTGACCAATCTTGCAAATTTATTTTGAATAGCTTCAATTCTCTCAATATGAGTTTTATAAAAGGGCGTCCAGACCATACAACCAAATTCTAGAATTGATCTAACAAATGTCACATATAGGACAGTTAGTGTGTGAACATTGGGAGACTTCAATGCTAAAATAGGGAAAGAACATTTCGCAGTTGAAGTAGCTGGGCAATATTCACTGCACAATGAGACCAGCCCAAACGGCATTCGTCTATGCCAATTAGCCAACGCAATGTCGCTGCGAATAAAAAGTACAGCCGTTGAGAGAAAACCTATATACAAAGGCACATGGAAAATGCCGGGAAGCCAACTGGTGAACCAAATCGACCACGTACTTATAAGGAGAAGATACGGCTCATCAATAACCAATGTGAGGACCCACAGAGGGCCAAACTGCGATAGTGACCATTTCCTGGTAGTGGGAAAATTACGGCAGAAAATATCAAATGTGGCCAAAACTAAAGGTACAAAAAGGGAGCAGTGGGATACAGACCAGTTGAGCAAAAATGAAGCCCTAAACAAATATCAAAACGC
Organism: Phosphuga atrata; assembly: GCA_944588485.1. Taxonomy (NCBI): domain Eukaryota; kingdom Metazoa; phylum Arthropoda; class Insecta; order Coleoptera; family Silphidae; genus Phosphuga; species Phosphuga atrata. Next base: position 6,157,169 of record OX155909.1, read on the forward strand.
CATCAGCATGGAGTTAGATAGACTCCCAGACCATAGCAATATTGACGATGAGTGGAAGTCCATGGAGAGGGCAATAATAAAAGTAACCAAAGACGTAGTAGGGACAAAAAGAAAATCAAGAAACATAGATTGGTTCGATATGGAATGTGAAAGGGTTATAACAGAAAAGAATAATGCGCGACAAAAGATGCTGCAAAGAAACACTAGAACTAATAATGCAGTATACCAAGAGAAGCGGAGAGAAGCCAACAGGTGCCTAAGGGGGAAAAAAAGAGATATGATGCGTAAGAAAATAGAAAGCATAGAAGAGAACTATAATCAACGCAAAGTGAAGGATTTCTATAGAACAATCAGAAATGAAGCGAAAGGGTACCAGCCAAAATTAAACGTATGCAAGGATAAGAACGGAAAAATCCTAACGGAAGAGAAAGATGTCATGGATAGATGGCGCCAGTACTTCGCCGAGATACTAAATGTTGATCATATGGAAGACCTAGAAGAGCCAGAAACAGTAATATACACAGCTCAAGAAAATACCGAACCACCTACATTGGATGAAGTCAAAACAGCCATGGAAAAGCTTAAAAATGGTAAGGCACCCGGCGAGGACGGCATCACTGCCGAAATTTTAAAACTGGCCGGAATAGATGCACATAAAAGACTGCACCAACTAATATGCAAAATATGGAAAGAAGAACAGATGCCTGAAAGGTGGAAAACTGGGTTAATCTGCCCTATTCACAAAAAAGGCGACAAAACAAACTGCGACAATTACAGGGGAATAGCACTACTCAACACTGCATATAAGGTACTCTCCAATGTGATATTCGACAGGATAAGACCGTATGCAGAAGAAATATTAGGAGAATATCAATGTGGCTTCCGAGAAAGTAAATCAACTCTGGATCAGGTATTTGTGCTAAGTTAAGCAATGGAAAAATGTTATGAATACAACATCGACCTGCACTGTCTGTTAATCGATTTTAAAAAAGCATTCGACAGTATTAAAAGAGCAAAACTAGGAAGTGCACTTGCTCTAATGGGTATCCCACATAAACTTGCCAAACTAGCCATGATGACAATGGATGGATCCAAGGCCAGAGTAACAGTCCAAAACAAAACATCAAAGGAATTTGAAATAAGAACCGGTGTTAGGCAGGGAGATGCCTTGTCAGCTGTTCTTTTTAACCTTGCGCTACAAAATGCAATTGGAAACCTCGAAAATAAGGGAAATATCATAACAAAATCATACCAAATATGTGCGTACGCGGACGACATACTGATCATGGCTAGGGACACAGAACTCTAGAAGAATTGTTTTTCAAAATAGAAGAGGAAGCGAGCAAAGTCGGCCTGAAAATACATGCAGATAAAACAAAATACCTAAAACTGTCACGTGATAACCCAAGAAGGGCCCCTCAGAACTTCATTATAAATGATCATCGGTTTGAAGAAGTTCAAAATGTCAAATATCTTGGAGTAACTTTCAATAACACAAATAATCTATCACTGAGGGTACAAGATTCTGTCTTCAAGCTGCGAATCGATGCTATTATTCACATCTGAAGCTCTTTAAATCAAAAATCATCTCACGTAAAGCAAAACTGCGAATATATAAAACCCTGATCAGACCCGTGCTAACTTATGGAGCTGAATCCTGGAGTATGTCGGAAGCAGACAAAAACTCTCTTCGTATTTTTGAAAGACGGATTTTACGGAAGATCTTTGGACCAGTGAGAGAGGAAGAAGGATACAGAATTCGCATGAACTACGAACTTCAAGAACTAATAGAAGGTGAAGACATAGTAAGATTCATTAAGGCACAGAGACTTCGATGGGAGGGCCACATGATTAGAATGCCGAGTGCAAGAGCACCCAGATCCATCCATAAAGCGCAACTTAACACCTCAAGAAGCAGAGGTAGACCCGGAACCAGGTGGAAAGATAAGGTAGAGGAAGATGTAGAAACTCTACAAGTAGGAAAGTGGACACGTGTCGCTGAAGACCGTCAAAGGTGGAAGGGGATTGTTAAGGAGGCCAAAGCTCACCCTGGGGTGTAGAGTCAGAAGAAGAAGAAGTGTGTGAACATTGTGAAATTCATAGCCATATTTTTTCACACATCCTAAGACTTTGTTTGCATTAGTGATTATGTATTCATAGTGATAAGTAAAAGTCAATTTACGATCAAGAACTATTCCTAGATCCTTGACTACTAATGTTACTTTGAGAGCGACATTATCCACCAGATAATACGGCACAGAAAGATTTAATTTCCGACTAAAATTGATTGCTAAGCATTTATCCCTATTTAATACTATTAGATTTTTACTACATCACTGAAACAGAAAGATCACTTTGAAGTAGCCCTTCTTCGCCAGGATTTTGTAATTACTTTTTTAAGTCATCGGCAAATAACTCAAAGTCACATGCATGGACATCGGCAATGTCATTCACGAAAACAGATAAAATTAAGGGGCCCAATATTAAACCTTGGAGAACACCAGAAGGTACAAGCTGTTTATTTGATAGACAATTATGTAATTACACAACCTGGTTCCGACCCAAAAGATAGAAAGTGAACCACTTTAGCAGGCAACCGAATATTCCGTAATCTGGTAATTTGTTTAATAAGATTAAGACAGCATGTACCTCCAGGCCCGCACTCATTGCACAGATGATGTTATTGGTATATGATAATAACTTCATCACAGTGGAACGTTGTGTTTTTGAAATTTCGATAATTCGATAAATTTGGACGGAGCTGACAATATGGAGATCGGACGATAGTTGTCGTTCAGCGATTTATAGACAGGGACAATGTACGCCTGTTTCCGCAATATTGGACATATACCAGATTTTATCAAATTGCTTGGAAAGGACAAATTAATTGGAAGTTGTAGAGGAAGAGCTAAAAACTCCAGAAATTGCTTGCAGAATTGGGGTGGTATTTGTTCAGGAGCAGCTCCCTTGTTGGCATTAAGTTTGTCGAGTGCAGAAACTACTTGAGATAACTCAACACATACCATATGTCACTAACATTTACATATTTGTCACACATAAAACTAAAGCTAGAACATTGAGCATTTCAGCGAACATTGAGCATTTCAGCGAACATTGAGCATTTCAGCGAACATTGAGCATTTCAGCGAACATTGAGCATTTCAGCGAACATTGAGCATTTCAGCGAACATTGAGCATTTCAGCGAACATTGAGCGTTCAGCATACATATATACATATATATATATATATATATATATATATATATATATATATATATATATATATATATATATATATATATATATATATTTGTCACACATAAAACTAAAGCTAGAACATTGAGCATTTCAGCGAACATTGAGCGTTCAGCATACATATATATATATATATATATATATATATATATATATATATATATATATATATATATATATATATATATATATATAACAAATATGTTTCTATGCCGCCTTGCTGTGTTGCGATCGAGAAATTACCAGTATATATAATACAATATACATAAATATTTCTGGGTGTCGCCGAAAGTCCTGACTCCTCCATTATAGCCTTGCCACGGATTACTCGGTTTCTGGCCAGTGGTTTCTTCCTACCAGGTCCGTTCACATCTCTTTGGCGTCAATTCTTAACTACATTCCACTGACTGCCTGTAGACTCATCATCAGCGATAAAATCTGTTATATTCTAATTTTCACCCGTTGAGGATCCACCCGACATTTTTTTTGGGTTAATAGATACTTTTCCTAATAATTCATTATTTACTGCTTTCAGTCCGCCAGCTGTTTCAATGTGTACCGTTTTTACTGAAACCGTTATTGATTGTACCGTTGTTGATTTTTTATCGATGTATGATGTGTGAGGTGACGATTTCTTAGAAAAATTCAATTTGGTAATAGAGTTGGGCCACTGCTCAAATAGCTTAAGTAGATCGTGATTAGAAGACCTCAGAAGTTTAATATGTAATTCATTATGTAACAGTTGAGTTTCTTTCTTAATGTCTCGGGAAAGGACTTCTTGAACAAGTGGGTTATTACAAAAATTCTGCGTTAATTGCTCCACAATTCGATCGGTGATAGATAATCCTGCAGCAGGTTCGGGGTCGATCCCGGTGATCTGGAGGTTACTGTTATAAATCAATTTAACACCACAATATTTTTTGGCTCTTTCCGCACAACTCAAATGCAATTTAGATTCACAATTTTTACAGTTGTGGCCACATTTAACCTTTTTATTACACACTTAACGAATCTTGAGAACGAATGACGCCATCTTGAAAACGAATGAATAAAGTTTTGTTACTTTTCGTACACCACATGTCATTTCACAGGTATTTCAAAAGATCATTTTTGTAGATATTTTCTACGTTTTAAAATTCGCTCGTGCAAGTCCGAAATTGAACGATGTTGACATTGCACATCATTTTCTTTGCAAAGTTCGCATTGTGGAACTTGAGTTCAATGTTATCTTTTGATTTGTATGCATATATCGTTACGAATATTTACGACAATTCTTTTGGTTGCAGATACGATTATGAAGTTTTACTACAGAATTCAACATTTTGTTTAGTTCCAAGGGGGCGACGTTTGGGATCATTTCGTTTTTTGGAAGCTCTTCAAGCTGGTTGTATACCAGTGCTATTATCGAATGGATGGGCCTTGCCGTTTGCCCAAGTGATAGATTGGAGTAAATCGGTCATTTGGGCTGACGAACGACTCTTATTACAAGTAACATCTATTTGCTAAACATTGCTTTGAGCGATTAATTCCTTTTGTATTCTCAAGGTTCCCAATATTGTACGTTCCATCTCGCCTACCAGAATATTAGAACTACGGCAACAATCTCAAGTACTTTGGGATCGATATTTTTCTTCCATAGAGAAAATTGTATTTACTACTTTAGAGGTAAGATTATATTTGTATACTAGTTTCTTATTTTTAATATTTATTTATTTAATTTATAAAGTCTTTCGGGATTATGTTATTCCTTTATCTGCATATAAAAAAAGCATTTAATACTTTCAAATGATCTAATGAACAGAACGGTATTTCTAATATTTATTTGCAGCTATATCTATACGTATAGCTACACAAATCTACCTGAGTAGTATCATTTTATATAGGCTTAAAACAATATGCTTTAATGTGTTACAAACATTGTTTTGGTATAGCCAAACTAGTATGGAATCGTCCATTAATCACGTGAAGCTCGAGGGGGAGGAGGTTTGTGAAAAATCACGAAATATCACATGTAGTGAGATATTACGTGTATTTATTTTTTTGTTGAACGCGCGGTTTTCAAATCGAAAAGCGGCGCGCGACTCGCCGTTGCCAGGCAACGATTCAATGCTCTATAAGTCTATAACTACAAAAAAGGCCTTTTGGTGGTCACGTGATTAATGGACGGGTCCCTATACGTGTAAACTACAGATTGTAGGTTTATTGAAAAATCTCTTAATTTACAAAAATAATATATCAATCTTGTGAGCTGGTTTTATAAAGTGTGCCACTTATTATTATTATTATTATATATATATATATATATATATATATATATATATATATATATATATATATATATATATATATATATATATATATATATATATATTAATTAATTGTATTACCCCTTTTATTACAATAATACTTATATTTTTGTAACAAACATGCTAAGTTTTCGTATACTTTTATAAATAAATTTAAAAACGGTTGATTTGGTGTCCCCATATCTAATACCTTAGAAGTAGCTACACTAGGATCGCATGAATATTCGTATAAATAATATATTTTTTCCAATATACCTTCCGGTCCGATTGCACATTTGTAGTTTACAGTTTAAAACTATCTATATATATATATATATATATATATATATATATATATATATATATATATATATATATATATGATGTTGTATTAGAAGTTTTCGCGGATAGATACCTGTGTTGTATTGTTTTCTCGGGGATTCCGCGTTGATGCTGAGGGTTGGCTCTGAAAAGAACCGGATTCTCGACGTTTCGGCGAACTAACATTCGCCATTCTCAAGAGATATATGCGTCCGTGCGGGTCAACCGCTAGACGCATACCCGCACGGTTGACCCGCACGGACGCATATATCTCTTGAGAATGGCGAATGTAGGGGTGTTTTCGGATTTATTTGCTCCCAGGGGCTCATATGCTTCCAGATTAATAAAAAAAAAATCCCTGAAAATTTTAGCTCTTAATATTAACTCTAAGATAGTCCGCATTCCAACCAAAGTATCTTATGGAAATAACATGCGAGAAATTTCTTTCGTTCCTTAGAATTTTATAACTTTGGGACAAATAAATCTAAAATAGTGGGACATACATATTTTGATAGAAAATTTAACGATCTACAAAAAAGGTTTCATATCATTTTTTGCTAAGTCTATTGGTTCAAAAGTTATTCGAGCTCAAAGTTTAATTTTTATATAATTATCAATATCATCAAGTATATTAATAATATAAACACATTTTTTGTAAATTATTTTATTTATTATCAATTTATGTAAAAAAACCTGAAAGTTTCTCTATATTTAAGAATACAAAATTAAAGTATAGATGAAATGATACCATTTGAATACTTAACCTTCACTCAATTTTCATATTTTTAACGATTGAGCTTTTTCGAGTATCTGCATAATATTGCTTGTATTCTGATAAAAATTGAACTATAAATTGTTGCTGCTCTGGATTCTTACTTAGTATACCATTGTTTTCTTCAATTAGTTTAACTGCACGCTCGGCTATGTCATTAACCACTTTCAAACTTCTCACCAATAGTAAACACTTTTTGAAATCTTCATTTCTGCACCATTCAGACGGATCTAGGATTAAGAAATCTGTATTTATTCCAAACCGTTTGAAAAACTTGAGTGACCTTGACGAGATACATGAGGCTATGTTCAAGTTATATAAATCGCTTATATTTTTAATTTCTAAGCGTTTCAATTTTTCTGAGCCTTTGTCAATACTTTTCGACATAATCACCATCTGCTTTTTAATATTTAGTGACACTTTTTCATCAAAGAATGCCATAGCTGCAGTTTCTGGGTTTAAATACCACAAGTGCTTGCTAAATTTTTTTAATGCCACTTGAGACGTTTTAGCATCCGTTGATTCATAATCAATAAGTTTTTTTATAAATAATAAATCGTTGTTTGGAGCTTGAGATGCCAGAGGACAAGTAAACCATGCTTTAATATATACTGTAGCAACGAAAATACAAATTTCAGAAATTGATTTTTTTAATTTTGCCGTCATTTCAAATTGCTCATTAAATAAAAATATTTTTATAGTATATATGGCTTTTGAAATCCACCTAGCGTGATGGAAGGCACCCGGTTTTCTAAATTTGACTTCACTACGAGGAACTTTACAAATAAATATCTGAACCAGCTCCAAAAGTTCTTTGTAGTCTTCTCTTGGTTGTCAGAATTAAGCTGCTCTTGAACAAATTGATTAATATCTTCAATGTGATTATATAATTTGTTTTGCACATAAGAGACTTCAATACCAGTAGAATAATGACTTGTATCGATTTCTGTCCAATTATCTCGAAATTTTTTGAACAATGATACATCAGGACCGGAAGTTGTAGGTATTTTCAATTCAAAAACATTTCGTAGAATAAGTTCAAAGATATGATGCCTGCAAGGCAAATACAGTAGATTTTCCTCAAGCAACTGTTCAAGTATCACTGCAGCTCCTTTATTTGACCCCATATTTGTAGGAGTAGTATCACAGCAAAGTACTTTGATACAGTTAGAAATTCCCCAATCAACAATAACGTCAAACAGTGCATCAGCTTGAGACTGTCCTGTGCCATCATCTAGTACTGGAATGGCTAATATTTTTTCAGTTTTTCCACAACTAAATACAACTGGTAGTCGTTCTTTAGTTTCTCCAGTTGAAGTTCTTAAAACTTTATCATCCCAGTGTAAGACACTAGCATTTAAATCTTCATTTATGAAAAGTTCTTTGACTTGTTTTACTTTTTTTCGCGTATTTTCTCTCTGATTCGGCGAATTGATGACCTATTTAAGATTAATGGACTTACGTCGATATTTAATATTGAACATAAAGTTACAATCAAACGTACAGCGTTGCGGTCACTTAATTTACAATGATCGAACACTGCTACTAATTTATCATCTATGATATTTATCGTCCCACGTGATTGTTTTGGTTCCTGCATTGGAGTAGTCATCGGAAAAATTCGAAACCGATGATATTGTTTTTTGACTCAACTTAATTAATTCTTGGGATTCACTGCTTGATGTAAATTCCATGAATTCATCTATTTAATAAACACAAAAGATATAAAAATCAAAATTGAAGTTAACATGCATTTATTTATTTAATTAATAAATTAAACTCAATAAAGTATTATAAAATCTATTTTACCAATTCGAGCTTTTTCACTCTCCGATTTTTCATGACGTAGCTGTAGTAATTCATCCTTAATTCTCTGTGCTGGTTCATTATCGTCAGACTCGGTGTTAGCTATGTAACCTACTCTACCGTCTTTCGTTTGATTAGTCAAAAAAGTTAGTATATTAGTTTAAAAATCACAAAGTTAGTTTGTATTTACACTGACCATTCGTTAACACTTTTTTGAAGACGCTGATATTGTTCATATAATTTTTTATATATATAATTATTATATATATAATTTTTAACAACTTATCTATACAATGATCATTTCTTTTAGTTGGAATTTGAGCTTTTTTCCAAAACAGTCTAACTTCATCAATACAGATTTCTGCACTTTCACGTAATTTGAATTTGAGGATCCGTGTATGATAAAAAACATTTTTCAGCACTTGTAAATTTGATGGCAATTTATTATCAATGATTTGAGTGTTAACATCTCCAATTAAATAAATATTTTGACGTAAAACTAATCTTGATGTCTTGATGAATAATTATTTGATCAGACAACTCACACGGATTGTTTATTTTGAAGGGAGGTTATGTGATCTATAAATGTTTTTAAGCGTCGACATGTTTGAGTACATAAATAACGTAATAGGTGGCGTAAGTACTTGATAATATTGATAATTATATAAGAATAACTTTTGAACCAATAGACTTAGCAAAAAATCATAGGAAACCTTTTTTTTGAGCGTTAAATTCTCTACAAAAATATGTATGTCTCATTATTCTAGATTTATTTTTCCCCGAGTTATAAAATTCTAAAGAACGAAAGAAATTTTTCCCATGTTATTTCCATAACATACTTCGGCTGGAATGCGGACTATCTTAGAGTTAATATTAAGAGCTACAATTTTCAGGGTTTTTTTTTATCAATTTGGAAGCAGTTGATCCCCTGGGAGCGAAGAAATTCGAAAACACCCCTACTAAGGACCACCCCAATATATATATATATATATATGTATATATATGTATATATATATATATATATATATATATATATATATATATATATATATATATATATATATATATATATATATATATGTATATATATATATATATATATATATATATATATATATATATATATATATATATATATATATATATGTATATATATATACATACAAGAGATATATGCGTCCGTGCGGGTCAACGGTTAGACGCATACTGAGAGCTCGTTCGTGCGGTGCGACTACTTATAGCTGTCTGGCTTCGGGTCATGCGCGTTGTGTGCGGTGCTTCGGTTCGGTTGTTTGTTTGTCTTGTTGCTCGTACACGAGTCTGGGGTGTCTGGGGTTGCATTTTGAGGGTGGATATGATCGGTCGCCATGCTGGGAGCAGTCTCAAGGAATCGTCTCTCGTGTTCATGCAGTAGTCTAGTTTTTCTATCTCTATGGCTTCTCTGTATACTCGTGACATTTCGTGGCTAATCTGTGCAAGAGTCCTTGAATTTCTAAAGTCCATCCAGTGACCGGTGTTTGTGTGTTGGACAAGTGCCGATGAAACTTTGTCTCTGTGTCTGACTGAAACTACATGTTCTTGAATCCTAGCAGATATTTTTCTATTGGTACGTCCAATGTAGGTTCGTTCACATGTTCCGCAAGGTATTTCGTAAATTCCATGGGATTCTAACGGGATGGTGTCTTTAACGCTGCGTAGCATGGAGGATATTTTCTGGTTAGGTTTGAAAATGGTGTCGATGTTGTGTCTTTTAAGAATTCTGGAGATTTTGTCAGTTGATCCATGCACATATGGTAGGTATGCTGTGCTAACGGGTTTCTGGCGTTCTTCAGTTCTCTGGCTACTGTTCTCTGTACGACGAAAAGCTCTGGATATTAAGCTGTTTGGATATCCATTTGAAGAAAGAGCTTCTCGTAAGTTCCTCAATTCTTTCGGAAAGTTAAGCTGGTCGGCTAGTCTTTTGGATCGGGTGGTAAGAGTGTTTACTACAGATGCTAGTTGTTTGGGATGATGGTGCGAAGAAGCGTTCAGATATCTGTCTGTATGGGTTGGTTTCCGGTACACAGTGTGACTCAAGGTGCCGTCAGGTCTCTTCTGTACCAAAACATCCAAGAAAGGAAGTCGTTGATGCTTTTCTATCTCCATTGTGAATTTAATTTGGTCGTGTTGGGAGTTAAGATGGGTAAGGAATTTGTCCAGCTCTGGTCTGCCGTGGGGCCAGATTACAAATGTGTAATCTGGCCCTGGCCCCACATGTGTAATCCCCCATGTGTAATCTGGCTATTAATTACCAATAGACAGAAAGAAAAATACAACCTTCTCAGACGGAGACAAAAACCTGCACCAAAACCACTCAACATCGACAAAGTGGTTTACAATCTTTCAGACCAGCCCCTTGACGAACCTACCAAAACCGTACTGGCCAAGGGTTTTAACTTTGCAATAGCACCAACTCGCCTTCCCAAAGAAGACATAATCACTGGTTTCGAGACTGCAATTTCACAACTCCCTGCCACATTAGCCGAGACAATAAGACAGGAAACATGCCACATTTTAAGATCTGCCAAACCACCGACAAGAAACATCTCATACGAGGAATTCAAAGCCCTCAAGGCACTAAGGGAAAACAACAGCATTGTGGTCCTACCAGCTGACAAAGGAAATTGCTCTGTAGTCATGAACAGTGCTGACTATAAACAAAAAAAACGGCCAAGTGCGAGTTGTGACTCGCGCACCGAGGGTTCCGTACAAACTTGTATAGTATAGTATTATTATGTAGATTATCAACATATTATGTAGATTATAAAGAAAAATTAGACGAAATATAATATATACATGATGTTACGGGACTTGAGTATGTCGCATGTCGGTTATAAAAAAGCAAAATTTAGACATAATATATACCCTGTATATAATATGTATATAAAGCGTACGTGATGAAATGCATAACGAATATAAACAAAGAAAATTCAGAATAAACATAGAATAGGACCTAACTGTATGCAACCCATGTGCTTCTGGAGCCTGACAATACCACTACGACAACATTAGTGAATTTTCATAAGTTTATAATAGTAAATTCGCATTTTTCTTGTAATTAAACTACATATTTACGGTTTTCAGATTTTTCCCTTGACATGTGCTATAAGACACCGCTTCTTGCCAAATTTCATGATTCTAGGTCAACGGGAAGTACCCTATAGGTTTTGATTCCCTCGTGAAATCGCAAAATATGCGACATAAACGATCATATCTTTTGATCGCGTTGACTTACAAGTTTGATTTTTTCACAGCTGAAAGAGACCGCAGACTCGAGTATTTGATACAAATTTCAACTTGTTACCTCTACGCGTTCCTGAGAAAAAAGTCTTGACAGACAGACAGACGGACAGACAGACAGACAGACAGACAGACAGACAGACAGACGGACAACAAAGTGATCCTATAAGGGTTCCGTTTTCGGTACGGAACCCTAAAAATGACCACAATCTTAGATGATCCAGCTTATCTGCCCAGTACAACGGACCCCACAACCTATCTTGAGAAAACTACCAGACAAAAGATCCTAAGCTCTAGCATTGACAAGGAAACAATGAATTATCTTATACCAAGGGAGAAATCTTCACGGTGTCCCAAGATATATGGTTTGCCAAAGATCCACAAAGATGGAGCCCCACTACGACCAATAGTAAGCTCCGTTGGTTCACCGGTCCAACTTCTTGCGAAACATTTAGCAAAATGTTTACAACCATATGCCGAAGATTGTGATTCCTATGTCCGCAATGCTGAACACTTCATAGTCATACTGAAAAATCACCAACTCCAGCCCGGCCACCTCCTTGTGAGCTTTGACATTGTATCTTTATTCACAAAAGTACCGGTCCCTGAGGCCTTAAACATCATAAGATCAAAATTAAAACCAGAAGAGTATGTATCAGATCTGGCAGAACATTGTTTAAAGAATACATACTTTAGGTACGATGGTCAAATATACAAACAAGTCCTAGGAGCACCAATGGGTTCACCTCTATCCCCAGTAATAGCCAACATATTTCTTACAAATTTTGAGGAAAAGGCAATCCCATCAGCCACACTTAAACCCACACTCTGGTTAAGATATGTTGACGACACATTTGTAATCTGGCCCCACGGCAGACCAGAGCTGGACAAATTCCTTAACCATCTTAACTCCCAACACGACCAAATTAAATTCACAATGGAGATAGAAAAGCATCAACGACTTCCTTTCTTGGATGTTTTGGTACAGAAGAAACCTGACGGCACTTTGAGTCACACTGTGTACCGGAAACCAACCCACACAGACAGATATCTGAACGCTTCTTCGCACCATCATCCCAAACAACTAGCATCTGTAGTCAACACTCTGACCACCCGATCCAAAAGACTAGCCGACCAGCTTAACTTACCGAAAGAATTGAGGAACTTACGAGAAGCTCTTTCTTCAAATGGATATCGAAACAGCTTAATATCCAGAGCTTTGCGCCGTACAGAGAACGCCCTAGAACTGAAGAACGCCAGAAACCCGTTAGCACAGCATACCTACCATATGTTCATGGATCAACTGACAAAATCGCCAGAATCCTTAAAAGACACAACATCGACACCATTTTTAAACCTAACCAGAAAATATCCTCCATGCTACGCAGCGTTAAAGACGCCATCCCGTTAGAATCCCATGGAATTTACGAAATACCTTGCGGAACATGTGAACGAACCTACATTGGACGTACCAATAGAAAAATATCTGCTAGGATTCAAGAGCATGTAGTTTCAGTCAGACACAGAGACAAAGTTTCATCGGCACTTGTCCAACACACAAACACCGGTCACTGGATGGACTTTAGAAATTTAAGGACTGTTGCACAGATTAGCCACGAAATGTCACGAGTATACAGAGAAGCCATAGAGATAGAAAAACGAGACTACTGCATGAACACGAGAGACGATTCCTTGAGACTGCCCCCAGCATGGCGACCGATCATATCCACCCTCAAAATGCAATCCCAGACACCCCAGACTCATGTACGACCAACAAGACAAACAAACAACCGAACCGAAGCACCGCACACAACGCGCATGACCCGAAGCCAAACAGCTATAAGTAGTCGCATCGCACGAACGAGCTCTCAGTATGCGTCTAACGGTTGACCCGCACGGACGCATATATCTCTTGAGAATGGCGAATGTCAGTTCGCCGAAACGTCGAGAATCCGGTTCTTTTCAGAGCCAACCCTCAGCATCAACGCGGAATCCCCGAGAAAACAATACAACACAGGTATCTATCCGCGAAAACCTCAAATACAATAATATATATATATATATATATATATATATATATATATATATATATATATATATATATATATATATATATATATATATATATATATATATATATATATATATATATATATATATATATATATATATATATATATATATATATATATATATATATATATATATATATATATATATATATATATATATATATATATATATATATATATATATATATATATATATATATATATATATATATATATATATATATATATATATATATATATATAGTTCTGCTGCGGAGGGGCGGTGTCTGTCCGTAGTTGAGGACTTTATGCAGCAGCTTGGGCGAGATTACGGGTTTGTTTGAAAATTTCCAATGACTCTAGGAGATTGAGTGTCGGGCCTTGCTTATGCATGATTTTAAGACAAGCTATTTCGTAGAATTTGTGATTACATTCTAGACAAAGGTTATAGAATGAACTTGTGTCTTTTCACGAAAGGCACGAAAATGTTCTGAAAAACGAGTTGATATGCTTCGTCCTGTCTGACCTACGTAAATGCTATTGCATTTCGAACAATGAATCTCATATACGGCGGATTTTTTGAGGGGGTCGATTTTGTCTTTAGCATTAAATAATGTGTACGATAATTTGGAAGAAGGTTTAAAAGCTACTTGTATGTTTTATTATCGCTAATCGTTGTAGATTATAGATTTGGTGGTGACGACTTGTACTGCAACCTTCATAGATCTATTGTACTTCACCCTCTTCCTCTAAACGTTGGTATACTTACCCATATAGAGAGCCTCCTCCTGTACTTCACCCTCTTCCTCTAAACGTTGGTATACTTACCCATATAGAGAGCCTCCTCTAGTCCTGATTACTTAGGAATTTCAGGATCTGGGTGGAATTCAAGAACTACAACTCTTCCGCGTTCAAGCAGTAGATCCCAAGTTACATTTGTATCTTGCGGAGCTGTGCTCCGAAGTCTTATTTCTGTGCACATGTATGGGGGTTTCCTTTGCTGAACCACCGAATCTACATCTGTCATCTTCCTCTAGGCCTAGGGTGTTGAGGTGTTTTCTAAGTCTGCAATGTCCCGTCAGGACTCTGGATTTTGGATTGTCTCAACCTTGGAAGTTCTTTCCAGGTTTTCATCCACTGTTCACTTATTTCTTCATCTAAACTTTTGTGGATGGTGTTCACACTCATACCGCAAAAAGTTTCCGGACCTGTAAAGGTATTACTGGATCCCTTGTCTACTAGGTGATCGGCTTCTTTGTTTCCGTCTATACCAGTGTGTCCTGGTACCTAGTATAGCGTTACTTTATTTTCTCTACCAAGCTTGTTTAGCTTTCCCACACAGTCCCATACCAGTTTGGATCTGATGGTATATGAACTAATGGCCTTTATGGCTGTTTGGCTATGTGACGGGATCTCAATTCGTTTTTTGCGATAATTCCTGTTTCTCTGCTTGGAAGATACTTAAGAATGTTCCTATGGATTCGGAGTATTTGGTATGAGGTCATAACATTCCTGCACCAGTACCTTCCTTTGTCTTCCAACCATCTGTATACTACTTGATAGCATTTTGCTCTATGTGGTAAGCTGAAGATTTGTCGCTCCAATCGGCTTTACTTCTACACATTACTGCGTACTTTTTCTCGAAATTGTATTTGTATACCATTTCATCTTTTGGTGCTTACAGCCAGGGGATCTTGGCAGAGAGGCTGTTCCGGTCTCTGCTCCCGATTATTTTACCTCTGCCTATTCCTTCCTTGCTGAATCATGGTGGCCCTCTCCACGACAAGGTGCAGCGGAGTCAGATCCAGCAGCAGTTCCAGACCCCATCGCCTCCGCGATACAGACACACGCCAGTCTTTGAATCTTCTCAAGCTACTTCCTCATAGAGGCCAGCTTAGTTCTACTTCTCCACGCAACTGCCCCGTAAGTGATCACAGGTCTCACTATCATGATGTACATCCATCGCAGGATTGTGGGGTTACAACCCCACGTTTTCCCTGCCAGATTTCTGCACACCATAAGAGCGCGTTTGGCTTTTATTACCTCTGCTTCAGCGTGTCTATTCCATAGGAGTTTGCTATCTAGAGTTATATCCAGATACCTTATCTCCTGTTTGTATTCTACTGCCCTCCCATCTAACAGTATGGGCTGTAGGCAGTTTAGTTTTCTCTTTCTAGTAAATGGTATTACCGTGGTTTTGCTCGGGTTGAGTCTCATAGGCACTGTTTTATACCATCTACTAGTTAATTTGAGGCCTCTCTGTACGATTTCACAGAGTGTTCCCTCAAACTTTCCTCTGGCTATGATGACTATGTCATCGGCGTAACCTTGACATTTGATGTTTAAGTCGTTCACCCTAACCAGTGATTCATCAACTACCACGCTCCACATCAGTGGTGATAGCACATCTCCCTGTGGGCATCTTCGAGTTGTGGAGATCTTGATGGTGTCTCTTCTCACTTGTGCCTCCGCCATTCTGGTTCTTAGCATTTCTCCCATCCACTTTGAGATAGTGCTGTCGATATTCCTTCTTTCGTGAGCCGATTTGACAGCTTGACAGCCTCGTTAACGAAGGTTTTATCTGAATAGTTTTCGGGTATATTTGGGAGTTTTTGAATTGGCTCCGATTTTAATTTATTAAATTTTGGATGTGTGTCATTGGGAAGCTATTCTCTGTGGCAATTGACTAGATAGTGTTTAATTCTTTTGTCCGTTTGCCACCGGAAAGAGGGTTTGAAAAGGCTCGTATCATGGAATGATTTGTAAGTCATCAACCTTCGAAACTCGAGTCGCGTTAAATGTTTAAATTTGTTTAACTGTAAATAATAAGTTATATAATATTCTTACATATTATACGTGTGGTTAAAACATAGTGTTGAATCGCGGTGGATGTTGTCTTTGACAAACGTTCGCGTGATCAAACCTAAGGCGGTTAATTCAGTGTTGCCAATAGATTTGATCGGTACTGGAAATTATATGTTTTGGGCAAATAAAATTTTTACGCCTCGATAAACATGTATTTATTTATTTAACTCTATTTTAAGCACTTGTGACGACGTGTACTGTCGGAGTTTGGAATCTTCTCGATGTGTTTGTGGCAAGAGGGTTACAATAGAACTGAGTGTGATTATATATTGTTACAAACAGGAAAACTCAATCCCACCTCCCATTTGCCTGCCCCCACTGAACCAAGAAGAATTCCAACCCGAAGTGCACGTGGTAATCTCTATGGCTAATCTTAAAACTACCCAAAATTTAAATACTTATTCTAAGGAATCTTAAACATTGCATTGTATTTTCAATTGTATACGACCACCAAGCATCCAAAAACCATTAGCGATCGTAAACATCCGCCGCAGCGTATTTACAAAGGATTGGTGATTACAAATGGTCTTTCAGATGCGTAGCGGCAATTAACATCTCCAAACACATTCAACAAATACCCACTACCCTACCGACCAGATGTTGGGAATCTACTGGCTGGTTTAAGATAATATTGATGTAATTATTATTTACCTACTTTTAGAAACACACTAAACAATAAAATAGTTTTAAGACGAAAATAAAAAAACATTGTTGGATCTTAACACATAGTAAATTCAAATCACTGTATTAACGGTTTTACGGGTCTATTCTGTAACACTCTCTTTATTTTTAATGCGTTAATGATAGCGGTAAAAAAGTAAATTATTAACGTGGGTCTTAACGCAATATAGCTCGAAAGATGATAGTTAAAACATCGCGAAGTTGATAGTTAAAAATAAAATTTATCTGGCTGTTAAAGTGCTGCTCTGTTACCATTTTTTTTTCTAAATACGGCGCGAAAATAAACCCGAAACGTATGTCATAAAGTAATTTTTAAACTGATTCAGCTGTCCAAACAATTGTTATTTGTTGTGGTCTTAAACTATTTTTGTATTTAACCATATTTCACCAACTTAAAAATCGGAAAATGTAAATCGATATGAAGGGCACAGGGGGAAAACACACAAGTCCACCTAGATTCGTTTTGAGAAAAACGAAATTTAAAGTTTAAAGTCGCTTATCTAATATTCTAGAAAGTATAAAGCAGTTTTAAAAAAGGAAAACTGCTTCCAAATAGTATTGTTTATTGGTATGTAAAATTTACTGTCTTAGAAATATTTTTATTTAACTAGAAAAAGTCTAAAACGTCTCGAATCACCTTTTTTGTAGGAAAAAACAACGGAAGTTCCACGGAATAATCCACGGAAGTTCAAACTAAAAACCAATAATTTTGAAGGGTGTTCAAAACATTCCTTTTTCTACATATAATAGTAGGGAAAGATAGTATGTTCTAGATAATCCTCCTCCTCAAACCTCCTCTGACCTTGACCCCTAACCTAACCTTGACCTTGACCCCTAACCTGACCTTGACCTAGGAACTTCCGGTTTCGACTTCCGGTTTTGACTTCCTGTTTCCGGTTTCGATTTACGGTTTCCGGTTTTGACTTCCGGCAGCCATTTTCGGAACTTCCAGATGCGCGGGAAAATTCAAAAATTAGACGCGAGGCGGGAAAATTCAAAATTAGATGCTGGCGGAGGCAAATGAGATGTGTAGTTGGTTGCATATATCAATGAGACTAAATACATGAAACTAGATAGACGGGCTAGATACATGAGACTAGCCAGACGAAGCTAAATACATGAAACTAGATAGATGGAGCTAGATACATGGGACTAGATAGACGAGACTAAATACATGAGACTAGATAGACGGGACTAAATACATGAGACTAGATACATGGAGCTAGATACATGAGACTAGATACATGGGGCTAGATACATGAGACTAGACAGACGGGACTAGATACATGAGACGAGTCGAGTCTCAACGTTCGGTGAGTGCGGACGTTTAGAGTATTGTGATCAATGTTAAAAACAGTGAGATTTTTTAACTTATTAATATTGTTCTGAAATTACGTAGTTATAAAGTGTTTAGCTTAATAATGCGGGAATTGCGGTCCAACATCCCATCGGATAAACAATTCGAAATTTTAACCGATATAGTTAAAAAACAAGTGGAGCCGCTGCATATTGTAATCGCAGATTTATCAAATCAGGTGAAAGAGCTACTGGATCGAAATAAAGTGTTATTAAATTCAGTGGATACTAATGTGCGGGAAAAACCATTAAAATCGCAAAAGTCGTCCCTGAAGGAGAATGCTGCGACAAATTTTAGTGATAACGGTCCCGCTGTACAGCCCGATAAAGAAGAAGATAAAGAAGAAAAAAATGGAAAAAAAGAAGAAAGAAATAAGATAATCCCTGTCGTGGATCGGCATCCTGGAAAAAACAATAACAATCGAATTGAAACGGTTGGCGAGGAAAATTCAACAAATTTAAATGAAAACCATAGCAAATGGGAAACTCAGCGGTATAGAAAAAGGAGAATCAGAAACTCGAACATAATTGGAACCAACGATGATACTACTGTCATAAAAGCAGCAACAAGATATTGTTATTTACATGTTTACCGGCTAGATCCGAAACTCTCAATTGATAACGTTACTAATTACCTCAATGATAAGAACTTCAACAACGTAACTTGTAAAAAGTTAATTTCCAAACACCCCAACGAATATTCGTCGTTCAAGGTAACGGTGCCGATAGAACATCTAGAGAACATAATGAAACCGGAGACGTGGCCGAGAAACACGTGTATAAACCGTTTTTTACTGAGGTTGGAGAATACAACGGAGAAATTGAAATAAACCGAGTTACCATTACAACCCCTCGAATAAATTCATCAAAAACTACGCAACCTGCAATCATACCACACAGCCTACATGGTGAGAGGAAAACAAATATAAAGCTTAACCCTCGTTCAAAATTTAGTTTAATAAACCAGAATGTTCAATCCATTGGCAATTGTATAAACAAGATTGAATATATGTTAGAGGATAATCCACACTGTCAGTGTCTTGCAATGACTGAACACTGGAAAAGTGCAGATCAATTACAACTGTACAAAATTAAAGATTTTAGACTGACCTCTCATTTTTGCAGAGGAGAGGGTAAGCACGGCGGAGTCGCTATTTTTTGTAAAAAAACTCTATACCAAAAAAAGTAGGAACGATATAAACAATCTAGCAGAAGAAGTTGTATTTGAATGCGCAGCAACGGAGATGCTCCTCGACACCAAGTCCATAATCATAATAACCATTTACAGATCGCCCCTCGCGTCACATAAACCTTTTATGGATAAACTTCATAACCTCCTACTGAAATTAAATAAAGAAGAAAAGGAATTTTTCATTGCAGGGGATTTTAATATAGATATTTCAAAAACGACAAATATGAATCAGCAACTTATATCACTCCTGGACTCCTTTCAGTGCACTTTGGCATTCAAAGATACGAGTCACCCGTCGACAGGAACCTGTATCGATAATTTCATAATAAAATCCGGTTCAATATTTCAAACTACAACCATTAACTACCATATCTCCGACCACAACGCTCAACTGATTACCTTTGAAAGGTGCAAACAACCTTCAACGTCGAAATTCATACGACTCTTCTCGCAGGCCAATGTAGCAGCTTTTAGACAACGTCTACGTGAGGAATCATGGAAAGAAATTCTGCAGTGTGACGAATTGGATATCAATAGCCAGTGGAATACTTTCATGAACGTTTTCATTTTATATTTTAATGAATGTTTTCCTCGAGTCCCTAAAGATACAAGGAAGAGAAATCATAGTAACTTTAACACTCGCCAAATATACATGGTAAGAAAACGTCTTGATATTTTACAAATTGTATCAAATTTCAAGCCAGAGTACAAAAAAGCCTACAATAAATTACGTAGAGATTATACTGCTCTACTGAGAACGCAAAAGAAAATTAAATTTGAAAACCAACTAGAACATACTGACAACATCAGCAGAACAACTTGGGACGTAATTAAAAAAATCACGCAATTAAACCCTAGACCGTTACAATTAATCGAAAATGCAAACAATGTCCCTACAATTTCAGCGGAAAATTTAAACAATTTCTTCACAGATAACGCTGAAGAAATAACAAAAAATCTCCCATCTGTCCCTTTCTATAGTTACATCCCGGAAACAAACAGGTCAATGGTGGTAGACCCTCTGACTGCAACGGAGCTTTACAATATCACTTTGAATATGAAAAACAAAAAATGTGCCGGTAGCGACGACATACCCATTCGAGTTATCAAAGAGAGCTTTTGGGAAATAGCAGACCCACTAATATATATAGCGAACAACTCCATAGTATCTGGTATTTTCCCAGAAGTCCTTAAAACTTCTACAATTATTCCTATATTTAAGAAGGGAGATAAAAATGACATGGCGAACTATAGACCTATCAGTATATTATCCTCTTTTGCAAAGGTTGTAGAGAAGATCTTTCAAGTAAGAATAGTATCCTTTCTACAGAAATATAATACCATTAGCGTCTGCCAGCATGGTTTTATCAAAGGAAAAAGTGTAGAAACAGCTTGTTTCCAATATATTGATAATGTCTACAAGCAACTTGATAACCAAGACATCCCTTCCGGTATTCTCGTCGATTTATCGAAGGCTTATGATACTGTTGACCACAATATTCTTCTAAATAAAATGGAAAAGTATGGAATCAGAGGGACAGCGCTAGAATGGGTGAAGTCTTACTTATCCAACCGTAAGCAGATCACGAAAATTGAAACACCTTACGGCTTTGTAACATCTACAACGAGAACAGTCAGGACGGGGATACCTCAAGGGAGTATCTTGGGCCCTATCCTATTTACTATTTATGTCAACGATCTGCCTACAGCAATAGACAATACATCAGCCCTAATGGTTAACTACGCGGACGACACTAGTCTCCTTCTCAAAAACCGTAGCGTGGAAGAAGTTCATACTAATTCAACATTGGTAATGAACCGGTTGATAAACTGGTTCAATTCAAACCGTTTAGTAATTAACAAGAACAAAACCAACATCATTATATTTAAAACAAAAAGAAGTTTGAAACTTTATCCTGAAAATATTGCCATAGGGAACGATCTGTTTGCTGCAAAACAATCTGTAAGACTTCTAGGAGTGATAGTTGATAACACCTTAGACTGGGGAAACCATATTTTAGCATTAATGTGCAAATTGAATAAAGCCAGTTATGCACTAAGAATCCTCCAACCCTCCGTGGGCTTAGAAGTCTTACGTATTGTATATTTTGCCAATTTCCATTCCCATCTCCGCTATGGCATTATTTTTTGGGGCACCGGTAAGGATATTAAATGTCTATTTAGAATTCAAAAGCAAGCTATCAGAATATTATATAATCTAGAATACAGGACATCTTGTCGTGGGAAATTTAAAATCGCGAAAATCCTGACAGTTGTTGGAACCTACATCTATGAACTACTGGTTTTCATATATAAACACCGAAAGTATTTTGAGAATTATTTAGTCTCACACAGTCAAAACACCAGACAAGTTCATCTAGCCTACAACATACCCCATCATAAGTTGACGTTGACTGAGAAAAACCCTACATATACCGGTATAAAGCTCTTCAATGCATTGCCTAGAGAGATCAGATTCGTAATGCGGTTAAGAAATTATAAACATAAGGTATTTGAATATATCAACAACATGGAACCTTACACAATGGAGGAGTTTTTTATGTTTCAATCCGGCCAAAAATCTTATACCTTTTAAAAAAAGTGTCTTTTACCTTTGCATTTAATTTATTTATTTTAATTTATTTATTTATATTTATTAGTGTATTAATGTTTGTACTTATTAGCAGTACTTAATCTGTATTTAATACTATGATATTGGTCTTGTTAGTTGCATTATCATGGTATATGTTTTACTGACACATTTCATTTAGTATTTTTATTCACTTTTGTATAAACTACTTTATTAATGAAATAAATATCTTTTGATTTGATTTGATTTGATTTGACTAGTTAGAAAGAGACTAGAGAGACTAAACTAAAATATATAAGGGGTTGTTTAATTCAACTAAAATCAACGAGATACCGCCCGACCGCCTACCTCACAGTTGATGACATCATCCGCCGCGGCAGATATTGCTAAACTAATTACCTCGATGCTGATTAGCTGATTAACGAATAAATAATTACAGTTGACCTTTTCCCTCAATTTATATGTAATGGACAAGACTGGACAGACAAGACTAGACAGACAAGACTAGGCGAGACTAGTTAGATGAAGCTAGACAGATGGGGGCTAAATACATGAGATTAGACAGACCAAGCTAAATACATGAAACTAGATTAGACTGAACTAAAATATATAAGGGATTGTTTAATTTAAATAAAATATATTTTCGATTGTTTTTCTTATAATTGTTAATAATGTTTATATTATTACTTTCATTTTGTTATCTACGTTTTATTTTCATTTACGGCTTGTTGATTAGACGCAACCGGATGTTTGTCAGTCATAACACCAGGCAAGAATAGAGGGACTACACTAAACAGACTAGATTTTACAGACAGACAAGCGGAGAAAATTCAAAATGAGTTGCGGATGGGTAGCGGACAATCCTGTATGCATACATAATTGATTGAAATTATTGGTTTTAGGCCGGACAATACCGAACAAGGTCGAACAAGAACGGACAAGACTTTACAGACCTTATATTTATCCGAATAATTTCCTATGAGTAAGCGAAATTTCTTATACTTGTCTGTGAACCAGATCGTATTAATGTTTTTCATTTATATAAATACCAAAGAGTTCAATTTTCTGGCATCCACTTTTCATCTACTTGCATCCACTTTTCATTTACTTGCATCCACTTTTCATCTACTTGTATCCACTTTTCATCACGCCAAACAGGGTGTGAGGTCTATGTGACTCCACGCCAAACAGGGTGTGAGGTCTATGTGACCCCACGCTAAACAGGGTGTGAGATCTATGTCACCCCACGCTAAACTCCGTCCACTTTCCGTCCACCCCATCCACTTTCCGTCCACTTTTCATTCTTTCAGCTTTAATCTCATTGGGTTAGTTGGGTTAGCATTGGGTTAGGTTAGCATTAGGTTAGGTTACGGGAGGTTGGGAATGAAGTGCGCTTCATTCCTATCATCCCGTAACCTAACCCAATGTTAACCTCTGTCTGTCTAGTCTAGTCCCTCTATTCTTGCCTGGTGTTATGACTGACAAACATCCGGTTGCGTCTAATCAACAAGCCGTAAATCAAAATAAAACGTAGATAACAAAATGAAAGTAATAATATAAACATTATTAACAATTATAAGAAAAACAATCGAAAATATATTTTATTTAAATTAAACAATCCCTTATATATTTTAGTTCAGTCTAATCTAGTTTCATGTATTTAGCTTGGTCTGTCTAATCTCATGTATTTAGCCCCCATCTGTCTAGCTTCATCTAACTAGTCTCGTCTAGTCTTGTCTGTCTAGTCTTGTCTGTCCAGTCTTGTCCATTACATATAAATTGAGGGAAAAGGTCAACTGTAATTATTTATTCGTTAATCAGCCAATCAGCATCGAGGTAATTAGTTTAGCAATATCTGCCGCGGCGGATGATGTCATCAACTGTGAGGTAGGCGGTCGGGCGGTATCTCGTTGATTTTAGTTGAATTAAACAACCCCTTATATATTTTAGTTTAGTCTCTCTAGTCTCTTTTTAACTAGTCTCATGTATCTAGTCCCGTCTGTCTAGTCTCATGTATCTAGCCCCATGTATCTAGTCTCATGTATCTAGCTCCATGTATCTAGTCTCATGTATTTAGTCCCGTCTATCTAGTCTCATGTATTTAGTCTCGTCTATCTAGTCCCATGTATCTAGCTCCATCTATCTAGTTTCATGTATTTAGCTTCGTCTGGCTAGTCTCATGTATCTAGCCCGTCTATCTAGTTTCATAAATTTAGTCTCATTGATATATGCAACCAACTACACATCTCATTTGCCTCCGTCAGCATCTAATTTTGAATTTTCCCGCCTCGCGTCTAATTTTTGAATTTTCCCGCGCATCTGGTTCCGAAAATGGCTGCCGGAAGTCAAAACCGGAAACCGTAAGTAGAAACCGGAAACCGTAAGTCGAAACCGGAAACAGGAAGTCAAAACCGGAAGTCGAAACCGGAAGTTCCTAGGTCAAGGTCAGGTTAGGGGTCAAGGTTAGGTTAGGGGTCAAGGTCAGAGGAGGTTTGAGGAGGAGGAGGATCTAGAACATACTATCTTTCCCTACTTATAATTTCTTCTAATCAAATTCTACATTGCTTGACAACAATTTGTTGTTGTTTTTATTTCGCATAAACTATTGCCTTGAACCAGCACCCTTTCAAAATCTTTTTTTTTTCAAAAGATTGAAACAATAGAATAAAAAACATCCTAATAAAAAAATTTATATTTTTACAGTTTATTCAATATTCAATGTGGGTGGTTTTTTTCTTGATTCAATATTTTGGATATTTAATTCAGCGTTAAAAAAATAAGTCTCTGTTTATTATACATAAAAATAATTTTACAAGGAACTGCTTGAGATGTTGAAGATCATCGTACTTCTTTTATGCTATGGGTAACGGGCTATTGTACGAATTTGTCAGTTCAACTGGGCGTTGTTGTTGTGTTTGTCTCTTTTTGTTTCTCCGAGTTGGAGATTCCCAAATTATTGACGGAGAATTTTTTTATACATTGGGTTCAATAAACCACCCCATGATTTGAACAGATCTTGAGTGCACTCAAGGACTTTGAACGGTGTTGGATCTATTCTGCTACTTTGAATAACATCTCTCCACTCCGATGGAACTTCTACGTAACTTTTTTGGTCAATTAACCCCATATCTTTATCACGTTCAGGGTATAAATGGCCTCTCACTGAAAATAATCTTCTTCTTCCTTTGGCTCTACAACCCTTTATGGGTTTTGGCCTCCTCTACTATTTTATGCCATTCTCCACGATCTTCTGCTGCTCTTTTCCAATTCCTTACTCCTAGTGCTTTTATGTCTTCTTCCACGCTTTCCTTCCATCTTTTACGTGGTCTTCCTCTTGGTCGGCTATTGGTGGGTTTCCATGCCATGATAAGCTTGGTGTTTCGATCTTTTTCCATTCTTTGCACATTGCCTATCCACCCCAGTCTCTGTGCCTTTACATGTTTTACTATGTTGTTGTTTCCAATTAGAGACTCTAGTTCGTGATTCATTCTTATCCTGTATGTTCCGTCCTGTTCCCTTATCGGACCATATACTTTTTTTAATATTTTTCTTTCAAATGCCTTTAGTTCTTCTTCACTTTTCTTAAGGAGGGTCCATGTTTCACAGCCATAAGTAACTACCGGTCGTATTAGGCACTTTTATATAGTTATTTTGGATTTGTGACTTAGTAGTTTGCTGGTAAGTAGTTTTCTGTTCGCATAGTAGGTTCTATTTCCTTTTAATATTCGTATCTTTATTTCTTCACTCTCGTCGTTGGTTTGATTTAGTTGAGATCCCAAATACGTGAAATTTTTAACTTTTTCAAAGCTGTGGTCGCCTACTATGTATCTATCTTCATTTTGTGGTGCAGTTCTGGACATCATCATATATTTTGTTTTTTCTTGACTGACTGTCAGTCCGACTTTCCTTGCCTCTTTTTCGAGGTCCTTAAATGTGTCGTTTACTGCATTTGTCATGCGCCATGTGATTACTATGTCATCTGCATAGGCTCCGATTTGTCTACTTTTTGATGTTAAGTTTCCCGTTATCTTTAGTTTTTCTATAGCCGCATGTAATGTTAGGTTGAAAAGTAGAGCGGATAGCGCATCACCTTGTCTGACTCCAGACGTAATGGCGAATTTTTCGGTTTTATCGTTTTGTATTACTACTGCCGCTGACGTTCTTTCTAATGTTGGTTTAATTAGATTGACAATCTTTTTTGGTATGCCCATATGTATTAAGTTCAGGTATAACTTATTTCTATTGACCGAATCGAAGGCTTGTTGAAAATCAATGAAAAGGCAGTGTATGTCAAAATTGTGTTCGTATCCCTTTTCTAGCAGCAGTCGCATTTGGTGTATTTGATCTGTTGTTGATCGGTTAGGTCGAAATCCACATTGATAGTCATCTAGTATATCTTCTCCATATACGTTCAACCTTTTGTGAATGAGGCATGAAATGATTTTATATGTTACATTTAATAATGTAATTCGTGTGTAATTTTTACAATCTCTTTTGCTTCCTTTCTTGTGAATAGGATGTATACGGCCTAAATTCCACTCTTCTGGCATTATTTCTTCCTCCCAGATTCGTTTGGTTAATTGGTGGATACGGGCCCACAGTTCTGGGCCTCCTGCCTTTAGTAGCTCTGCTGTAATGTTATCGCTACCAGGCGCCTTGTTATTCTTAAAGGCAATTATGGTCTCAATTGTTTCTTCCAGTGTCGGTGTTTCAACTTTTGGTTCAGCTGTTTTGTACTGAGTTAGTTCTTCTTCTGAGTTTGTTTCATTTTTATTATTAAGCAGGTCGCAGAAATATTCCTGCCATCGTTTCAGGACGTCTGATTTCTCTGTTAGGATCGTTCCATTTCTGTCGTCGCACAACATTTCTTTCGCTTTGTACTCTGAAGAATGTAGTTTTATTTCTCGGTAGAACTTTTTGTAATTTTTCCTGTTATTGCTCTCGTCTATTTCTTCTATTTCCTTGTTATAGTATTCTCTTTCTTCGACACGTTCGGTATGCTTCTGTTCTTTTTCTTTCATAGTCTTTCCTTTGGCTTCTCGATTCACGCTGGAGGCACTTGTTTCTTGCTTCATCTTTTATGTCTATCTTCTTCCTGCACTCCTCGTCAAACCATTCTTCGTTTCGTATTTTTTTGTTTTCTCCTATCTTTTCAGCTCCTTTTAGAATACTATCTCTGATATGTCTTCATTCATTCTCCACATCGTCTTCGCTTGGGTTTTTACGTAGGTGTTCCAGTATTGTTTCTTGATATTCTCTTTTTCCCTTTTCACTTTTCACTTTTTCCACATTCCACTTCTTTGGTTTATCTCCTCCGCGTTTTTGTATGTTGTTTATTCTCTGTCTTACAGTTGCTATTACCAAGAAGTGGTCGGAATCGCAGTTAATTCCTCTGAACGAGCGTACATCTCTTATATTTGATGTCCATCTTCTTGATACTGCGACATGATCGATTTGGTTACATTTTCTCGTGCCCGGAATTTTCCATGTTCCTTTATGTATGCGCTTGTGCGGAAAGAGTGTACTACTTAATATCAAATTTTGCATTTCTGCTAGGTGGCATAATCTCTCTCCGTCTGGGCTTGTTTCTGCGTGCAAGCTGTGTCGTCCAGCAACACTCCTGTACCTCTTTTCTTGTCTTATCTTTGCATTAAAATCTCCCATCAATATCAAGATGTCGTGATTGGGTACTTTGTCGCATTTTTGTTGGATCCTTGGATCTGTCCTAGAATTGTTCGATTATCATTTCGTCTGTTTCTTCCGTTGGAACGTATGCGTTTAGAATGGTTATATTTGTAAATTTTTCTTTTAAGCGGATCTTGCACATTCGTTCGTTGATTGGTTCGAAGTGCATAAGCGTACTTCTCGCTTTCTTGTTTAGTATGAATCCAGTTCCATATGATCCTTGTTTTTCACTCCAGCTATAGTAAAGTGAGTATTCTCTTTTTCGTACTTCGCCCTGTCCTTTCCATCTGATTTCTTGCAGGGCTGTTACATCTATATTTTGCTTTATAAGTTTTTCGGCAATCTCCTGCGTTTTTCCAGGTCTTAGCATGGTTCGTACATTCCATGTGCCTATTTTCATTTCCAATCTCTTGTCCTTTTTTCGTTGCGTGGTTCGTTGTCGTGGTTCCAGTCCGGTTTTATTTCGTAGAGTTTTCGTAACAAGTTTGTTTTTCCGGTGGCGGGGAGTTAACCCGTCGCCCAACCCCCATTTCGGAGGGCCATTTCGCCTGCTCTCGTTTGCCCTCATTTCCGCCCTTGTCCATACGGGTTTTCACCGCATCTCAAAGGGTGTCCATGAGGTTACCAGGGATCACCAAGCGTGGAGGTGAGAGTCAGACTTGGGTAGGAGTGGCTATGCAACTAGTTCATTCCCAATGACTGTTGTGCGGTACGCATGCACTTCCCCCTTTGATACCCCTTTGATACTGAAAATAATACCTTAAGACAATCATACTCTTCTGCTGGAGCCTGAGTCGCCTGCGCGAAATTTGTTTTTTCCCTGGATACCTATTTTATAATGTCAGTTTTATAGGGTCTAGCGTGCTTTTTCGCAATCTTATAAAGTGGAATGTAAAGTACACCTGTAATACTAACAAATGGCAGCACCAGTTTAATATTGACAAAAAATGGACTTCCGTGGTTTTTCCCCTATACCCTTCATATATTTAATAATATGTTCTACAACGGCATATGAGTTGGAAATTTTAAGCTCCTAAACAAGAAAAGCTCAACAAAAGCGAGCGAGCTCAACAAAATTTAGAGCCACCATAGAAAAATAACACCAGCATAGTAATTACTAATACCATTAATAATTTGTTTGGCACCCTAGAGAGGCAAAATGAAAATACTAGAATATTGTTACTCGCCCTAGACATTCCATATGAAAATATTAGAATAGAGTCTAAAGTTGGTAGCTGCAGTGGAGGAACGAAGAAAAAACTTTTGTTTAATTAATTTCATTTATTTATTTAAATATACAGATATATGATGGAAACTTTAATTGGAATAAAATTCATAACTTCGATATAGGCGATTTTTGAAAAAATCCCGAAACACATTACGTATTGTTTTTTCTTGCCCTTATTCCTATGTATATGCTGTTTGTTTATCTGTTCCCTGAAGTGCCCAGCCAGCTCCGGCCTTTTTTTTATTGGAGAGGTTTCCACGAGGTGTCCCTTGACATTCGAAATATCTCTTCGCAAGGAATACAACAAACACACTATTTATTTCTTGAATATTGTGGAAATCGAAGATAACATGCATCTCTCATCTAATATTGTAACATTTCTGGCGGGACTTGCCGTATTTCATGCCTAATACGTTGCTTAAGGGAGGGACCCTCACAGTGTGACACCTCGAAAAATAGCAGATTTTCACGATTTTTTTTTATGTTTAGGATAAACTAATCGGTCTGATTTTTTTTTTCAAATTAAATTACTAATCGAGAATACAAAATGGTTTTTTTTTTAATTAATTTATTTTTTGTTTAACATTTTTTTATTAAATTTAATGTGGCGTTGAAAAAAAAGCTCCTGCATCGTCTCCTTGATAGCGGACGTAATTTTGATCTGATACAAAAATATCAAGAAGATTATTAATCTGTAGGAAAGCCTCTATGTTCCCATGGAAGCTTATTCTTTTTTATGAAATTAAACAAAAATGGCGGCGGTTTGACAAAAAGGTATCGAATTCAAGCTATTTGTTCGACAATTATTTGTAAAAAAAATTGAAGATTTCAAAAAAAAAGCTTCAAAAGGAACATAAAGAAAGACGTGAAGAATTTTCAGTCCAAATTTCAAAGGGGTAGCTTGAAAACTGTTCCTTTGAGAGTGGAGACCGTTTTTAAAACTCCATTTCGAGAAAAACGCGTTTAAAGTTTGTAGTGAGCGCCAGATACTCCAATCCCTTTTTCTAAGAAAGGCTGTAGCGACCTAAATAATTCGAATTTCGATTTAAAAATTGGGGAGAATGTTTATACCAGTGTATACCAGGGGTCGGCAACCTTTTACCCGTGGTGTGCCAAGCCATTCTACCAATATGATAAAGGGTGCTGCCAGAATTTTAACTTATATAATGGGGTTTTAGAGGAGAAAAAATTTATACCAAATTTATCTTTTAAACAAATTTATTAAAAAAATAACATAAATTAAAAAATTTTAATGCGAACCTTGTCCCTGCACATTTTTGCTTAATATTTCAATATCAGGGGTATAATTTGTGACTTTTAATTTCACACAAGATTCTGAATGTTCATTTGTTTAACGACTTCTTTGTGGACTCAAAATATGTTTCATATGAGAAAAAATTTGTTCACAGAGATATGTGGAACCAAAAGCGGAAAGGAGAGCACATGCAATTTTTTTTAAACAATAAAATCTTTCTGGCAATGACATTTAATATAGCAGTCGATTTTTCCATAGAGTCATCTTCCAGATTTTTTCGTAATTCCTTAAATTTTGTTTTCCATAATTCTGAAGATATTAGTTCGATAAGTTCCATTTCAAAATTATCAACATTCATCCACTAAAAAATCGAAAAATCAAACGGTATTATTAATGGATCTATTAAATCTGGTTTTATCAGGAAGGAAAATATAGGCAAATGAGCTTCAAAGTCTTTGCATCTTCTGGAAAATTCATCTTTGAGTGCTTCAACGTAGGTTTTAAGTTCATCTATGTCTATGGTCGATTTATTTGCAAGCGCTTTAACATTTGGGAAGTATTTGTAGGTACTAGTATTAATATCACATAAAAATACATTTAATTTTGTAGCAAATCCTGTCCAATATTCAAAAAGTTCGAGCACAGTTTGGCGCTTTCCTTGCAATCTTAAGTTTAGTTCCTTGAGATGTTTAGTTATATCAGCCAGAAACATCAATTTGCATAACCATTCTTTATCGTTCAATTCGGGGAAATGTTGTTCCTTTTCATTAAGAAAAACTTTAATGTGTTCCAGACATGACACAACTTATTCAAGACATTGCCTCGACTAAGCCAACGAACATGTATAAGGGGAGGCTGTATAAGGGGAGGTCGACATATTCACTTTCCATTTCTTCTAAAAGAGATTTAAATTGCTTGTGTGTCAATGAAGAGCGAGACACTATGAAATTAACTATTTTAACAACAGTGTCCATTACAGGAATTAAGCGCTGTGACGAAATTTTGGCAACTAATTCTTTCCTGGTGTATTATACAATGAAAGTTCAATATTTTATGTCTAATATGATTTTCAAGAAGTTTGACAAATCCTTTATCCTTGCCAACCATTGCAGGTGCGCCGTCAGTAGTTACACAAAATATTTTTTTGATATTAATTTTCTTGCTGTCAAAATAATTTATGAATGAAGCAAGAATATCCTGCCCCTTAGTTGTCCCAGACAGAGGAATCAAATTGCACAATTCTTCATAAACTTGACCTTTATCACAATACCGTACAAATAGTGCAAGCCGCGCAATATCATTTACATCTGTACTTTCATCAACAGCGACGCTAAATGCAACAGATTCTTGTAGTCCAGAATTCTGTTTTGTTGTCACATTGTCTGCCATTTCAGTTATTCTTCTTTCAATCGTTCGCGCAGAAGCCGGTATTTCTCGAATTCGGGATAGTATGGTTTGTTGGTTAGGTAAAGCGCTAAACAACTTTTCTGCACTTTTTATAAAGATTTCCTTTATATATTCCCCATCTGTAAAGGGTTTGCCTTTGGCAGATATGCAATGATCAATTGCGAAGCTGCATTCTGTCGCCTTAGGCATCGTTCCAGTTATTCCACAAAAAAAAGCTACTTGTTTCTTATAACCAGAAACAGCTCTCTTTATAGTTTCACATTTCTCATCGTTGCTATTAAATGTGGACTGATGTTTGGTTTGGAAATGTCTTTGTACGCTTGACGTGCGGCATACGACACTTTCGTGACATATCACACATACAGCACGATCCTTTTGTTGCATAAATCCATATTCATTCGTCCAATAGTCTTGAAACCCGCGAATATTTCGTTTTTGTTTCTTTGCCTCCATATGATTAAATATGGATTAAAAATAACAAATATTAAACCAATAAAATACAAGTCTTACAAAAAAAAGTTAGAACGGAAAGTAACGACCAGTATTAAATGAAATGCAAGTTTTACTGGATTGCAGGCAAATATGCGCAGTACAAAACGAGAAAGAGAGGGGCGAATGTATTCCGGCTTGAACATTCGTATAAGTCCGCTTCGATAACTAGTCGGTGCTGCGCATGTTTCATTCATTTTGCTCCGAATGCGTTTCCACAAAAGCATCGCCTAGATTTTCGTGACATTGGCAAGTCTCCTTAGATAAATTATATAATTAAACATTTTCTCTTATTTAAAAATCACTTCATCTCGATATTTTCACGATTTCCCTGATTACTAGAGGTCAGAAAAAAATACGGTGCGTATTTTTTGTCGAAAACCCGTATTTTTGATGTTGTTGTAATAAGCTAAATTAAATATTTTATGTAAATATTAAAAAAAACGGCCCTCATGAAAAATTTAAACAAATATTCGGCGTTAACAGAATTTATAAAAGGTGAAATTTTGCTTTGAAATCTTTGATAAGGGCATTTATATTCATAAAAAATAGTTGTTAAAAAATTATTTTTTGATTTTATTTAAATGTTTATTTTTTACAAAAATTAGCTTGTTTACTAGGAAATTTATAGCAAATTCAGACTCCCCCCCCCCCCCAAAAAAAACCGTTTTTATTCAGTTATAGCAAATACAACAAAGTGAACATTCGCTAGGAATACCGTATTTTACCCCCTAAATATATATTATAATTAAATTATATAATATTATTTTAAAATACCGTATTTTTCACCGTATTTATTCCGAACTCTGCTATTTACTTTGTAGAGTGCCATTCAGAAACTCGTCGCGTGCCAAGCCTGGCACGCGTGCCATAGGTTGCCGACGCCTGGTGTATACTATCGGGATAATGAAAAAATATCGATTTTTGAAAATTTCACACTGTGATGGGGTCCCTAAGGTCCTCAATGTCCTTCGGATTTCTTACATAGATCTTACTCTTGAGATATACCCACAAAAAAAATCAAGGGAACTAAGATCCGGAGATCTCGCCGGCCATTGTGACCTATTCTTCCAATCCACCTGTTGGGAAAAACTTCGTCTAAATATCTACGAATGATCACAGCAAAATGTTTTTTTTTCAAATTTGGGCTCCGTCCTGTTGATACCATATTAATTCATCAGGTAAATCCGGATCTAACGGATTTGGAAATAAAGTGGCTAACACTGGCATGGCGTTGTCTTGAAGAAACTTATGTTGCTCCATCAAGATTACCATCGAAAAATACTGGTCCTACAATCTGATGACCTATTATTCTAGTCCATACATTTTTGCGGGAACTGAGTATGAGTTTCTCGCATTCAATGAGGGTTATGGCCAGCCCAATAACGACAATTTTGACGATTAACGTCACCATATAAGACAAAAGTACTTTCGTGGTAAAAAAAGAATTGATGCTAATGAAATCTGGTTACTGTTCATCAGATTCCTCATTTGCTAGCAAAATTCGATTCGGCGGTGCGGGTATCCTCCGTTAATTCTTGACGAACCTGCATTTTGCAAGGATGCAGCTTGGCTGATCTAAGAATTTTCAGAACAGTAGTATGACTAATCTCTTTTTCACGGGCCAGTTGCCTGGCTGGAGTCACAGGGTTTTCTTGAAGAGTTGATTATACGTTTAGTCTGGTATATGCTTTAGCAGTGGGATATCGTTGTGTGGGCACAACCATGACATGATCTAAATTGTTGTATTGCGTCTCAGTTTTGCTTATGATACCTTGGCTAATGGGTGGTATATCCTGATGCTGTTCTCGAAATAACTGTGCAACCTCAAGCTGACTTCGTCTTCTGTTACCATAACCGATCAGCATCAGAATCTCGATACAGAGATTTTCGGTTAAATACAGCATTTTAGAAACTACTTTAACAACTTGAGGAGCGTATGTGACTGCTTTGGTGACTATTATTATCACTAGTAACTATATATATATATATATGTATATATATATATATATATATATATATATATATATATATATATATATATATATATATATACCAAGGGAGAAATCTTCACGGTGTCCCAAGATATATGGTTTACCAAAGATCCACAAAGATGGAGCCCCACTACGACCAATAGTAAGCTCCATTGGTTCACCGGTCCAACTTCTTGCTAAACATTTAGCAAAATGTTTACAACCATACGCAGAAGATTGTGATTCCTATGTCCGCAATGCTGAACACTTCATAGACATACTGAAAAATCACCAACTCCAGCCCGGCCACCTGCTTGTGAGCTTTGACATTGTATCTTTATTCACAAAAGTACCGGTCCCTGAGGCCTTAAACATCATAAGATCAAAATTAAAACCAGAAAAGTATGTATCAGATCTGGCAGAACATTGTTTGAAGAACACATACTTTAGGTACGATGGTCAAATATACAAACAAGTCCTAGGAGCACCAATGGGTTCACCTCTATCCCCAGTAATAGCCAACATATTTCTTACAGATTTTGAGGAAAAGGCAATCTCATCAGCCACACTTAAACCTACACTCTGGTTAAGATATGTTGACGACACATTTGTAATCTGGCCCCACGGCAGACCAGAGCTGGACAAATTCCTTAACCATCTTAACTCCCAACACGACCAAATTAAATTTACAATGGATATAGAAAAGCATCAACAACTTCCTTTCTTGGATGTCTTGGTACAGAAGAAACCTGACGGCACTTTGAGCCACACTGTGTACCGGAAACCAACACACACAGACAGATATCTGAACGCTTCTTCGCATCATCATCCCAAACAACTAGCATCTGTAGTCAACACTCTTACCACCCGATCCAAAAGACTAGCAGACCAGCTTAACTTACCGAAAGAATTGAGGAACTTACGAGAAGCTCTTTCTTCAAATGGATATCCAAACAGCTTAATATCCAGAGCTTTCCGTCGTACAGAGAACAGTAGCCAAAGAACTGAAGAACGCCAGAAACCCGTTAGCACAGCATACCTACCATATGTTCATGGATCAACTGACAAAATCGCCAGAATACTTAAAAGACACAACATCGACACCATTTTCAAACCTAACCAGAAAATATCCTCCATGCTACGCAGCGTTAAAGACACCATCCCGTTAGAATCCCATGGAATTTACGAAATACCTTGCGAGTAGGGAAAGATGATTAGTTCTGGCGCCACCTCCACCTCAATGTTGCGCATGCGCGAACAGAGGATTTAATCAGCTAATAAACAGGTTTGATTAGCTAATAATCAGGTTTAATCAGCTGATAATCAGGTTTAATCAGGTTTAATCAGCTAATATACAGGTTTAATCAGCTAATAAACAGGTTTGATCAGGGTTAAATCCTCTGTTCGCGCATGCGCAACATTGAGGTGGAGGTGGCGCCAGAACGAATCATCTTTCCCTACTGGGACCATTCGTGAAGTATACCCTAAGTAAATAAAATGTATCGTTTATTTAGACGGTGCATTATAAAATATAAATGAAACAATTTCTCAATTTCATAAATGATTTGTTAAAAAATTATACTGAAGACAAAGTAGCAGCCAATTCTTGATTTTCTCAAACAATAAATGTCTAATAAAGCAAAGTTGCGCAAAATTAGAGCACTCATTTGCCCTCATCTTTCCATAAACTTGAATCTTCGAGTTCAAAATTATTCTTAAATACTTGCTACACAATAACAATCTATTTATAGCCAATGATGTATTTAAATTCTACATACCTTTCTGTGCCTCAGCCATTTTGCAAAATTAAATTCGAAAAAAATTTCACCGTTTAATACACAATCAAAGTTGCACGTATTTTCACTAACTGTTGCGCTCACGATTCTACACACTTAAGTGCTTCGTGTGGTATGAAAGTTTAGGTTGGTTTTCAATACCTGGTTCTTTTAGTTCCCGGAATCCGATGGTCCCAAGGGTTCTCTAATGAGATGCATTCTTGGAATCGGATTAAAAAATTATTATTTTTCGGGTTTTTGGGCAGTTATTTTTGGGATTTTATCCCACTGTGCGCCAGACAAATGGCAGGAGTTCCTGTACATTTAGAAACAATCATCAAAACTAATTAGAAAGGAAAGACGTAGCTATGAAAAAAAAGACTAGAGGAAATAGAACAAGAATTTTCAAAGAATAATAAGGA
Source organism: Phosphuga atrata (assembly GCA_944588485.1). NCBI lineage: Eukaryota > Metazoa > Arthropoda > Insecta > Coleoptera > Silphidae > Phosphuga > Phosphuga atrata. The sequence goes on from OX155909.1 coordinate 6,193,856, forward strand.
GTTTTTACAGAATTTTTAAAGAGAACCTGACAGGATATCGACCATCCAGCCTGTGCTTTCGTCAATCTCATGGTTCAATGGAGACAAACACCAATGCGAATTGTCAAATTTTAGCTGAGTACTTCAACAATCTTCTCAATTGCGACCCCCCTCCAGCAGGTTTATTTTTGAACAATCTTTTGAACAATCTGAATCCAATTCAGATTCAAACGACATGGAAAACGACAAAGCCCCTGGAGAAGATGGAATCATTGAAGAATTATGGAAACTGGCTGACGACAACCTCATTCGCAGAATACACAATACAATATGTGATATTTGGGTGACCGAACAAATCCCCCCAGAATGGAAATGTGCACTTATACACCCGCTTCATAAAAAAATATGATAAGATGGACCCGAACAACTATAGAGGCCTTTCCCTCCTACCAGTAACGAACAAAATTCTTTCGAAAGCGCTCTTGAATAGACTTGAACCTCAAGTAGACCCACAGATAGGAGAATATCAGGCAGGTTTCCATAAGGGGCGGTCATGCACGGAACAAATTTGGAATCTGAAGACAATCTTGCAAATACGATCTTGTAGAAACACCGTGGTTACCTTTGTTGATTTCAAAAAAGCCTACGACTCCGTCGACAGACCAACTCTCTTCAGCATTCTGGAAGACTTCAAAGTTGATAGGAAAACCAGGGCATTCATTCAACAAATTCTCATTTATACTACATCAAGGGTTAAGTTTGGTGGAGAAATTTCTCAACCTTTTGAAATACATACGGGTGTTCGACAGGGAAATGGATTTCACCCATCCTTTTTAATATGGTCCTGGAAAAAATAATCAGAACTTGAGAGGAAGAGATTGGGGGAATACACATTGGTAAGAGAAGAGATTATAGAGCTAATATCAAATGATTGGCCTTTGTTGATGATCTTGATGATCTATATTATCGAATACCAGACAAGCACGCAAAGCATGCACTTGAAAAATTACACGAAATTTCACAAAAGGCTGGTCTCCTGATATCTTATGACAAAACACAGTATATAGAACGATCCCCGTCCGACAATCTACCCATCAAGACACAATATGGTTCTGTATCCAGAGTTTCCCAGTTTAAATACTTAGGAGAAATCATCCAACCGTCAGGCCTAAATTAAATAGGAAATCAAGAACGAGTAAAAAAATTACAGAGCCTACCGACTTACTTGGAATCATTATAACAAAAAATCAATATCTCTTAATGCAAAACTACAACACTACAAAACAGTCGTTCTTCCTGAAGCACTTTATGCCGCAGAAACAAGACTAATTCATGGTCACTCAAAAATCAAAGAAATAGAGAAACAAGAACGTAAAATTCTCTCTTCGAAAAATTTTTGGGCCTGTAAATAAAGAGGGCATATGGACTAAGAGACCATCGTCAGAAAAGTATAAAACCGTAGAACCTATCACTGACACTTTCAGAAAGAGAAGAGCTAAATTTTTTGGTCACATATACAAAATGGACCAGCACAGAATTACGAAACAAATTTTCAACATTACCTTCAACAGTAAAAACAGGTCCAAATGGATACAGGAAACTAAAGAAGACCTCAAGTAGCTAAACATCACTATACACGACATGAATGATCGGGTTAAATTTAGAAACACCATAATGCACCATAAATTTGATAAAGAACTGCTCCCAAAGATGCCAGGAAAAAAGTGGACGGACGAACGGAAGAAAGAACATAGTGCACGAATGAAGAGGATTTGGGAAGAACGTCGCCGCATGACTGAGCTGTCGTGAATTTTGTTCAAGTTTACATGCTCTCTCTAAAGGGAATGTACGATAGTAATAATATTAATAATAATATATATATATATATATATATATATATATGTGTGTATATATATATATATATATATATATATATATATATATATATATATATATATATATATATATATATATATATATATATATTTTATTACTATTATTACTGAGCCAAGTAGTGAAGGTACTTCAAGTAAACCTTCAACATAGTGCAGCGGCCTCTGCCTTCCTATGTAGAATTTTAGCCGCCGGAAATATCAGCGTAGTCCTGATCCAAGAGCCCTGGATAGAACCGAGTGAAAATATTGGGTCTGAGTGAAGCCATAAGTAAGTTAATTTTCGACTTCACCTGTGGCAATCTCAGATCCTGCATATTTGCTCGCAAATACATTGACAGTTAGACAACGTTAGTCGAGTCAGGGAGCTTCTTTTAATTTCTTTAATTTTTTAACTTCTACCTACGATACGACCTGTACCACCACCAACCGTAGAATTGGAGCGCGTGAAATATTGCGAGGAATCCAACCTCCAGATCCTGTTTGGAATGGACGGGAAGCACCAAATCCAAAAGAAGTGAGTCATTACTAAGATATTTAATTTGCCACTATACTGATGAAATTGAATGTCGCTAACAGTCCCACCTTTCAAACAAAATTTTCTTCCAGAAAGAGGTTAGAGACATGGATAAATATGGCACATTTCTTGTTGATGGGTCTGCAATTTGTGAGTTATGGAAATTTTGACTTAAAAAAACATGCCTTATAACTGCTTTTGAAGATTTATGTATATGAATTAATATAAATGTATATATAAATGTAAATTAATCAAATTAGTAATAGCTCTTTTATTTACTCTGTACGCTGACTGTTTTGTTTGGAATATTCTTTACGAGGTTTAATTTTTTCCTCCTCCTCAGCTGTGATTGTTCGATGTTTAGAAATTTCTGAAAAAAACTATTACAACTGTTTTTCTTATTCTTATCTCTATATCGCTGAATATTAATTTTATTTTGGAGTTTCCTTCCTTTGGAGAGCACAATGAGTACATTTGGTTGCCTATGATGGGTCCTTATGAAGACCCTTTGATGGGTCTTATTCGTGATTTACCATGAATTCCTCGATACAATCTAGTAATCTGAACATTCCAATAATCCGGTACTAGTACATCTACTAGTACATCCGGCAGAAGTACTTACTCTTGTACTGCACACTGATTCTAGGGATTGATATTTCCTTAGATGCGCTGCTTTCTGTCAACACTGCCAAAAACTTTCCAAAAATCCGGTATTAGTACATCTACTAGTACCACTGAAATATATACTAACTGGAACGAGCGCTGCCTCTTGCCTTGTGCGGGCCGAGAGAGAGAGCATCACAAGGTGTCTCTCGTATCCTTCTGTCTTCGTCTAGTACAGTCCAAAAAGAAAACTAAATGTGTGTCCGACGTCCATTTTTCCTTGCAAATACAACAGTACTTTACCATTGTCTTTTTGAAAACAACTTTCATTAAGATATAAAAACTTCGGTTTAGAATATGCTCACCGATTGAACGATTTCACTCTCTTTCTTGATACAACTCAATACAACTAGCTTTTCGCTCTGACTGTATCACATCCTCCCCACTCTCGACTACACTGTTGGCTAGACAAGGTTGAAGGGAGGTCCTTGGGACCTCTCTCTCGGTTCGCACAAGCCAAGAGGCCAGCGCTCTGTCCAGTTAATATATATTTCAGTAACTAGTACATCCGGTAAAAGTACTTACTCTTGTACTGCACACTGATTCTACGGGTTGATATTTCCTCAGAAACGCTGCGATCCTGGAGGATCCAAATATGGAAAAATATGTAAATTTGGTTTAAAATGGTCCTTACTCAATTCCATTTAAGAACCTCTTTTCAGATTTTTTTCTATCGTTATTCATTTTCTTATAATAGAGCTGAGACATCGAGTTTTGCTCACCCTGTACATACATTTAAGTATATTCTCTGAAAATTTGAAGTTGATACTACATGATTATTTTGATGGGGACTTTTTTATGTTTGTGTCTCTCCGAGAATTTCATATCGGATAATAAAAAATATCCGTGGGAGATATAAATTCATGCACGTGATTATCATCTAAAAGACTTAAAATCTTTTAAGCGTGAGACCGAGGGTTGGAATGTCCCTAAAATCACGTGTGGCTTGAAGGGGTTTTATTACGACGGGTGGATGTCGTAATGGTAATTAACTATAAGAATTATTGGCTATCGCATGATAACCGTGGGACCAAGGGAGCGTAAAGGAATGTTCCTAAACACGTGGGTCGGTATGGTTTTTATTACAACAATGGAGTAAGGAAGTAAGTGGAGATTTGCCGTAAGTCAGGAGGAGATACCACAGATATCTAGCTTCGGCACCCCGTTTTTGCTAAAAACTCTTTCGCCAGTTACGAACCCCTCGGTTTTGGAAGTTCTTAGTTGTTCGGTACCCAGAGCCCGTGCCGACACGAGTAGCCCTGCCTGAGCAGTGTTCTTCCTTGTCCTAGACCTAGCACCACGTCATGTAACTTCCAGTAGTAGGAGTCCGCGATGGGCATAATCGAGTAATAATCATCGAATCATTTTAGAACTCAGAACTCGTGTGCATGTGTTATAAACGATCACTCGGACTTGTAAGAAATCTGCAGTGGGGACCACTAGTCGCAAATTCTAGTTTTTCTTAAAAAATAATTCAAACGTGGTGAAAATTAAATAGTGATTAGTGTGCAAATTAAATAGTGGTTAGTGTGAAAATTAAATAGTGATTAGTATCAATATTAAATAGTGATTAGTGTGAAAATTAAATAGTGATTAGTGTGAAAACTAAATAGTGATTAGTGTGAAAATTAAATAGTGATTAGTGTGAAAATTAAATAGTGATTAGTGTGAAAATTAAATAGTGATTAGTGTAAAAATTAAATAGTGATTAGTATGAAAATTAAATAGTGATTAGTGTGAAAATTAAATAGTGATTAGTATCAATATTAAATAGTGATTAGTGTGAAAATTAAATAGTGATTAGTGTGAAAACTAAATAGTGATTAGTGTGAAAATTTAATAGTGATTAGTGTGAAAATTAAATAGTGATTAGTATGAAAATTAAATAGCGATTAGTGTGAAAATTAAATAGTGATTAGTGTGAAAATTAAATAGTGATTAGTGGGAAAATTAAATAGTGATTAGTGTGAAAATTAAATAGTGATTAGTATGAAAATTAATTAGTGATTAGTGTGAAAATTAAATAGTGATTAGTATGAAAATTAAATAGTGATTAGTGGGAAAATTAAATAGTGATTAGTGTGAAAACTAAATAGTGATTAGTGTGAAAATTAAATTGTGATTAGTGTGAAACTTAAATAGTGATTAGTGTGAAAATTAAATAGTGATTAGTATGAAAATTAAATAGTGATTAGTGGGAAAACTAAATAGTGATTAGTGTGAAAATTAAATAGTGATTAGTGTAAAAATTAAATAGTGATTAGTATGAAAATTAAATAGTGATTAGTGTGAAAATTAAATAGTGATTCGTGTGAAAATTAAATAGTGATTAGTGTGAAAATTAAATTGTGATTAGTGTGAAAATCAAATAGAAATTAGTGTTAAAATTAAATACAAATTAGTGTGAAAATTAAATAGTAATTAGTGTGAAAATTAAATAGTAATTTTGCAATCGATTTCAACTAACTTACCGTTTAGATATAGACTTGAAAGTTTAAATATATATATATATATATATATATATATATATATATATATATATATATATATATATATATACATGTATATACATATATAAAGCCTGCTATGTAGAAGCTGCAGTGTGTAAACATCCGACTACATAACATTTACACATTTCGAAAAGAATGCGGACTGAGCAGCAGCGAGGCTGATCAAGGCTAACTGTATCTGCCATCATCAAGCTGTCTCATCGCAAACATTAAGATAAGCTAACTCCGCTGACTGCTAGATTGTAGATTGTAGATATGCTGGTGACGACTTGTACTGCGACCTTTATAGATCTATTGTACCCCACCCTCCTCCTCCAAGTGTTGGTGTACTTACCCATTTAGAGCGCCTCCTCTAATCCTGATTCCTTTAGGAATCTCAGGATCTGGGTGGGATTCAAGGCCTGCAGCTCCTCTGTGTTCAAGCAGTGAGCCCCAAAGTACATCTGTCTCTTGCGGAGTAATGCTCCGCAGTCTTTGAACAGATGTATGGGGGTTTCCTCTGCTGAGCCACAGAATCTGCATCCATCATCCTCCTCTAGGCCTAGGGCCTTGAGATGTTTCCTAAGTCTGCAGTGTCCCGTCAGGGCTCCTGTCAGAATTCTGAGCTTGTTCCTGCTTAGTTTCAGGCAAGCTGCCGTTCTCTTCTGGTTAAAAGATCCCAGCATCACTTTGGATTGCCTTAGCCCTGGAAGTTCTTCCCAGGTTTTCATCCATTTTCCTCTTATTTCTTCATCTAAACTTTTGCGAATGGTGTTCACGCTCATACCGCAAAAGGGTTCCGGACCTATAAAGGGGCTACTGGATCCCTTGTTTGCTAGGTGATCGGCTTCTTCGTTTCCGTCTATACCAGTGTGTCCTGGTACCCAGTATAGCGTTACTTTATTATCCCTGCCAAGCTTGTTCAGCTTCCCCACACAGTCCCATACCAGTTTGGATCTGATGGTGTATGAGCTAATGGCCTTGATGGCTGCTTGGCTATCTGACAGGATAGCAATTCGTTTTTTGCGGTACTTCCTGTCGAGGTTAAACTGTGCACATCTTTCGATTGCGTGTACCTCTGGTTGGAAGATACTTGGGGATGTTCCCATGGATTCGGAGTATCTGGTACGAGGTCCAAACACTCCTGCACCAGTGCCTTCCTTTGTCTTCGAACCATCTGTATACCACTTGATGGCATTTTGCTCTATGTGGTATGCTGAGGATTCGTCGCTCCAATCGGCTTTACTACTACACATTGCTGTGTAGTTTTTCTCGAAGTGGTATTTGCATACCATTTCGTCTTTTAGTACTTCCAGCCAAGGGATCTTGGCAGCGAGGCTGTTTCGGTCTCTGCTCCCGTTTATTTTGCCTCTGCCCATTCCTACCTTGCTGAACCTTACGATCGCCGATCTGGCGGCGCTCTCCACCACAAGGTGCAGCGGAGTCAGATCCAGCAGCAGCTTCAATGCTGCTGTCGGACACGACCCCATCGCCCCCGTGATGCAGACACACGTCAGTCTTTGAATCTTCTCAAGCTGTTTCCTCATAGAGGCCAGCTTGACTCTACTTCCCCACGCAACCGCCCCATAAGTGATTGCAGGTCTCGCTATCATGGTGTACATCCATCGCAGGATAGTGGGGTTACAACCCCACGTTTTTCCTACCAGATTCTGCACACCATTAGGGCGCGTTTGGCTTTACCTACCACTGCCTCAGCGTGTCTATTCCATAGGAGTTTGCTATCTAGTGTGATACCCAGATACCTTATCTCCTGTTGGTATTCTACTGCCTTCCCATCTATGAGTATGGGATGTAGGCAGTTTAGTTTTCTCCTTCTAGTAAATGGTATCACCGTGGTTTTGCTCGGGTTGAGTCTCAATCCCACTGTTTGACACCATCTACTAGTTACTTTGAGGCCTCTCTGAACAATTTCACAGAGCGTTCCCTCAAATTTTCCTCTGGCCATTATGACTATGTCATCGGCGTAACCTTGACATTTGATGTCTAGGTCGTTTAGCCTAACCAGTAGTTCATCAACTACCAGGCTCCACATTAGCGGTGATAGTACACCTCCCTGTGGGCACCCTCGAGTTGTAGAGATCTTAATGTTGTCTTTTCCCACTTGTGTCTCCGCCGTTCTAGTTCTCAGCATTTCTCCCATCCACTTTGAGATAGTGCTGTCCATACTCCTTCTTTCGAGGGCCGCCCTGACAGCCTCGTGTGAGGTGTTGTCAAAAGCTCCCTCTATATCCAAGAAGGCACATATCGCTACTTCCTTTATCTCTAGTGCTGCTTCTATTTCGTTTGTCAGCTGATACAGGGCGGTTTCTGTGGATTTCCCTGCTCTGTAAGCATGCTGACTCCTGTGTAGTGGTGCACCTACCAGCACTATTGTCCTAAGGTAATTATCAATTACCTTCTCCATTGTCTTTAACATAAAAGATGTTAGACTAATGGGTCTAAATGACTTCGGTTGAGGGGTGTCTTTCTTCCCCACCTTCGGTATAAATACCACCTTAGCCTTTCTCCATAGCTCCGGTATATATCCGAGCGCTAAGCTACTTCTAAAGATATTTAGAAGATACGGCATTAGTTCTCTCTCTCCCTTTTGTAGGAAGGCAGGAACTAGTCCGTCCACACCTGGGGCCTTAATAGGCTGGAAAGTACCGATAGCCCATCTGATTCGGTTTTCCGTACAGATGGACGCTGCCCTCTTCCAGTCGGCCCGACTTGGTTTCCGTGGTTGCATCAAGCCCTCGGTCTCCCTGTATCCTCTACATCCCGGAAAATGGGTTTCTAGTAGGAGGAGAGCTCTTTGCTCTTCATCCTCCGTGAAGGTCCCATCCGGTTTCTTGAGAGTGGTTGTCATTTCCACTCTATCCTTCGCTAATGCTTTGTGCAGTCTAGCTGCCACCGGCGTGGATTCTATGTTTTCACAGAAGGTCCTAAAGTTTTCCCTTTTTGCCCTTCTGATCTCTTTGTTGTAGGTGGTAAGCACCTCAGAGTATTCTAGCCAATTTCCGTATTGCTTGGCTTTGTTGAAAAGCCTACGTACTTTTGCTCTTAATGTAGACACATTTTTGTTCCACCATTTTTCGTCCTTATGCTCCTTCACGGTTTTTACCGGGCAGCTGGATTCAAATGCCGTGGTGATTGCTACATTTATTTCTCCTACAGCCTGCTCCAGCACGGTGTAGTGTTTGATACTACCCCGCACTGTCACCTGCTCTAGGTTTTCTTTTAGTTGGGAACTAAACATAGGCCATACAGTTTGTCTGGGGTTTCGAATGGGGGTGTTTTCCTCACTCGCTCCTTCCAGCTCAAACTCTATGATCCTATGATCTGACATTGAGGGCTCACTTGAAACCCTCCACTTTTTAATTAGTTTACTTACGTTAGCGCTACCTACCGTAATATCCAGTACCTCATTTCTGACTTTAGTGACAAATGTTGGTGTATTCCCAACGTTGTACACAATTAAGTTCCCTTTAATGAGGTATTCTAAAAGGTACTCACCCCTCTTATTAGTGTCCGTGCTGCCCCACATCTCATTGTGTGCGTTCGCGTCACATCCCAGGATGAGTGGCAGCCTTCTCCTAATACAGTGTTCCACCAGCTTTTGTACTTCAATGGGTGGTATGCTGTTACCATCGCCAGGGAAGTATGCTGATGCGATCACTACTTCGCGGTGGAGACCCTCGATCTTGATGAGGGCCTGAATCGGTACTAAATCCCGCGTTAAAAATTCTGAAAGACATAAGTAATTTATGCCATTTCTTACCATAATGCAGGTTCTAGGGGAGACCGCACGGCTGTCCCATACCAACTTACATTCCCTGTTGCTAAGGCACTCTGATCTTACCTCCGTAGGTCCAGGGTTCTTGAAGCAGCGCTAGCCCTAGGTGCTGCTTGGTGAACATCCTAGCCATCACAGCTGAAGCTGCTTTGGCATGATGGATGTTCACTTGGGCTATTTTGGTGCGCCTGCTGGTCATTCTTGTTTTGTGACAGGAGGCGGCAAGTCCTCCTCTGTCCCTACAAGAACATCTACCTCTGCCTCTGTAGACATGGCTGGACTGCTCATGTCTACGAGTGTGAGGTCAAGGTCGTCTTCCCGGGAATCCGGGCTGACTTCCTTGTTCTCTGTGTCGGTTAGGTCCCGTACACATGGATTATTTTTACTTTTGGAATTCATATAAATCCCACGAGTCGCAAGGGAACTAAAGGTCCACCACATCAGAGCCCCGCTTGATAGTGGTAAGGCTGAATACCCTCTGAGGTCGCCAGGTATCAGAGGGGCTCCGTAAGCGATGGCCGGTTGCCCTTGTCCATCAACCAGTCCCTTTGGCACGGGTCGCATGACACCTTGGGATTAAGGGTTTGGAAGTTCTTGGTTGTTCGCCCTCCGCCGAACGCCCCGACCGGAGTTGTTCCCGTCGTGACGTCCAACGGTATGTTGCGAAACTAAGCCCTCACACCGCGACAAGGTGACTTCCACGTGAGGGCCGCTGACTGCTAACTATAAATGAAAGCGTGGAGCGCTAAAATAAATTTACGTTATCTTCATAAACACTCCACGCTTTTATTTAAAGTCAACACGACAAGAAATATTTTCTCCTTTTTAGTGCATTTTAATAAAAACGTTGGTCTTAAAAAGCGATTTTTATATATTTTATTCGTTTGGTGCTTGTATGCCTGTTTTCCATGCCATCAATATTAGTATACGATTAAATCATTTTAGTATCAGATCCTAGGTTGTTTAGATTTTAGTTAGAATAGTAAAAAATCGTATGAAAAACAAAATTTTTACTTTTTTATGTTAAAGCATGTATATGTAAAGGTCAAGCAAATACATATAAAGATTCGTACCAAACTGTAATCGAAATCTTTGGACTTTGCTAGCACGCGATTGATTTACATTGTTTTTTAATTAATTGAAATAAAATAAAATGTACATATGAGTTAGTTATCTCTATAAAATTTGCGACAAGGGAATCAAAATCAAATTGCGAAATAAAATTTAGCAAAAATAATTATTTAACATTGAATTTAACATTAACCGAATTTGACCTTGCAGTTTTCACATAAAAGTTCTCATGTTGTCTGTTTGTGTTGTTTATTATAATATTGTTGTAAATATAATATATTGTAATAAATTTGTAACTCTTTCCGAATCTGTTAAAATTAACGATAAATAATTTTTTGTTTTTCTTATTTGTAGACTTGTGGGTATATTGTAATTTTTTTTGTAGATAATTCGTGAACGATTGCCTCAACAAAAGTCTCGTGAAGGGCTCGTATGGAATAATTCACCAGGAGCCCTCGTTACGCTACCAAACTTTTCAGATTCGCATTTAGATTTTCCATTTAATATACAGTCACACATGCATCGTTTTACTGCTGTAGTTTACTGCCAAATAGGTTCTGCAGTAGTACCATCATCACCCCTCTATCGATTAATAACAAACATAGCACGAAGCAAATACATTGCCAAGGTAAATATTATATGTTACAGATCATTTTATTTTTAAAACAAATAATTAAATAATTGCTTAATTTAAAATAAATAACATAGCCCAATAGAAATTATAATTCATAATTCCGGCGAATCTAAAATAGCCCCCAGATTTCAGCTCCTAGTTTTTGAGATAACTTTTGATGATCTTACATTAGGCACTTTTAGAATAAAATCATCTTGTTTTTAACTTATGTACATTTCACGATATTACGATTTATTCTAATTGTAAGTGCCAGTTAAAAAAGTGCCCAAATATACAAAGTAAGGTATTTATTTCATAATATTCACTTATCCTTATTTTTTATAAAAAAATCGGTACTTCGTACTAACGCCACCGCAGCTACAGATTTCAATAAAATGGATGGTTAGGTTAGGAAATAACGGAGCAGATAAATCCAGACCACATATCGCGCGGCAACGCGACCTCTCGATCCGAAATAAGAAATTGGATAAAGGTTAGATTAGGTTATATTGGAGCAGATAAATCCAGACCACATATCGCGCGGTAGCGCCACCTCTCGCTGCGGTTGCGTTAATACTTAAGTACCACAAAATATTTTATACGACTTTTTAGCATGGAGTTTACGAGGACAGTCTTGCTGAAACTTGCTCCAACAGTATTCATGGTGCAGCTATCCAATCTTCCTTGATATAGATGTTCATAGTTTTAATGTCTTCATGGAATCTTTCCCCTGTTCTCACTATAATCACCTAAGGTACCGATCTGATCTGAGGTGGAAACCGATCTTGTAATTGTGGAAGTAGTGAGTTCTTTATTTTATATGTAAGTCTCTATCTTATGATCCAATCCCGTTAATTGATGCGGTAAATTGTGGATCTTCTTGAGGACCGTCAAATATTCCGGCTTTCAGTTTCTCTGCTAATTACAATAAAATTACGATCAAGCAGCCAAAACAGAGTCCAACTTGATTTAAAGCCTTCACTGATTCACAAGCCCCAACTTGATTTGCAACGATAGAAATATGATTTTCTCAATCGCAACCAAATATTCGTTGATTTCGATTTGTTTTCCTTGAATCGTGACATTTCTTTAAGGACAATTTGTGTTAATCCAGTGCAGATCCTAAGCTCTGTTGTCTCAAACACATAAAACAAAAGAATATTTTATAAACTTGAACTAATGAACACCAAGCATTATATTCATTTATAATGAACATTATATATCTCGTTTCATAAGCCCCAACTTGATACGCAAGGCTTGAAATATGATTTTCTCAATCGCAACCAAATATTGGTTAATTTCATTTTGTTTTCCCTGAATCGTGACTCTTTCGAATCGTAATTTCTTTAAGATCAATTTATGTTAAACCATTACAGATTCTAAACTCTGCTGTCCCAGAGATATATAATACAACGATATTTTGCATATCCACTTTGCTGACCCAGGTGGAAATTTACCATTAAAATAATACAATTATAAAATTTAAATGTTGGCCTCGAAAGGTATCTATATGCTATTAGACCATGTGATTGTAATACATTTTTTGTAGATGTCTTGATAAAGGAAATAAACATTTCCGAAAGCTCGATTATGTAACAACGAGTTTTTTTTCACCCAACCTAAGGTTTAACTGCATCCTCCAACTATTCAGTCATAAAAACAATTATACGTATATATATATATATATATATATATATATATATATATATATATATATATATATATATAGATTAGATTAGGCTCCAAAATTTGGAGCTGTTTATGAAAGAAATTAACAGAAGAGCTAGCGACGTGTCAGGAGAAAGAATTGTCTTGGCAGGAGATTGGAACGTAAGGATAGGTGAACTCCAAACAGGAAATATAAGTGCGGAGGGTTCGAAGATAACGAGAAGATCGAAGGATAAGTTAGTTACCAAAGAAGGCAGAAAATGGTTGGAATGGGTGGAAGATAAGGAATGGAATGTAATTAACGGATGTGTCGAAGGAGACTGGAGCGGGGAATTCACTTATGCTGGTGGTAGAGGGGCATCGGTAATTGATTATGTAGTAGTCAATGAGGTAGCAAAAATGCGCATAATGAACATGCAAATAGGCGAGAGAGATGAGTCTGATCATTTTCCATTGGAAATAACGTGGGAAGGTAAAATCAGGACAGTGCCAAGAGAGAATAGTTATGCTAAAGTAGTCTCGGTTTGGAACGATAAAGCCATTGTTAAGTTCCAAAGCAATCTGGAAAGAATACCCCCGGGAGTCGGTAGTTTGCAGCATTTAATGGAAGTGGTTCGAGAAGCCATGGTTCGGGTCAAGATCAAAGGTGGAGGGGCTAAAGAAACATATATGGTTGACGATGAAGTCAAGGAACTTAAGAGGTCTGTGAGGAAGAAGTTCAAAAGGTGGAAGGAGGGCCAGGACTCGATGGAGGAATACAATAGGTGCCGTAAGCAGCTGAAGGAGCTGGAACTCCAAAAGAAGAAGGAGAGGGAAGCCGCACAGTTCGAGAAGTTAAAGGAGATCCACAATGAAGCGGATATTTGGAAAATGGTGTCAGCTTATAGACGAAAACAAGGGTGTTGTGACAAGCCGCTGGACCAGTGGAGAACCTACTTTAAAGAGCTTCTAACCAGTGGTGTGCCCGAAGAGTTCGGCGACGATACAGGAGGAGTTAATGGGGCAGTAATTGGCAGTGATGAATTTACGTGGGAAGAATTTACAAGTGTTGTGGATAGGCTTCCGAAAAAAAAAGCAGTGGGCTTGGACAGTATCCCGAATGAAGCGTGGAAGCATGCGCCGATACTCATCCAGCAAGAGCTTTTCAAAGAGCTAAACAAGATGTACAGAGGTTGTAAAAGGGTGCCGGAGAGCTGGAAGGAAGGCTTAATTGTACCAATATATAAAAGTGGAGATAGGGAAGACTTAGCTAACTACCGAGGAATAACGGTTATGGACTCGTCTTATAAAATCTATGCAAAGCTGTTGGAGCAAAAGCTTTTATGTGAGGAGGAAGATAAAGGCCTAATCCCAGATGTGCAAGCTGGATTTAGAAAACATTATAGTACGGTGGAGCACTTGGTGACGTTGAAATATATTGTGGAGAAGGAATTGGTTAAGAAACAAGGGAAGCTTTACGCTCTGTTTATAGATTTGAAGGCAGCTTACGACACTGTGAGGAGGGAGAGAATGTGGGAATGTCTGAGAATAAAAGGTGTAGCGCGGCAGTTAATCGAGAGAATCAGGGATTTATATCAGCATACCTGTTGCAGAGTGAAAGTAGGAGCGGAAGTTTCAGAAAGTTTTGAGGTTAGAATGGGGCTAAGGCAGGGTTGTCCGTTGAGTCCAATATTATTTAACCTGTACACGGCTGATTTAGAGAGTGTACTGAGGAAAGGTCAAGCTGGAGGGGTAGTAATTGGTAATAGGAAAGTTTGGAGTTTGGCTTACGCGGACGACGTTGTGATCTTAGCTAGTACGAAAGGAGAAATGTCAGAGATGATCGATCGGGTGAAAAGATTTTTTGAAAAGAGGAGACTGGTAGTAAATGTGAAAAAGACTAAATGGATGGTGTTTCGAAAGAGAGCGGGTAATAGGAGTGAATCGTTTAAGTGGGGAAGCAGCATAATTGAGCAAGTTAGCAGCTTCAAATACCTTGGGTTTATGTTTGGGCAGGATGGGTCCGCTAAAGACCATGTAAAATATATTTGTAAAAAGGCGTGGGTGGCTGCAAACGGGCTATGGAATGTATGGAAGGAGTGCTTGAACAATAACTTTGCAGCGAAAATGGTAGTGTGGAAGGCATGTGTGAGAAGTATTCTTTTGTATGGAGCGGAAGTGTGGGGAGTGAGAGAGGAGGAGAGAATTGAGAGAGTGCAGCTGCAGTTTCTAAAAATGGCCCTCAAACTAGACAGGTCCACGCCGACATACATTGTGCTGCAAGAAACAAATATGGTGAAAGTGTTTTCGCAAGCAGCAAGGAGGGTCGTCAAGTTTGAAAGGAAAGTGTATGGAATGGGCAATGAACGAATTGTAAAAGAAGTACTGAGAGTTGTAAGAATGGAAGGTTTGGGTATTCATAAGGTGACTAAATGGGGGAGTGAAAGGAAGAAGTTGTATGAAAGCTGCGGGTGGGCATACGGGGAAATTGCGAGAATGTTTGTGAGTGGAAGGAAGGTGGAAGAACTGGTATATGAAAGGTTAACCGAGGTGGAGCTGCAGAGTCGTCAGAGGATGATCGAGGGGAGTAATTTTCTACCTGAATATGGGAGCGTGCAAGTGTTCCAAAGGCTCCCGTTGTACCTTACAAGAGATAGACTTCCTCAAGCATTGATAGCACGGCACAGATGCGGGTCAGAGGAAAAGGGCAGGAGATACTGGATGGGCTCCCGTTTTAAACGATGTGAGATATGTGGGGAAGCTAGTGACGTGTGGGCGCATTGGGCTCAAAGCTGTGCAGGATGTCAGTGGAGCAGAGAGGAGAGTGTGGTAGTAGAAGACTGGGGCTCGTGTATGAGGGAGGACGGAGCGGGATGGCCCTTGATGAAAAGAGTGGTGGAGTTAAAAAAGAATAAAACTTTAGTTCTTTTACCATCTGGTGACGCGTGATTTTATTATTATTATTATTTGAGAGGAAATGTTGTTTTTGAGAGGATTAATTTTTTTTCTTTTTCTTTTTGTTTGTTTTCTTCTAGTTATTTATTATTTTTTATTCTGTCTTAGGTTGGAACGTGTGTGTAATTATTTGGTTAACATAGATGGTAGCACTGTTATATGTAAAACTGTAGTTGTTTATGCCAATAAAAGGAATCTAATCTAATCTATATATATATATATATATATATATATATATATATATATATATATATATATATATATATATATATATATTTATATATATATATATATATATATATATATATATATATATATATATGTATGTATGTATGTATATAGCGCAACAGACCTTATTACTGTCCGATATATCTTGGATTTGAGGTGGTGGCATTTTCTTGTCATATAGTGTCACATAGTACACCCGTGACCTCCTTCCACCGTATCCAGGTTGCATTTACTCTGGCTGTTACTTCATCAGTGAAGCTGCCATCACTCTGTAGACGAGACCCAAGGTACCTAGAGGAGTTGGTCATGAATAGATTTTCTCCACCGACTTGCATAGTACCGTCACTTGGATTTAACTCCAGATATTCCGTCTTTTTCACGTTTACACGTACAGCATACTGGGAGTGGCGGTTATTTCTGTTGCTCGCTGGAGACATCTGCAACCATTACATCACCCACATACAGAAGGGTCCAAAGGACTGATGGTGATGGTGTCCATGACAAGAACAAAGAGGGATGGTGATATTGCTGAACCTTGGTGGACCCCCAAATTTACAGGAAAGTAATCTAAGGTGCCAACAATATGCAGTGGTTTACTTCTCTCACGATGCTTCTCCATGAGCAATCGTGCTGCAAATATAGTAGTACTAGCTCTCTTGACAAATCTACACTGGTTGATGTTAATTTTGGAAATGTCACGTAGTCGATGATCACGTAGTGATGATTCTCTCAAAGATTATCATTGTATGTGAGGGAAGGCATATTGGGCGATAGCTAGAGCATTCTGCTTTATTCCTTTATTCTTGAAAATCGGTACCGTGATGATTGTAGTCCAGTCAGTAAGGATGTGGGCAGAGCAAACAAGCCAATAAATTGCGGAGGCTTGCAGTTCTTGCAACTTCCATAAGTCAGTGGGAAGATTTATAGTACAGGAGATCTCTGATTTCTCATGCGTTTGAAGGCAATGGCAACTTCCTCTGCAGTAATTTTGGGGATAGGTTAGGTTATAATTTGGGACACCTTCTGGGATTGGTGGATGCCGAAACTCTATATTTGAGATATCCTCAAAATGCTGCTGCTAGCATTTGAGAATCTCATCTTTGCTCTGTAATTTTTTGCATTCCTTGCTCTTTATGCACAAATAGTGTTCAATATCTTGTTCATTTTGCTCGGGCTGTGTTCAGGCGGTATATATCCTTTTCTCCTTCTTTGGTGTCCAATTTGAGGTAGAGATTGTTGTAGTGGTTGGTTATTGCTTCAGCGACGGCGTTCTTTGCCTCTCGTTTAGCAGTAACGTATCTTTCTCTGTGCTCGTCTGTCTTTTGTGCAAGCCAGGTTTTGAATGCTGTCTTCTTATCATGGACCATTTCTTGTACCTGAGCTGTCCACAACCATGTCTGCTTTTCAATATGGCGACTGCCCGGTTTTGTTGTACCCAATGTTTCTGCTGCAACAGCAGTCACTGACTTTGGTCCATGAAAAAATCCATGAGAAATTGGTCCATGTGGTGGCAACATTGTTGGAGTCCATAGGAGGAAATGTGATACTGCTAACCGATGTTGATTTCTGGTCTTGTAGTTTCCACCACTTTATTTTTCTCTGGTCGCTTGTATATCCACCTATCCTAGTTTGCGTTGTGGGGCTACACAGTCTGAAGGTATAACCTTCTCATCTGAGACTGATCGGAAGTTGCAAAGCCGTAACAGTATGAAGTCAATCTGGCTTCTATAGTAACCGCTAGTGTACTTTATGAGATGAATAGTGCGCTTTTTGAAGAAGGTGTTGCTATGATGAGGTTGTTTTCTTCCGCAAAGTTTTGGACTCGGCATCCGTCCTCATTTCTACTACCGTAGCTATTTCCACCATGACAACTGTAACCATCCTTATTTAGGCCAACATGCCCATTTAAATCGCCACATATGGGTAAGAAGTCTTCTCTGGACACAACAAGATCTTGAAGTTCTGGACAAAACTGCTCTTTCTCACTCTCATCACAGCCAGTTTGTGGTGCATAGGCACTAATGATGTGTAGCCGGCAATATGATCTATGACAACGTTCATGAGGCATGGCCTCGAATTTACCTCGGCTACTTGATCTCTTAGGTTGGCACAAACAACAATGGCAACCCCATTTCGAATACTCTCCATCGAGTTTCCTGAATAAAGGCGATGTCCACTTTCCGTCTTTTGAGCATATCAGCTAGTTTGCGGCTACGTCCCGTTAGAGTTCCGATGTTCAGCGTAGCAATATGTAGTGGCACTTCTTTACATTGGGCTAGCGTCTTTAGCTGATTCCGCCCTTGAACCAGTAGCCCTCGTCCATTTGGCACGGCGGTCGGGCGAGTCCGATGCGCGTCGCTACTGGGGGATTAGCTCGACCGGTCGCCCTAGCATTTATCGATACAAATGAGGTTGTCATGATTCATTTCAGTTGTCATTGTATATATGTATATATATATATATATATATATATATATATATATATATATATATATATATATATATATGTTGTATTTGAGGTTTTCGCGGATAGATACCTGTGTTGTATTGTTTTCTCGGGGATTCCGCGTTGATGCTGAGGGTTGGCTCTGAAAAGAACCGGATTCTCGACGTTTCGGCGAACTAACATTCGCCATTCTCAAGAGATATATGCGTCCGTGCGGGTTAACCATTAGACGCATACTTATGACGCAATATATATATATATATATATATATATATATATATATATATATATATATATATATATATATATATATATATATATATATATATATATATATATATATATACATATATATATATATATATATATATATATATATATATATATATATATATATATATATATATATATTTGTGTGTGTATGTGTGTACATTTGCAAAATGCTGAATTTTATTGACAACTATATACATTATTATTATATCAAAACTATAAACATTCTAGAATAATTATTATATATTTTATCTAAAACATTTTATCTAATCAGTGTAATTAATATTTTTCTTTATAATATTTTTGATACATATTATTTAAAAGGAAAAAGTAAATTTCACAATTTTACAATTTCTAAATAATATATTGCTAATATTTTAAGTACAGTATAATCTTGATAATCCAGCGGTTGGTTAATCGGGCACGTTCAGTAATCCGGCGCTCTTGGGAAACACGTGTCTTTTCCTTATGGTGCCCCGCGCCGGATATAAACTTCGCGCACAGTAGCAATAATGTCAAAAAAACACCATCGAGTGTTCTTGGAAAAAGGTCTGGCCAATACTCCCTGCTTTTAACTGTGAAAATACCATTTTCTGAAATATAATTGTACATAAAATTTTTATTGTTTTATTTTAATTTTCATAATCCGAATTTTTTTTGATAATCCGGCGGTTATGTGGACCCATATGTGTCGAATTATCAAGATTATAGTGTATATAGAAAAGCAGTTTTATTCAATTTTTCAAGAGTTCGTTAAATAAACATTTTGGAATTCTTTTTGTGGAAAAATAAACGAATTTTGAATACAATATTTACATATATTTACGTATATAACTGTAAATGATTTATGACAAATTAATTTGTAAAAACAAATAAATAATTGAAATTATAATCATAATAAGGTTCAATACCTTTTGATTGTCTATTAAATTTGCGATTTACTTGCGAATAAAAACTAGAAGATTATATGATATGATGATTTTAAAATTATTTTGTTTTATTAGATAATCATCGTTTGGTCACACGAGCATTCTCCATTGAAACATCATTGGCCGTCACTTCCACCTCATGTTCCTTTGAAGATATTGCAGTCTGTCCCAGATCTAATCAAAACAAGTATTTCACAACGTTTTTATCCACATCGTCTAATCAATACAACAGGTGTGTTATCTTTGGACGAAGACACCGTATTGACAACGGACGAAGTAGACTTTGCCTTTCAAGTTTGGAAACAATTCCCTGATCGAATTGTTGGATATCCTGCCAGATCGCATTATTGGGACGATGCGAAGGGCTCGTGGGGCTATACATCAAAGTGGACAAACGATTACTCAATTGTTTTAACTGGTGCTGCATTTTATCATCGTTATTACAACGTTTTATATACTGAATGGTTAAGTCCGTTATTGCACAAAACTGTTGAGCAAAGTCAGAATTGTGAAGATATTTTGATGAACTTTTTAGTGAGTCATGTAACACGTCGGCCACCTATTAAAGTAACTCAGAGAAAACAGTATAAGGAACAACCTTTGGCTGGCGGCTGGTCTCCTTGGAATGATCCCGATCATTTCATACAAAGACAAACTTGCTTAAACACGTTCGCTGCGGTATTTGGATACATGCCTTTATTACGTTCAAATTTACGACTAGATCCCGTACTTTTTAAAGACCCCGTTTCGAACAAAAGGAAAAAATACCGACAAATTGATCTTGTGGGCAGTTAGCTTAAATGATTCGCCGGAACAAAGAGAGTCAATAAATTAAAAAGAGCCCCCATATTTTGCATATCCCATAATATTCTAATGAATTCTAATAAATACTTTTGTAAATATATTTTGTATATAACACGACAGAATGTTCAATTATTAATTAAATTAATTAAAGAATAGATCAAATATCTCACACACACACACACACACACTCACATATATATATATATATATATATATATATATATATATATATATATATATATATATATATATATATATATATATGTATATATATTAGAGATGGGCAAAATCGAGTGACGATTATCGACTATTCGATTATTCTAAATCATTCGAGTTCTCGATTACTACACGTGCGGACGAGTGATGAATGATCACTCGGACTAGAGTTGAATCATTTGAATTATTCTGGATCATTCGAATAGTCGATTATCACTCATGCGCATGAGTTACGAATGATCACTCGGGAAGTTGAGACACGAAATATTTTAGTATTCGGCTGGAGTTGCGTGAATTTGTATCTAGTTATTAATGATCATTCGGACTGGGAATTCGGAGTTGAGTGTTAGTAGTCGTCGGCAGTGCCGAGATGCGCATAGTCGAATTATTTCGTATCGAGTTACGAATGTTCATTCGGACTGGGAAAGCGGAATCTGGCGTTAGTTGTCGTCGGCAGTGTCGAGATGCGCAATCGGATGACTTTAGTATTCGGAATCTGCAGGCGCCACCACTAATACCTTTGTTACAGGTTTTTTGTTTGAGAATGAGGAAACAAATTCTAGTTTTTGAAGTAGAATCTTTTAAGCAGTGATGGGTCACACTATTTTAAAACTTTCTAATAAGTTTTAGTTTGAATTTTTTAACAAAAGCTAGGTTGGTGATAAAGTAACAAAATTGAATTAAACAACCAAATATGAGTATTATGGATCATATTTAGAATTCAATATTATTTAAATTTATTTATTTTACTGCCATAAAATATGCTTACGATGGAATACGATTATCAAAGATTTCTTTACGTTTTTCTTCATCTCACGTTTGTTTATAAAATGCCCAAATGTTTGTTTAGAAGAAACAGCCGCTGGAAATGTTGAAACCTCTCTATAGAGGCACATGCATTTATAATATTTTTATATTACAATTATAGATTACTAGGATTGTAATAGAGTGTTGCAAAAATGCAATATTCTCTCTATACGCGTTAACTTCCACGAAAACTGTCCGAAAATGCGTCAAATTATTAACGAAAAATGCTGGCTTAATTTACATAAATTGCAGTCTACGGGTAATATTACAGCTACATGCAATAATAACTGATACAAATATTTTTTAGGGTAAATCGAGAGATCATTCGATTATGAAATCATTCGATTATGCCCATCACTAATATATATATATATATATATATATATATATATATATATATATATATATATATATATGTATTCTATGCGCGCGTGTGTGTGCGTGTGTGTATAAGTATTTAGCCGCCCATGTAAATTGATTATTATATATTTAATTTTTATTCATTCCAAAAACTATTATAACAACAAGTATTGTTACTTCTAATTCGGTTGTTTTTTTTTTTTCAAATCTACGATTCTTATGAATCGAGATTATACAATATAAATTTCTAAGTGATGAAACTATAATATCCTACATTTTAAAATCAATCAAGAGCATGATTAATAGTTGATAGTATCAATTTTAATTTATTTATTTTAATATATTTTTATTAAAACTATAAATCATTCATTATATTTTTATTTTTCAAATGACGTTCTAATCGATTTTACTGATTTACCCATTTAACCGAATGTTTTTTTAAGTAAAAAAATAGTAAATCAAGATACATATTTATTGAATATATTAAGTTCATCATATAACAGTATTTCGTTATTTGTACTTAATGCTGTAGTGGTCGTCAATTAAGTGCCATATTTCATAATAAAATTTTTTAAGCAATCAACTATTGTTTCATCTGTTTTAAAGCCACTTTATAGTAATAGTAACCAAATAAAATTTTCTAACATGCCTAACAAACAAATGCAAGTCAAAAAGTTTATTTAAAATATTTTAATCGATCAAAATATCATATTTATAATGATTTAATCCACATGTCAATCTACATGTTTTTAACATATTACAATACGTTATTTTAATATATAATTTGGACTTGAAACTCTTTCCTGGGTTATACACATAAACAGTGTCTGACGTTTTTAATTAGTTATAATCCACACGTTCACTTGTATATTTATTTATCTTAATAATTTTAATTTTTTTTTTTAAATTAATTGCAACAAAAATTCCATAGAAATAAAGCCTTACTAATTTAGTGGATTGCGCTAACAATGTTTTAAGTACATTGTTGTATGTTTATTTAATATTATTATTATATAGTGTATAATTAATATAAGCGTATAAAGTATGGGAGTAACTAATGCTATGCAACAATATTATGAAAGCGGTCTCCAATTCCTACTAATACTATTAAATTCCTACCCCAAAATTTCTCGAGTACCACTGATTGAGAATTTCCTGCTTTATTTTTATCATATGTTGTCCTGGGTTATAATAATTTAATTTTCATATAATATATAAATAATTCAATTAAAAATGATTGTATGTTTGTACAATTTTTTATGCAATGTAATATATAAGTTGGAAATAAACAAGTTTGTTTTATTTTCATTTTCGAGTACCCTTCGACTTTGGATAGTTGGTCGGCTAGTAGTATTTATATATAATAAATAAAATGTTAATTTCTTATTATAAATACAATGTTAATACATATTATAAATTCTATATAGAGGGGTTCAGGGATGCACCTGGCACCTTTTGTTGAATTATTTTCTCATTCGCCAGCCTGTTTAATAATAATAATAATAAAACATCTTTATTGTTATACTTATAAACACAAACATCTACAACTACAACAATTGGCCATCGACCCGTGGTCTTTCAGCCGGAAATGAACAGATATATAGAACATAAATTGAAAAAAAAAAAGACTTAATCGAAAAATTGGATGAGAATGAGTGAGTCAGTCGTCTTCTAAGGATTCAAGAAGAGTTTTGGAGGGGTATTGTCGGTTAGAATGTCTAGATGGACGTTTAATGCATAGTTCGTCAAGGATGTTGAACGTCATATGGTTGTTTCTAAGCTTTCTCCTAAGTCTGTCATGTCTGTCAGCTAGAGGAGGGACCCGGGTTTGTCTATAGAGATCTACATTGGAGGGGTTGTGGAGAGGGTTGTTAGGATGTCTGAGTTTGGTGATGAGACGTAATGGGATTCGCTCTGCGACCTCAAGGGTTCGTGTACATTTATTATTGGTGGAGGTAATTACGTGTCCATAATCGAGAATGGGACGACAGATAGATTTGTAGATTTTCGCCGCGGTCTTTATGGAAATACCCTGGTTGCCATTCGTAAAGGCTCTAAAGTGCTTGCATCGTTTAATTATCTGGGACTTCCGTAATTTGGCGTCGTTATTGAATTTGTGTTTCGAGTCAATAGTTAGTCCAAGATATTTAACGCTGCTGGAGGGCCGTACGTCGGAGGAGCCTGTGTGGATGCGAGGTGAGTTTGAGGAAATTTTGTGGTTAGGGATGAGGAGTTGGCATTTGGAAGGATTTGGTGATGATAATCTCCACTGGTTGAACCAAGCGAGAGTGTTGTTGGTGAGTTTTTGGAGTAGGTCGAAGGTAGATTTGAGGGAGTTGCTATGGGAAATCAGTGCAGTGTCGTCAGCGTATTGTAGTATGTAGGAAGAAAAGTCAATGTGAGATTTGTCTAGTTGATTGTAGTTGTAAATGTCGTGACAGTATATATTGTATAGCAGAGGGGAAAGTGGGGAACCTTGAGGGAGACCTTGCAGAGGGGAAAATGCGGGAGAAGAGATGCAGTTGATTTTTACTTTTGAGGATCTGTTAAAAAGGAAACTTTTAATTACGTGGATTAGGTAGGGAGGGACATTAATTTGCGACATTTTGAACAAAAGCCCGGCATGCCAAACGCTATCAAATGCTTTGTTGATGTCCAAGAAGAAGGCTGCGGATTTCTTGTTTTGGAGGTGTGACGCTTGGATATTGTTGGTTACGATGAACAGAGGATGGATAGTGGAATGGAAGGGCTTGAAACCGAATTGATATTTGGGAATGTGGTCTGCAACGGAATTCCATAATCGGGTTTTAAGGATATGTTCGAGGATTTTGCCAAGAACAGGGAGGAGAGAGATCGGACGGTAACTGCTGGGAATGGATTTATCTTGACCAGGTTTAGGGATTGTGACTATTGTGTTCATTTTCCAGCAGCTAGGAAAGGTACATTTCAAGAGGCAGAAATTGAACATTTTTGTGATAAAGGAGTGGATGTCTTCGGAGAGGAGTCTGATGAGGTGTTTGGTGACTAAATCGGGCCCAGGGGAGGAGTTTTTACCGTGGAAGAGGGCAGAAAGAAATTCTTCCAGGGAAACTTCATCAATGTTATAGGGGTGGGTTGTCTTAAAGAAGTCGTTAAACCAGTTATTTATTCTGTCAAAGTTATGTTTGTCAAAGTCAGGAGAGTCAGAAGATGAAAATGATTTTTTAAAGTGGTCTGCAAAAAGTAGAGCCTTGTCTGAGTCACTGGAGTAGGTTAGATTGTTAAATGAAAGGTCTGGAATATGAGACGTCGGTTTATATTTCGATAGCTTTTTAATCTTGGTCCAGTAGGTTTTTCCCTGGTCTTTTTCTATTTCCTGGCAAACAGAGAGCCATCTGTGGGAGCGGAACTGTCCAATGAGTTGATGGATGTCTTTGTTTAGTCTGTTTATTTCGGTTTTGATGTCGGGATTTTCTGTTTGTCTGTAGTCTCTGTATAATTGTCTTTTAAGTTTGATGAGTTTTAGGATGAAGGGGGGAAGTTGTTGACGGTAGAATTTGGATGACAATGGAGGTGAGTGTTTTATTATTGAGTCCGTCACAGTTTTTTGAAATTCGGTAATGATGTCAAAGTTCAGCTCGTCGGAGTTTATAGAAGAAATATAGTTTTGGATATCAAGGTTAACCTTGGGAATGAGGGTTTTCTTTAGGTTGGGTACAGAGACAGGTATTTGAGGTAGTGGGGCATAGTCAAGGAGAATTGAAAAGGATATAGCTAGGTGGTCGGATCCCAGGTCAGGAGTTAGGATGATATCTACGATATTGTTGGTAAGGTTATTGGTATGGAGGATCAGGTCAGGAGTGGAGTCTTTGTTTAAAGGCATGAGGAAAGTAGGATTTGTTTGCCTGCGGATAAAATTAGAGTTATCAAGGAAAGAATTGAGGATACGGATTTTTGATTTGTTACAATTGAAATCCCCGATGATGAGAGAATATTCATACAATGCTGCCATTGTCAAGATATTCTGCTCAACAACGGAGTGGGGATGGATATAGACTAGGAAAATATGCAATTTGTTATTATAAAAGGGAATGGTGAAGTGGATGCAGTCGTTGAGTGGGTTATTTAAGGAAGGCGGATTGGCTTTGCCGGGATGGAATTTGGGGTTGATATGTGCTAATGCACCGCCCCTGGACCTATTTGTCAGTAAATGTTCATGTTTTTGTATTGTATTCCAGTTTTTGTATGTAGTATTAGTGTTTTGTCTCGTCTTAGTCTCGACAAAGAGGTGACAATCTGTGTTATTCATTTCCGCAAAGTTTTCAATCAACGAACGTTTGTTGACATAACTATTGATGTTTGCGTAGACAAATCGCATTTTAGGCATCGATATTGATAATGGATTGTGAGAGGTCTTCAGTGGGTAGTGTTAGAGTTTCGGAAGAAGGGCGGGAGAGGTCAAACATAAGGATGTACATGCGGTTACCAGAAAAGAAGGCATGGGTATCGATTAGGAAGTCGGAGGAGAAACGAAGGTTAAGTTTTTTGAGTAGTTCAGCGCGATTATTTTGAATGGGGTCGTTTATTGTGGTCAAGTAAGTATGGATGATATAGTCGTGTGTGCTTATAGGTGAGTGTATGTGTGTGCTTATGGGTGAGTATATTGTAAGTGATTTCAGGGGGGAGGTCTGCAGATTTTTTGTTTGAGCTTCTAATGGTGACATTAGGAATTCCCTCGATGGGCGCAGTTGGTCGGTTCGGGCACTTATGTGACCAGGCTTCGTGGTCGGTCCGACCACACGAGGTGCATTTAACATAGAGGATGGTTGTGCATTTATTAGTGTCGTGTGGACCACCACATTTCCGACATTTGACGGGGACATTGCAATGTTCGGTAGCGTGTTCGAACGACTGGCATTTGTTGCAAGGTCGGGGGATGGGCGGCGGTGGTGTACGTGGGGAAATCGGATACAGCCGATTCATAAAAAACAGGCCGCCAGAAGAAATCAGGGCCTCGAACGTATTTATATCAGATGTTATAATTCTTATGAGCCTGGTGGGATTGTTTGTTGCCTTAGATATGATACGCTTGCAGTATCGGAAGTTGTATTTCAAATCCCTCAGGTGGATGGCTAATGATTCATCACTGATCTCGTATTCAACGTGCTCAATAACTGCAGAGTATGACTCGTTTCTCGTAGAGGACGAGGATAAAAATGGGGTTCAGGGAAGGAGTTTGTAAGAAGCTAGAGATTTATTTGAGGAGAGAGTTTGAAGAGCGGTGTTTGCCTCTAAGTCAGTTTTTAGGAGAAATCCAGAGGAGGTTTTGATTAGAAGGTCTTGATTTTTGGGCTGTTTCGAACTGTTTGCCAGATTGTAGAAAGTTGGATGCGTGTGGTAGACGGATTTGTGGGGGATAATGAGTAAATGAAGTTATATTGTTTGAAAGGTTTACGAGTGTTTAGCGAAGTAGAAGTTGAAGGTGAGAATTGAGGCGCTGGATTACCAGAAACGTGTGATGTTGAAGTGGAGTATTGTTCGGCTGTGGCGGCTGATGTGGTGGCTGAGGTAGAAACCAGTTGTTGCGGCTTTTTGGTAGATGCTGGTTGAGTGAGGTTTTTGTTGCTGAGAGGTACGACTTTTTTGGGCCGTCCTCTCTTTCTCTTCTTCGTCCATTCTTCGTCCTCATCGGACATAATTGAGGTCTCGTCCGTCAGCATTTATGCCAACGGAGAGTGGGTATAAATATTGTTGAAATATAAATACCAAAGTATTTGTAGCACACACAGTTTAAGAGAAGATAGAGAAAAAAACAGCTTAAGTGATAGCAATTTATCGAAAGAGATAACGGACAGATTTTAGATACGTCTGTGCGCGTTAAAGTCTCGACAACCTGCCTATGGCCAGCCTGTTTAATTTTATATATTTTAATTTCTATGTACAGCTAGTTTCCGTTGCGGAAACATTGGATGTTTTTTAAAAAGCTTTAATTACTCACAGTACAAGAATTCAGTGAATACTGTTTAACCGTTAAGGTCATACAACCAAGTAGTCAGTCATCCTACGCCTACCGGCCTAGGCGGCCGGTGACGATTTGGTGCAATGGCAATGTAGTTATAGAACTATTTTTCAATTACATCTTGGATTTTTTGTTCTCTCGTTCAATTTTTATTTTATAAATGTTTTTATAAATTAAATTCTGTGGAATAAACAAAATAAATCATTTTTTTGCATAATGTTTAAAAATAAACACTTTCCAATTTAATTTTTCTAATTTAACTTATTACATCTGATATTTGGATGCTTATTACATCTGATACTTATTACATCTGATATTTGGATGACTATTACAAGTATTCTTTTTACAATGTATACAATATTGGAATACTCCCCTTTCACTTTCACATCAATGACATTGTTTTAGGCCAGTGATTCCCAAAGTGGTCTATATAGACCCCGAGGGGTCTATGACAACCTGCGAGGGGTCTACGTCAGCGAAAAAAAAAATTACCACACGATAGTGGATCTCAACATACACTGATAGTACCTATTTACTTACATTGTACTATCTTATAATATAAAGTCATATACATTATTTATAAAAGTACCTATGAAGTAAAAAAAATATTATATATGTTTATAAAATTGTGTAAGTTGTAGGATGTAGGCATTCGCTTTGTAGTCGCAATACATTTTGAACTTGAAAAACCTGGACCTGTTCAATTCGTCACTCTATAAATACGAATGTGAGACAAATACGTTTGTTCGTTTCCTGAATCTTGAAAAGGAAAGTGCTAAGAAAATATTTAAAAAAATATAAACTGGTAGTTTATCACACAAATTATAGTGAATCAGTGTTATTTTGTTTGAGAGTGCCGGAGAAAAGTAAGTACATTATTTTTTATTAAATTTTAGTTTTGTACTCATAGTTAGCAAAGATAGATAAATTACGCCAATCATGACTTCAGTTATTAGTAGTTTAATATTCAAACATACTTCTACATACTTCTCTATATTAAAATTAAAATTTTGTATTATTGTGTGGAAGTGGAACCAGTGAATGACAGTGAGTGGAACTAGTGAATGAATGACATGTATTCGTTGTATAATATTTTATTTTAACATTTTTTATCAATGTTACTTTCAAAATTCCTTAAAGTTCCATCATATCATAACCTTAAGGACGTTCCCAAGAAAATTAGTTTTTTTTAAATTCTTTTGTAATTTTGAATACATATAGTTAAAAGTACCCTTTACCAGTAGAAATTTGTTTAAATAGTCCTTGCGGTGGAAAATTTGTAAATATTGACGGTTAAAATTTGCATGTTTAACATGTAAACCATACCCGGATTGATGTTCTCACACACATTTTATTAAATATCAATAGTAATTTTCTTGATATTCTTTTGATAAACTGAGAATCAGTAAATGAAGATATAACAAATATCTTTCTGTAAAAATAACACTATCAAGCGGTATTGATTTTGTTATAATATTGTTAAAAGCCAAGCACTTTTGATGGTTTTCATGTTTACTTCTATAACTTGAAGAGTGGGAGATGGCGACTTGGCAACGTTACATTGCGCGGGAGTTTAAGAAACAAGTCTCCAATCATTGAACTGTATAGTCAATGTCTCCAAAAAATGCGAGTAATTTACGGATATAGGTTAACTGTAGGTTTTTGAAAATAAAAAATGTGAAATATAATTTTCATAAACACTTTTATTAACATCAAATGAATATACAATCCTAACAATATATTAATTTTTTCTTAGCAACTAGTAATTTCTTATTACTTATTTTGGCTTTGAGCTCTTGAGCTTTGGCTGATTTTTCAAAAAGTCTAATACTTTTGTAATAATATTTTTATTTTTTGTTATTCGCGCCTTGTTATCATCTAATTTTTCCGAAAATAATTTAACAATAGCATTTTCACCTTTTTCTTAATATATCTTTTTTAAATTATCACATGAAATATCATTTAGAGCTAGTTTTTTGCACATGTTGATAGAAATAATATCTTTTAATTCAGCCAACATTCGTAAATTTACTCTAATTTTATCTGACATAGATAATTCTTGTAAATAATAATCACTTCGTTTGTACGAATTTAATAAATTACTTTGTAATTTTAATTTGTTTATCAAATTTTGTAGTATCACAACATCATAAACGGCATCGTGAAATTGCTGATTATCATCACTAGGTTCTAAAAAATCATTACTTAAAGTTTCTAATTTAAATTGACCAGCACCTTTTCTATCAACTAAGACGGTTCGGAATAAAGTCAAAGTATCCGCAAACCCTGAAATCAAATCCAAAATTCTAGGTACTTTTGCATTCGTTATTGCTCGTAAAAGTCGTGGAACGTCAAACCGGGCATTATGAGCAACTAACAAACAATTTTTTTGCCCATTGCATAAATTAAATAAAAATTGTTCGAAAGATTCCAAAGCATAGGGAATTTTGTGGGTTTCAACTTTTTTACCTTTATAGTTTCCATGTTTCTGGTAAAGTTGAGTAACAGCGCTTGCTGATGGTGACATCTTGGTCTTAGTATTTACGTTGATGTTAAAAATTTTACAATCACAGATAGCTGCAATTTGTCAAATATGCGCATTTGCAGCAAATCCCGTGGTTTCGATGTCAAAATACACAACTTTTGTATTATCTTGTAGTGTAATACTATTATTGTAATTATCGCAGTCATTTGGTATGGAATTAATTAATTTGTTCATTCCACAATTACTTTGATATGTAATACCTTCATGTCTTTCGGTATTTTTCCTCAACAGCTCCCTTTTTTTTTCTTAATTCAATCCGTCTCAGTTTTTTGGCTTTAGACGTACTTACTAATCCTCGCTTTTTACACTTCAAATCACTACGATGAACATAATGGACTGTGCGGGATCCAATAGAAATATTTAATCTTTTTAAATATATAGTATTTAAAATACTTGCTTCACTGTCATTTTTAGTACAAACAGTTTCAGCTACTCTAATATCACAAGCACTACTTGTACTTAGACATTCATTTTTGTGGGCTTTATTTGCCACAATATTATTAAAACTTTCGTTACTTTGACTTGAAGCTGCAATGGAAAATTTATGAGAATTTGATGCGTATTTCTGAAATAATCGTACTAATTATTCATACAAAGCTTCATCACATAAGTTCAGTGTGTGTTTTTTGTTTGGATTGCACCAATTACCACAATTTTCATGTCTACTAAAAATGTGATCAGGTATTTGAATTAAATTTATCGCTAAATTTCGAGAATTTCCCTTATTTTGTGACACAGCGTAGGAGAAGCATTTTTTTATATGAGGAATAACATCTTTTTTACTTAATTCTTTAAATCTATCCCTCATTTTATATAATTCACCACCAAAGTTCTTCGATAAGTGATTTTTATCAGCTAATTATGAAATCTTACTGTAGGATTATCTGCTCGTACTGCAGCAATCATAGAGCTATCCTCATCTCCTATAATGACTAGTACTTGTAACCCAGCTTCTTTCAGGATGTTGCTAGGATTAACAAGTTGAACCCCCGCGTCAGCTTCCATAGCCTTAGCACTTCCATGGAAGTTCAATCGGCAGTCATGGTCTTCTTTTGCATGTCCCATATCGCATTTCTTGCATTTTCGGTTTCTTGTCGCATAGTCTAAAATTTTCCCGGATAAAAAACCTATAATTGTGCTATAGCCGTTCAAGCTATCGTAGCTGCGTCCATTGCCTCGTTTTGACCAACCCATATCAAATGAAACTATGATATTAATTATTTCACCTAATGCATAATCGAATAAACAATCATTATTCTTCGAAGAAAGAGTAAGGATGTCTAACTGAAGGAAAATATCTTTGGTAATTTCCGCAGGTCTGAAATGAAAATTATTAAAATTATACAAGACTTTTCAATAATCTTTTCTAATTTCAATTATCTTTTGTACTACAAAACTTTTCAATTTTAGTTTTGAATAAATTAGGACTTACAACGTATCGCGTAATTTCTTGATATTTTCTATCACCAATTGTTTTTCTTTAGAAGCAGCTCGCTTGCAACTTTCCCTTGCTTCTGATTTGATTGCTTTACCAAGTATATCCTCATACTTTTTATAAACGTAATCACTTATTCGAGGTAAATTAGCGCAAGCAAGAATTTTATTCAAGCCAGTATTTCCTACACCAGCATGTATAGCTCCTGGAGCATGAAAATAATAACTATTATTACAATTTCGATACGTTAGAGCAGGGGTCGGCAACTTTTCTCTGACGGAGGGTCATTTTCAGCGGGCACAGTCAGATGTTTTGTAATGTAATATGTCGCTTAAATAGTTTTTTTTTTAATCGAATAGGTATAAATATTATTATTATAATCAATATAAAAGAAGGAAGAAAAAATAGTAACAATTTTACTGACATGCTATTATAACATCGGAAAACAAAAGTGGAGACATTTCTTATAAAAGAAAATAAAACTCCAAATATATTAAAAACTACTTATTTTATTTAATACAAATAACATTAAAATCGGCAAAAGTCGGCAATGCGCGACCCGCGGGCCACGTATTCCGACCCTTGCGTTAGTGTATACCTACATATATTTAAATATAATACCAAACTCGCAATAACAAAAACTTTATCAATAATTATATTTATTATTTGATTTAATTATTCAAAAATTTAAGTCCAATAATACAAATTTACCTATAATTCTTCTTCTTAGGGTGCCATACTAGTGTTCTAGCGTAGGCGACCTCTCGCGCATACTTGTGGAATGCATCGTCACACTCATATGCGGGACCTTCAGTTTATCGCCGTTTCCGAACGGCACTATTTGAGAGGTTTTACTAGGCAGAATTACTCGTGGTAGTTTGCCATTGCTTTCCACGAGGTGGCCACAGTATAGTAAGTTTCACATGTTATTTTGAAATCAATATGAAGTCCTATTCTTCTGAAATCTCTTAATTTTTCTATGTCTAAGAGACTTTTGCAGCTTGTACATTTGAGGTACTTAGCTAATTCGCTCATTCAAACAATACAATTCTCATCGGGGATTTCACATTGAGCTGTTTCATTCAGTATGGATTGAAATTTTCGTTTTTTAGCCTCAGACATACCCGCGAGAGATTTAGCTATTGCATCACTTGTCTTTTTTTTAACAAATCTACCATTCTTCAATCGAGAGATCATCATTAATATATTATTTGCAATATGCAATTTTTTTTTCAAAATATCGAAACGCTACGCATGTCAACAACATAAAAATATAGAGTTAGAATGCCATGTTGTCGGATCGGAGAAACGACGCAACGAAAGTATTTTAGAACTTCTACGCAGATAAGCGGCAACCAAAAAAACACTGCACCTCAACTATATTTTATAAAGCGGCACGACTGCTGCTTGGGAACGTGCTTAAGTAACATTCATAACATTCCTCTTCTCACATTCATTTATAATGGCTGTACGCCTATGCCTGCCATTAAATATAAGACCATACGATTTAAATTTGACTTTGATTTTTTAATATACAGCTGCTGGACTTTATGTCTTATTTAAATAGATTAATTTTGCCCACAGAAGACTGATGCCATGTCCGAATCTAAAAAGAAATGTAGACAGTAGAGTGTTGATTATTTGAAGCTTGGCTTCATTCCATCATTGTCGGACAAAGAATTGCCTATGTGAATTTTATTCAACAAAGTTTTGGGCAATGAAGCTATGAAACCATCTAAGCTGCAGGATTATCTGAGAAGATGTCACCCTGACAAAACAGATAAAGATTTGAAATACTTTCAAACACTCAAAGATAAACTTCAGAAGAGACCCACGCTGGACAGAATGTTCGCTTCGACGTGACAAAGAAACGATGATGGTTTGCGGGCGTCTTACAATATCTCGCTACTTATAGCAAAATCCGGAAAACCGCATACTATCGGAGAGAAGTAAATTTTGTCAGCCGTTGAAGAGGTTTTAAAAACTGTTTTACACAAACCTGCATCTGATATCATTAAAAGAATTCCCTGAAGCAACAATACTGTTGAAAGACGTATTGATGAAGTGAGTTCTGATATTGAAAGGTTCTTGTGTAATTATTTGCAAACGACCCATTTCTCTATACAACTGGTCGAGTGAACTTTACCTGGTAATGCAGCATTATTATTGGCATATGTTCGTTTTATTATGAATCAAGAAATCTACAAAGAACTGCTCTTCACAAGAACTTTAACAACCGACACTAAAGATGAATCAATATTTCATGTTTTGAAGGATTACTTCATTGAAAAAGCAATCCCTTTATCAAATAAAGTATCAGTAGCTACAGATGGAGCACCAGTAGGGAAAGATAGTTCCTTCTATTCCCTCCTCACTCCTCGCCCCCACCACTACCCCCGCTACTACCCCACCACTACCCCCCACCCCTAGACCTTAACCCCTAAGACCTTAACCCCTAGACCCTTAAACCTATGCTCTAAATTCATAGTCATATCAACAATTAAAACTGTATCCCTGCGATCAATCTGGAAAGGTTTTCGCAGCAAGGATAATCTTGGAAGTCATAAGGAAGTAAAAAAATGTACTACAAATACACCGTTTGCTATTCAATTTTCACAAGAAAAGATAGCGACATATGAGAAAACATAATAATGGTGGGAAGAAGAGGAGTCTAGATCCTGAATATTCACCCTAAACCTGAAGCCGGTGAAGCCGGGTCCAGCAGAACATCATCCAAGCTTGTGTCAGCTATAGAATTGATGGTTCAGGGATTGATGTAGATAGCTTTATTAGTAAATTGAACAGCCGTTGTACGAGAAGCCGCATTCTATCCATACACTTTACGTCCACTTTTCCGTCCACCGTCCACTTTTTTCGTCCACCGTCCACTTTCCGTACATTCCGTCCACTTTCCGTCCACTTTTTCCGTCCACCGTCCACTTTCCGTCCACTTTTTCCGTCCACCGTCCACTTTTTCCGTCCACCGTCCACTTTTCATCCACTTTAATTAGCTTTTAAACAGCTTTTTAACAGCTTTTAATCAGCTTTTTAATCAGCTTTTAAACAGCTTTTTAATCAGCTTTTGAACAGCTTTTAAACAGCTTTTTCAAGTGGAAAGTGAATGCAGGTGGATGAAAAGTGGATGAAAAGTGGATGTAAAGTGGATGCAAGTGGATGGAAAGTGGATGGAAAGTGGATGGAAAGTGGATGCAAGTGGATGGAAAGTGGATGGAAAGTGGATGCAAGTTGATGCAAGTGGATGGAAAGGTTATGTGTAGCGTGGGGCCACATAGACCTCACACCCTCTTAAGCGTGGGGTCACATGGTTGGGGTAGGTTACAGATGTTAGGAATGAAGCGCCATTGACGCGCGCTTCATTCCTAACCTATCCCAACTAATCTAATGCTAACCTACCCTAATGTTAACTCCACTTTACATCCACTTACTATCCACTATCCACTTACTATCCACTTTACATCCACTTTCCATCCACTTGCATCCACTTTACATTCACTTTTCATCCACTTTTCATCCACCTGCATTCACTTTCCACTTGAAAAAGCTGTTTAAAAGCTGTTCAAAAGCTGATTAAAAAGCTGTTTAAAAGCTGATTAAAAAGCTGATTAAAAGCTGTTAAAAAGCTGTTTAAAAGCTGATTAAAGTGGATGAAAAGTGGACGGAAGAAGTGGACGGTGGACGGAAAAAGTGGACGGTGGACGGAAAAAGTGGACGGTGGACGGAAAAAGTGGACGGTGGACGGAAAAAGTGGACGGAAAGTGGACGGTGGACGGAAAAGTGGACGGTGGACGGAAAAAGTGGACGGTGGACGGAAAGTGGACGGTGGACGGAAAAAAGGGACGGTAAGTGGACGGAATATACGGAAAGTGGACGGTGGACGAAAAAAGTGGACGGTGGACGGAAAAGTGGACGTAAAGTGTATGGATAGAATGCGGCTTCTCGTACAACGGCTGTTAAATTTACCAATAAAGCTATCTACATCAATCCCTGAACCATCAATTCTATAGCTGACACAAGCTTGGATGATGTTCTGCTGGACCGGCTTCACCGGCTTCAGGTTTAGGGTGAATATTCAGGATCTAGACTCCTCTTCTTCCCACCATTATTATGTTTTCTCATATGTCGCTATCTTTTCTTGTGAAAATTGAATTGCAAACGGTGTATTTGTAGTACATTTTTTTATTGTTATCACATACTTCCTTATGGCTTCCAAGATTATCCTTGCTGCGAAAACCTTTACAGATTGATCGCAGGGATACAGTTTTAATTGTTGATATGACTATGAATTTAGAGCATAGGTTTAAATATCAATCGCGTTCCGAATATAAATAATTATCAATGCTAACAACCGACCGCGCTCGAGGTGTATGTTAGTAAATTTATTGTAAACAAAACGCCCGAACATCTGAATGTATACAAGTTGAAATACGAAAATGCTGACTCGGTGAGACACAAGGTCAACGGTAATTATTTGTTCATTAGTCAACCAATCAGAAGCGAGATAATTAGTTTAGCATCTACTGAAGGTGAGGCGGTCGGGCGGCATCTCCCTTAGGGTACATGCTAGAGCCGTTCTGACACCAGATTTTATTGTCAAAAACTAGGTCAAACTCTTAATAGGATAAACACATTCAGGAAAATGTTGTTGGGAGGAGGGTCTGAGGGTGGGGTCTGGGGGGTTGGAAGGGGAGGTCTGGGATTGTGGGTTGTGTTCAAATCTCACGCATGCGCAATAGAAATAGTGGGGTTAAGGGCGGGGGCGGGGTCTTGGGGTTGGAAGTTGGGGCTAGGGGCGGGGTCTTGGGGTTGAAAGTGGGGGCTAGGGGTTGGGTCTGGGGGTTGGAAGTGGGGCTAGGGGGCGGGGTCTGGGGGTTGGAAGTGGGGTCTGGGGGTTTGGAGGTGGAGTTTTAGGGTGAAAGTGGGGGTTGGGGGGCATGGTCTGGGGCGGGGTCTAGGGGTGGGGTGTGTGGTCTGAGGCGGGGTCTAGGGGTTGAGCTAGTGGTGGGGTGGTCTGGGGCGGGGTCTAGGGGTGTGGTCTGGGGCGGGGTCTAGGGGTGGGGCTAGTGGTGGGGGTGGTCTGGGGCGGCGTCTCGGGGTGGGGGGTAGTGGTGGGGTAGTAGTGGGGGTAGTGGTGGGGGGGCGAGGAGTGAGGAGGGAATAGAAGGAACTATCTTTCCCTACTAGCACCTGCCATGGTTGGACGTTATCGTGGATTGGTAAGCTATTTAAAACAAAATGTGTCCGGGGTGTTAGCAATACATTGCGTCATCCATCGACAACATTTACTTGCTAAAAAATTGAGTGTTAGATTGCATGAATCTCTTCAATTAGTCATTGATGCAGTAAACCGAATCCGAAACAACGCGTTGAATACGCGGTTATTTGCGCAGTTGTGTTAAGAAAAGGACGAACACTTTCATCAGTTACTCCTTTACACTGAAGTACGCTGGATGTCGAAAGGCTTATGTAAATTTAATATGGTTAATTTGCAGTTACAAGGCGACTGTCTAAATTTGATTTAAACAAAGTCCATCTTATCAGCGTTTCTTGCCAGAGTTAAACTAATGAAGCAAAATATTGAACGGGGCGAATTTTCCCAGTTCCCCAATTTGTCACAGACAAACTGCCAGGAAGACGACGTTTCAACCTACGTTCAACATTTAAATGCCCGCTATTCAGATTTTGAAATTAGGTTTGAGGGCGATTTGATTATGGTAATACCACCGTGGATAATTAACCCATATGGTGACATAGAAGAAACGAATGTCATAATACAGGAGGAACTGACTGAACTAAGTACAAACGAAGAACTTAAGGTTCAGTTTAAAAACGGATATCAGCAATTCTGGCTGCAAAACAACATACCCGTTACTTCCGGTATTATGGAATATAGCGAGGAAATTTTTAATTTCCTTTCCATCGTCATACCTAGTGGAAGAACCCCCTGCGCTGTTACCAATCTCCTAACGAAAAAAAGAAGCAGACTGGACATCATTAGCCGAGGAGATTCAAGATTAAACCTTACAAAATTGACGCCAAATGTTGATAATTTATTATTAAAGCATCAGTTCATCCTTCACACTAAAAACATTTACTTATTGCTTAGTTTATTTTATTTTTATTTTATGTTACGTATATTTAATATAACAGATACAAAATAAAATAAAATTTTATTGATAATAATATTTATGAGTAGTTTTAATTTAAATTCAATTAATAAATGTAAAAAACTTAACATGTGTTTTTAAGTTTTTAACACTAAACTACACTACAGTTATTTACAAAAAATCAATATCAGGTAAGTATTCAGGTAATATCAGGTAAGTAGTCTACCGAAAACCGAAAAACATGGCAAGGGGTCTACAACACAAAAATGTTTGGGAACCTCTGTTTTAGGCCTTTCCTTTTTGGAGGAATTGCTGAAGAATGAGCAGGATTTTCTGGCACAGAATAAATACTTTCCTTCAAACCCTTACTTCGCAGAATTTGATTCTGTCGTCACTGTAAATGCGGTGAAATCAAGGCCTCACAGTAGGGAAATATGTCATGTTCTGGAACCACCACCTCCTTATGGGATTTACATGTAAATCTAGCCCCTTATGGGGAAATTACATGTAAATCTAGTACGATGCCCCTTATGGGAGTTTTACATGTAAATCTAGCACGATGCCCCTTATGGAGATTTACATGTAAATCTAGCACGAAGCCCCTTATGGGGGGATCCTATACAAAATAGTTCTGTACGTTTCCGAGCGAGTATGTGTAGATGGCGCTGCGTTAGGATATATTCAAGAATGCGCGGTGAGGAGGGCCGTTCATTCCCAACTTGCCTGTAAACGCATGACAATCTAATTAATTTCTCGGAATCAATCTCGGATCTAGTCTGGCACTGATAACAATTTTGCCTGTCTCAACTTGTCTGGATGAGTCATTGATCACGTGACACATACGGAGCATTTTGATTGGCTCATTGAAAATCCGTATTCAAAAATGCGCAGTGAGGAGGGTCGTTCATTCTCAACTTGCCTGTAAACGTATGTGAATCTAATTAATTTCTCGGAAATTTATCTGCGTCTAGTCTGGTTTTAGTCTGGATAACAATTTGTTTGTCTCAACCTGTCTGTGGACACGCGCAATGTCACCGAACTTCTAACGGATTTTTTGCTTATCTGCTGTACGCGAGAGCGTGGGAGTAGGGAAAGATCCTATGTTCCAGACCCACCGCCACCACTGTCATGCGCATGCGCGATGACCTTTGACCCCTAACCTTGACCTTGACCCCTAACCTTGACCTTGGAACTTCCGGTTCTGACTTCCGGCTCGACTTCCGGTTTCGACTTCCAGTTTCGACTTCCGGTTTCCGGTTTCGACTTCCGGCCGCCATTTTCGGAACTTCCAGATGCGCGGGAAAATTCAAAAAATAGACGCGAGGCGGGGAAATTCAAAATTATATCCTGTTGAGACAAATGAGGTGTGAAGTTGGTTGCATACATCAACGGCACTAAATACATGAGACTAGACAGACGAGGCTAGAGCCATGGGACTAAATACATGAGACTAGATAGACGGGGCTAAATACATGAGACTAGATACATGAAACTAGATACATGGAGCCAGACAGACGAAGCTAAATACATGAGACTAGACAGACGGGGCTAGATACAGACTAGATAGAAAGGGGCTATATACATCAACGGAACTAAATACATGAGACTAGACAGACTAGACTAAACCATTTTAAACCATTTTATGAGAAAAATCAAATCTGGTGTCTGAACGGCTCTAGCATGTGCCTTAAGCGAGATACCGCCCGACCGCCTACCCCACAGTTGATGACGTCATCCGCCGCGGCAGATATTGCTAACAGACAAGACTACACAGACAACTAAAGCATGTGGAACCACTGCAGGTTCTAAACGGTGAGCTACCTGAGCAAATCAAAGATCTTAAATTAAATAAAATTGTGAAAACTCCTCTAAAGCTTGGAAATAAAGTGAATATCGTACCCACTAACGGTGATAACGAGTCTAATCCGCGACGCGATAAGCCAGAAAAAGTAAACTCCGCCAGGGATGTTCCGTCAACGAGGATGTTCCGTTGTTATGTCCAAACATAGACACTCAAAGTAATGTAAACAGCGGCAATAGGGAATATGCATCATTTTTTTATATGCTTAATTCATTTTTTACTTCGTCTTTTTACATGGTAAAAAATATAAATACTGTTGAAAGTATTTCATTATTAGTTTTTAAAATAACCGATCTGAACGAACCCCGGCCTTCCTTCTTCAATCCCTCCTCTGTTGGCAGTTGTAATTGTGCCCTTTCTAACCTATTCTTCCAGTGCCATAAATTCCACGTTTTTGAAGTTTCTCGAGCATGGGAATACTGGTGAAAAGATTGTCGAAAAACACTTTATGACCTTTGTGAGGTATATCATCACAGACGAAGAACAACATTGGCAAACATACCAAATTTACTGATGTTATCTCTACCACCACTCGCTCCTTGGTACACTTCAAATCGATAGAGATAACCAGAGCTACAAGCACGAACCCACGAAAAATGTGTATGAAAATAAAACTAAA
The DNA here is from genome assembly GCA_944588485.1 of Phosphuga atrata. Lineage (NCBI taxonomy): Eukaryota > Metazoa > Arthropoda > Insecta > Coleoptera > Silphidae > Phosphuga > Phosphuga atrata. The sequence goes on from OX155909.1 coordinate 6,234,121, forward strand.
CCGCATTTGGTTCACTGAGCAGTACTTGGGAGACAAAACATTTGGCGTTGTCTTTTGTTGCCCAACATGCATGCTGTTCACTACAGTTCACAGCTATATATTATATGATATCAACGTAGTTATAAAGGCCAATGTCAAGAGGCGCAGCATTGGAATAAGGAAAAACGAATTGGAATCTGCAGTGAAGAAGCGTCGACGTCCAGAGAGAGGCTTTAGAATACAGGAAGCAGTTTTGGAATTCAGACATATTGGGATTGAGGAAGTAGTATCAGGATCCAGTAAGAAATATCGGGATCATGAAAGCAGTGTCAGCATCCAGGAAGAAATGTTGGGATCCAGGAAGAAACTTTAAAATCCTGGAGAGAGTTTTAGAATTCAGGCAGAGATATTGCAAATCAGGAAGAGATATTGAGATTCAGAAAGATGTATTGGAATCTGGGTAGAACTATTAGGAAGCAATATTGGGCTCAAGGAAGAAATCGCTATCCAGGAAGACCAGGAAGACCGCTAACCAGGAGAATCCTTTTCAGGAAATTGATCAGCTTGTTTGTTTAAAGATACTCATCTGGCCTCTTACACCAACAATGATAGCTTTCCCCTTAAAAATTGTTTGGAACAAAGAGATTGCAAGAAGCTGTGAATTAGGAGAGTCTAGGAAGAAGTTTCAAGTCAAAGAAAATCCAGGAGGATACCTTGGAGTCCAGGTAATTGTCCACAATATTTGTTTGAAAAAACTCCCTGGCATGTTTCAAGAGCAATGATTCCTTTCCTCCATGTGAATTCATCCTGCAGCTGCATGAAATATCCAGAGATAACCAGAGCTACCAGCACGAACCCACGAAAAATGTGTATGAAAATAAAACTAAACCGCATTTGGTTCACTGATCAGTACTTGGGTGGAAACATTTGGCGTTGTCTTTTGTTGCCCAACATGCATGCTGTCCACTACATCAGTTCACAGCTATATATTATATGATATCAACGTAGTTATAAAGGCCGAATGATAAAATTACATACAGGTAACGTAGCATACTATAATAAATTGAAATATATTTCCTTACCACTCTTGAGGATTTTCCAGAAATTAAACTTGTGGAGAATGTACGGCCATGTGCACTAGGTATTTTCAAGTCCGCCATCTTAGCTACACTGTACAAGTTATAAGCTCATTAGACCTATAGTAAGCCTCTTCTTGGCCACTAGGTAGCAATGCAACGCAGAGGAAATCCACTGTAGTGAATTCCATGCATCAGAGGTTACAAAATATGTATCATTGAGCTCTAAAACTAACCAATAGTAGCTGTCCACTACAGTGGACAAGATGCATGAGAGTATATAGAAAGTTATATGTTATAACCTAACCTGTTAGGTTATAACCTAACCTAACCAATAGTAGCTATTCACTAGAGTGGACATGATACATGAGAGTATATAGAAAGTTATAAGAGTATATAGTAATATGATTGTACAGTTATTTACATTTCATTTTAACATTTACGGTGAGTTAAGTTGTCTATCTATACAAAGCACAGATTGAATTAGATGGAAAGGTGCCACAGAAATGTCAAGAGGCGCAGCATTGGAATAAGGAAAAACGAATTGGAATCTGCAGTGAAGAAGCGTCGACGTCCAGAGAGAGGCTTTAGAATACAGGAAGCAGTTTTGGAATTCAGACACATTGGAATTGAGGAAGTAGTATCAGGATCCAGTAAGAAATATTGGGATCATGAAAGCAGTGTCAGCATCCAGGAAGAAATGTTGGGATCCAGGAAGAAACTTTAAAATCCTGGAGAGAGTTTTAGAATTCAGGCAGAGATATTGCAAACCAGGAAGAGATATTGAGATTCAGAAAGATGTATTGGAATCTGGGTAGAACTATTAGGAAGCAATATTGAGCTCAAGGAAGAAATCGCTATCCAGGAAGACCAGGAAGACCGCTAACCAGGAGAATCCTTTTCAGGAAAAAAGTTTTGGGACAGGGAGAAGTCCAGGGAAATTGACCAGCTTGTTTGTTTAAAGATACTCATCTGGCCTCTTACACCAACAATTTTTCCCTTAAAAATTGTTTGGAACAAAGAGATTGCAAGAAGCTGTGAATTAGGAGAGTCCAGGAAGAAGTTTCAAGTCAAAGAAAATCCAGGAGGATACCTTGGAGTCCAGGTAATTGTCCACAATATTTGTTTGAAAAAACTCCCTGGCATGTTTCAAGAGCAATGATTCATTTCCTCCATGTGAATTCATCCTGCAGCTGCATGAAATATCCAGAGATAACCAGAGCTACCAGCACGAACCCACGAAAAATGTGTATGAAAATAAAACTAAACCGCATTTGGTTCACTGAGCAGTACTTGGGTGGAAGCATTTGGCGTTGTCTTTTGTTGCCCAACATGCATGCTGTCCACTACATCAGTTCATAGCTATATATTATATGATATCAACGTAGTTATAAAGGCCGAATGATAAAATTACATACAGGTAACGTAGCATACTATAATAAATTGAAATATATTTCCTTACCACTCTTGAGGATTTTCCATAAATTAATCTTGTGGAGAATGTATGGCCATGTGCACTAGGTATTTTCAAGTCCGCCATCTTAGCTACACTGTACAAGTTATAAGCTCATTAGACCTATAGTAAGCCTTCTTGGCCACTAGGTAGCAATGCTACGCAGAGGAAATCCACTGTAGTGATTTCCATGCATCAGAGGTTACAAAATATGTTTCATTGAGCTCTAAAACTAACCAATAGTAGCTGTCCACTACAGTGAACATGATGCATGAGAGTATATAGAAAGTTATATGTTATAACCTAACCTGTTAGGTTATAACCTAACCTAACCAATAGTAGCTATCCACTAGGGTGGACATGATGCATGAGAGTATATAGAAAGTTATAATAGTATATAGTAATATGATTCTACAGTTATTTACATTTCATTTTAACATTTACGGTGAGTTAAGTTGTCTATCTATACAAAGCACAGATTGGATTAGATGGAAAGGTGCCACAGAAATGTCAAGAGGCGCAGCATTGGAATAAGGAAAAACGAATTGGAATATGCAGTGAAGAAGCGTCGACGTCCAGAGAGAGGCTTTAGAATACAGGAAGCAGTTTTGGAATTCAGATATATTGGGATTGAGGAAGTAGTATCAGGATCCAGTAAGAAATATTGGGATCATGAAAGCAGTGTCAGCATCCAGGAAGAAATGTTGGGATCCAGGAAGAAACTTTTAAATCCTGGAGAGAGTTTTAGAATTCAGGCAGAGATATTGCAAATCAGGAAGAGATATTGAGATTCAGAAAGATGTATTGGAATCTGGGTAGAACTATTAGGAAGCAATATTGTGCTCAAGGAAGAAATCGCTATCCAGGAAGACAAGGAAGACCGCTAACCAGGAGAATCCTTTTCAGGAAAAAAGTTTTGGGACAGGGAGAAGTCCAGGGAAATTGATCAGCTTGTTTGTTTAAAGATACTCATCTGGCCTCTTACACCAACAATGATAGCTTTCCCCTTAAAAATTGTTTGGAACAAAGAGATCGCAAGAAGCTGTGAATTAGGAGAGTCTAGGAAGAAGTTTCAAGTCAAAGAAAATCCAGGAGGATACCTTGGAGTCCAGGTAATTGTCCACAATATTTGTTTGAAAAAACTCCAAAGAGCAATGATTCCTTTCCTCCATGTGAATTCATCTTGCAGCTGCATTAAATATCGCAATGCCCTAGGTTTGGAAGAAGGTGAAGATTGCAGGAATGAGGTACATCTCCTCCAAATCATTGATATGAAAAGGGAAGCTATATCAAGGTGCTTTTATTGAAAGAATTTGAAAAGGAAGAGGAATTGTAAATGGTGCTACACCAATGATTATAGGAGTATGAGTAGATATCTAAGATCACAGTTTATTAAATTAGAATTTTACTGTTCTAAAAACAAATTGTGATACTGCTATGGATTGTCCAATACCACCTAAGCCCTCAGAAGACACCTAAACGTAAAGATAGATTAAAGAAACCGGAACCTTATAATGGCCCTTTCATTGAAGATATCTATCATAGTTTAATTAATATTAGTAATCGATGAGAATCGGTGTTAAAAGTTGTTTCGTTGGTGAACTTCCCTTGGGGTAATTCTGAACTTGTGTCCTTCGACAGCTAAGAGCATCAGCCCGAACCTCACCCGGATGTCTTGTACGCTCTTGTAGGAACTTTCGAAGTGGAACTTCCTAATGTTCGAAGCGACGATGCATTTAACGAGCATCATTCCATACTTCAAGCCTGAATAGTAAAAGAAAAGGATGTGTAAAGGAAAACGTGTTTGAAGGAAAATGTGTTTCTGCTAACACTTTAGATTTTGATGGATGCAAATTCTGTTTTGATCTGTTTACCTATACAGTTCCTGGGTCCTCCGGAGAATGGTAAATAGGCATAAGGATGTCGTTTGCTGATTTCTTCCGGTAAGAATCTGTCTGGGTCGAATTTCATGGGATCTTTGTAACATTGTGGAGATCGGTGCAATGCCAGAATGGACAAAAAGACTCCGGCGCCTTTCGGTATCGTGCAAGTTTCTTTGTAAAAAGGCGAAAATTAGGAACTAAACTGACGAGTTTTAAACGTTTTGCTTCGATTACCAAGTTGTAAATCTTCTTCGACCTTTCTGACGAGGATTGGGCCAACGGGGAAGATTCGCATGGACTCCTTGATTACCATCTCTAGGTACTTCAGCTTAGGCAAGTCCGTGTGTTCGATGTCTCGACTCTCCCCAACGACTTCAATTATTTCCTTGTAGACTTTTTGCTGCAAGTCACAAGTTAAAGGTTTGTTTTTGCATTTTAAGTCAAATTGACTTGGATTGGCACTTTCTGCAAATCCAAGTCAATTGAACTTTAACCTTTTGAAACTTTTGTTGCCAAAAAAATATTAACGCAGTTTAATACCGAAGTGTGTTTACATTTTTTTGGGAGAATCAGTTTGGCTTCGTGGTTTTTCCGCTAATTCAAGTTCTAATTTAACTAAAAATTCAATGGTATTTGTCTGTTATTTACTTGAATTTCTGGATGGATTGCGACACAGGTCAAGACGAAGGCGATGGCCACAGCTGAGGTATCCGCACCCTGAAATTACCAAAGAAATGATTGGTGAACTTTGTTTGTTTCGAATATTACCGCAATAATAAAAGTTCGAACTTCATCGGTGATCTCTTGGTCGGTGAACTTCGTCTCTTCTTCCGACAATTTGATCAGGTGGTCCAGGAAGGCCTTCTTGCTTCCTCTTACTGAGAATTAGGAGAATTTACGTCACAATTTAACAAAAAATTCCTTTTGTTTAGTAGTAGTAGCTATACAGTTTTTTAATAAAACATTGTTGTTTCTTAGTTTGAATATTTCAAGAACTCTTTAAACACTTAAATTTGTATTTATCAACATATTTTACCTTCAAAATCCGATTCAAGGCTTTCTTCTGTCAACAACTTCTTCTTACTGTAACTACATTTCTTCTGAACAACAATCTGAAATTAGAAACAAAACAAATATCTTACTATCCAGCTATTTCTATCTGGTCTTGTTTATATAGTCTTGCTTGTCTAGTCTTGTCTGTCTAGTCTTGTCCGTCCAGTCTTCTCCGTCCAGGCTTGTCCGTCTAGTCTTGTCCGTCTAGTCTTTTCTGTCTAGTCTTGTCTGTCTAGTCTTGTCTGTCTAGTCTTGTCTGTCTAGTCTTGTCTGTCTAGTCTTGTCCGTCTAGTCTTGTCCGTCTAGTCTTGTCTGTCTAGTCTTGTCTGTCTAGTCTTGTCTGTCTAGTCTTGTCTGTCTAGTCTTGTCCGTCTAGTCTTGTCCGTCTAGTCTTGTCCGTCTAGTCTTGTCCATCTAGTCTTGTCCGTCTAGTCTTGTCCGTCTAGTCTTGTCCGTCTAGTCTTGTCCGTCTAGTCTTGTCCGTCTAGTCTTGTCCGTCTAGTCTTGTCCGTCTAGTCTTGTCCGTCTAGTCTTGTCCGTCTAGTCTTGTCCGTCTAGTCTTGTCCGTCTAGTCTTGTCCGTCTAGTCTTGTCCGTATAGTCTTGTCCGTCTAGCCTTGTCCGTCTAGTCTTGTCCGTCTAGTCTTGTCTGTCTAGTCTTGTCTGTCTAGTCTTGTCTGTCTAGTCTTGTCTGTCTAGTCTTGTCTGTCTAGTCTTGTCCGTCTAGTCTTGTCCGTCTAATCTTGTCCGTCTAGACTTGTCCTTCTAGTCTTGTCCGTCTAGTCTTGTCCGTCTTGTCTTGTCCGTCTAGTCTTCTCCGTCTAGTCTTGTCCGTCTAGTCTTGTCCGTCTAGTCTTGTCCGTCTAGTCTTGTCCGTCTAGTCTTGTCCGTCTAGTCTTGTCCGTCTAGTCTTGTCCGTCTAGTCCTGTCCGTCTGTCCTCCTCGGTGGTGTAGTTGACAACATACCCGCCTTTCAATGCGGGAGACCCGGGTTCGAATCCTGGTCGGGGAGGCGACAACTAGGGCGGTTTTCATTAGCCGTCCGGGCTGCCCACCCTGAATGAATGCAATATATGCGATACCGGGGTGGCGCATACTAAAAGCCAAGGTGGAATAGGGGATTTGGTCCTGTCCGTCTAGTCTTGTCCGTCTAGTCTTGTCCGTCTAGTCTTGTCCGTCTAGTCTTGTCCGTCTAGTCTTGTCCGTCTAGTCTTGTCCGTCTAGTCTTGTCCGTCTAGTCTTGTCCGTCTAGTCTTGTCAGTCCAGTCTTGTCCGTCTAGTCTTGTCCGTCTAGTCTTTTCCGTCTAGTCTTGTCCGTCTAGTCTTGTCCGTCTAGTCTTGTCCGTCTAGTCTTGACCGTCTAGTCTTGTCCGTCTAGTCTTGTCCGTCTAGTCTTGTCCGTCTAGTCTTGTCAGTCCAGTCTTGTCCGTCTAGTCTTGTCAGTCCAGTCTTGTCCGTCTAGTCTTGTCCGTCTAGTCTTGTCTGTCTAGTCTTGTCCGTCTAGTCTTGTCAGTCCAGTCTTGTCCGTCTAGTCTTGTCAGTCCAGTCTTGTCCGTCTAGTCTTGTCCGTCTAGTCTTTTCCGTCTAGTCTTGTCCGTCTAGTCTTGTCCGTCTAGTCTTGTCCGTCTAGTCTTGTCCGTCTAGTCTTGTCCGTCTAGTCTTGTCCGTCTAGTCTTGTCCGTCTAGTCTTGTCCATCTAGTCTTGTCCGTCTAGTCTTGTCCGTCTAGTCTTGTCTGTCTAGTCTTGTCTGTCTAGTCTTGTCCGTCTAGTCTTGTCCGTCTAGTCTTGTCCGTCTAGTCTTGTCCGTCTAGTCTTGTCCGTCTAGTCTTGTCCGTCTAGTCTTGTCCGTCTAGTCTTGTCCGTCTAGTCTTGTCCGTCTTGTCTTGTCCGTCTAGTCTTGTCCGTCTAGTCTTGTCCGTCTAGTCTTGTCCGTCTAGTCTTGTCCGTCTAGTCTTGTCTGTCTAGTCTTGTCCGTCTAGTCTTGTCCGTCTAGTCTTGTCCGTCTAGTCTTGTCCGTCTAGTCTTGTCCGTCTTGATCGTCTAGTCTTGTCAGTCCAGTCTTGTCCGTCTAGTCTTGACGGTCTAGTCTTTTCCGTCTAGTCTTGTCCGTCTAGTCTTGTCCGTCTAGTCTTGTCCGTCTAGTCTTGTCCGTCTAGTCTTGTCCGTCTAGTCTTGTCCGTCTAGTCTTGTACGTCTAGTCTTGTCCGTCTAGTCTTGTCCGTCTAGTCTTGTCCGTCTAGTCTTGTCCGTCTAGTCTTGTCCGTCTGGTCTTCTCGGTCTAGTCTTGTCTGGCTAGTCTTGTCTGGCTAGTCTTGTTTGTCTAGTCTTGTCTGTCTAGTCTTGTCTGTCTAGTCTTGTCTGTCTAGTCTTGTCTGTCTAGTCTTGTCTGTCTAGTCTTGTCTGTCTAGTCTTATCTGTTTAGTCTTGTCTGTCTAGTCTTGTCTGTCTAGTCTTGTCTGTCTAGTCTTGTCTGTCTAGTCTTGTCTGTCTAGTCTTGTCTGTCTAGTCTGTCTAGTCTTGTCTGTCTAGTCTTGTCTGTCTAGTCTTGTCTGTCTAGTCTTGTCTGTCTAGTCTTGTCTGTCTAGTCAAATCAAATCAAATCAAATAATTTATTGCCCATGAGATATATAATCTATAGGAAGTGTCAAACATTAGATCTTTACAATATACTGCTAGAGTTTACATGTTTAATATATAGTACAAATTCTTCAAGGCTGTAGATTGTGTTGGAGAGGAGGATGTCCTTTGTTGCTTTCCTAAATTTTTTATAAGATTTTTCCTCTGTTAGGCTGATTGGTAGTGTGTTGTAAATGATTACTCCCTGGTAGTTTGGACCTTTTCCACATAGTGTTAGGTTTGTTTTGGGCCTGTATAGTTGGTGTTTAATTCTCGTGTCGTGTTGATGTTTATCCCGATGCTTCTGGAAGGTGTGCTTCTGTTTATGAATGTAGCATGTTAGTTCTAGAATATACAAACTTGTGACTGAGAATACCCAGCTTCTTGAAATGGGGTCTACAGGTGTCCGTGATCTTGATACCCATTAAGGTTCTAATAATTTTCTTCTGCACTATTAAGAGGGATTCAGTTTCTGAGGAGCATCCCCAAAGCAGAATACCATATGAAATTAATGATTGGATCTCCGCATAGTAGAATGTAAGGAGATCTTCAATTTTTAGAAATTGTCGTAGATACCTTATTTAAAAGAGCTTCCTATGCAGTTTGGAGCACATATTTTGTATGGTGGGGTTCCATTGCAGGTGCTCGTCTAAATAAATTCCTAGGAATTTAGCCATCTTGGTTCGTATAATTTCGTCGTTAATTATTTTCAACTGGATGTCTGTGGGGTAGTTGCTACGTGCTGTATGGAATATAACGTATTCTGTCTTGTTTCTGTTGAGAAAGAGACTGTTGTGCGCGAACCATTTGTTGAGTGTATCCAAGAGCATGTTGGCACGCAGTGGGTTGTTGGAAGCATCTTTTTCTGAGACGATAAAACTGGCGTCGTCAGCATATAAGGTGCAGTGTTGATCTCCGATGTAGCAGACCAGGTCTGCGGTGTATAGTAGGAATAAAGTTGGAGCCAAGATACTGCCCTGCGGGACACCCATGTTTATACAACTGAAGTCGGCTTGTCCAGTTATCGATCCGCATTTTACTTTCACAAATTGTTTCCTATTTGTGAGGAAAGATGTAAGCCATCTAACAGATTTACCTCTTATGCCGTAATTGTAAATTTTGTTAAGGAGTTGCTTGTGCGACACACAGTCGAAAGCTTTCGATAAGTCACAGAAAATACCAATCGGGTGATTTTTAGTCTTGTCTGTCTAGTCTTGTCTGTCTAGTCTTGTCTGTCTAGTCTTGTCTGTCTAGTCTTGTCTGTCTAGTCTTGTCTGTCTAGTCTTGTCTGTCTAGTCTTGTCTGTCTAGTCTTGTCTGTCTAGTCTTGTCTGTCTAGTCTTGTCTGTCTAGTCTTGTCTGTCTAGTCTTGTCTGTCTAGTCAAAATCAAATCAAATCAAAATATTTATTTCCCAATTGAGATACAAGTATCTATAGGATGTGTCAAAAATCTTACAAATTAATAATTAAATTTACAAGAAAAAAATTCACCGAGTGAATATATTGTATTTGTGAGTAGAATCTCCTTCAACTTCTTACGAAATTTCTTGTAGGATTTTTCATTTATCAAATTATTTGGAACATGATTGTAAATCTGAACTCCTTTGTTTTCGACTCCATGACTGCATAGGGTTAAGTGTCTTCTCTTGGTATCCAAAAGATGTTTACCTCTGGTATTATAATTATGCTTGTCTTCGTTTTTTTGGAACTTACTTCGGTGTTTGTGAATGTAGGAAGCGGTTTCGAGTATATACAGGCTTACGACTGTAAGTATTCCCAGCATTTTAAAATGGGGCCTGCATGACTGTGTAACTTTTATTGCTTGCATGTTTCTGATGATTCTTTTTTGTGCAATTAGTATTGTTTCTAGTTGTGACGAAGCTCCCCATAATATAATGCCGTAAGCCAGTAACGATTGTACCTCGCCATAGTACCAGATTCGGAGATCGTCTGTGTTTAAAAGTTTCCTCAGTTGTCTTGATTGAAAGGCTTTTTTATGTAGAGTTGCACATATTTTCTGCGTTGTTGTTGCCCAACGAAGGTGCTCCTCCAGATAAATACCCAGGAGTTTTGCCTGGTTGGTCCTTTTAATTTGTTGGTTTTGTATTTCAAGGTCGAGGTTTGAAATATGGGAACTTCTTACCGTTTTAAATATTATGTACTCTGTTTTATCTGTGTTGAGGTGCAGAGTATTCGCAGAGAACCAATTATCCAGAGATTTTAAGAGTAACTGGGCCTGTTCAGTGTTCTCTTCGAAATTATTCCGCGACAAAATAAAACTCGTATCATCAGCATACAAGGTACAATGCGGTCCTTTCACGTAGTTTGCCAAATCTGCGATGTATAATAGAAATAATGTAGGTGCTAAAATGCTCCCTTGAGGAACCCCAATATTTGTCTCTATGATGTCAGATTGGCCCAATTCGTTTCCATTTGACACCGTAACGTATTGTTTCCTGTTTGTCAGGTAGGATCTAATCCATCTCCAAGCTTTCCCTCGTATTCCGTAATCATATAATTTGTTCATCAACGTGTTGTGCGAGACACAGTCGAACGCTTTGGTCAGGTCACAGAAAATCCCTACGGGATGTTTCCCTTTATCCACCTCTTCTAATAATACATTATAAAATTCTACCAGAGCAGTTGTGGTAGACTTGCCCTTGCAAAATCCATGTTGTTGTGTCGGTATTAGCTTATATTTCTCTATAAAACCAGTCATTCTTTTTAGCATACAATATTCGATAATTTTTGCCAGAATTGGCGTTAAAACTATTGGCCTATAATTATGCATTGCTGTTTTTTCCCCTTTCTTGAATATTGGGATGATTTTTCCAATTTTTAATATTTCTGGGAACTGTTCCTCACTAAAAGAAGCGTTGATTATATTAGTTATAGGTTTTACTAGTAAATGACCGAACTCCTTAATTATATTTCCCGGAATTTCATCTGGCCCTCTCGACGTTTTGTTTTTTAAAGATAATATTATTCCGAGTACTTCGTTTTCCGTGAATTCCTCGATATACATAGTATTCGTGTTCACAGCAATGTGAGCATTTGAAATAGTTCTTGGTGTAATACTATCTATTATTAATTTCGGAGCTCGTTCAAAGTAGTTGTTGAAACTATTGGCAATTTCTCGTGGTATCGTGACTCTTTCGTTGTTATCCATTATTTCAATGATTCCGGTTGATCTGGCTTTATTTGACTGCTTCTGTATGATTTCCCATAAGGCTTTGGACCCATTTGTAGCTTGTTGCATTTTGAGGCTAAAAAAAGATTTTTTAGTAAATGAAACTAATTTGTGATGTTCGTATTTCTGAATGGAATAGTATTTTCTTATTTCTGGATACTTCTTTTGCAATATAAACATATCTTTAAGTTGAGCAGCCGATATTTTTACTTCTTTAGTGACCCATGATTTCAGCTTGTCTTTGGCTTTAACCATTGGAAAGCAGCCGAAAAAATGATATTGGATGCATTTAATGAAGGCGATTGCCTTGCTGTTGCTGTTTGTTTTTTCAAAGACGTCGTCCCATGTTTCCTTTAAAAGGTCTTCGGCGAAACGGATTTTATTTGCTTGTGAGAAATTCCTGATTAATTTCAGATTTTGTCCTCGTAACTGTTGTTTACTAGAGCTCAATTTTAATAATCTATGGTCCGACAAGGGGGTATCTTCTACAGAGGTCTTCAGCTCAAGTCCACTATTAGCAAAGATGTTGTCTATTCGAGTTTTCGAATTTAAAGTTATTCTAGTATATTCTTTTATATATTCCTCTATACCATATGCGTCTAATAGATTAATGATACCATGTTGTTCTTTTGTGTTAACTGCAAAATTTATATTAAAATCTCCAACCAAAAGGATTTGTTTATTATTTTTATAGACCGTATGTAAGACATTGTCTAGTGTCGCCATGAAAGTGACAAAACATCCTAGGGGGGGCCTATATATATTTAATAATATCGTGGGGATATTATACATGTTTGTTTCTAATCCGCATATCTCTATAGTTTTTTCAATAGCGAAATTGTTTAGTGCTATTTCTTCTACCTGAATATTTTTAAAAACGGGGAGTCTAGCGAATATTGCCACCCCACCTCCTGGTGACTCTATTCTGCTAAAGTGGCTGACTAGCTGGTAGTTATTTATATGGATTTGTGTAATATCATCAGCTGATAACCAAGTTTCTGCTAGGCATATGAAAATAGGTTTTTCTTCTTCGGTTAATATCTCTAGTTCAAATAATTTGTTGCGTAGTGATTGAATATTTAAAAATAGTAATATACTTGAATTTCCGTTTTCATTAGTAATTATTTTCTTGTTTTCGCCTGCTCCAAATGCAGGAAAAAACGGTTAATATAGGTATCCACTGGCCATAGATCAGGATTTTTTACATCTTCTAATTGACTAAATGGTACCGATACTTTAAACGAGGAATATACTTCCGGCTGATTCGAGATTAGTTTTTTACAAAATACTGTTGTGAAATTTTTAGTTTTTAGATATTCACTTATATCATCGGCAGTTATTTGTGGCTCTAGTCTCGATACGTGTAGATGGGCGAATCTAGATACTGCCTTAATTTTGTGATCAGCGTTTGTGCCAATTATAACGTTATTGCGGGTTCTTCTCTTGTAGGTGTTTTCTGTTTGCCGGTTTTCCTTGTTTGAGCTATTTTGATTCGGCTCGACATTTTTAGTTGGTCTATTGTGTTGTTTCGGGTTTTTATGCACTGTCGGCGTTGGCTTATCGCTCCGCGATAAATGTTTTGCGGCGATAGGTGTAGCGACTTCTTCTGCGACAATCGATTCTTTTCTTAAAACAATATTATTTTCTACCGTTTCTGGCTGTGATGTGTTAATTATATGAGTTAACTTCATATTTTCCATTTTAAAATTTTGTACTTCTTCTATCAGGTCAGAAATCTGCTTTTTAAGCGGCTCAACTTCTTTTTTTATTATTTTACTAATAATATCTGCAAAAGCCGAGCTACTGATGTAATCAATGACGTTTTCAGGTAATTTTTCTGTCGATGATCTTAGATCTCTTGGCATTTTGAGTTGAATTGATTTTTCTAGTTAGCGAAATAAATTGTCACTTCGGTACTCTCGCGCACAACCTCTCGACTCGACACTCGGGACGCGACTGTCTTGTCTGTCTAGTCTTGTCTGTCTAGTCTTGTCTGTCTAGTCTTGTCTGTCTAGTCTTGTCTGTCTAGTCTTGTCTGTCTAGTCTTGTCTGTCTAGTCTTGTCTGTCTAGTCTTGTCTGTCTAGTCTTGTCTGTCTAGTCTTGTCTGTCTAGTCTTGTCTGTCTAGTCTTGTCTGTCTAGTCTTGTCTGTCTAGTCTTGTCTGTCTAGTCTTGTCTGTCTAGTCTTGTCTGTCTAGTCTTGTCTGTCTAGTCTTGTCTGTCTAGTCTTGTCTGTCTAGTCTTGTCTGTCTAGTCTTGTCTGTCTAGTCTTGTCTGTCTAGTCTTGTCTGTCTAGTCTTGTCTGTCTAGTCTTGTCTGTCTAGTCTTGTCTGTCTAGTCTTGTCTGTCTAGTCTTGTCTGTCTAGTCTTGTCTGTCTAGTCTTGTCTGTCTAGTCTTGTCTGTCTAGTCTTGTCTGTCTAGTCTTGTCTGTCTAGTCTTGTCTGTCTAGTCTTGTCTGTCTAGTCTTGTCTGTCCAGCCTTGTCTGTCTAGTCTTGTCTGTCTAGTCTTGTCTGTCTAGTCTTGTCTGTCTAGTCTTGTCTGTCTAGTCTTGTCTGTCTAGTCTTGTCTGTCTAGTCTTGTCTGTCTAGTCTGTCTAGTCTTGTCTGTCTAGTCTTGTCTGTCTAGTCTTGTCTGTCTAGTCTTGTCTGTCTAGTCTTGTCTGTCTAGTCTTGTCTGTCTAGTCTTGTCTGTCTAGTCTTGTCTGTCTAGTCTTGTCTGTCTAGTCTGTCTAGTCTTGTCTGTCTAGTCTTGTCTGTCTAGTCTTGTCTGTCTAGTCTTGTCTGTCTAGTCTTGTCTGTCTAGTCTTGTCTGTCTAGTCTTGTCTGTCTAGTCTTGTCTGTCTAGTCTTGTCTGTCTAGTCTTGTCTGTCTAGTCTTGTCTGTCTAGTCTTGTCTGTCTAGTCTTGTCTGTCTAGTCTTGTCTGTCTAGTCTTGTCTGTCTAGTCTTGTCTGTCTAGTCTTGTCTGTCTAGTCTTGTCTGTCTAGTCTTGTCTGTCTAGTCTTGTCTGTCTAGTCTTGTCTGTCTAGTCTTGTCTGTCTAGTCTTGTCTGTCTTGTCTGTCTAGTCTTGTCTGTCTAGTCTTGTCTGTCTAGTCTTGTCTGTCTAGTCTTGTCTGTCTAGTCTTGTCTGTCTAGTCTTGTCTGTCTAGTCTTGTCTGTCTAGTCTTGTCTGTCTAGTCTTGTCTGTCTAGTCTTGTCTGTCTAGTCTTGTCTGTCTAGTCTTGTCTGTCTAGTCTTGTCTGTCTAGTCTTGTCTGTCTAGTCTTGTCTGTCTAGTCTTGTCTGTCTAGTCTTGTCTGTCTAGTCTTGTCTGTCTAGTCTTGTCTGTCTAGTCTTGTCTGTCTAGTCTTGTCTGTCTAGTCTTGTCTGTCTAGTCTTGTCTGTCTAGTCTTGTCTGTCTAGTCTTGTCTGTCTAGTCTTGTCTGTCTAGTCTTGTCTGTCTAGTCTTGTCTGTCTAGTCTTGTCTGTCTAGTCTTGTCTGTCTAGTCTTGTCTGTCTAGTCTTGTCTGTCTAGTCTTGTCTGTCTAGTCTTGTCTGTCTAGTCTTGTCTGTCTAGTCTTGTCTGTCTAGTCTTGTCTGTCTAGTCTTGTCTGTCTAGTCTTGTCTGTCTAGTCTTGTCTGTCTAGTCTTGTCTGTCTAGTCTTGCCTGTCTAGTCTTGTCTGTCTAGTCTTGTCTGTCTAGTCTTGTCTGTCTAGTCTTGTCTGTCTAGTCTTGTCTGTCTAGTCTTGTCTGTCTAGTCTTGTCTGTCTAGTCCTGTCTGTCTAGTCTTGTCTGTCTAGTCTTGTCTGTCTAGTCTTGTCTGTCTAGTCTTGTCTGTCTAGTCTTGTCTGTCTAGTCTTGTCTGTCTAGTCTTGTCTGTCTATTCCTGTCTGTCTAGTCTTTTCTGTCTAGTCAAATCAAATCAAAATCAAAATCAATTTTATTTCTCTAAGGATGTAAATGTTACATATGAGACAAGTCAGTCTTGTCCGTCTAGTCTTGTATGACTAGTCTTGTCTGTCTAATTTTGTCTGTCTAGTCTTGTCTGTCTAATCTTATCTCTCTAGTCTTGTCTGTCTAACAATAACGATACTAGTAAAGGATATAATGCCGTTTGAACTAGGACCCAAGAAATCAAGTGTAGCAGATTAAATGGAGCTTTACTTAACCTAAAACTTCACCACGTATCACCAGGGGGGAGGGCGGCTTAAAAAGTTGCTAAAAAAAAACGTATGCGGCCAGGGGACCCCCGTCAGGAACGAATTTCCTCGCGCATTTAACAGAATCGAACAACTTGGAAAATATGAATGTTCTGGAAAATGTGAATAAACAATCTAAATCTCCATATTCAAACTCACTACAAAGTACCAACTTATTACAACGGAACACAGCTTGAATATATAAGTATATTCAACCATTCCGAATCTTTATAATATTCTTGAGTCTTTTTAAGACTATAAAGACAATTTCTACGAATCACTACAAGTACGATTCACTATAAAGTATTTCTCTTGTACCAGTTTTGATATGCATTTAAGTAAGGTGAATTACAAAGTTGCTGTGGAAGAAATGATGCATATGTTTGAAGAAGTAAAATTCTTATAAGAGATTCGAGACGCGTTTCGGGATTTATCTCTCATCAGTGCAGCTTTGCTTTTATTAATCTCGAAAAGCGTCTGCAGAAGGCTACTTACTTAAGTTATCGGAAAGACATGACCTTAAAAACAATGTTATTTGTATGGTTTTTGTTGAGTGCCAGTAAGGTGAACTGAAAGCTATTTAAAACTGAAAGCTAGTTATTTAACTGACAAATTTCACAGGAGATTTGTTTTGGTAGTTCTAATAAGACTCAGTAATTGTTATAGAGCTCCGGAAAGGTTGAATGTATTTATATAGTCAGGCTGTGTTCCTATTGTTTTAAGTTTGTATGATTATCTATAACGTAGGAAGGTTTTACCAATTATTTTCTTCTATTTTCTCTGTCGATACTCTTTTTGACCCTGCGCTTGTGATTTCACTATTGCCTCTCTATAATGTATAAATATAGTAAACAAAATAGAAAACACTGTAATCACATATACGACAAATCTATGTAAACAGTAAGCGATTGTTTCAAATTATAATATTTTAAGAACCTACTTTTTTGAATCAGTATTTTGTAAATTTTTTTTTTTCTTTTACTTTTTTTCTCTGTCGATACTGTTTTTGACGCTGAACTTGTGATTTCAATATTGTCTCTCTAAAATGCAAATGCCATAGTGATATAGTGAAATCTGTTACTTTGTGTAAAACCGAGTTATTGCATGATCTCCCAACAATTCATGTATTCTATTTGAAATACTTGATACGACTAGCTAGTTCGTGAAACCAACTGGAATATGTTTCTTTATTTATCTCTTTGTTAATAGGTCTGATAATTAAGACACGTTGCTTTATACTATCAGATGACAGCACCTAGGCATTTCTAGAAACGTCGAATCGGTAAGTAAGATATAGTATATCCCAGTTAAACAAGTTCCTCATAAAAGTTAATGAGCTGAGCTGGCATGAGATTTCATGAGCTACACGAATTAGATGAACTATTTAAACTGCCGACAGATCATGCAATGGCTCAGTTCTAAACAATCTGACTGATTTCACTATATGACAACGACATATATAAATATAGTAAATATCAATCACTCAAATTACATGTATGACAAACATGTGTAAACAGTTAGCAATTGTTTTAGATTGTACAGTTTTATTTTTATAAACTTACTTTTTTCAGTATTTTGTATCCTTTCTTGACTTTCCATTTCTAAAAATCTAATTAAAATAATGAGTATAATGTACACAATATAACTCTCCAATGATTTAAAACAACAACGTTTGAACATTTTTTTTCCTTGTTTAGTTTTAAGGTTATAAAGCAGCCACGCTCGTCTGTCACTCTGCCAAAGAAACAGAGAGACCACGCATTATAGAAATATACACTGCGAGAAAGAGATTGGCATTAACGTAACTATAGCCGTGTAACAATAGGTGTGTAACGTTTTCTGCCGAATTGCTCCTACCGAGACCTCCCTAAAGGAACTTCGTTCCAAGAAAAATATCACGTGATTAATGGACGACCTCTTAGGCAACACGCAGAAGGATCACTTGTAGGGTGCCGCAGGGATTTGTCCTGGGTCCGATATAATTGTGACTTGTGTTTCATGACAAAACATTAAGAACGGATACAGGAACGGGTGTTCCCCTACTAAGACTAATAGCTTACGCAGGCGATCTTTCCGTTGTGGTATCATCTCGGATACCGCAGACCCTGGAGGAACATATAAGGCATGCCATAAACTAAATCAGGCTGGTGCTGGAAGAAATGATTATCAAGCTAGACTTTAAAAACAGAGATGGTCCTTTTGGCTGGGAGACAAAAGTTGCTCAATCTATGAAGAGAAGTAGAAGGAACGCTGGTCCAGAGTGTCAAATTCCTTAAAAATATATGGATACACAGAGGCACAGAAGGTTAATGTTACGCTGATGACTTTAGCAAGAAACATATCAAATATTGGAGGGTCTGTCCTATCTTTGTAGCCTTGTCTGACCGGCCTTTTCTGTCGGACGTAATTTGTGTAGACTAGCCTGTCCAGCCTTGTCTGTCTAGCCTTGCCAGTTCTTGCCAGCCTAGTATTTTCAGTCTGGTCTTGAATGTTTTCTTTTTCTTCTGATACCTATCCTCTTCGGATGTTGGCGATCATCATAGAAATTCGTTTCTTGCAGCCCTGAAGAGATATGTTGTTGTTATATTGAACCAGGTTCGAAGGTTTTTTAGCCACGATATTCTCCTTCTTCCTGGCCATCTTCTTCCATCTACTCTTCCTTGTAGTATAAGATGCAATAGACTGTTCCTCATTATATGTCCAAGATATTCCAGCTTCCTTGTCTCTATTCTTAGTAAAAACTCTCGTTCTTTTTCCATTCTCTCTAGGACCTGCGTTCGTTGTTGAAACTCGAAGCTGTCCGACATGATTGTTGTTTTTGGATACTATTATGTACTTCGTTTTTTTGACATTGAGCGTGAGGATACTTTTGACTGATTTCTGACATTCTGTTCATCAGCTCTTTCAGGTTTTCTAGGTTGTCTACGCATACTACTGTGTCGTCCGCGTATCTTGAATGTCTAGTCCTGTTTATCTAGTCTAGCTTGCCTATCATCCTTTAGTTTAATAAAAGCAGGTGCTCCGGAAGGGTCAATATCAGATCCTACACAGGAAACTAAGCTTGACACTTTCAGTTGTAAAATGTTGTAAACATCTGTTGTGTGGATTATGTAACCGGATGTGTTAAGAGATTTAAAATAGTTTTAACTCACTCTGCGAACAATGTCGGAGTAGCTTTGCACAATGCTGTTTTCCTCTTTGGCGAAGTTGGTCAAGTTGAAGACGAAGTTCGAATGTAATGGAACGTTAAACACCCGCAACATGAAGATTTCCAATCCCCTAGGAACAAGCGAGAAGAAGATGCGTTAATTTCGTTGGATTTGCCCAACGACTTTTAGCAAACCTTGAGATTTTATCGTGCAATTTGTCGCGGTCTTCCCCCTGACAATCCGATTTCACACCCATCGAAGTTCCTAAATATAACATACTTTGGTTAGTCAGTTTGGTGTGGTCTCGTCCATTCCACTAACCCAGTACGACGTCCAAGGTGCACTTGCTAATGTAGTCAGAGCCGTCGAATTCCTTCCCAACTTCTTTTTCGAGCAATTTGATCATCACCTTGGCCTGTTCCACAAAAGTTTGTACAAACTGATCCAGAATCTTCTGGTTGAACGTCGTCGCGATCGCCTTTCTATGGATTTTCCAATCTTGACCTAAAATACAACCAAAATAATATTCAAACCCCAAAGGCATATCCTAAGAAAATTGTGGTATTTTTCCACACTGTTGGTGGTCAAATCTCGCTGATTTACCATCCATGATAAACAGTCCATTTCCGGCCAAAGGAATGGAATACCGGTATAGCTCATCCTTCTGCATAGACTTGCTGTTGTTCAAGACGACTTCCATGTCTTCAGGCCTGACCACCAGGTAGAAGAGCCTGTAGGCCAGCCACATGTTCCGAGGGTAAACCGAATCCTCAGTCGAACGCAGCAAACTCGACATAATTTCTAAAAACACTCGGCGGTTACTAAACTTGTTTCAACTAGTCTTTCCGTTGATACTTTCTGTGTCGCCTAAGAAGTTGAGTGCGTGCCCGATGATCGGGTAGTATGGGAAATCCTCTGGGTAAGGAGTTTTTGCGGCGAGTTCGTACAGGTGCCTTCGGCTCAGCCTCCACTGCACGAACCAGCAGAGCAAACTGCAGACCAGAATCGACACCAAGACGCCGGAGATTCCCACGGATGAGACCAATAGGTTCACAGCGTACATACTTATTCCTGAAAACACATAATCAATTCTAAATATTTACTACTATCATGTACATTCATTGACAGACAAGACTAGGCAGATAAGACTAGACAGACTAGACTAGATGGACAAGACTAGACGGACAAGACTAGATAGACAAGACTATACATACAAGAATAGACAGACAATAATAGACTAACAAGATTAGATGGACAAGACTATACAGACAAGAATAGACAGGCAAGACTAGACAGACAAGACTAGACATACAAGAGGGGCAGACAAGACTAGACAGACAAGATTAGACAGGCAAGAGTAGACATACAAGATTAGACAGACAATTCTATACAAACAATACTAGGCAGACAAGGTTAGACAGGCAAGAGTAGACATACAAGATTAGACAGACAATACTATACAAACAATACTAGGCAGACAAGACTAGACTAGACAGACTAGACTAGACAGACAAGACTAGACAGGCAAGACTAGACAGACCAGACTAGACAGACAAGACTAGACAGACAAGACTAGACAGACAAGACTAGACAGACAAGACTAGACAGACAAGACTAGACAGACAAGACTAGACAGACAAGACTAGACAGACAAGACTAGACAGACAAGACTAGACAGACAAGACTAGACAGACAAGACTAGACAGACAAGACTAGACAGACAAGACTAGACAGACAAGACTAGACAGACAAGACTAGACAGACAAGACTAGACAGACAAGACTAGACAGACAAGACTAGACAGACAAGACTAGACAGACAAAACTAGACAGACAAGACTAGACAGACAAGACTAGACAGACAAGACTAGACAGACAAGACTAGACAGACAAGACTAGACAGACAAGACTAGACAGACAAGACTAGACAGACAAGACTAGACAGACAAGACTAGACAGACAAGACTAGACAGACAAGACTAGACAGACAAGACTAGACAGACAAGACTAGACAGACAAGACTAGACAGACAAGACTAGACAGACAAGACTAGACAGACAAGACTAGACAGACAAGACTAGACAGACAAGACTAGACAGACAAGACTAGACAGACAAGACTAGACAGACAAGACTAGACAGACAAGACTAGACAGACAAGACTAGACAGACAAGACTAGACAGACAAGACTAGACAGACAAGACTAGACAGACAAGACTAGACAGACAAGACTAGACAGACAAGACTAGAGAGACAAGACTAGACAGACAAGACTAGACAGACAAGACTAGACAGACAAGACTAGACAGACAAGACTAGACAGACAAGACTAGACAGACAAGACTAGACAGACAAGACTAGACAGACAAGACTAGACAGACAAGACTAGACAGACAAGACTAGACAGACAAGACTAGACAGACAAGACTAGACAGACAAGACTAGACAGACAAGACTAGACAGACAAGACTAGACAGACAAGACTAGACAGACAAGACTAGACAGACAAGACTAGACAGACAAGACTAGACAGACAAGACTAGACAGACAAGACTAGACAGACAAGACTAGACAGACAAGACTAGACAGACAAGACTAGACAGACAAGACTAGACAGACAAGACTAGACAGACAAGACTAGACAGACAAGACTAGACAGACAAGACTAGACAGACAAGACTAGACAGACAAGACTAGACAGACAAGACTAGACAGACAAGACTAGACAGACAAGACTAGACATACAAGACTAGACAGACAAGACTAGACAGACAAGACTAGACAGACAAGACTAGACAGACAAGACTAGACAGACAAGACTAGACAGACAAGACTAGACAGACAAGACTAGACAGACAAGACTAGACAGACAAGACTAGACAGACAAGACTAGACAGACAAGACTAGACAGACACGACTAGACAGACAAGACTAGACAGACAAGACTAGACAGACAAGACTAGAGAGGCAAGACTGGACAGACGAGACTAGACAGGCTAGAATAATTTTTAAATAATATAGAGCCATATAATATTGGTGAATTTGCAGCAAATTGAAAAGTCAAAAAATATCATGATATATTGTATCTTCTCTCTCTATATATATATATATATATATATATATATACATATATATATATATATATATATATATATATATATATATATATATATATATATATATATATATATATATATGTTGTATATGTTTTATATGTTTTATTTGAGGTTAGGTTATAAGGTAATTGAGGGATAGATACCTGTGTTGTATTGTTTTCTCGGGGATTCCGCGTTGATGTTGAGGGTTGGTTTTGAAAAGAACCGGATTCTCAACGTTTCGGCGAACTAACATTCGCCATTTTCAAGAGATATATGCGTCCGTGCGGGTCAACCGTTAGACGCATGCTTAGAGCTTATAGCTGTCTGGCTTCGGATCATGCGCGTTGTGTGCAGTGCTTCGGTTCGGTTGTTTGTTTGTCTTAATGGTCGTACATGTGTCTGGGGTGCCTGGGATTGCATTTTGAGGGTGGATATGATCGGTCACCATGCTGGGGGCAGTCTCAAGGAATCGTCTCTCGTGTTCATGCAGTAGTCTCGTTTTTCTATCTCTATGGCTTCTCTGTATACTCGTGACATTTCGTGGCTAATCTGTGCAAAAGTCCTTGAATTTCTAAAGTCCATCCAGTGACTGGTGTTTGTGTGTTGGACAAGTGCCGATGAAACTTTGTCTCTGTGTCTGACTGAATCTACATGTTCTTGAATCCTAGCCGATATTTTTCTATTGGTACGTCCAATGTAGGGTTCGTTC
The DNA here is from genome assembly GCA_944588485.1 of Phosphuga atrata. Classification (NCBI taxonomy): domain Eukaryota; kingdom Metazoa; phylum Arthropoda; class Insecta; order Coleoptera; family Silphidae; genus Phosphuga; species Phosphuga atrata. The sequence continues at coordinate 6,256,503 of OX155909.1, forward strand.
TGTATGTATGTTTCGCAAGGTATTTCGTAAATTCCATGGGATTCTAACGGGATGGTGTCTTTAACGCTGCGTAGCATGGAGGATATATTTTTTTGGTTAGGTTTGAAATATATATATATATATATATATATATATATATATATATATATATATATATATATATGAGTATGCGTATAACGGTTGACCCGCACGGACGCATATATCTCTTGAGAATGGCGAATGTTAGTTCGCCGAACGTCGAGAATCCGGTTCTTTTCAGATCCAACCCTCAGCATCAACGCGGAATCCCCGAGAAAACAATACAACACAGGTATCTATCCGCGAAAACCTCAAATAATAAACACATTTTAAGATCTGCCAAACCACCGACAAGAAACATCTCATACGAGGAATTCAAAGCCCTCAAGGCACTAAGAGAAAACAACAGCATTGTGGTCCTACCAGCTGACAAGGGAAATTGCTCTGTAGTCATGAACAGTGCTGACTATAAACAAAAAATGACCACAATCTTAGATGATCCAGCTTATCTACCCAGTACAACGGACCCTACAACCTATCTTGAGAAAACTACCAGACAAAAGATCCTAAGCTCTAGCATCGACAAGGAAACAATGAATTACCTTATACCAAGGGAGAAATCTTCACGGTGTCCCAAGATATATGCTTTACCAAAGATCCACAGAGATATACCAAGGGAGAAATCTTCACGGTGTCCCAAGATATATGCTTTACCAAAGATCCACAGAGATGGAGCCCCACTACTACCAATAGCTCCGTTGGTTCACCGGTCCAACTTCTTGCGAAACATTTAGCAAAATGTTTACAACCATACGCCGAAGATTGTGATTCCTATGTCCGCAATGCTGAACAGTTCATAGACATACTGAAAAATCACCAACTCCAGCCCGGCCACCTCCTTGTGAGCTTTGACATTGTATCTTTATTCACAAAAGTACCGGTCCCTGAGGCCTTAAACATCATAAGATCAAAATTAAAACCAGAAAAGTATGTATCAGATCTGGCAGAACATTGTTTAAAGAATACATACTTTAGGTACGATGGTCAAATATACAAACGTCAAATATACAAAAGTCCTAGGAGCACCAATGGGTTTACCTGTATCCCCAGTAATAGCCAACATATTTCTTACAGATTTTGAGGAAAAGGCAATCTCATCAGCCACACTTAAACCCACACTCTGGTTAAGATTGACGACACATTTGTAATCTGGCTCCACGACAGACCAGAGCTGGACAAATTCCTTAACCATCTTAACTCCCAACACGACCAAATTAAATTCACAATGGAGATAGAAAAGCATCAACGACTTCCTTTCTTGGATGTTTTGGTACAGAAGAAACCTGACGGCACTTTGAGTCACACTGTGTACCGCAAACCAACCCACACAGACAGATATCTGAACGCTTCTTCGCACCATCATCCCAAACAACTAGCATCTGTAGTCAACACTCTGACCACCCGATCCAAAAGACTAGCCGACCAGCTTAACTTACCGAAAGAATTGAGGAACTTACGAGAAGCTCTTTCTTCAAATGGATATCCAAACAGCTTAATATCCAGAGCTTTCCGTCGTACAGAGAACAGTAGCCCTAGAACTGAAGAACGCCAGAAACCCGTTAGCACAGCATACCTACCATATGTGCATGCATCAACTGACAAAATCGCCAGAATCCTTAAAAGACACAACATCGACACCATTTTCAAACCTAACCAGAAAATATCCTCCATGCTACGCAGCGTTAAAGACACCATCCCGTTAGAATCCCATGGAATTTACGAAATACCTTGCGGAACATGTGAACGAACCTACATTGGACGTACCAATAGAAAAATATCTGCTAGGATTCAAGAACATCTAGTTTCAGTCAAACATAGAGACACAGTTTCATCGGCACTTGTCCAACACACAAACACCGCTCACTGGATGGACTTTAGAAATTCAAGGACTGATGCACAGATTAGCCACGAAATGTTACGAGTATACAGAGAAGCCATAGAGATAGAAAAACGAGACTACTGCATGAACACGAGAGACGATTCCTTGAGACTGCCCCCAGCATGGCGACCGATCATATCCACCCTCAAAATGCAACCCCAGACACCCCAGACTCATGTACGACCAACAAGACAAACAAACAACCGAACCGAAGCACCGCACACAATGCGCATGACCCGAAGCCAAACAGCTATAAGTAGTCGCATCGCACGAACGAGCTCTCAGTATGCGTCTAACGGTTGACCCGCACGGAAAGTATGCGTCTAACGGTTGACCCGCACGGACGCATATATCTCTTGAGAATGGCGAATGTTAGTTCGCCGAAACGTCGAGAATCCGGTTCTTTTCAGATACAACCCTCAGCATCAACGCGGAATCCCCTAGAAAACAATACAACACAGGTATCTATCCGCGAAAACCTCAAAGACAATAAAATAAGATATATATATATATATATATATATATATATATATATATATATATATATATATATATATATATAGATAGATGTATGTATTTTGTACTATCCTAAGGGATACATTTGTGTTGTCCTCAGTAACAACACTATTGACACATTTCACGTAGAATTTTTTCTTTTGTAAATATTCTTTATTAGTGAAATAAATTGATTTTGATTTATTTTTTTATGTTTGACTAGACAGACAAGATTAGACTGATAAGATTAGACCAATAAGACTAGACAGACAAGACTGAATAGACAAGACTAGACGGAAAAAGACTAGGCACTCAAGACTAGATAGACAAGATTAGGCAAACAAGATTAGACAGACAAGCCTAGACAGACAAGACTAAATGCACAGGACTATTCAGGACGATTCAGGCAGGACTATTATCAGTTTAGTTCATTCAGTCTAGAATTTATGCAATATAATTAAATCGGCAACTTACCTGTTTGAATGCAAATTGATTTCTAAAAAGCAAGGATTTTTACTTATATACCTGTATGTCAATTTTCTAACAAAATTGGGAAATAATAGGCGCTAACCACTATACGCTAACCACTACACGCTAATCACTCAGGCAAAGATACTTTAGATAACGTAAATATCCAATATTGTCGCTTTATCTCTCTGCTTCTGTCTGCTCTTGTTTGCCTAGTTATCAAATCAAATCAATTTACCTTAAAGATCATCGATAGCAAACATTTATTCATTTTTTTTTAATTTAATATATTTATTGCTCAACAGTTTTAAAACTAATTACAGATAAGATCATCTAAAAGATGTATAACATGTCAATATGTAAATCAAAATATATACAAACAATTTGCACTAATAAAATAAAAACAATAATACGGGAAAAGTGTGTAACCAATACTCTTGAAAGTAAATTCAAAGAGAAAAAACATAATCAGAGAAAAAAAGGTCAAAATAAATGACATTGGTAATACTAAAAAGTAAATAAATTTTAACTGAATTAACTGAATGAAAAATAAATGAACATATAACAGTTTAAAATTTTATAAAAAACACATAGGTACATATTGCAGATTGCAGTGGAACAGGATGCTAATCTTTTAATTGCCCTTGATTTAAAATCTTTATACGTTCCACAAATGTCACACTCGGAGCTGATTGAGTTATAGGTAGAGCAAATGTTAGACAGGGTTGGTATAAAGGCCATAGTGCCCCCATATGAATGAATATAAAATGAGTCTGTCTGACGACTAGCAGCTCTGGGCACCAGAAAATTCAAATTATTGATGATCTCAGGAGAGTCAAGGACGCTATGAACGGCCTTGAACAAAAAGGCGAGACCGAGTCGAGTCTTTAGTGACAGGAAGCCAAACTCAACCGGCAACAATAAGTCGTCGACGTGAAGGGGAGGAGGACCTCCGGACGATTTGAACCAGAGGAATTTTAAAAATTCTCTCTGAATCATCTCCAACGCAGTACTATATTTCTTAAAATGAAGATCCCAAATAATTGAGCCATACTCTAAAATGGATCTAACGAAACTGTTCTAGAGTACTCTGAGCGCCAAATTATTATTAATATTGCGAGAATTTCGTATAATGAACCCAAGACCTCTTGCAGCGTTGGACACTGTTGACAGGATGTGTTGCACAAACGAAAGATGCCAATCAAATGTAACTCCAGGATCCTTGACTGACTCGCAGCGATCAAGACAAACGTTAAACAGAGTATACCTGAGCTCAAGCGGTTGTTGAAGCCGAGTAAAAGTAACAATTTTGCACTTGCTAAGGTTTAGATCGAACTTATTGTCATCACACCATCTCTCCAAAATATTAAGGTTGGCTTGTAAAATGGAACAGTCAACAGGGTGCTTGATAGCCATGAAAATCTTAAGGTCATCAGCAAATAATAAATGAGGAAAGGATAGAGAATCACTCAAGTCATTAATGAATAAGTTAAATAACATCGGTCCAAGGTTGGATCCCTGAGGAACACCAGAGGTGGCTACGAATTCAGCCGATGAAAATCCGCCGTGACCAACGAACGGCATTCTATTCGCTAGATAAGAAGATAATAATACAAAAAGGTTGTTTGTCAAAGCCAAAAGAATGCAGCTTATTAATAACGACTGCATGATCTATACAGTCGAACGCTTTATAAAAGTCTGTATAGATGTAATCTATATAACTGGAGGAACATACTAAGTGAAGGCTACCAAGTTTGTCACCGTTGAACGACCCTTCATGAATCCATGTTGTTTAGTGGAGATAAGATGTTTGATACGAGGGAATATGAAGTTAAAAAGGATGGATTAAAAGATTTTGGAAAAATTGGAAACCTCGGCGATGGGACGCCAGTTCTTAATGTCAGACTGTAAGCCAGATTTGAGGATTGGGCAAATCTTTGTGGCTTTCCAAATAGCTGGAAACGTGCCTTCATGAATGATCTTGTCCCGAAGGATCACAGTCCCGAAGTAAGAACGCTGGAATCAGGTCAGCGCCGCTGGTCAAGTTACATTTAGCTCGCTTGAGAGAACCTCATCTTCAGTTACGTTAGTAAGGCTAATCAGTGAAAGATTCAGACCGGAGACATCCGAGAAGCTAGTATTGGGAGAGGAGGGTCTAAACACTTCCTTAAAGTAGCTGGTGAAACCGTCAACAATAGACTGATGGGTGTTAAAGGTGCAACTTTCCAAAAACATTTCCCCCGGCATTGGGCTTTGACACTTTTTCGATTTAAGAAAATGCCCAAAAACGTTTAGGATCAGCGGAAATATTATTGGCTGACTCCGATATGAAGTTAGAGAAGGCGGTCCTTATCTGTCACTTTACCAACGTTCTGATGTGCTTGAACCTTGAGTAGTCAAGCAAAGATTTAGATTTTTTATAAGCACGATGAAGAGCACGTTTCCTACGCAGAGTATCAATAATGGAGGGTGAAATCCACGTAGGATAGGTGGATCGAGAAGAGAAACGAGGCGGAACAAATTTATCGAGAAAAGAATAAAGGCGGGAGTAAATGTCTAAGCATCTAGTCTCTGTATCTAAGAGTTCACTTGATGATTTGTTGGACTCTGCAACTACAGTAAAGTCAGTATTACTAAGGATCAGGTAGAGCGAAGATCGGCACGGCGAAAAATGTATGACATGCTGTTGGGATGTAACCGATTATTTTGCGTAAACTTAGGCGTGCCTTGCCTGGCATGGATCGTAAAAGATGCCGATAGGGCGGGATGATAGAGATCCTAAGGAACAACAGGGCAATGCCCTTAACAATCCTTAATAACCTAAACAATCCTTAATAACATCTGCGCTCAGATTACTAAAAACCAGATCTAGCATATTATCGCCAGAATTCGAGATAGTAGTTTAGTATAGTAATCCTATTATTGGCATACGTAATTACATAATTTTTTACCTAACAAAGAAACAAAAGTGCTACATTCATACTTAACAAAAATTAAATAAAACAAACAATTAATCCTTTCTAAAACCCCGGTAAAAATTAAGAGATAAGGCAAAAGAAAAAAAAAACAAACAAACACACAAGTTCCACAAAAACAAAAAATAAATAAAGCAACCAAAAATAGCAATTCCACGTACTCTATTCACAACGACAAATACAAAAAATCACCTCACTACCTATTTATCTTTCTTCTTTTTTTAACTGAACCGCCCTTCTCATCAAGGGCCAACCGGCTCCGTCTTTCCTCATGCACGAGACCCAGTCGTCTACCACCTGTCTCTCCTCACTGCTCCACTGACATCCATCACAGTTTTGTCACTACATGTCACTAGCTTCCCTACATATGCCACACAGCTTAAAGCGAGTGTCCATCCAGTGCCTCCTGCCTTTTTCTTCTGACCCGCACCTGTGTTGTGCAATCAATGCCTGCGGCAGCCTAGCTCCTTACCTTAAGTACAACGGAAGTCTGTGGAACACTTGTATGCTCCTGTATTCTGGGAGGAACTTACTCCCCTCGATCTTCCTCTGACGATACTGCAGCTCCACCTCAGGTAACCTTTCACACACCAATTCTTCCACCTTCCTTCCATTCCCAAACATTCTCTCGATTTCCTCTTATGCAAAGCCACAGCTTTCATACAGCCTCTTTCTTTCGCTCCCCCATTTTGTGCCGTTATTTACACCAAAACCTTCCATTGTTACAACTTTCAGCACTTCTTTTACAATCCTTTCATTACCCATTCCATACACCTTCCCTTCAAACTTAACGACCCTCCTAGCTGCCTGCGAAAACACTTTCCGCATATTTGTTTCTTGCAGCACGATGTATGCCGGCGTAGTTCTATCCAAATTGAGTGCCATTTTTTAAAACTGTAGCTGGACTCTCTCAACTCTCTCTCTCTTGTTCTTTCACTCCCCACACTTCCGCTCCATACAAAAGGATACTTCTCACACATGCCTTCCACACTACCATTTTAGCTTCAAACTTATTGCTCAAGCTTTTTACAAATATATTTCACATGCTTTTTCGCGGACTCATCCTGTCCAAACATAAAACCAAGGTATTTGAAGCTGCTAACTTGCTCGATTACACTACTTCCCCATTTAAATGAATCACTTCTTCTACCCTCTCTCTTATGAAACATCATCCATTTAGTCTTTTTCACGTTCACTGCCAATTTCCTCTTTCAAAAAATCTTTGCACCCGCTCGATCATCTCTGACATTTCTACTTTCGATACAGCCAAAATCACAACGTCGTCCGCATATGCCAAACTCCAAACTTTCTTACTACCAATTACTACCCCTCCCGCTTGACCTCTGCTCAGCACACTCTCTAATTATGCCGTGTACAGGTTAAATAATATTGGAATCAGCAAACAACCTTGCCTTAGCCCTATTCTCACATCAAAACTTTCGGAAACTTGCTCTCCTACTTTCACTCTGCACCGCGTATAAATCCCTGATTCTCTCTATTAACTGCTGCGCTATACCTTTCCGTCTCAAACATTCCCACATTCTCTCCCTCACAACAGTATCGTAGGCTGCTTTCAGATCTATAAACAGAGGATATAGCTTCCCTTGCTTCTTAAACAGTTCCTGTTCCACAATATACTTCAACGTAACCAAGTGTTCCACCGTGCTGTAATGCTTTCTAAATCTTGTATGCTTTCTAAGGCTTGTACATCCGAGATCAGACCTTTATCTTTCTCTTCACACGAAAGCTTTTGCTCCAGCAGTTGCGCATAAATTTTATACGACGCGTCCATAATCGTTATTCCTCTGTAGTTAGGTTAGGTTAGGCTAGGTCTTCCCTATCTCCACCTTCTATATCGGTACAATTAAGCCTTCCTCCCAGTTCACTGGCAACCTTTTATAACCTTTATAAATATCGTTAAGTTCTTCGAAAAGCTCTCGCTGGATGACTATCGGGGCGTACTTCCACGCTTCATTCGGGATACAATCCAAACCCAATGCTTTTTTCTCGGAAGCCTATCCAAAACACCTGAAAATACTTCCCTCGTAAATTCGTCTCTGGAGCTCGTTGCACCATTAACCCCTCCTGCCACAACGTTGAGCGGTTCGGGCAGGCCACTTGTTAGCAGCTGCTTGAAATAGTTTCTCGATAGGCCAATCGGTTTGTCACAACACCCTTGTTTCCGTCTATAGGCTGACAGCATTTTCCAATTATGCGTTTCATTGTGGATCCCCTTCAACTTCTCGAGTTTCGCGTCTTCACACTTCTTCTTCTTTTGGAGTTCCATCTCTTTCAGTTGTGTACGGCATTTGTTCTACTCCTCCATCGAGTCCAGACCCTTCTTCCACCTTTTGAAATTCTTTCTCACGGACTTCTTAAGTTCTTTGACTTCTTGGTCGACCCTATACGTTTCTTTAGCCGCTCCACATTTGATCTTGACCTGCACCAAGGCTTCTCGAACCACTTCCATTATTCGTTGTAAAAATCCGACTCCCGGAGTTATTCCTTCCAAATTTCTTTGGAACTTAACAATGACCTTATCATTCCAGAGCGTACTACTTTAACTTGACTAGATAACTTAACTTTACCCTCCCAAATTATTTCCATCGGAAAATGGTCAGATTCAACCCTGTCACCTATTTGCATATTCATTATGCGCATTCTTGCCACCTCATTGACTACCACATAATCAATTACCTACGCGCCTCTCCCACCAGCATAAGTGAATTCTCCGCACCAGTCGCCCTCAACACAACCGTTAATAACACTCGACTCCTTATTCCAACCCATTCCAGCCATTTTCTGCCTTCTTTACTAACTAACTTATCCCTCGATTTTCTTATTATCTTCGAACCCTCCGCACTTATATATCCTGATTTCAGCTCGTCTATTCTTACGTTCCAATCGCCTGCCAGTACAATTCTTTCCCCTGACACATCGCTAGCTCTCCTATTGATTTCCTTCATAAATCGCTCCAAGTTTTGATTGTTATACATTACGAACAATCTTAACACCTCCCCATTGATTTCCACGGTCCGCTTTTGAATACCTTCGAATTCCTCTTGATAGCCCACACCCGACTCGACCATATTTACTTGCACCCCTGTTAAAATTCCTCCTCTCGCTCTACCTTTCACCTGTTCCTTCAAGGCTCCATGACACTCCCATCTGAATCCTCTTGGTAACTTAGTTTTCATTTATGACCAGTCTCTCCTCCACCCACGTTTACCTATTATGTACCTATTATGTACCAAACCTATTATGTGAAAACCCTTAAAGTAGTCACATAAGTCCGACTTTCCCATTCCTTCTAACTTTTGTTTGAGCCCAGCTATATTCCATACCAATATTTTTTATAATTGTTCTAATCCCTCCCCCAAAACTCCACTCTGCCCCCTTCCGCTCCTGCCCCCATCTACTGAAAAACCTTTTTCTCCAGGGCTAATGAAAATTCAAAATGAACCATTTATTACCTACCTTCAACTTCTGATGCGCTAATTTCACTTCTTTCCCTTCCACCTTTCCCAATCTTGCCTTCTTTCTAAGCTCCTGTTGAATGTTCCCCTGCCTCATAGTTAAGTCATCATATATGAATATATTACTGCCGGTTAATTTCTTTTTATTTCTCATCACGTCCATTTTTTCTTCCCATTTACCTAGCTTAACCACTATAGGAGAACCACCATTTCCGCTAGCTTTACCCACTCTATACATCTTCAGGACCGTAGGCTCCAACCTCAGTTTATCCGAAAATACCTTCTTCACTTCCTCTTTCCAATTCTCCGTCTCATTAACACCTTTTATAACTATGTTACATTTTCTGCTCTGTTTGTCCTTTTCTTCTTCCAATTTGAAAAGCTCATCCAATCTTCTACCCACCAGTTCGTTTTTCTTTCCTAGTTCTATCTCTAGCTCCTTATTTTTAACTTTAATTGTTTTAAGTTCCTCTTCCAGGATTCCCACTCTTTCTCGAGTCTCTTTACTGTCCACACTAATGGATTTAATCTGCTCCATCAACCTAGCTTTCCCAGCTTTGTCCTCTTCCTTCTCCTTCGTCATTTTTTTTTATTAAGCTTACCAGCTGCTCTTTCACTTTCAATTCAGCAAAATCTCCACCGACATTGGTTTCACTTCTCCGGACGGGCTTTTCTTCTCCTTCCTCTTCTTTTTATGCACGGCTTCTGGAGTCCTATCCACTCGCCTACTTCTTCTAAACGGCGCGAACTCGTCTCTATCGTTCTCCGAGATGCTGCCTCTTTCCCCGCTGCCTGCCATCACCCATTTCTTAGAAATCTCCACTCACACTGCCTCGCGCTCTTACTTGTTCTGCGCTCCTAATACACGCGCTTCACCAATAACTCGATACGCCGGGTCCCCCTAACTTGCTTACTCAATCCGTTGCAGTGACAGTGACTTTAATAAACTCTGGGCCTCCGCTAGAAGTTCGACGCTAGCGACGAAACCCCGGAAAACACTCTAACTAGCTTAGTATAACCAACGACTGTCGCACTTCGCTTCCACTACATGCTTACATGCTTGAGGCTACAGACAGAGATAAAATTTTCGATCGAGGAGGATTTTCTAGGGGCTACGTTACATTGTGAAAGATTACCGTCTATGGCAATAGTCACCGGCTATGGCAATGTTATCATAAGTGCATGACATAATGAAGACTTCGAGATGTACAAAAAAGGACTCGAAAATAAAAATCGAGGTATTGGGAGGGATATAAATGCATACCATCAAGCATTTCAAAGAACCAATAAAAGTGGTACAAGTTACCATATCAATAGTATGGAATAAGTTCGAGATTATAATAGTGTCAAAAGTGTTCGAGTTAAAATGCTTGTTGTTGGTAGCAATAAGAACTCCACCTCCTCTAGTGAGACCTGATTTAAAGTTACGATCAGACCTAAATATCGCAAATGATGGTGGCATCAACTCACTGTTCAGCACGTTATCGTGAAGCCAAGTTTCAGCAAAGAAGACAAAGTCAAAATCATAGTCATATATTGCTGGATATATTAAATCGAACTTAGTATTAAGAACTCGAACTCCTCCTTAATATACACTGAATTTAAAACCAGTCAAGAGAGATTGTTTCCTCTAAAAAAAGGAGGAGGAGATTTTCCTCTAATACCGTCTGCTACTATGTTAGCGATCTCAGTCGAAGTCAGATTTCCAACAGAATTAGGAAGTTCCCGTATAGGTCTTGATCTAGCTAAGTGTACGAATTCCCTGATGGTAATGTTAACGGGATTTTACAGATGGTAATGTTAACGGGGATTTATTGTTTAAGTAATCTTTTAGATTAATGCGCAATAAGTTATATGAAGATTATTCTTTTAAATTTATGGGTAAACAGTTGAATATTTGGATTCCAACATGCGAGGGAGCTTTGGTACACAGTGTTAAATTGGCAAAAGGTGTTTAAGAAGGTTGTTTAAGAGATTCGAGCGAATCCCGTGTTAAATATTTTTTTATAAGTTTAAGCTTTGAAACTTTTTATACATGCAGATTGATGTTTTGATTGATGATGTGATCCACCATTTAGTTTATCCGAAAAAAAATTCAAAAATGTTTTTTTTCAATTCTTATACACAGGCTCTTATGGCTGACAAGCTTTACAAGTAAAACCCGTCGCAAAACAACGAAACAAACAGTCCTAAGTTAAACAGTCTCTTCGACCGATACATCAAATGCGTCACCGTGATTGCCACGTAGTGCAGTGTGACAGTGAGTTGATGACAGGTGAGTGTTTGATGTAAATTTAATTTTATAAAACTTTCAATCAACAATTCAAAATGAGGGATACACCGAAAAACGGTCGAACTCCGTGTTGCAGTTTCTTATGATGGGAATTAATTCCTTGGCTCACTCAATCTACTGGCACATATGGCTAAGATGACCACACGTCCCGATTTTGGCAAGACAGTCCCGCTTTTTGGAGGCCTGTCCAGCTTCCCGCCGAATTTTAAAAATGTCCCGCTTTTTAGAAATGTACTGTTTTGGTGACGGGGTAGTGTGTGGAGAAAAGGAAAATAACAAACCCGGAGACGATGTAACTTTGTATTGCGCGTCACGTGACGCGTGCCGGTTTTGATGCGAGTTGTGAAAGTTGTCTCTGATGTTCTGCTGGAAGTTGTGTTCACTGATGTTCTGCTGGAAGTTGTGTCTGGATGTTGTTTCGAAGTTGTCTCTCGAAGTTGTTTCTAAAAACTGTCCCTTTGTCACTCCCGTCCCGTCCTTTTATCCCTCGGTCAAACGCATCTTCTCTCTGGTAACTTTGGTGGGAGAGGTTTTCCGTTGTCCCGATTGGTTGTTCGTTCTTCCCTCCTATTGGCGCTGACGCCAAGTAAGAGGGAGGAAAAATCGGTATTGTTTGATCGGCTCCAGCCCGCTCATAAAAACGGTCTGGGCCATAAAACGATTAAGAAAAACCCGAACCTATCGGCTTTGTTTGATCAGCTCCAGCCCGCTTATAAAACGGTCTGGGCCATAAAACGGTTTAGGAAAAACCCGAACCTGTGCAACTCATCTTGTCAATAATGAGTCCCTACAGGACCCCCCTGCTAGTGATTAACGATACAAGTGCATAATTTACAAAGTTACAGGGTTTATCTCAAACCGGCCTGGTAAAATTCGGTGAATCTAACGCGGCGTCCTGATCTTGTTCGGAGGCCTGGATCGGTGTTGGGAGTCACAGGTTGGGGTGCAAGCGATGGTGCTGGTGCTGGCGCTGGTTGCATGGGAGCTTGGGTTCCGCCCGCGTCGTCCGGAGGGTCGTCATCGGAGTCGCTCTCCAGCTCTGGTTTTTCGATGTTCTCGTCGATGATGTACGCAGGTTTGAGTCTATCGATCGTAACTGGTACGTGTCTTCCCCGCATCAAGAGAATGAAAACCTTGTCAGTGCGAGAAATTACTTTGTACGGACCATCATACGGCAGTTGGAGAGGTCCGTTTTGGTGCGTCGTGGCGCACAAAAACGTGGGTAGCAGTGACGAGATCCTTAAAGACGAAGATTCTGCGCTCACCGTGCCTGGACCCACTGACTGGACGGAGTGTCTCGAAGCGTTGACGAAGTTCCTTCACGAATTCAGCGGAGTTGTCGACCTCTCGGATCGCCCGGGATACCAGGAATTCTCCGGGAAGGCGAAGGGGCTGACCGTAGACCATCTCGGCTGTTGTCGCCTGTAGGTCGTCCTTCCAAGCTGCACGTATGCCAAGTAGCACCGTTGGGAGCGTTTCAGTCCACCGAGTAGCCTGCAAGCACTTGATGGAGCTTTTTAGCTGCCGATGAAAACGTTCGACCATGCCATTGGCCGCTGGGTGGTACGCCGTTGTGTGCAGGTGCGTCGTCCCTAGGAGTTGGTTGAGGCAGCGGAACAGGTGGGACTCGAACTGCCTGCCTTGGTCGGTGGTGATCCGGAGAGGTGTGCCAAAACGTGCAACCCAGCTGTTGTAGAAAGCGCGGGCCACGGTTTCGGCTTCCTGGTCCTGTAGAGGGATTGCCTCCGGCCATCGCGAGAAACGATCAACGCAGGTTAGGCAGTACCTGTATCCCTGCGAGTACGGCATGATGATCAGGTCCAGATGAACGTGCTCGAACCGGCGGGAAGGTGCTGCAAATGAGCCGACTGGAGCGGATACATGCCTGGTGACCTTGGATTGCTGACACTGGATACAAGCTCGTGCCCAGGTGCGACAGTTCACGTTGATGGAGGGCCACACGTAGCGCTGTGTCATCATTTTCGTTGTTGCCCTGATCCCAGGATGAGACAGCCCGTGGATGGCGTCGAAGGCTGCCCTGCGGAACGGCGTCGTGAGAAAAGGCCTGGCAGTGTGTGTTTTGACGTCGCAGAAGATCGCGGCGTCTGAACCCGGAATGCGGATTTGTCGCAAGTCCAGCTCGGAGCTGTCATCTTGCAAGAGTCCTTGAAGTTCCTGATCTTGTTGCTGCGATGTCGCCAGAGCCTCGAAGTCCATTGGAACAGTGATCTCGTCGACCCTGGATAGAGCGTCGGCGACGACGTTGTCTTGCCCCGCGATGTGCCTGATGTCGGTTGTAAATTGGCTAATCAAGTCCAGGTGACGGAATTGGCGTGGCGAGCATTTGTCGGACCTCTGGCGGAAGGCGAAAATTAGCGGCTTGTGGTCCGTGAGGATGGTAAACGGACGGCCCTCGACCATATGCCTGAAATGCTGAACTGCACAGTAAATCGCTAGGAGCTCCCGATCGTATGCGCTATATTTATTCTCGGAGCTACTAAGCTTCTTTGAAAAGAATCCAAGCGGCTCCCAGTGATCGTCGACTCGTTGTTGAAGGACTGCGACTATGCTGTAGTCCGACGCGTCGCACGCCAGAGACAGGTCTGCGCCGGGTCGAGGATGCGCCAAGAGTGCTGCGGTGGCCAGCTCCTCCTTGCAATGCATGAAGGCTGCCTCGGCTCCGTTGTTCCACTGAATCGGCGTGCTCCCCTTGATGTTACCTTTGAGAAGGTCGTTGATGTTCGCCTGTGTTTTAGCAGCCCTGGGTAGAAACCTTCGATAAAAATTGAGCATCCCCAGGAACTGCCGTAGTCCTTTGGCAGTCTTTGGCTTCTCATATTCTCGGATCGCGGCGACTTTTTCGGGAAGCGGTTCTGTTCCTCTCTCGGAGACGCGGTACCCTAGAAACTGTATGGTTGCCGCGCCGAAACAGCACTTGTTGGGTTTGATCACGACACCAAACTGCTGCAAGCGTTCGAACAGGGTTTGCAGATGACCACGATGCTCCTCTTCGGACGATGATGCCACCAAGATGTCGTCTATGTAAGCGTAGCAGAAATCCAAACCGCGGAGGACTTCGTCGATGAACCGCTGGAACGTTTGCGCGGCGTTTCGCAACCCGAAGCTCATGGATGGAAACTCGAATAATCCAAATGGTGTGGTAATGGCCGTTTTAGGAACGTCTTCTTCCGCGACTGGAATTTGGTGATATGCCCTTACCAAATCGATCGAGGTGAAGATCTTCTTCCCATTGAGCGTCTGCGCGAAGTCTTCGATGTGGCGCACCGGGTAACGATCCGGGATGGTGCGTGCGTTGAGGGACCGATAATCACCAAAGGGACGCCATTCGTCGCCTTTCTTTGGCACCATGTGCAAAGGTGAAGCCCAACTGCTCTTAGATGGGCGGCAAATGCCCAACCGCAGCATGGACTCGAACTCCTTTCTGGCGTTCAACAGTCGGTCCGGGGCAAGTCGACGCGGTCTTGCGGCTTCAGGTGGTCCGGGCGTCGTGTGTATGTGGTGGACGGTGCTGTGTTTCACTGTTGGTGCCTTGCCTGCTCCGTCGGGTCGCGTGATTTCTGGGTAGCGCTGCAAAAGCTCGTGATATTCAGAATTTCCGATGATGATTTTGACACTTGCGATGTTACCCGAACTCGGACGTCTTGACTTGCGTCAGGCTATCTACGAGATGTTTGTTTCGCATGTCTACCAGCAGGCCGTAGTGAGCCAGGAAATCGGCGCCAATAATCGCGCGTGTTTCGTCCGCGATCACAAGGTTCCACGTGAAGTCGCGTCTCAATCCGAAATCCAATGTCATTGTCACTGAGCCGTACGTCGCAATCGGCGTGTTGTTTGCTGCGGAAAGTTCGTAGTTCGTCTTTGTCCGGCGACCACGCACAAGTTTACGGGAAAAAATACACAGATCCGAACCAGTGTCTATCAGAAATTTCGTGCCGCTAATGCGATCTGGCACGAACAAGCGGCGTACGTTTGGGCAGTCATCGCTTGCCGCCATAAGCGATGATCCGCTTAGTTTCCCGAACGAGCGGTGAAGACGGCGTTTAACTCGCACGGAGGCCTGCATTTGCGCGCACTGTCACCGAACGTGTAATGGTACCAGCACATTCCGTCGTACTGGACCGGAAGGCGAGAACCTGAGCAGTTGCGGTTCGACGGTGACCGATCCGAGCGGTCTCGACTGATTGAACGGCTGCGGCGCGCTTGCTGGAGCTCTGACCTAATGGCCGAGATTTCCCGTCGGTTGTCTATCTGCACCTCCGCCAATTGTCGTTGGAGGCCGGCCAATTGCTCTAAGATCTTCGACTCGAGGGAAGATGACAATGCGGATACCTGGTTTCGCGGCTGTAGGGTCCCGATCGAGTCCAAAACGTTGTCCGCGATCCTGGCCAACTCGTCGAGGGAGGTGTTTTCTTGCTGCGTCGCTAGGCAGGCCCGCACGACCGGGTTGAGGCGGTCCATCCAGAGGGCCTTGGTGATGTCCTGGGCCCCGTGTTCGCCGGCAAGTAGCTGCAGCTGTCGCAAAAATTGTGACGGAGTTCGGTCGCCGATGTCCTCGCGCTCCAACAACTGCCGTGTCCGTTGTTGCTGTGTTTTTACGAGTCTCCTGATAAGTTCGTCCTTCAGCTTCTGATACGGGTCGTCGGCTTCCTTTGGTGGGTCGAGAAGTAGGTCGCGGATCTCCTTAGCGTACCGCGGCTCGAGCGACGTACCGACGTATTCGAACTTCTCGGTACTGGTAGTGATACCAGCGTTTTTCAATGCCCAATCAGCTAGTTGGAACCAGAGGTCCGGGTCCTCTGGTAGAAATGCGGGCAGTCTCACACGCGCCCCGTTGGAGTGGTTATTCGCCATAGCTTGTCGCGAGTGTCTTGGCGCACGTTGCTACCACCGTCACTTGTAAAATATGTAGATCACGTCGGGGTCACCACTTTGGTGACGGGGTAGTGTGTGGAGAAAAGGAAAATAACAAACCCGGAGACGATGTAACTTTGTATTGCGCGTCACGTGACGCGTGCCGGTTTTGATGCGAGTTGTGGAAGTTGTCTCTGATGTTCTGCTGGAAGTTGTGTTCACTGATGTTCTGCTGGAAGTTGTGTCTGGATGTTGTTTCGAAGTTGTCTCTCGAAGTTGTTTCTAAAAACTGTCCCTTTGTCACTCCCGTCCCGTCCTTTTATCCCTCGGTCAAACGCATCTTCTCTCTGGTAACTTTGGTGGGAGAGGTTTTCCGTTGTCCCGATTGGTTGTTCGTTCTTCCCTCCTATTGGCGCTGACGCCAAGTAAGAGGGAGGAAAAATCGGTATTGTTTGATCGGCTCCAGCCCGCTCATAAAAACGGTCTGGGCCATAAAACGATTAAGAAAAACCCGAACCTATCGGCTTTGTTTGATCAGCTCCAGCCCGCTTATAAAACGGTGTGGGCCATAAAACGGTTTAGGAAAAACCCGAACCTGTGCAACTCATCTTGTCAATAATGAGTCCCTACACTGTAATATATAATATAATATTTTTCCACATATTCCCATTAAATCTCCTATTTTAATGTCAACCAATGAAAATTTTTAATATCCTCAAATTGAAATGTCTTTTCGAATTGAATTGTATTTTCTTGTAATATGGAAATTCACACAGTAATTTTTTCCTAATTTTGTATTCAAATTATTGTTTTTTAAAAATATTTTTATAGTTACCAATAATTAATAATGACCAGTTGAGCAAAAATGAAGCCCTAAACAAATATCAAAACGCCATCAGCATGGAGTTAGATAGACTCCCAGACCATAGCAATATTGACGATGAGTGGAAGTCCATGGAGAGGGCAATAATAAAAGTAACCAAAGACGTAGTAGGGACAAAAAGAAAATCAAGAAATATAGATTGGTTCGATATGGAATGTGAAAGGGCTATAACAGAAAAGAATAATGCGCGACAAAAGATGCTGCAAAGAAACACTTGAACTAATAATGCAGTATACCAAGAGAAGCGGAGAGAAGCCAACAGGTGCCTAAGGGAAAAAAAAAAGAGATATGATGCGTAAGAAAATAAAAAGCATAGAAGAGAACTATAATCAACGCAAAGTGAAGGATTTCTATAGAACAATCAGAAATGAAGCGAAAGGGTACCAGCCAAAATTAAACGTATGCAAGGATAAGAACGGAAAAATCCTAACGGAAGAGAAAGATGTCATGGATAGATGGCGCCAGTACTTCGCCGAGATACTAAATGTTGATCATATGGAAGACCTAGAAGAGCCAGAAACAGTAATATACACAGCTCAAGAAAATACCGAACCACCTACATTGGATGAAGTCAAAACAGCCATGGAAAAGCTTAAAAATGGTAAAGCACCCGGCGAGGACGGCATCACTGCCGAAATTTTAAAACTGGCCGGAATAGATGCACATAAAAGACTGCACCAACTAATATGCAAAATATGGAAAGAAGAACAGATGCCTGAAAGGTGGAAAACTGGGTTAATCTGCCCTATCCACAAAAAAGGCGACAAAACAAACTGCGACAATTACAGGGGAATAACACTACTCAACACTGCATATAAGGTACTCTCCAATGTGATATTCGACAGGATAAGACCGTATGCAGAAGAAATATTAGGAGAATATCAATGTGGCTTCCGAGAAAGTAGATCAACTCTGGATCAGGTATTTGTGCTAAGTCAAGCAATGGAAAAATGTTATGAATACAACATCGACCTGCACTGTCTGTTAATCGATTTTAAAATGCATTCGACAGTATTAAAAGAGCAAAACTAGGAAGTGCACTTGCTCTAATGGGTATCCCACATAAACTTGCAAAACTAGCCATGATGACAATGGATGGATCCAAGGCCAGAGTAACAGTCCAAAACAAAACATCAAAGGAATTTGAAATAAGAACCGGTGTTAGGCAGGGAGATGCCTTGTCAGCTGTTCTTTTTAACCTTGCGCTACAAAATGCAATTGGAAACCTCGAAAATAAGGGAAATATCATAACAAAATCATACCAAATATGTGCGTACGCGGACGACATACTGATCATGGCTAGGGACAACAGAACTCTAGAAGAATTGTTTTTAAAAATAGAAGAGGAAGCGAGCAAAGTCGGCCTGAAAATACATGCAGATAAAACAAAATACCTAAAACTGTCACGTGATAACCCAAGAAGGGGCCCTTCAGAACTTCATTATAAATGATCATCGGTTTGAAGAAGTTCAAAATGTCAAATATCTTGGAGTAACTTTCAATAACACAAATAATCTATCACTGAGGGTACAAGACAGAATCCAAGCTGCGAATCGATGCTATTATTCACATCTGAAGCTCTTCAAATCAAAAATCATCTCACGTAAAGCAAAACTGCGAATATATAAAACCCTGATCAGACCCGTGCTAACTTATGGAGCTGAATCCTGGAGTATGTCGGAAGCAGACAAAAACTCTCTTCATATTTTTAAAAGACGGATTTTACGGAAGATCTTTGGACCAGTGAGAGAGGAAGAAGGATACAGAATTCGCATGAACTACGAACTTCAAGAACTAATAGAAGGTGAAGACATAGTAAGATTCATTAAGGCACAGAGACTTCGATGGGCGGGCCACATGATTAGAATGCCGAGTGCGAGAGCACCCAGATCCATCCATAAAGCGCAACCTAACACCTCAAGAAGCAGAGGTAGACCCAGAACCAGGTGGAAAGATAAGGTAGAGGAAGATGTAGAAACTCTACAAGTAGGAAACTGGACACGTGTCGCTGAAGACCGTCAAAAGGTGGAAGGGGATTGTTAAGGAGGCCAAAGCTCACCCTGGGCTGTAGAGTCAGAAGAAGAAGAAGAATAATTAATAATAAATACATTTTTGTATATTTATATATGTCTATGACAATTCTATGAATATATACATTAAATTGTTGGTTTGCTTTCATAACCAAATTATAATTCTCATTTCATCCCATTTGTCCCGCTCTGTCTCAATGAAAATGTGGTCACTTTACATATGGCACATATTCCCTTTAAATTTGACTCCTGTATCAATGACCTCAGTTTCATGAAGTCATTCATTGGATAGTTGTTGTTGATTGTTTTTGGTCCGGGCACATTGCTCCTGGTTTCTAATGCTCTCGTTTTCCTTGTTGGCGGTGGTACTAATGTCACGGGCGGTGCTGCGGGTGCAGATGCGGCCGCCATCCTCGTCTCGTGTCTCTCTTCCCTCGCCGCCTAAACATTTGCCCTTGGTGCCAATGCGGGGATAAAATATCACCTGACATCTGTTTGCTTAGTTTTTGGTTTGGCCCTCTTTTTCAGCCAGTCTAGTTTCTGTTAAAAAAACAGGCCATATTTTTTAATTTACCGGATGGTTTCAGTACAGTATCGCGCATTTTGAAGGTTTATCTGCCAGTTTAATTCATTCAGATGAAAAGTGGATTTTAGCGAACTTAAGACATCTGGATTTAGCTTCGCAGTTGGTGCCACGACGCCCCATTCCTGGCATCTATGGCACTGGACGATTATCTTCTTGTTCCTGTTTTTCTTAATAATTAACAAATCTACAATGTATACAAATTATAATGAATATTAAGTAATATTTCTTTAAATAACTAAAATAATCAATGGCCAAAGAAAGAAACATTAGTAATGTTTAGTAAAGAATTTTCTCTACGCCCACTATTGTAAATGCCCATTATTGTACAGTTCGTGGGCTATGTAAATACATCATAACACACACGTATGTAACAGTCCGCGGTTAATGATAAGTTATGATTGATAACACACACGTGCGTTTAGCTTACGATTCGTTGATTGGTTGAGAGCTGCTATTACGTGCTCATCCGTTCAGCGCCCACCCTAAAACAATTAAAACTAACGGAAATTGAAATTGCGTACATTGGGTTGCCTAAATATATGCGCACTCTTATTCCAGTGTAACCCAAATAAGTACTAAATATTAAGGTATGTAATAATTAAGAATGTATTTCTTTTCATTTCTTTCAAGATAAGTAATGTCGAGTAACAGTTATATATGAAAATACAACTGTTTGTTTATTATAATGTTAAATAATATACCTAATAAGAAATAAATTTGCTATCAAATATATTTTTCTTATTAAACAGAAACAAATTAGTGTGGTCGTAGATAAAGTATAGTACATAACTCGAGTTGTAAGGCAATTACGTACTCGGGGAATTATGCACTCCCCGCTACTCGGGTCGTGCGTAACTGTTCCGCTTGTACGTAATATGCTTCTTAGAACTCTCATTACGTAATATACTAAATACTAAGCCGGAACACAGTCTGAATATATAAATATATTCAACCTTTCTGGAGCTCAATAATACTATTGATTCATTTTAGGACTACCAAAATAAATCTAATGTGAAATTTGCCAGTTATTTACTAGCTTTCAGTCCACCTTCGTGCCACTCAACAAAAACCAGAAAAATAACTTTGTTTTTTAAGGTCATGCCTTTCTATTAACTTAGGTGAATAGCCATCTGCAGACGCGTTTCGAGATTTATCCCTCATCAGTGCAGATTTGCTTTTATGAACAATAATTTGTACTAACTTGTAATGTAACTAACTGTACATTTGTAAACACTTACTTAAAACCCACGTGGATGACTAGGGGTTAGATATTTTTAATTTTACATTTCGTGAGACACGAGCTTAGCAAGTTATTGATTTAAATGATAATTTACTATTGGTAATAACCATACTACATTATAGATAATCATATAAACTTAATAATGTCGAAATACATCCTGTATAGGGGAAAGTGGGGCGGATTCACATAAGGGGCACCTACATACACTGAGCGTATTTGAAGTTAGACACGGGGCAAAATAATGATGTTAGTGTTGGTGCATAGCTTTAATGTGTGCATACTGACTAGTGAAGTTCGGCATCAGTAGGGAAAGATGATATGTTCTAGGCCACTCCTCCTTATGGAGATTTACATGTAACCCTCCACCTTATGGGGAATTACATGTAAACCCTCCACCTTATGCGAATTACATGTAAAATTTAACATACCCCTCCGTATGGGGAATCCTATAGAAAACAGTTCTGAACGTAGCCGAGCGTATATCTGTAGATGGCGCCAGCGCTAGGGTCGGGGGGGAACCGGAGGGAAAGAGGGATTTAGGCCAGACAAGGGCGGACAATACCGAACACGAATAGACTAATCGGGAAAATTCAAAATGAGGGGTGGACATATTTACAGATAGGGGTCCAATTGAGATTATGGGGTTTAGATTGACAAGACTAGACAGATAAGACTAGATAAGACTAAACGGTAAGACTAGACATACAAGCCAGACAAGACTAGACAGATAAGAGTAAACAAGACTAGACTGATAAGACTAGACAAGACTAGACACACAAAACTAGACAAGCGGAGAAAATTGTGGGCGGGTAGCGGGGAATCGTGTGTGCATGCATAATTGGTTGCAAACATATTACGGGTTGATTCAATTGAGATTATAGGATTTGGGACAAGAACATATAAGACTAGATCACATCCTGCGATATTTATATGAATAATTTCCTATGTGTAAGCGAAATTTCTTAAACTTGTCTATGAACTCGATCGTATTAATTATTTTAAATAGCAACCAGCAGTGAGAGTCAGCATTTTCCTGTTTCAACCTGTCTGGATGAGTCATTGAACACGTGATACATTGGCTTATTGAGTCTACATACTGAATATTCACCCTAAACCTCCAAGAAGATAAAGTTGGAGCCGTAGACAGTCAACAATACCCAACAAGGTTAAAGTTTGCGGGAGATCCTTCGATTACAGAAACAAACACAACAAAGCAACAGTGAAGCTGGTCCAGCAGAACATCATCCAAGCTTGTGTCAGCTATAGAATTGATGGTTCAAGGATTGATGTAGATAGCTTTATTAGTAAATTGAACAGCCGTTGTACGAGAAGCCCCATTATAGCCATCCACTTTCCGTCCACTGTTCATCCACTTTCCGTCCACCGTCCACTTTTTCCGTCCACCGTCCACTTTCTGTCCAATTTAATCAGCTTTTAAACAGATTTGAATCAGATTTTAAACAGCTTTTTAATCAGCTTTTGAAACAGCTTTTTAATCAGCTTTTAAACAGCTTTTAAACAGCTTTTTAATCGGCTTTTTAAACAGATTTTAATCAGATTTTAAACAGCTTTTGAATCAGCTTTTTAAACAGCTTTTAAACAACTTTCCATCAGCTTTAAACAGCTTCTTCTCTTCAGCTTTAATCTCATTGGATTAGGTTAGGTTAGCATTAGGTTAGGTTACGGCGTGTTAGGAATGAAGCTCGCATCATTCCTAACACCCCGTGACCTAACCTAATGCTAACCTAACCTAATCCAATGAGATTAAAGCTGAAGAGAAGAAGCTGTTTAAAGCTGATGAATTAGGAAATGATGAGTTAGGTTAGCATTAGGTTAGGTTACGGCGTGTTAGGAATGAAGCGCGCATCATTCCTAACACCCCGTAACCTAACCTAATGCTAACCTAACCTAATCCAATGAGATTAAAGCTGAAGAGAAGAAGCTGTTTAAAGCTGATGGAAAGCTGATTAAAAGCTGATTCAAAAGCTGATTCAAAAGCTGTTTAAAATCTGATTAAAATCTGTTTAAAAAGCCGATTAAAAAGCTGTTTAAAAGCTGTTTAAAAAGCTGATTAAAAATATGTTGGACAGCTGATTAAAAAGCTGTTTAAAAGCTGAATAAAAAGCTGTTTAAAAGCTGATTAAAAACCTGTTTCAAAAGCTGATTAAAAAGCTTTTAAAATTCTGATTAAAATCTGTTTAAAAGCTGATTAAATTGGACAGAAAGTGGACGGTGGACGGAAAAAGTGGACGGTGGACGGAAAGTGGATGGACAGTGGACGGAAAGTGGATGGCAAGAATGGGGCTTCTCGTACAACGGCTGTTCAATTTACTAATAAATCTATCAACATCAATCCTTGAACCATCAATTCTATAGCTGACACTTGCTGTGTCTTGGGTGATGTTCTGCTGGACCAGCTTCACTGTTGCTTGAAGGTGTTTCTGTAATCGAATGATCTCCCGCAAACTTTAACCTTGTTGGGTATTGTTGACTGTCTACGGCTCCAACTTTATCTTCTTGGAGGTTTAGGGTGAATATTCAGTATGTAGACTCAATAAGCCAATGTATCACGTGTTCAATGACTCATCCAGACAGGTTGAAACAGGAAAATGCTGACTCTCACTGCTGGTTGCTGACTCAACTGCTGGTTTTCAACAACGGTTTTAACCTTCCCACGATTCTATGCATGTATGACTTATCCAAATTTCTCAGAATACATCGAATAAGTTCAAACTAGCATCCAGATAAAATGAAACATGAAACTGATAGCGTTTCCTATCTTACGATTTAAATATGTCATACTCGCATGCATTTACAAGATCAAATACTAAATTAATTAGACCGCGTTTCTTACTGCGGTAGTTGTATTTAAATGCAGCGGTTGTAATTTTTAAACAGGACACGATTGTTTATTTATCAAGCGCCCGGTCCTAAGCGTGCGGTTACATAAACATTCACTGTCGTAGTTGTTAAAATAATGTTATTTTCTTGATACACATTTAAAATCTTCAAGTTCAAATACTAAACTGATTACGTAAACTTAAGAAAGAAACAATACCATGACACACTCAAAATGAAACCTAATAGCAGAAATATTTTTTTTATTTAAAATAATTAATGCGATCGAGTTCATAGACAAGTTTAAGAAATTTCGCTTACACATAGGAAATTATTCAGATAAATATCGCAGGATGTGATCTAGTCTTATATGTTCTTGTCCCAAATCCTATAATCTCAATTGAATCAACCCGTAATATGTTTGCAACCAATTATGCATGCACACACGATTTCCCGCTACCCGCCCGCAATTTTCTCCGCTTGCCTAGTCTTGTGTGTCTAGTCTTGTCTAGTCTTATCAGTCTAGTCTTGTCAGTCTAGTCTTGTCTAGTCTTGTTTACTCTTATCTGTCTAGTCTTGTCTGGCTTGTATGTCTAGTCTTACCGTTTAGTCCTGTCTAGTCTTGTCTGTCTAGTCTTATCTGTCCAGTCCCATCTTGTCTGTCTAGTCTTATCTAGTCTTATCTGTCTAGTCTTGTCAATCTAAACCCCATAATCTCAATTGGACCCCTCTCTGTAAATATGTCCACCCCTCATTTTGAATTTTCCCGATTAGTCTATTCGTGTTCGGTATTGTCCGCCCTTGTCCGGCCTAAATCCCTCTTTCCCTCCGGTTGCCCCCCGTCCCTAGCGCTGGCGCCATCTACAGATATACGCTCGGCTACGTTCAGAACTATTTTCTATAGGATTCCCCATACGGAGGGGTATGCTAAATTTTACATGTAATTCCCATAAGGTGGAGGGTTAACATGTAATTCCCCATAAGGTGGAGGGTTACATGTAAATCTCCATAAGGAGGAGTGGCCTAGAACATATCATCTTTCCCTACTAGCATCAATCGCCTCGGAAAGCGTAGTTTCATAATCTTACTTTACGACATATTTTGTGACTAGTTAGTGTTGTATGGATTAATCACTGCTATGTAATATTAATCATAATATCATGGAGCTTTTGACTTGATTTGTAAATTATCCTACATGAAGACAGTTTTTTTGTTGCATATTTTTGTATTAATTACATGTGATGGGGTAGATTCATACACAAGTACAAGGGGCACATTCATACTGTATTAATATGCCTCTTATTCTTGTTTTTTCGCAATTTAATGATACCTATCATTTTTTGTTACACAGTACAATCATGGCTAGAAATTATAAGAAGAAAGGGACGAGGAGTAGGGAGGTTAATGAAGAGGCAATATCGTCAGCTGTATCTGATGTTTTGGAACACAAACCAGAGATAATATTATCTCTGCACAAACTCTCTTTTCGGAAAACAGCAGCCAAATATGGACTTAATGCACAAACATTAAAGAGCCGAATAATTTTAATCCTTCTTTTATCTTCTTACAAGTGTGTATTAACCTGCCCGTTCGTGCATTAATGTGCCCCTCCGGTTGTATGAATCTACCCCATTAGTGTGGTACATTCATACATTTTTTTTTTTTTTTTACAGCATTGTGTAAATTCGCGCACGTGGATTTTCAGTAAAATTATGCTTCTATTATAGAATGAAATAGTTCAACTATCAATATACTGTAAATTGAAAGAGATATACGTAATACACAGCATTCCACAAAGCGATATATAAAAGCCGCCCCACTCTCCCCTATATAAATATATTCAAACTTTCTGGAGCTATATAATACTATTGAGTCTTTTCAGGACTACCAAAATAAATTTCTTGTGAAATTTGCTAGTTATTTACTAGCTTTCAGTCCACCTTCCAGGACAACTTAACCGAACTTCGAACGAAGCAGACGTTAAACTTAGCAATTATTTGACAAAATAATTTAAAAAAACCCAACCGAGAAATCATGAACCCAATCATGCAAACCAGCGCCGACCGCCGCCGAGAGGAGCAACGTTGCCGGACCGAAGAGATCCACTGAAGCCGCCCCGAGGAGAGCCACCGAAGCCGCCCCGAGGAGGAAAACCCAACCGATGGACACGGACAGCACCACCAAGGCCGCCCCCAAGCGCAAAACTGACCCGGAGGACGAGGAAACCTTCCGGTTTCCAAAGAAAACCGCAAAGCTTGCGAGCCCAACCACGTCAAGCCTGCGAGGACCGCAGGTGAGTATGAATAGTTACGCATGCTTAAACACAAGGGACAGTGACGACGACGACGACGAAGACGAAGTCACTGAGACAGAAACCCCCACCGAAAACACCAACAACAAAACACCAATAGTTCTACGAAACAAGGACAAATGGGCAGGGCTTTCGAAAAAGCTCAACAGGAACAAAATAAACGACACCAGGGCAACATCGACCAGGGACGGGATAAGAATCCAGCCCCAAACAATCACGGACTACCGAAACATGTACAAACTAATGAAAGAGGACAATTACGAATTTCACACGCACCAACTGAGCACGGAAAGGAACCTGAAGGTCGTAGTGAAGGGAGTTCCCTGCGGCCTGAAGGAGGAGCAAATCAATGAGAACCTCAACACAACGGATACCCGGCCATAAAAGTGACCAGGATGAAAGGGAGAGAAGCCACGCCAATCCAAATGGTCCTGATAGAAATTGGGAAGGAATACAAATCCATCTACCAAATGGATCGATTCTGCGGATTGAACGTGAAAATGGAACCGCTGAAAACACGAGGAGAAACCGTGCAATGTCACCGATGCCAGCTGTTCGGCCACGTGCAGAGGCACTGCAACGCCGAATACAGATGCATGAAATGCGGACAGAACCACAGCACGCACCTGTGCGAGAAACCGCTAACACTGCCGCCGAAATGCGCAAACTGCGGAGGCGAACACACCTCTATATGGAGAAACTGCCCGGCGAGACCGGAAATAGCTAGACAAACGGAACAAAGACAGCAGGAAACGAGACCTCCACCGAGACAAACAACCCAAACACCGAGACAAACAGCCCAAACACAGAGACAAACAGCCCAAACACCGACAACGAGCCAAATACCGAAACCGATAAGAAGAAGCAACAACCCCAACCCGGAGACAAAACCTTCAACCAGCCGAAACAAAAGGAATAGCAACGAAGTAATCAGATCTGAACTGACGGAAATGATGCTCGACTTTGCCGAAATGGGACACAGCAAAGAGGAAACAGAAAAGTTCACTAGAAGAATCACAACCATCATGCTCACACTCAACAATGACCACTAGAAGAACTAGAGACAATCTGAAACTTACATTCTGGAACGCAAACGGAATACAAAACAAGAAACAGGAACTAGTAGCACACCTAAACGAACACAGCGTCGACGTGGCCCTGATCAAAGAGACGCACCTCAGACGTTGCAACCAACTGAACATAGCAAACTACCAAGTCTATAGAAAAGACAGAAGCGAGAAAGCCGGAGGTGGAGTCGCCATCGTCATCAAAAGAAACATAAAACACCACGAACTGCCGGAAGTAGAAACAACCACGGACACGGAAACGGTAGGAGTAGAAGTACAGACAACTGACGGACCCATAGCCCTCTACGCACTGTACTCGCCGCCACAGAAACAAATAAACGCCGACGACCTGGACAAAATATTCAACAGAAATATAGGTACCATAGCCGCAGGAGACTACAACGCAAAGAACTCGCAATGGAATTGCAGAGTAACAAACACCAAGGGCCGACAATTACTAAGGTACACGGAAAACCGGAAGTTACAGGTAATTGCACCGAACGAACCAACACACTTTCCAGGAGTTCAGCGAATGCCGGATATTTTGGATATAGCCGTTATGAAAAACATCACAGCAAACGTGGAAATAATCTGCATCAAGGACTTGAGCTCAGATCACAACCCAGTGCACATAAATCTCCAAGCGAATACGGCCAGGAAAACAATCGAGAAAACTATCACAAATTGGAACAAATTCAAAGATAATCTGACGAACGTCCATTGTACAGAAATTACAAGCCCCCCGTGCCTAGAAGAAGCAGCACGGACGATAGAAAACGAAATAAAAGCAGCACTCGAGGCCGCCACAAGGAAACGGACAGCCAACACGACAACAACCCTCCCACAGGAAATCAGGAATCTACTAAAAGAAAAGCGCAAAGCTAACAAGGTATTCCAACGGACGCTGGCACCGACGGACAAGAACGTCTTAACCAGACTGACAAACCAACTGAAATGAGCACTGCGCGAACAGCACAACGCCGAATGGGAAGACAAACTAGAACGCATCAACGAAACAATAGAGGAACCGTGGAAATTAGCCAAGAATCTTAGAAACAAGGAGAGGAGAACAATTCCCCCACTGAAAACAACAAACGACACTGTAGCAAGCACGGACGAGGAGAAAACGGATGAATTCGCAAAGTCGCTTGCACAGCAGTTTAAACCGAACGCCGACACACACCCACTCCGCAAAAGGCAAGAAATACGCGAAACCGTACTGAAAGTACTAAATAGTAGCGTAGAAAACTCGGAAATAGAGGAAACAACACCGGAAGAAATAAAAGGTATAATTAAAAACCTAAAAACCAAGAAAGCACCAGGCTGCGATAACATCAACAACGCCGCGCTAAAAAACCTAACACCGAACGCAATAGACAGAATAATACAAATCATAAACGCCGCACTGAAACTTGGAGTGTTTCCGACCCAATGGAAACAAGCAACAACGATTCTAATCCCGAAACCGAACAAACCCCGAAACCTCACCTCCAGTTACAGACCAATAAGTCTGCTGACAGGTCTCAGTAAAATCACAGAAAAAGTAATACACAAAAGACTGACAGAAATAACTGAAGACAAACGTATTCTACCCGACGAACAATACGGCTTCAGAACAGAGCACTCTACCACCTATCAGACGACAAGAATAACCGAAGCAATAATCGACGCTTTCAACAAAGGGTTAGCCACGTCTTTCTGGACGTCTCTAAGGCTTTCGACAAGGTATGGCACCTAGGTTTAACATACAAACTGCACCAATTTAAAATCCCAACAGCAATAATCAGACTAGTGACGTCCTTTATCTGTAACAGAACATTCCAAGTCAAAATAAACGACAGCATCTCCACAACTCAGACAATGACAGCCGGTGTCCCACAAGGATCTGTCCTGGGCCCCCTTCTTTACAGCATTTACACCGCAGACATCCCAAAACTAAACGACACAGAAATTGCACTATACGCAGACGACACAGCAATTTTCACAAGAGGATACTCGACCGAGGCCATAACAAAACGGCTCCAAAATCACCTGGACAGGATTAACGACTGGTGTAACACCTGGAGGATCAAACTAAACGCAGAAAAAACACAGGCAATTATCTTCACGAAGAAAAAATTTAAGCACGAACCCAGTAGCTGCTTGAGAATCAACAACACAGACATAAAATGGGAAAACCGAATCAAATATCTAGGCGTAATCCTTGACAAAGCTCTTACATTTTCAGAACACATCGATCAGACAGCGAAAAAAAGCAAAACAAATTAAAGGCTACCTCTACCCGCTCTTAAACAGGAAAAGCAAGCTGAACATAAGGAACAAACTACAAATCTACAAGTCCATAATACGGCCGACAATGACGTACTCATCGACGTGCTGGATACAATCCAAAGAATCGAAAATCTACAAACTCCAAATCATCCAGAACAAAACTCTGAGAGAAATAACAGATTCGCCATGGTACATGACCAATGAGCAGCTGCACAGCGATCTAAACATGGAGACAATCAAGCAACACATAGAAAAACTAGCAACGAAAAGCTTCGAACGCATGAAAACGCATGACAACCCAACAATCAACAACGCAGCAAACTACAACATCAACGTCAAATGGAAACATCCAAAACCTCAACAACGTAGGTAATCACTGTTCTTTCTTTTTCACAGGAAAGCCCACATCCCCGAACCCAGCGGAGCACCCAGGAACAAAAACAGGCAGGAACAACACGAACAAACCAGAGAGACACAGCACCCACCACGAGGACGAGCAAGGAACCACCACGAGAACGAAGGACGAACCAGGAACCGCCAGGAGGGCGAACCAGGAACCAACACAAGGACAAACCTAGGACCATCAACGAGAAGAAGAAGAAGAAGAAAAAAAAAACAGAACAAAAAAAAAAAAAGAAAAGAAAACCGTTTATGAGTGAAACAGAAGAACAAACAAACCGACAAACAAACAAGCAAACCGACACAAAAAAAAAACACACAGAAACAAACAACAAGACGACGGAACAGCTGAGCGGAAGGCTCACGACCGTCAAAAAGCAAAGGACACATGAACACCTTCCAGAGACAACAAAAACCAGAAAAATAACACAGTTTTTAGTCATATCTTGTTACGCCCATTCGAAACCCGAAACCACAGACAAACTGTGTTGCCTATGTTTAGTTCCCAACTAAAAGAGAACCTAGAGCAAGTGAGAGTGCGAGGTAGTATCAATTACACCGTACTGGAGCAGGCTGTAGGAGAAATAAATGTAGCAATCACCACGGCATTTGAATAAAGATGAAAAATGGTGGAACAAAAATTTGTCTACATTAAGAGCAAAAGTACGTAGGCTTTTCAACAAAGCTAAGCAATACGGAATTTGGCTAGAACAGGGGTTCCCATCCTGTGGTACGCGTACCGGTACCGGTACACACATGTCAAGCTACCGGTACGCGATAAGTGAACAATATTTGGCGTAAAATCATGTGTTTTTTATACAACACATCGCCAAGCCCGAGCGTTTTTTCTGTTCTTTTTCAATCCGAATACTTTCTCTTTCTACGGTGATAGATAACAACGTGACTCACCTCACGTGTTTATAATAAATTTAAAAAGAACATTGGGGTATAATTTGTATCAGTTTGTGTTTATTTATGCAATATTGTAGCAAGTGTAGAATAGATTTGTATACATATGAACATTTAAATCAATTATTGGTTTATACAGTGCGTTTCTTTTTTAAATGTGGTCATAGGGATTTACATGCTTAAATAATTACCTCTTGTTAACTTTATTTTTCAATGGTTAGAATAGGTGCAGAGCTTTGAAAACCTTTGTAAACATGTTCAATAAGTGATATTTAAATATTTTAAAGAGTTATAAAATAAAATTAATAATACTGATATTATATAATACATATTTAGAAAATAATCCAAAAAAATAATTTCTTTAAAAAATTATTTTTAAATATTCTACTTGGGCTGCTAAACAATATTCCAACAGCTAACTGGTTATAAATATACCTACAAATACCTGAAATAAAAATTTTAATACAAAAATATAAATAAAACTTTTTAATTATTTGCCAGTAAACAAAGTGACATTAAGGGCCTCTTTCACCATCTTCAAGTAAAGTGTCGAATAAGCTTTCCGCCCGTTAAAGTCACCCGTAACTCCATGTGCGAGTTTGACGACGTTCGAGTAGCACTAATCATAAAATTAACCGATCCGTAACTTACTTGCCACGACATCTGCCCATAAGTGGTTTTACTTTACAGTTAAAAATTGTCAGTTGTCATTTTGTGTAGGTATTTATCATAACGCCAACGATTATTTTAAAATTTATTAATAAGAATGGATTTAATTGATTTGATTGATCATCAATTGGATGAATTAGAACAGGGGTCTCCAAACTTTCCAGCCTTAGGGCTATACTGATTACTCCAGTAAGTTCCGAGGGCCAAAACCATATTATAATTGTTGCCGGTGGTAAAAAGTGAAATAGTCCACTGATGAAAAAAAAAGTCCGAAAAAGTACGCAACGTTTAAAAAAGGCTGCAAATCGGACTAAAGTCTGCAAAACGGCAACACTGCATATTATTCATTTTCCTGTCATTATCTGTAATTTCTAGATTAGTTGTACAATACGAGCCATGAGGAGTAACGTGACACGACATCTGGTGGACACAAGCGGAAATAGGTAGTACCTTCTATCGCTAACAGATGGCGCTAATAGCACGTATAGAATAATCTCGTTGGTTCGAGAAAGTTCTGGATGGACTCACTTCTAGATGGCAGTAATTGGAATATATAAGAAGGCTAGTGGCGCAACCACAAGTCAGTTCCTATGACACTGTTGTGAAATAAAATAGTGCGTACCTCCTTAAAACGTGTTTGTGCGTGTTTAAGTTTAAGACATCTTTGTAACAGTATTTTGATTTGAATTGTTGCTTTTGTGTGTGATTTAGTAGTATGGAAAAGAAGCGAAAAATTGATAGTGAATGCAGAAAATTCAAAGATAAGTGGAACATTCAGTATTTCGTAATTGAGTCCAGTAACAAGGCGCTATGTTTGATTTGCAATGAAAGCATAGCCGTTCTCAAGGAATATAACATTAAACGTCATTATGAAACAAAACAAACATTTTCAAAATTACTCAAAATATACAGGAAGTTTGCGGACAGAAAAATTCGAAACTATGAAGCGCGGATTGAAATCGCAGCAATTTTCATTTACAAAACTCAAAACTGAACAAGAGGCTGCAACTCGTGCCAGCTTTCGTGTGGCTCTTGAAATTGCAAAACGTGGAAAACCATTCACCGATGAAGAAATGATCAAAGAATGCATAATTGCAGTAGCCGAAGAAATGTGCCCTGAAAAGGTAAATTTATTAAAAACTGTCAGTATGTCGGCAAACACTGTGGCTCGAAGGGTAGAAAACAACGCCGAAAATATATCCTCTCAACTGTTCGACAAAAATGGACATGTTGAGTGGTTTTCTTTGGCCTTGGATGAGTCAACGGATGTGTCAGATACTGCTCAGGTGTTGATTTATATTCGAGGAGTAGATAAAAACTATGAAGTGCATGAAGAACTTGTTGATATGTATAGTATTCATGGCACAACTACTGGTACAGATATTTTTAAAGGAGTTGAAATGGCCATTAATCAAAAGAACCTTCGATGGAAAAACTTGAAATCTATTACAACGGATGGAGGCAAAAACATCAGTGGGAAAGATAAAGGAGTGGTCGCTCTTGTGTCAAAGGCTGTAGAAAATGAAGGTGGTTCAAAACCATTAGTCTTACATTGTATCATTCATCAACAGTCTTTGTGCGGAAAAT
The DNA here is from genome assembly GCA_944588485.1 of Phosphuga atrata. Lineage (NCBI taxonomy): Eukaryota > Metazoa > Arthropoda > Insecta > Coleoptera > Silphidae > Phosphuga > Phosphuga atrata. Next base: position 6,289,829 of record OX155909.1, read on the forward strand.
GTTTGGATATGTCTGAAGTTCTGAAACCAGTCATATCAACTGTTAATTTTATCAGATCTTTTGGGCTGAATCACCGTCAATTCCGACAATTTATTGAAGAGATTGGTGAAAATGACTTACCTTATCATACTGCCGTACGTTGGCTTAGTTGTGGGAAAGTCCTTCAGCGCTTTTTTGAACTTCGAGCAGTGATCGAAATTTTTTTCGAAATGAAAAGCATCGCTTTCTTACTTAATTACAAAATAACGCATGGCTGTGGAAGTTGGCATTCTATGTTGATTTGACAAAACATGTGAACGAACTGAATTTGAGATTGCAAGGAGAAAACCAGCATCTTCCTGATTTATACACTAATATCAAATCATTCCGGAAGAAATTGATACTGTTTCAATCACAACTACGAAGTAAATGTTTTTCACATTTTAAAACATGTGAAATATTCAGCCACACCACTAAGACTGAGTTTCCTATCGATTTTGCAATCGAAACTTTGAGTGCTTTGAAAATAAATGTTGATACTCGTTTCTCGGACTTTGATGCCATTGCGAATCAAATTAAGATTTTTCAGAATCCTTTTGATACTGACATTGAAACCCTAGCCCCGGAACTTCAAATGGAAATGATTGATCTACAGTGCAGTGATATAATTAAGAACAAATATCAAAACTCATCTTAGTTGGAATTTTATAAGAGTCTTCCACTGACACAATTTGATAATTTGCATAAATTTGCTCGTGGGCTGTTTTCTGTTTTTGGTACTACTTATTTGTGTGAGAAGACCTTCTCCAAAATGAAGTACACAAAAAATGTTTACAGATCTAAATTAACTGATGATGCTCATCAAGATGCTCTTAAATCTCTTTTAATAATTGGTACAAGTAAAATTAGTCCACAACTACAAACTATTGTCAGTGGAAAATCTCAATTACATAAATCTCATTAGTATTTCATATGTCATTATGCTTGTTATAAGTTATGTTTTTATTTAAAATGTATAAAATGTTAGTTGGATTCATTTCAATAATTTGTTAGTTATTATATACTGAAGTTAAATTTTCTGCATATTATACATGTCTTTACTCATTACAATTCTGTGGTTCTTTATCCAACTTATCACAAAAACAATAACAATAAGCCTACAACAATGTTGTGAGTAGTTAGCCCATGACCATATCAATGTAGATGTCATATTAATAATTATTCAACAAAATTAGAATACTTCAGTAAACTAAATTTAATTTGCTATAAAAAATATGTTCTCTAAAAGGAGTTTTCAAGTATTATAGCTCTCCGCGGGCCGGACAAAATCTATCCGCGGGCCGGATGTGGCCCTCGGGCCGTAGTTTGGAGACCCATGAATTAGAAAATTCTAGGGCGCAACGAGTACCTAGGATTCGTGTATTTAAATTGGGTATTGATTATTTTACGGACCTAGATGAAAGTGATTTTTTTCCAGATTTCATCTATCGATATATGCAGTACATCAAGTGCTTAACCTAATAAAACATAAAATAATCTCTAATTCACAAAGGTAAGTGGAATATTTTTCATTTTTTTCAAGTGATTTTACTAATAACCTATAAAATCTACTGAACTTCTTAGCAATAGGTAACCATTCGTTTAATCCCTTCTACTATTTCAGAAATCAAGCAGTTGCAACAAAAACAAGTCTGCTACTAACTCTAAGATATCTTGATACTGGATCCTACTTAGAAGTACGGCTGATTTTTGTGGTGTCAGTCCACCAATAGCAAGCCGTATATTGAACGACTGTGACGTAAATTTGTTAGGTCATCCACTTAACCCGTAAGTTGTTACTCGAAGCTTTATTTTCGTTTGTGAAATTGACAAAAGATACTCGTAACTTTTACTTGCAGATTAACGTTAACTGGGAAGTAACTAATCAACGCTTTACTTAGAGATGGTGAAAGAGACCCTTAGGCATCTTGATACTTCAAGCTCAATTATTTATGTGCATTGAAGTTAACACAAGGTATAATTTTTAACATGGCCACAGTAAAAAAAAATGCACTGTATATAGATGCTCGTGTTACATGGTTACATAAATATTTGAAATTATTTAGTGACTATTTTGATACAATGCAGTCTAGTGAAGTAAGTGAAGTGTAAAATAATATAATCCACGCGAATTTTAACGTAAGTTTTTTAATTTTATCTATCTATTCTATCGGTATTTATTGTCAAAATACTTTCCACAATTTCATATCATCTCCACACTCAATACAAACATACCTTCACGCTAACAATCCCAGATCCATCAACCATTCAATCATTCTGCCACTCTCTTGCATCTCCCTTAATTTAACTACAAAATTCCATTTTAAAAGTATTACAAATTTTCTACTTGTTAAACTTCTACTTGTAAAAATGTTAAACTTTGGGGTTATAACCTTTATTTTGATTTTTCTATAGTGTGTTCCCGCGCAACGCCACTGAGCTGCCACGTTAGTTGCATTTTCTGCCACGTACCAGTGGGGTAGATTTTAGGAATTAACCAAATAGGGACAAGGGCCATATAATGAAGAGATTTTTAGAGCAGGCTGGATGTAGTTATTCCAACTCAGATAATTCTTCAGAGGGAAACAAAGATGAACCATCGAAAACAAAACGTAAAGAAACTTGGATTAGGCAGTACGATCCTGATTATATGAGGTATGGATTCTCAATGAAATCTGGCACAGAAAGTCAACCTATTCCACAGTGTGTTATTTGCTATGAATGTTTATCAAACGGGTGTATGAAGCCTTCTCTTTTGAAGAAACATTTATTAGCGAAACATCCCAATTTAAAAGATAAACCAATTGATTTTTTTAAAAGAAAACATTCAGAATTGTCCACTCAAAAAGCAGCTGTGTTCTCTTTTAGTAACATTAACATTAATTGTATTCGGGCATCATATTTTGCAAAGTCAAAGTCAAAGCCAAGTCTGGAAAACCACACACAATTGGAGAAACATTGTTGCTACCTGCAATATCGTCAAATCTGTGCTTGGGGATAAGGCAGTTAAGGAAATTTACAAAGTTTCCCTGTCCAACAAAACTGTTAAACGGCGAAGAGAAGATATGACATTACAGATTAGTAGGGAAAGATGATATGTTCTGGCGCCACCGCCACCACAGTCATGCGCATGCGCGATGACCTTCAACCCCTAACCTAACCTTGACCTTGACCCCTAACCTGACCTTGACTTTGGACTTCCGGTTTCCGGTTCCGGAAGTTCCCTGTTCCCTGTTTAGCGTGGGGTCACATAGACCTCACACCCTGTTTGGCGTGGGGTCACATAGACCTCACACCCTGTTTAGCGTGGGGTCACATAGACCTCACACCCTGTTTGGCGTGATGAAAAGTGGATGCAAGTAGATGAAAAGTGGATGCAAGTAAATGAAAAGTGGATGCAAGTAGATGAAAAGTGGATGCCAGAATTGAACTCTTTGGTATTTATATAAATGAAAAACATTAATACGATCTGGTTCACAGACAAGTATAAGAAATTTCGCTTACTCATAGGAAATTATTCGGATAAATATAAGGTCTGTTAGTCTTGTCCGTTCTTGTTCGACCTTGTTCGGTATTGTCCGATCTTGTCCGGCCTAAAATCAATAATCTCATTTGAATCAATCCGTAATATGTTTGCAATCAATTATGTATGCATACAGGATTGTCCGCTACCCATCCGCAACTCATTTTGAATATTCTCCGCTTTTCTGTCTGTCTAATCTAGTCTGTCTAGTCTAGTCCCTCCATTCTTGCCTGGTGTTATGACTGAAAAACATCCGGTTGCGTCTAATCAACAAGCCGTAAATCAAAATAAAACGTAGATAACAAAATGAAAGTAATAATATAAACATTATTAACAATTCTAAAAAAGTTTTAAGATGTCAACGGGTGGTGGTTTACCGCCAGATAAAGTGCGAGAAAAAACATATAAATGTCATCCAGGCACAAGAGTTGGCACGGTAATTTGCCTAATTTGTGAAAATGTGTATCACATAAGCGACTTCAATAAATTAAATAGCATAAAATATATCAGTGATGTTCTAGTAATTTGTCCAGAACATTCTCATATAAATCTAACCTCAAACTACGATGAATCGACGCTAAATGAAGATGCCAGAACCATTATAGCAAAAGTGAAATATAATATGAAGGATGAACTAAGAAATGATATATCAAATGATAGGGATACTATGTATGAAGGTAATAGTTACGATCGGAAAGAAGACAATATTGAAATAACTAACTTGAGAAAGGAAAATAATCTATTAAAACAAGTAAACAGTGAACTACATGATAAAAACGTAATTATGAAGGAATTTATTACACTACTACAAAAAGACAATATTATTAACAGGAAACCATAAGCACAAGTACTATCAGGAGTACAGTCTAAAAAAGAACATGTACCGAACATAATAATAAAGAAGAAAAATAAGAAAGATACAACCGATTTAAAGAAAAGTGTAACGCAAAATCTAAACAAAGAGAAAACAATCCAAATTAAAAAAATGTACTGCAAAAATGACAACCAAATAATCATAAGTTGTATGAACCCTAAAAGTGCCGAGGAAACTATCAAGTGTATGAATAAGGAATTGGCGGGTATGTGTACAATAGTAAAAGAAGTGGTGAATAAACCAAGATTAAAAATAGTAGGAGTCGACAATTACGAATCAATGGACCTAAAAGAATTAGAAACAGATATAAACACAAGGAACTTCAAAGACTGTGACACGAAGTGTGAAGTAGTGCATAAATTTTTAAACAAAAAAAGTAATCAGGAAAGCATAATAGTAGAAGTAACCTCTGAATTATACAAGGTAGTTAAAGAAAACAACAATAGAATCTTTGTAGGATACCAGAACTGTAAAGTCTATGACGATCTAAATCTACAACCATGTTTGAACTGTGGTAGATTTGGACACAGTAGCAAGAAATGTATAAATGAAAAGGCATGTTTAAAGTGTGCTGGCTCTCATAATTCAATAGATTGTCCCAGACAGTCTGAATTGTGCTGCATTAATTGTAATTTTAGTAACAACAAATACAAAACAAAATTTGATGTAAAAAGTGCTTCGAAATAAAATCAAAAGATACATTGAAACAACAGATTATCCGGAAAACCCGGTTATCCAACGATATATTGGTAAAATAGATAACGCAATGACATTAAGAAGAACCAACTCCAGCAACACACTGCATTCATCATCAGCATCACGTCATTCCAGCTTAGTCAACTTACGAAGTCACCAAACCCACAACCAAAGAAATGAGTAATATGGACCACAATACTGAAATTGTAGACAATATACAGAGTGAGATGATAAAATGCGAAAAAACTATTTCAGACCTGGTCTCTCTCAATAAAAACATGAAAATATATAACGATAACATTCTATATATTAATATCAGAAGCTTAAATGCAAATTTTATCAAACTTCAAGTTTTTATTGAAAGACTAGAAATAAAACCCTGCATAATAATATGTGCGGAATCCTGGAACTTAGAATTCAAAGACTATTTTATATTAGAAGGTTATAAAATTTATTATAATGACAGTAGGACTAACAAATCTGATGGTGTTGTTGTATACATACAAAACAATATAGAAGAAAATACAGAGACGATAGAGATTGGTAAACTCAAGGTATTGAACTCTTGTATTAAACTAGGCAATAAAATTAACTTAGAGATATCAGCTTTGTACAGATCTCATGATTTACCAAAATCTGAATTTATAATCAACTTAAAAGAATTAATAAAAACCAAGAGAGAAACAAAGAATCATCTAATTATAGGTGATTTTAACATAGATTTAATGACTCACGATAACTTCAGCAATGAATTCTTATGCAATTTGCTAGATAAAGGGTACCATCCAGGTTTTCAGGGTATAACAAGACCATCAGATTCAAAAAATTCTGGAACATGCATAGATAATATATTTATCAAAACTGAAACAATTAAAACTAATACCTTTAAACTCATAGACTCCCTAACAGATCATTATCCACTATTTATATCACTTACAAAATTTAAAAGAAATACGGATAAAGATATCAAAACAGCAATAAATTATATAAAATTAAAAAATATTTCTAATGATGTAAACTGGGATACTATATTGACTATGCATGATCCAACGGAGGCTACTAATTCTCTCATTAATAATATACAAAACTTTGTAGATCATGCTACTGTTAACGTGAAAAAGAGCAATAAACGTGACAAAACAAAACCAAGAAAGGAATGGATTAGTAAGGCCATAATAATTTCATGTAGTAAGAAAGAATTATTATATAAGGTCTGGCAATATGATCAAGGAAACGATAGGCTCAAGACAGAATATAAGAATTACACAAGGATTCTGAATAAGGTCATTACAAAAGCAAAAATAAAATTCGATAGCGAACTAATAAAAAGGAATCAGAAAAATCCAAGACACTTATGGGAAATAATCAAATATAAACTCGGGAAAAGCGGCAGAAAAGATGACAATATAAAACAAGTTTACAATAAAGATATGGATATAATTACAGAACCCATTAGAATAGCAAACGAATTCAATTCTTACTTCAGTAATATTGGTAAAAAAATAAGCGATAAGATACGGAAACCCACAAATATTTACGTTAAAAGTCCATCTATGAATTCAAAATCTATCTTTCTGGCACCGACTAATAGTTTAGAAATTGAAAACATCATAAACAATATGAATTTGAAAAGCGGCGGAGTAGATAATATAAATGTAAAAACTCTTAAACTAATGTTGGAGAATATATCAAAACCAATTGCACATATTATCAACTTATGTATTGAAAATGGTACATGGCCATTAGCCTTGAAATGTGCTGATGTGTTACCCATACATAAATCTAAAAATAAGAGTTACGTATCAAATTACAGACCTATATCATTAATCTCTAACGTGGCCAAAATATTAGAAAAGGTCATATATAACAGAATCTTGGTTTTTGTGAATAAAAGCAACATTATAGCTGATAACCAGTTTGGATTTGTTAAAAATAGAGGCACAAAAGATGCACTTAATCAAATATCAAATATAATTTATAACAAACTTGACAAAAGCAAGCCAATAGCTATAACTTTCCTGGATCTTGCCAAAGCTTTTGACACGGTGAATCATAAAATTTTATTGGAAAAACTATACAATTATGGTATCAGGGGAATTGCACACAAACTAATTGAAAGTTACTTGACAAACAGACAACAAAGAGTTAAATTTGAAGGTTGTTTAAGTAAATACGAATATGTAAATACAGGTGTTCCGCAAGGAACAATATTAGGGCCATTATTTTTTATTTTATACGTTAATGATCTATTAAAAAGTATGTCTAATGATATAATAATATCATATGCGGATGACGCAGCTGTCATATCTACTGATGATACCTGGAGTAAGGTTGAAATCAAGATGAATACCTATTTAAATAAAATCTCAAATTGGCTAGCATTTAATAAGCTGTCTTTAAACATTGAAAAAACTGTCTACATGACATTTGGAAACTATATCGATAGCGTTCCAAAAGACATTAATTGCCAAATAGAGGGAACAATTCTAAAAAGAGTTGAATACTACAAATATTTAGGAATAGTCTTTGACTTCAACATGAAATGGAGGCAGCACATAGTAAATTTGTCAAGTAAAATTAAATATTTGATTTTTGTGTTTTATAAATTTAGACGGTTTATGCAAGTAGACACTTTAAAGATGATATACTATGCATTTTTTCACAGTGTTATGAGTTATGGTATTATAGTGTGGGGTGGAGCATATTCGAACAGCCTAAATTTATTACAAAATATACAAAATAGGGTATTAAAAATAATTAGTAAGAATAATCTCATAAATCGTGACAAACCTCTGAACATTAGACAACAGTTTGCATATGAGTCATTAATATTTCACTTCAATGACATGAAAAATAAATATGGAGCATCAGATAGTATAACAAGAAAAAAATTAATACAGATTCCACAAAGAGACAAAACAGTAAGCATAAAAAATAGCTATATAAAGGCTATAAATCTATTTAATGAGCTTCCTAATGAATTAAAAACGTTAAAGATTAATATTAAAACGAAAAGTAAATTAAAGGAATGGGTCAGGCAAAATGTGTAGTCCGGATAAATGTTTATTGTTCTATAATAGTTAGTTATATTGGAGTTATATTTAGTTTGTAAGATCTACCAGTCCTGCCAACAGGTACCTGCGTGTACCTCTGCAGGATTTTACGGGTAATTAATAAATGTTATTTGCTCATGTAAAATTATACTGGTTAAATAAATAAATAAATAAATTATAAGAAAAACAATCGAAAATATATTTTATTTAAATTAAACAATCCCTTATATATTTTAGTTCAGTCTAATCTAGTTTCATGTATTTAGCTTGGTCTGTCTAATCTCATGTATTTAGCCCCCATCTGTCTAGCTTCATCTAACTAGTCTCGTCTAGTCTTGTCTGTCTAGTCTTGTCTGTCCAGTCTTGTCCATTACATATAAATTGAGGGAAAAGGTCAACTGTAATTATTTATTCGTTAATCAGCCAATCAGCATCGAGGTAATTAGTTTAGCAGTATCTGCCGCGGCGGATGACGTCATCAACTGTGGGGTAGGCGGTCGGGCGGTATCTCGCTTCAGGCACATGCTAGAGCCGTTCTGACACCAGATTTCATTTTTCTCATCAAATGGTTTAAAATGGTTTAGTCTAGTCCGTCTAGTCTAGCCGCATGTATCTAGCCCCGTCTATCTAGTCTCATGTATCTAGCCCCGTCTGTCTAGTCTCATGTATTTAGCTTCATCTGTCTGGCTCCATGTATCTAGTTTCATGTATCTAGTCTCATGTATCTAGCCTCGTCTATCTAGTCTCATGTATTTAGTCCCATGGCTCTAGCCTCGTCTGTCTAGTCTCATGTATTTAGTCCCGTTGATGAATGCAACCAACTTCACACCTCATTTGTCTCAACAGGATCTAATTTTGAATTTCCCCGCCTCGCGTCTATTTTTTTGAATTTTCCCGCGCATTTGGAAGTTCCGAAAATGGCGGCCGGAAGTCGAAACCGGAAACCAGAAGTCGAAACCGGAAACATGAAGTCAAAACCGGAAGTCGAAACCAGAAGTCGAAACCGGAAGTCGAAACCGTAAGTTCAAGGTCAAGGTCAGGTTAGGGGTCAAGGTCAAGGTTAGGTTAGGGGTTGAAGGTCATCGCGCATGAGCATGACTGTGGTGGCGGTGGCGCCAGAACATATCATCTTTCCCTACTCAGATTGAAAGCATTTTAATCAAGAGAATAAAAGAAAGTCAATTTTATTCTCTGCAACTAGACGAAAGTACTGACGTCTCCAATCAGGCACAATTACTTGTGTATGTTCGATTTGTTTTCAATAATTAAATACAAGAAGAAATATTATTCTGCAAACCGTTATCTGCGAGAACAACTTCGAATGAAATATTTAAAATAACTAATGATTATTTAATTAAAACTAATGTAGGTTGGGTCAAATGTGTTGGAGTTTGCACCGATGGTGCTCGAGCTATGATTGGAAATTTATCCGGCGTAGTGACTTTTTTTTTTTTTTAATTTTCCAAAGTGACTCCACTCAAAACGGAAGGACAGAGGGACCGCCAGCGATGGCATTACTGCCTCTGCCCACCCTTCGAATAAAAATACAACGGTATTTACACGAAAGTAAAAAAACAGTAACGCAAAATATGCTATACAATAGCATTTACAATTGCAACAATTACAACACAAGTAATAAAAAAAACAAAAACAGAGACAAACAAAAAAAAACAAGAAAAAACTCTACCGCCCTTGTTCCCACACAGGCAACTCCTTAGCCCGCATGACTGTGGCCGCGAATCGGCTTAAGGCCGCCCACACGCCCCGCCCCACCTCGCCGGCGAGGCCACCCGCCACGGCTTCGACCGTGACTTCCCGTTCCAGGGCCGACGCCAGGGCCTGTCGCTCCTTCTCCCAACGCGGATACGCCACGAGAGTGTGCTCCGCGTCGTCGCGCACGCCCTCTCCACAGGATATGCACCTGTCGTCTGGGGCTTTCCCAATCCTATGGAGATACGCTCGGAAGGACCCGTGTCCGGTAAGAAGCTGGGTGAGAAAGTACGAACCCGCCTCATCCAGCCCTCGCCCCATCCACCGAATTAAATCAGGGATGAGACGACGAGTCCACGCGCCGTTTCCGCCACGTGACCACCTCTCCTGCCAGCAGGCAAGTAGTTGCTCCCGAGCAGCCCTCCTTGCCTCCCCGCGGTTCCCACCAGAAGTTCTTGCGTCCCTCACCGACGCGCGCTCCATAACAAGGAGGTCCGCGGGAGGAATCCGTGATATGACCTCCACGGCGTCACTGCTAACAGTGCGGTAAGCCCGGGCGACCCTGATGGCCACCGGGCGTAGTGCCCGTCGCAAACGCTCCCTGTTATGAGCGTTACCCCTCACCGCCGTTGCCCACACCGGTGCCGCGTATAGGAGTCTACTAGTGGCCACACTGGCCATAAGCCTCCTCCTACCCTCACCAGGCCCGGAGGCCCTCGGCGTGAGACGCGCCACCTGTTGTGATGCGCGTGCCACGTTGCCGGCGGCATGGCACACGTGTAATCCCCACTGACCCGCCTGGAGGATCACACCGAGGTACCGAATCGACCGTTCGACCGGTATTTTCTCTCCCAAAATTTCAATCTCCAGAATGCCTCTGCCTGACCTTCTAGTGGAGAGCAGGGCCGCCTGTGTTTTAGAGGCGGCGAGCTGAAGGCCCGCCGTCTCCATCCACTCCCGAACGAGTTCCCCCGCGCGCGTGACCCTGAGACGCAGCATATCCCAGCACCTGTCTGTGAAGACAAGTGCCAGGTCGTCTGCATATGCCACAATACCCACCCCTGTGGGCAGTAACCGTCTCAGCGTCCGCAGAAGGCCGTCATTGGCGACATTCCACAAGAATGGTCCTAGAACCGATCCCTGCGGAACCATCCGGCGTAGTGACTAGCTTTAAAGAAGTAGCACCGAAATGCAAATCTACGCATTGTATTATTCATCGTGAAATCTTAGCCACAAAAAATATGCCTGTAAATTTAAGAAATTTTCTCAATGAGGCCATAAAAACAGTTAATTTTATAAAATCTCAATCGCTTAATTCCCGCCTATTTACAATTCTATGGAATGAGATGGGGAGTATTCATAAAACACTTTTGCTTCACACCGAGGTACGATGGCTCTCACGAGGAAAAGTCCTCAGTCGACTTTTTGAGTTACGCTCCGAGGTATCATCTATTTTTCATAAGGATTGTGGAGATTCCAAAAAAGATAATTTTGCCAATGAGGAATGGTTATTCAGACTAGCGTACCATTCCGATATATTTTCTCGACTAAATGATTTAAATTTAAGTTTACAAGGAACTAATAATTATTTGTTTGCCTTCAGCGATAAAATATTAGCATTTAAAAGAAAACTGCAATTAATGATACAGCAATCAGAGAAAGGAAATATTAGTATGCATTTTCTCTCTGCAATTTTGCTGAACAAACAATTTATCAGTATCAAACTGTGTGATAAACGTCATTAAGCAACATCTAATATCGATGTCAGATTGGTTTGAAAAATATTTTACAGAAGATTTTACTTCCCAAAATTGGATTCGTAATCCCTTTATATTCATTGCGGAAGTTCGCGGAAGTGCGGAAATTCGGAATTTGCGGTTGGAAATTAAAGTAAAGAGAGCACAAGCTTATTTTCATTTTGGCTTTCTGTTCGGACAGAATATCCAGAACTTCCATGCCAAGCTCTGAAATTTTTAATGCCATTCAGTACAACGTATTTATGCGAAACCGGGTTTTCAACTATGGCAGCAACGAAAAACAAATATAGATCATTGTTCAATATTGAGCCTGACCTTCGCCTGAATCTGACAAAAATTGATACCGAAATTTCTACGCTGGTAAAATGTAAATAGGCGCAACCTTCACATTAATTGCAATAATTATTATAATACACATTATATACATTTATATTTAGTATAATAAAAGTATTTACGAATTTAATTGGTTTTATTGCAATTGGATACACCATGCTAATGTAATGTCGTTTTTCTGTGCCCGCTTCGAAACAGATTTTAACTAAATTTAATTTTTCAAAGGAAAGAAGAAAAAACTTTTAATTTTCAATTTACAAAGTCTGAACTACATATAAATATATTTATATATTTAAATTTATTATTTATTTCGTTGAAATCTTTTTCAGGGTAGGCCCAGAAAATAACATTACTTTAGCATGGTGTACATATAGGGTTGCATTTTGTTTTTCCAAAGTTTTTGCAAAAAATGGATCTTCAATAAATTGAGTGTTAGGGATAATTTTTTTTTGTTCGATAAAGTTTTTGAGAAAGTTTTTGAGAAAAAAATAAGGCCATTACTTAAATTTGCGAAATATTTACACTGGTACGCGACCATCTTGTCTATTACATACCGGTACAACATATTCAAAAGGTTGGGAACCTCTGATCTAAATAACAAAATTATTAAATAATTAAATTATCTAAATAACGAAATTAAATAAGGTATATTTGAAAAAGTGATAAAGTACATCAACGGGGTTCAGAAGATCGTTCAGGCGTCGCCCCTGGACCGTAGGGCCCGCCAGTCGCAGGGAAACTTGTAACTCGGCAATCCCCAAAATTATCGCTGTATTATCAAGATGTAAGAGGACTTCGAACTAAACTTCCAGAGTTTGTAAAAGCGACCCCATCGTTTGACCATCTCGACCTCATCATCTTAACTGAAACCTGGCTTCACCAAGGTATTTTCGACGCAGAGCTCGACATGAAATCGCACGATATTCACCGACTCGATAGAAGCTTAGCAACCAGTACCAGTTTGCGCGGCGGCGGTGTTTTGATCGCGGTGAAACGCAAACACCTCAATCAATTGCTACCTGTCGCGACTGGAAATCTCGAGGTCATATTTGTATTGATGCGTATTGGATCCGTCGATTACATTGTGAGCGTGGTATATTTCCCCCCAAAATCACCACTCACAGATTATATAAAATTTGCAGAAACTCTTGAACTCGTTTCAGATAGGTACCCTGTAGCTACATTTATTATTTGTGGTGATTTTAATCTCCCGGGAACCGTATGGCAAAACGATCCGGACCGCATTTTCACTCAACATGATAATGCTACCCCTACGACAATTCTAATTTGTACATGCTTAGTAGACACATTTAACTTCCTAAATTTACATCAGTTAAATTCAACCAGAAATAGTCATGGGAATACACTCGACCTTATATTTGTGTCAAACTCACTTCAATGTTCTACCTTCATCTCGGATTTTCCTTTAATAGCACCAGATACATTTCACCCCCCAATTGATGCGTTGATCTCAATACCGGAAAATTTAACTCCTTCATTTTGCGGCGAAACGAGATATAAATTCGAACGTGCTGATTATGAGGCGATAAACAATGACTTGCTTAATTTTAATTGGTTTACTACTTTTACGTATTATTCCCTTGATCACTGCGTCGAGGCACTCTATGATGCGCTTTACGATACGATAGATAAACATGTTCCGAAAATGCAAATCACTGCCTCAACGTATCCAATATGGTACTCCAGCAGACTTAAGGTACTTCTTAGAGAAAAATATAAAGCACACGCAAATTACAAACAATCTCTGAATGACGCGGACTACAAACTCTTCTCAGATCTACGAAGAAATTGTAAATTAGTTACGATTGAAGACTATTTTAGTTACCTGCGCACTGTTCAAGAGTCTATTAACCACGATATCAAACCCTTTTGGAAATACGCGAATGCCAAAAAGGGCACGTCTGGTCTACCTAGCTCTATGTTTTACGCCCAAAATACCGCACAAAATCCCCAAGACATTGTGGATTTATTTGCAAGCTTTTTCGAATCAGTATACTCAACCGAAGTAGTAAATTCTGCCCCGCTTGGTGACTTGACAGACTTGCCTCTTGATATAAACAACATTGTCCTGACACAACCTGATGTCTTCAAAGCCATTGGCAGTATGAGGGACTGTAATGCCCCCGGACCGGATGGCATACCATCATCCCTTATCAAGCAATGCAACGCAACATTGACACCCGTTCTACACTACCTGTTCTCTCGTTCACTCCGGGAGGGCTACTTCCCGCCAAAATTCAAAACTAGCTATATCACCCCAATCTTCAAAAACGGCAATAGATCAAATATCGAAAACTATAGACCTATCTCGAAAATAAGCACTTTACCGAAACTCATGGAAGCCATAATTACTGAAAAACTCACCACCATTTTGAATCCACATATAATTACTGAACAGCACGGTTTCATGAAAAATCGTTCCACAACAACAAATCTTCTAACTTTTCAGCAACATATCTTGGAGAATCTTGAAAATGGTACCCAAGTGGATACCATTTTCGCAGATTTTTCCAAGGCTTTCGACTCGGTAAACCATACCCTTCTGAGTCGCTTAGGATTAAAAGGGACCCTACTGGAGTGGATGAGAAGTTACCTGACAGGTAGAACACAGAGGGTGAAATATAAGTCCTGCGTGTCGAGGGAAGTGAACGTGTCATCGGGTGTCCCCCAGGGCTCCCATTTGGGCCCAGCTCTGTTCCTCGTATTTGTCAATGATTTGAAGATTCACTTGCCAAATTGTAACTTTCTTCTATGTGCCGATGACTTAAAGCTTTTTCACCCAATCAAGACACCCCAAGATTGTCGAGATCTCCAATCTTATCTAGATGCATTACTATCCTGGTGTACTCGAAAACGTCTCCGGCTAAACATCGCAAAATGTAAATCAATGAGTTTTTACCGGACTAGGTCAAGAATGGATAATAATTACATAATTGAGGGCGAACCACTAGCGCAAGTCACAGAATTCAAAGATCTGGGTGTAGTGCTCGATCATAAATTGAAATTCGAAAAACACA
This sequence comes from Phosphuga atrata, assembly GCA_944588485.1. Taxonomy (NCBI): domain Eukaryota; kingdom Metazoa; phylum Arthropoda; class Insecta; order Coleoptera; family Silphidae; genus Phosphuga; species Phosphuga atrata. Next base: position 6,304,831 of record OX155909.1, read on the forward strand.
TTGATTATATAGTTAGTAAAGCAAACCAGACGCTGGGTTTCATAAACCGAATGACCGTAGAATTTGAAAATATATATACTCTGAAAACATTGTATACGTCACTAGTGAGGCCTATACTTCTATACGCCTCACCGGTCTGGTCCCCGCATTACAACTGTCATATAGTTAAGATAGAAAGAATCCAACATCGTTTTTTAAACATTATAGCGTGGAAACTAAGCCTGCTGTCCCCTCGTGTATCTCACGATTATAGCCAAATTGCGGACCTAATGCACTTAACCTCACTGCGTTCGTACCGACGGTATTTCGACATTATATTTTTATTTAATTTAATCGGGAAGCACATTGATTCGGCGTACCTTCAGGCTAAAATCAATGTGCACACCCCTGTTCGCGGCCTAAGGTCAAACACTCTTCGCATATACGAGGTGCCACGTGCACGAACAAACACATACTATTATGCACCATTGTGGAGAATGTGTAGGGTCGCAAATGAAAACCAATTTGATTTCTCCTTACCCAGCTTTAGTTTTATAAGTCGTGTCAGAATATCGATACTGTCCGACCACTGTTAACCGCGAACCTATTTTCTTTTTTTTAATATATAAGATTAAGTAGAATGTAATTGGGCGATTGCCTGTCTTATATAAATAAATAAATTTCACCACTAGGATTGCCATAGAAAGCACCTATGGAAAACCAATAGATCCTACAAGCAGGACAACAACATTAAGTGAGTCAGACGGGTCTATTGAACAGACAGATTCCACTGAACAAAAACATGTTGTAGGATCATGTCATATTTGTTGTCAGGGTGTCTGTAGAAAACGGAGAAAAACGCGAAAATCGTGTAAAGAATGTAACAAATCAGTTTGCGATGAACATTCAAAAGCAATTGTAAAATATCACGCATGTTTCCAATAGTAAATTGAAAATAAAAATATTTGATGTATAATTTATATTTATGACAATATTTCATAAGCGGAAAAGTATTAATGAATCTATTGTAGTTGCAAATATTTATTTAATAAATAATCTCTCGAAATTATTATTTATTTTACTTTCATCTAATTAATGTTACATACTTTTGAGTTTCTATAGAGAATCCTTATTTGCTGCCCGTCGCGTCGTGTATGTATTTTTAAAATCGTATTCTTTTAAGAATTATGAAATATTTTTAGGATTCAATTGTATCATTTCTCAATACTGAACAATAATAAAATCTCTTAATATTATTATGATACATATTAAATAAATAAATATACTAATATTGGTGAAAACATACTAATTATAGATAATCATATAAACTTATTAAGGGCGAAAAGCATTTTTTAGCATAAATATATAAATATATTCAACCTGTTCGTAGCTCTATAAATTTGTGTCTTATTACGTTGGTTGTTATAAAGAAAACCGAATGATATTTGGAAGACAAAAGGCCTCAAGTAAAACTAGTTGTGTAAAATTTTGTTGTAATATGTGTGCATCATTATTGATTAAGCTGCTTCTTCCGAGCGCATAACGTACACAAAGCATGATCATCGTGGAAAAATGGTAAGCTTGTAGATTGTAGATATGGTGGTGACGACTTGTACTGCGACCTTTATAGATCTATTGTACCCCACCCTCCTCCTCCAAGTGTTGGTGTACTTACCCATTTAGAGCGCCTCCTCTAATCCTGATTCCTTTAGGAATTCCAGGATCTGGGTGGGATTCAAGGCCTGCAGCTCCTCTGTGTTCAAGCAGTGAGCCCCAAGGTACATCTGTCTCTTGCGGAGTAATGCTCCGCAGTCTTTGAACAGATGTATGGGGGTTTCCTCTGCTGAGCCACAGAATCTGCATCCATCATCCTCCTCTAGGCCTAGGGCCTTGAGATGTTTCCTAAGTCTGCAGTGTCCCATCAGGGCTCCTGTCTGAATTCTGAGCTTGTTCCTGCTTAGTTTCAGGCAAGCTCCCGTTCTCTTCTGGTTAAAAGATGCCAGCATCACTTTGGATTGCCTTAGCCTTGGAAGTTCTTTCCAGGTTTTCATCCATTTTCCTCTTCTTTCTTCATCAAAACTTTTGCGGATGGTGTTCACGCTCATACCGCAAAAGGGTTCCGGACCTATAAAGGGGCTACTGGATCCCTTGTTTGCTAGGTGATCGGTTTCTTCGTTTCCGTCTATACCAGTGTGTCCTGGTACCCAGTATAGCGTTACTTTATTATCCCTTCCAAGCTTGTTCAGCTTCCCCACACAGTCCCATACCAGTTTGGATCTGATGGTGTATGAGCTAATGGCCTTGATGGCTGCTTGGCTATCTGACAGGATAGCAATTCGTTTTTTGCGGTAATTCCTGTCGAGGTTAAACTGTGCACATCTTTCGATTGCGTGTACCTCTGCTTGGAAGATACTTGGGGATGTTCCCATGGATTCGAAGTATCTGGTACGAGGTCCAAACACTCCTGCACCAGTGCCTTTCTTTGTCTTCGAACCATCTGTATACCACTTGATGGCATTTTGCTCTATGTGGTATGCTGAGGATTCGTCGCTCCAATCGGCTTTACTGCTACACATTGCTGTGTAGTTTTTCTCAAAGTGGTATTTGCATACCATTTCGTCTTTTGGTACTTCCAGCCAGGGGATCTTGGCAGCGAGGCTGTTTCGGTCTCTGCTCCCGATTATTTTACCTCTGCCCATGCCTTCCTTACTGAATCTTACGATCGCCGATCTGGCAGCGCTCTCCACCACAAGGTGCAGCGGAGTCAAATCCAGCAGCAGCTCCAATGCTGCTGTCGGACACGACCCCATCGCCCCCGTGATGCAGACACACGCCAGTCTTTGAATCTTCTCAAGCTGTTTCCTCATAGAGGCCAGCTTGATTCTACTTCCCCACGCAACTGCCCCATAAGTGATTGCAGGTCACACTATCATGGTGTACATCCATCGCAGGATAGTGGGGTTACAACCCCACGTTTTTCCTGCCAGATTTCTGCACACCATTAGGGCGCGTTTGGCTTTACCTACCACTTCCTCAGCGTGTCTATTCCATAGGAGTTTGCTATCTAGTGTGATACCCAGATACCTTATCTCCTGTTGGTATTCTACTGCCTTCCCATCTATGAGTATGGGATGTAGGCAGTTTAGTTTTCTCCTTCTAGTAAATGGTATCACCGTGGTTTTGCTCGGGTTGAGTTTCAGTCCCACTGTTTGACACCATCTACTAGTTACATTGAGGCCTCTCTGAACAATTTCACAGAGAGTTCCCTCAAATTTCCCTCTAGCCATTATGACTATGTCATCAGCGTAACCTTAACATTTAATGTCTAGGTCGTTTAGCCTAACCAGTAGTTCATCAACTACCAGGCTCCACATTAGCGGTGATAGTACACCTCCCTGTGGGCACCTTCGAGTTGTGGAGATCTTAATGGTGTCTTTTCCCACTTGTGTCTGTTTCAAAATATTTTAAGGTTTCATATTCAGCATTCAGATAGTTTTAATATTATTTTTGTAAAAGGACATTTGAAAAAACTGTTATTAGATTCTATTTTCAATTCTTACTTACATGGTAATGAATCTATTGTTATAAATTTAGAAGATGATGAAGATGAATTTTACGATTGCCCTAATGTAATTCAAATGAATCATCCATGTTTAAATCATATTAAGCAATAAAGACTTGCACACATATTACAGCGAAACTTTACACAACTAGTTTTACTTGAGGCCTTTTGTCTTCCAAATATCATTCGGTTTTCTTTATAACAAGCAACAGACCATCTTTTAACATCCGTTTTCTCGAGGGAATGTTCATTATCACAATCACCATTCAAACTCTCAATTTTATTCTTTCGACATTTAACATCCGTGTTGTCGAGGGAATATTCACTATCTGTAGCGTCAGATGAACAAACAGCTGATTGGTTTATTGAATCTGGAACATGTGCATATTTTTCTCTACTATTACCATGGTCACCATTCAAACGCCCAATTTTATTCTGTTGACGTCTAGGAAGTGTCTCATATGATGATGATAAACTAGTAGATATTCTAAGTGGAGTCAAATAGATGGTTTTTTTACGGGTATGCTTCTCACCAAATACAATTCCCATCTTGATAGTAAAACACCAGAGTGTATAGCGTATAAATAGGGGTGGATAGCATTTATAATTTAGTGTTAAATTATAAATGCTATCCACCCCTATTTATATCGTGCAGAGTTCTGTGCATCGATGAGGGTGTGAGGTCTATGTAACCCCACGCTAAACAGCATGGGCGTAGCCAGGGGGGGGGGGGTGGTTTGGGGTTTTAAGAGTTAAGAGAATAGGAAATAGTAAATTATAACTTACTTATAGACTATAGTATCATCCTGGGGAGTTATATGTTGAACAATCTGCATTTTCGATAATCCTCCATTATTTGTATCATGGTAATTTGTATCATAATAATATCATGGGTGAATATGCACATACCTATTAGGGGCTAGAATAAATCTATCCCCAGTACACATATAATAATCCACATTTTGAATGAAATCTTAAAATATCCTGCCTAAAATCGCAGAATGGACAGATATTGTTTAATAGATTTAATTCAACCGAATTCTGCTGCTCCATTTTTAATTCACGTGGACACACTACTTGAAGATTAATGTGAGATTAACATCATCCATACCGCTTATATTATTTTAGGTTTAGCCCATCTCGCATATTTTTTTCTAAGAGTGGTAAGGTAAAATTGCTGCAATCGTGAGAATAATCGATATTAGAGAACTTTATAATAAACGTTCAGTAAGAAGATTATATTAGAATAAATATTTAGGAATCCAAAACATTCGAAATTTATATAGTCCGCCATAAACTTCTCTGATATCGACTATTCTCACGATTACTATTTACTATATATTATTTATTTATTATAATATTACTAGGTAGTGGTGGGGTTGTCGAGGTCAAGGTCGGGAGGTGGCAGGCGAGAATAGAACATGTAGGGAATAGTAATGTGTAAGGGAGGAACAATCTATGGTAGAATTATGTTAAGAAAAAATATCAATTGGTGAAGTGGACAGGGTTATAGCAGCATTAAAACAATTTTTTTTTTTATTTATTAATTGTGTCCGAGTGGCGGCGGCACATAAGTTTTTCAATTACATCAAGGGTCGTTTTTGATATAATTTTTTTTGTGATTAGGAGAGTTTATCAAAAATTATGGGTCACATAACAAATTTTTTAAGAAATAAATCAAATAATGAATGAATGGAAGTAAAAGTAAAAAAGCGGCATGGCCTGACGGCGCATGAAACCAAGCTTGAAAAACTGCTCCGAAAGAGTGTATTGCTATAGTTATCGAAGAATTTAATTTGGTATGGAGGGGAGCAAATAGTGCCCCAAAGAGCTGGAAGAAGGGAATAATTCACCCAATACATAAGAGCGGAGACAGAGAAAATGTCGGAAACTACAGGGGGATTACGTTAGTGAAAATTTTTTCACCAAAATCTTGAACGAGCAGTTGAGGAGAGAGATAGAGGAGAAGCATCTAGTGCCAGAGGTGCAAGCTGGTTTCAGAGAGGGAATGAGTACAGTAAAGCATTTAATACCCCTGCGGTACATAATTGATCAAGAAATAAGCAGAGGGAGCCTGTTTGCGCTTTTCATTGATCTGAAGGCGGCGTACGATTCGTTAGATCGAGGGAAGTTGGTAGAGTGCTTGGGAAAGAAGGGTATCTCAGAGAGTGTAATAAGGAATGTAAGGGAGTTGTATAAGGAAACTGTATGTAAGATTAGAGTGAATGAGTGTGAATCTGATTATTTCGAAGTATGAAAGGGTCTGAGGCAAGGATGTCCGTTGAGTCCCAAACTTTTTAATCTCTACGTGGCTGACATCGAAAAAGACTAAATCCGCAGGAGAAATGAGGGAGTTGATTCAAAGGTTGAGAGGTTATTTTGAAAAGAGAGAGTTAAATGTAAACGTGGGAAAAACTAAATGGATGCGTTTTATAATGGCGGGGGGGGGGGGGGGGGGGGGGGGGGGGGTTGGTTAAATATAGGAAAGAGCGTTTTGAATGGCTAGGGAAGGAAATTGAGGAAGTGCAAAGTTTAGATATTAAGGATATTATGTGTTTGGAATTGGGTGCAGTCAGGGCCGGATCTATATAAGGGCTTTTTGGGCCCCGTGGATATAAGGGGCCCCCAACGCCCATTGAAGACAATGGACAGTATTATAAATTTTAAAAATATCTAGAATTTAAAAAATTCCTATCATAAAGTTGGCAACCCTACGATCATTAAACCGAGTGCGCGCCAAATCACTTTTGTTCTCGCCGCCAAAGTGAAAACGGACTAACAATTAGTGTTTATTGTTTATAGTGTACTGTGTTTAGTGTTTAGTTTACAAAAAGTTAAAAATTATAAAGACCGAACCTTTCTCTTATTTTACTTATAATTGAAAGTAATCAACAAATTCAGTTATCTTACATAAGATTTCCTGCTTTTAGTAAGTAAGTATAAATAAAAAATTGCTACCAATCAATCCTGGGCCCAATTTATCACGGACGGCAAAGAAAAATCTTACGTTGAAATCAAAAGTAGTGATGTTTTTGTGTGTATATTATTTTTCAATAGTAAATAAACTCTAATCGATTTTTTAATGAAAATTTGCGAATTGCTGCACACATTACAAAGTATCAAAATGTTACGAGAGGGACAATATTACATCCATTATCTCTCTTGCACTGTTTATTTTCAAAAAAATATCAAGTTCTTTGTTTATTTTCAGAAAAATATCAAAATCTTATTTAACATGTCTGCTAGAAAAAATAAAAGTGGAGCTGAAAAACGAAAATTACAGTTAGATCGAGGAAAAGAAAAAAATAAATGTGCAAAAATTGAAACTTTTTTTAAATTAGAACATAAAAACGAGAATGTAATAGCTACAAATCCATTATTAAGCGAAAAGGAAGGGAACTTAGGGGGCGGAAAGTCGCAATACCAAGAAAAAAATTCCAGTGATGAAAATGTGCAAGATCTTAACTACCAGCAACCCTCTGATCCCTCTGAGAGCGATATTGTTGTTCAGCAAGAGCACATTAATACCGAGGTGGAAAGAAATTTAGGACATATTCAGTTTGAGTTTGAGAAATATGTTGACGTTGGCTTGTGGCCAGTTTTGCTAAATAATGACTTTATTCATGACATCCTATCACATGAAATGACTGCCTTCAGTAAAAAAATGCAGAGAACAAAACAGATCATTTTCAAATAGGTATTTCGTTAAGAAAATGAAAAATGGCCAATTACTGGAAAGATCGTGGTTATGTTATTCAACCAGTGTTGGTAGTGTTTTTTGTTTGCCTTGCAAACTTTTTTCCAAAACCCCTTCTCAATACACAAACGGAATTTCTGATTGGAAACACATAGGAACTTGTTTAGAAAATCACGAAAATTCTAATGAACATAAGAGTTCAATGTTAGTGTGGTTGACACGAAAAGAAAATAAGTCTGTTTTAGACAAGCAGTTTCAGGATCAACTAAGGAAAGAAACAGAATATTATCACAACGTCCTAAAACGGGTTATTGCAGTAGTAAAATTTCTGAGTATAAGGGGCTTAGCATTTAGAGGTTCCGAGGAAGTATTTGGTTCTCCATATAATGGTAACTTTATGGGTGCTCTGGAGCTATTGGCAGAATTCGACCCATTCATTCGTGAACATATTGAACAAACAGAACTGCGACCAAAACCGATAATATTGTACTTATCAAGAACAATATATGAGGAAATAATTGAGATTATGCGCAAACAGATAATTGAGAAAATTATAACTCAAATAAATAACGACGACACAAAATACTATTCAGTTGTGATGGATTCAACCCCAGATCCGTCTCACAATGATCAACTTGCTATTGTATTACGATACTGTTTTCGAGGAAAAGTTTATGAAAGATTTGTGTCGTTCATTAAAATTAGTAGTCATACCGGCTTACATTTATTTAATATTTTACAAGACTAATATTTTACAAGACAAATGGACTATTACTGGATAATTGTAGAGGGCAGTCTTATGACAACGCTGCTAATATGGCGGGTCACTATGTCCACAATGGTGTACAAGCACGACTAAAACAAAAAAATAAATTCACAGATTATGTGCCGTGTGCTGCGCATTCCCTTAACTTAGTTGGTGAAGCATCTGTTAAGGTTTCAACCGAAATTATGAACTTTTTGGAATAGTACAAAAAATATACGTTTTCTTTTCTGCTTCGACCCATAGGTGGGAACTGGTAAATCGTGAAACAAAATTTAAATTAACGTTAAAAAGTTTAAGCCAGACCAGATGGTCTTGTCACTATGATGCTGTCCGAGCTTTGAAAAATAATTATGATAACATTATGAAAATATTAAAAAAATTTAGTGAAAATTTAATGAAGTAAGATGGCTAGAATCAGGAAAATGTGACACCGAAAACGGCACACTGTATTACGCAGGTAGAAATGACAACCAACGTCAACACGGAGTAGGAATAATGTTAAGCAAGGAACTAAACAAACACGTAATAAATGCCTTACACTTCTCAGAACATAATACAAGGGGAAAATGAACATAATACAAGCATATGCACCAACTGCAGATAAAGACGATAATGACATTGAAGCATTCTATAATCAGCTCGACGAGATCCTAGCACTTCTGAAACCTAGAGACCTCACAATAATCATGGGCGATTTCAACGCCAAGATAGGCCAAGGCGAAGCGGATGAATGGGTTGGTAAATATGGATTAGGCATAAGAAATGAGCGTGGCGATAGGCTTCTGCAATTCTGCATCGAGAAAGATTTAATAGTGACAAACACACACTATTATACACAAGATTATACACTTGGAGATCTCCTGGTGACGGCGCAGATTACATAGTCCGTCACCAGATAGATTACATAGTGATACGCAAACAATTTAAAAACGGGGTAACATCGGTCAAAACTTACCCGGGCGCAGACGTAGCTTCCGACCATAATCCAGTAGTAATGAAACTACACACTACTCAACTCAACAACACCTACTAACAAAAAGATAGACATCTGCAAGCTACGAGACCCGAAAGTATTACAGAGAGCCACAACTAAAATAAACGAAGGACTTAGTAGGCTAACAATAAATATAGAAGTAAACAGCAGCACAGAGAAAGTAAATAACATCTGGAATAACGTCAAAGACGTCTTCCATGCAACCCAGAACTAAGTTGTTGGAACCAGAGAACATGTAAAAAGGACGAAATGGATGACAACCGAGATCCTTACATTAATAGAAAAACGACGGTTATATAAAACCACAAAAGAAAGGGATTATCGTAACACTCAAAAAGAAAATACGTCAAGCTAAAGAAGAACAGCTGAGAGAACAGTGTATCGAAATCGAGGATCTACAAAAAAGGTATGACAGCTTCAATGTTCACAAGAAAATTCGAGAGATGGTGGGTACTAATACCAAACAAAGAGACTGAAAGACACAAGCGGAAAAATAATATTAGACCTGAAAGAAAAGCTACAACGTTGGAAAGAATACGTCATAGAACTATTAGACGATAGCAGGCCCAATAGCTATAATCTAAGCCATCTTGAACAGATTGGCCCTGATATACAAAACAGCGAAGTGAAACATGCCATAAAAAACACAAAAACAGGCAAAGCTAGGTATATTCCAGACGGAATATACCGCGAAATGCTCAAGCTGGTCGAAGACGATCAAATCAACATCCTCACAGATCTTATGAACACAATATTCAAAACTGGCATCATACCACAGGAATGGCTTGCATCTACGTTCATGCGACAGACTGCAATGATTACCACATGATAAGTTTAATGGGACACACACTAAAGGTATTCCTAAAGATTATACATACCAGAATATATAGAAAATGTGAGGCGGAAATAACAGACACGCAATTTGGATTTCGCAATGGATTTGGAACGAGGGAAGCACTTCATTCATTATGGGTACTGGTTCAACGCTGTCAGGATGTAAACAGGGATGTATATATCTGCTATTTTGACTATAGCAAAGCTTTCGACCATGTAAAACACGAAAAACTCATAAACATTTTAGAAGGCATGGATATCGACTACCGCGACATAAGAATAGTATCAAACCTTTATTGGGGCCAGACAGCAAAAATAAAGATCGAAAACGAACTGTCAGATGACATTAATATACGAAAGGGTGTCAGACAGGGATGTGTCCTCTCCTCAATGCTATTTAATATCTATTCTGAAGCAATATTTAAGGAAACACTCACAGAAGACCCCGCAGGAATCGTTGTAAATGCTAGAACAATAAATAACAACCGCTATGCAGACGACACGGTCGTGTTAGCGGACAATATGATAGATCTCACTCGCATGATGAACAACATAGTGGCGAAAAGCAAAGAATACGGTCTCCAAATTAATTTAACGAAAACAAAATTCATGTTAATTTCAAAAACCAAACAACAAATTCATTTAGTAGTAAACGGGGGCGCATTAAACAAGTCTCGAAATATAAATATCTTGGAACCTGGATGAATGACGAATGGACACATCAACAAGAAATTCTAGCGCGCATAGAACAGGCTAGAGCAGCATTCGCCAAAATGAGGAAAATGCTAACTTCTCCAGACCTAAGCCTAGACCTAAGGCTGAGAATGGTCCGTTGTTACATTTTCCAGTACTACTTTATGGAATGGAAAGCTGGACGTTAAAGCAGCAAACAACGAAAAAGATAGAGGCTTTCGAGATGTGGGTTTATCGCCGCATGCTGCGCATACCATGGACGTGCTGCGGAGGATGAGCAAAGTACCAGAAATTGTCTTTACTTTAAAGAAGCGAAAACTGAAGTATCTCGGCCACATCTCTAGAAACGAAAAATATGGATTACTACAACTTATAATCCAAGGTAAAATTGAGGGGAAACGAAGTGCAGGGAGACGGCGTATATCCTGGCTGTGTAACCTGCGAGAATGGTTTGGAGTATTGTCGACGGACCTGTTTCGTTCAGCTATCTCCAAAGCTAAAATTGCCACGATGATCAGCAACCTCCGGCGGAGAAGCTGAACCAAGAAGAAGAAGTGAAACTGAGGATGAAAAAGTTGATTTAAAAATCACAGAGCCCTTGTTTAGATATTTGTGAAGACAATAAGTTAATTATGTCATTAAAAGAGTTTGTCAGCAATATACGGCACCAATCAGATCAGAAACTAAAGCAATACGAAGAGAAAGCTAAAAAGTTAAGTACAAGTGTGGTATACAACAGAATACAGTGACATAAACAAGAGACGTATTACTTCAAAATTTTCAGATAAATCTACAGATATAGTCTCTGAAAAAATTAAAAGAGACACGCTAAACATTGGGTTGGATAAGCTAATTATGAACTTAAATAGAAGAAGCCAAGTCTATCAGACATATAGCAACAGATTCAAATTTTTAATGGATTTGCAAGACAAAAACATGGAGTACATAGATCTGGAAAGTGCCCGTAATATTATTGATTATTATTCAGATGACGTAGACGAACATTTAGTGCATGAGTGTATTCAGTTAAAATGTTACTTATTACAGTCTAAGCCAGAGTCTTACTCCTTTTGCAGTGACATTTTTATGCTAATTTATGAAAAGAAACTTATTGATGTTTTTCCAAATTGCTATACCATCTTAAAGATTTTTTTATCATTGCCAATCACTAGCTGTGACGCAGAGCGTGTTTTCTTCAGGATGTCGTATATAAAAAACAAATATAGGACAACAATATCAAACAATAGACTAAATCATTTATCAGTCCTTTCCATAAATTGTGATTTAACAAAGGACTTAGAATGTGATGAGCAAATAAAGGAATTTGCAGCACAAAAATGCAGTAAAAAGTTATATTAAATAAATTTTATTGTTTTCTTTTTTTTTCATTACCGTGTACCTAGTACATCATTATCGAAAACATTTTTTTGACAAAATGACAATTAGTTGATTAATTAGGGCCCCCAAGTAGTATTAGCCCAGGGCCTCACAAACCCACGGTCCGCCCCTGGGTGGAGTAATAGTGAGCATGTGGATTATGTGTCAAAAAGCGTGTGTGGTTGCAGAACGTGTATGGAATGGATGGAAATCTAGATTTGAATGGAACTTAAGGGCGGTTGAGGTGATATGGAAAGTGTGTGTAAGAAGTGTGTTAGCGTATGGTTCGGAAGTATGCGGGACTACAGAGGAAGACAAGATAGAGAGGGTTGAACAAAACTTCTACAGGAAATTCCTAAAGCTAGACAAGTCGAGACCAGGCTACATAGTGCTGCAAGAGGTGAATGAGTACAAGGTGACCGTTTTAGCTGCAAGAAGGGTGGTAAAGTATGAATGCAAGGTGAGTAAAATGGGGGATGAAAGAATTATAAAAGAGGTATTTCGAATGGATAATGGGAGGGTGAAAGAGGGAAAAAATGGAATGCGTGGGGAATGAATAAAAGGAAATTATATGAAAGAGGTGGGATATCTGGCGAGGGATTAGAAAAACTTAAGAGGGAAGGTGCCAACTGGGTGGAAATGATAGGTGAGCGATTAGTAGAGGTAGAATAGCAGGAGCGCCAAAGCAAAATCGCCTATAGTAGATTTTTCAAAGAATACGCAATGATTCAGGTATATGGTCGTTTACCAACCTTTTTAAACTCAAGTAAAGAGTCATACTAGCAAGGTTTAGGTGTGAAAGTGAAGAGCGTGGTAGGAAATATTTAATGAGTGAATGTCATTTAATAAATGACAACGGATTACGCCTCTTATCATTTGCAGCGTCAAACAACTTGATCATCGGCAACAGCATCTTTCGTCACCCCCTCAAACATCAACTCACGTGGCGAAATCCATCCGGCAACGATTCGGCGATGTTGGACTACATTTTGGTCAACACCAGATTCCGATCGACGCTCAAAGATGTACGTGCGATGCGTGGACCCGACTGTGGATCAGACCATTATCTTGTCCGAGTGAAACTACAATTGAAATTACAAAGAGCAAAGAAAAAGGCACCACCATCAGCCAAGAGGAACTGGGCCTGTCTGCGAGACCCTGAAACCAGCCGAAAATTTCAAATCGCATTATCCAACAAATTTGCAGCACTCACGATACCAGTCGATATCAACATAGTAGAAAAACAACTTTCTGAGTCTATTGTGGGGTGTGCAACGGAACTGTGTCCGCCCATCCGTCGACGGACGCAGCAATGGATCTCGGACGACTGTCTCAATCTAGTCGACCAGCGGAAGCAAATGAAACACGTCGATTTCAAACAATACCGACGATTGAACAAAGAAGTTCGACAGAAAATGAAATTGGAACGGGAAGCTTACTGGAATAACATCGCGGCTGACATGGAAGAAGCAGCGTCAAGGCATGAGTACCGGACGCTGTACCAGACAATCCGACGGTTAAGTGGCAAAACAACATCAACAAATGACAATATCAAAAAATTGGATGGAACTTTCGTGACCTCTCCTCAGGAACGTCTACAGCGGTGGAGAGAATTCTTTCATCAGCTGTACAACCACAATCCGCCAGTAGGTCCAGCACCAGAACTGCCGATTATTGAGCAGCCGATAAATCAGTTTCCCGATACTGAACCAACAATCAATGAGGTGAAGACGGCAATAAAATCCCTGAAAAATGGTAAAGCGCCGGGAGGAGATCAAGTAACTGCCGAAATGATCAAAGCCGGGGGAGACGTCTTATTACATCAACTTCACGTTCTCACAGTGCATATATGGCATTCAGATTGTGTTCCATCCGTGTGGAAGAAAGCGATTGTTGTGCCTATTTTGAAGAAAGGCGACAGTCGGGAATGCAAGAATTACCGTGGTATTAGCCTCCTCTCGATCGTCGGCAAAGTATTTATGAAAATCATACAATCAAGACTACAGAAACATCGAGAGCAAACAAGCCGGAAAGAACAAGCTGGATTTCGACCACATCGAGGATGCATCGATCAGATATTTGCTCTCCGTCAGCTAATGGAAGAAAGAATTCGATGTGGCAAACGAACTGTCATCGTCTTCATCGATTTCAAATCTGCTTTTGATTGCATCGATTGGACAAGCTTGTGGGAAGCCCTGAAGATCGAACACGTGCCACTGAAAATCATTCAACTTCTTCAAGCATCGTACGACGGCTCAACCAGCAATGTTCGTATCCAAAACGACATGTCTGAGGAATTCCCGATTCGAACCGGAGTCCGGCAAGGAGACGTGGCCTCGCCGCTCCTTTTTAACATTGTGATCGACACGATTATGCGAAAAGCGTTTGATGGGCGACGCGGAGTTCGATATGATGACAAAAACTTCCTAACCGATCTGATGTTCGCCGATGACAGTGCGGTTTTCGCCAACACAGATGCCGAAGCAACAGACACCTTGTATGACATTTCCCGCATTGCCCTGTCATACGGACTGAGAATCAATGCGGATAAGACCAAAGTGCTTACAACGGATGGATCTGAAGCCAGAGTTTACCTCGATGGAACCACAATCGAGCAGGTACCACAGTTCAAATATTTGGGATCACTGGTTGTGGAGAAGAAAGTAGCTTTTCGACAGCCGAAGTTCACAGCCGGATAGGCCAGGCAACAGCAACGTTTGCTTCACTCAAGTGGTGCATATGGAAGCGGACGAATATTACCATCAAAACCAAAATACGCCTATACCGGACGCTGTTCCTCCCAATTCTTCTTTATGGATCGGAAACATGGACATTACTCAAACCAGACCTTAACAAGCTCGAGGCCTTCCAAATGCGATGCCTGAGACAGATTCTCTGCGTCTCACTCCTCAACCACCTCCGAAATGAGACAATCAGAGAAAGGTGCGACCAACAGACACCGATTGTTGAGGAAATTCAAAAACGCCGATTACGATGGTTCGGCCACATCTGTAGGATGGGCGACAATCGAGTACCGCACAAACTCCTATGGAAAAAACGACCTCTTGATTGGAGAACACAAAAACAAGCACCGAAGACCACATGGTTGAAACACGTAGAGAACGATTTAAAGAACCAGCGAATAACAACAGCTGAGGCAAGAACCGTTGCAACTGATCGATTAGCATGGAAGCGTATAGTGAATGGAGCACGGAATCTAGCGGCACCAACAGCAGCGTACTGGCTACGAGGTCGACCACCTCTCCATGCGCCGGCTATGGATTAAAGAAGAAGAAGAATGAGTGAAGAATATGGGAAGTGTAGAGTATGTGGGACAGGACAGGATAGATGGAAACAATGGATGGAAGAATGTACAAAGAATGAATGGAATGAACAGGAGAAAAGGATAGGACAAGAATCGAAGGAGTGTATGGATGAAAGGGGAAATGGTTTGGAATTGTTAAGGAGGGTGAAAAAGTGGAAAGAGCAAATAGGTACCAAGGAAGAACCTATTCCGGTAATATGTAATTTGTAATATATGATGTATAGTATTCTAATGTATTTATTTAAAATGTTTTGTATATATGCCAATAAAAGGTCATAAAATATATTAAGCTACAAAACAAATCTCATGTTGAAACAAGTACTTCCTTGTTATTGAGAACTCTTAATTGCGGCCCGTCGCGACGAGAATTCAAAAATTAAATGTATTTAACAGTCATTCGATGAAAGTAGTATTTATTCGTTTTTATTGATTCACGCATTAATCAATCGATGGAAGAAAATGTGTTTCATTATTTTGGTAACAAATATCTAACTAAGAAAACTTTTATATTCTATGGAATTATTTGTCAAGGAATACTTTTAAGTAAAAAATCAATTAAAAAATATTATGTGATGTAGCATTTAGAATTTTATCTACCTTACCATTAAAACAATATTAATCAATCCCATACCAAAAGTATTAGTAATAAATAATGTTATTATTTTTTTTATTAAATTTAAGTTATTTACAAATATTGGCAATTAAACTTGTTCTGATATATTCTTTCGAAGACGAATATTTAATTTTCAATTAAATATTCAATTAATTACTTATCTACATGAAGTTACTAAAGCGAGTAAAGTTGATGTTTCCTAATTGAATACATGTGTCTAACTGCATTGCTTTTAAGTAAACTACTAAAAACTCTATATTTTAACATCAAATTCAAGTTGTATGTAACTATAAACGTCAATCAACAACAAAAGCTATTGTATTTTAGTGCTAAAATAATTTCTATATATGAACGTTCTCATGTTCAATCTCTAACGTTAAGGCTAAATAGAATAGTATTTATTATTAAGATTGTATCAAAAAATAACCAAACGCTTATAAAGTTTATATGTAATTATTATGTAACACTTATTAACACATGATATTTTAAGGTTGCATATAGTATCCACCAGTGCATATTTTGACGATATTTTTATTTATTAGTTTTTTTTTTATTTATTAATTGTGTCCGAGTGGCGGCGGCACATAAGTTTTTCAATTACATCAAAGGTCGTTTTTGATATAATTTTTTTGTGATTAGGAGAGTTTATCAAAAATTATGGGTCACATAACAAAATTTTTAAGAAATAAATCAAATAATGAATGAATGGAAGTACAGTTTCAAGATTGAGGATCTGTTCAATACAGGATCGGGTCATCCTAAAGCCTGCCTGGTATTCACCCAGTTGACTATCCAGCTGATTTTCTTCCCTTGTTTGTAACGGCTTGGAGAATACCTTGTATGTTACCGGGACGAGAGAAATTCCACGGTAGTCGTTTAGATCAGTAAAATCTCCCTTTTTGTGAAGCGGATGGATCAGAGCCGATTTCCAAACGGGTGGTAATTTCTCTGTTTGCCAGATGTCCTGGATGATCTCGGTTAGCTTGCGCACGGCATTGCTTCCCGAACCTTTCCACAGTTCAGCAACGATGAGTCTTCAACGAGTGCCCAGCTGCTCTCCAGCTGCCTTATTATTCTTAAGAAGTTGAATGATCTGGCCAACTTCTTCCAATGAAGGGGGAAGCGAGTCCGGGTTTGGTGTGGTTTGTTTATAGTCGAAGTCATAGCTGGGTGAATCACAATTGAGTAGATTTTTAAAGTACCGAGCTAAAAGGTGGCAGTTGTCCTTGTCGTTAAAGGCCAGTTTGCCTTTAGAGTCTCTGAAGTCTGTCTGTTTGAAGGTTCCAAAGAAATCTCTGGAGATATTCTTAGCAAAGCTCTCTTCGATTTGGGTTAGTTGGTTTTGTGTGAAGATCTGTTTGGTTCCTCGAATTATCTTGGTTGTAAACTTTCTTTGCTCCAAAAATTTAAGCCAATTTTCGTTGGTCTTTTTACAATTCCACTTCACCCAGAAACGAAAGGAAAATTTTAGGCTATTGCATTGTCACAGTCTTCAGTCCACCACGGATGCTTCCTTCTTCTAGCGAGACGGGCGGGTTCATTGGCCTCCTTGACAAGAGTTTCCTTCAGTTGGGCCCAGCTGCATAAATTTGTTTTCTTCAGTCTCTGACTTACTTCTTGACTGTTCTTAAGTCGGTCTACGTCAAATCTTACTATTTTGCCGGTTCTGTGTAATCTTAGTATTACTAGGCTGGAGTCTTATTTTGATTTTTGAGAGGTAGTGGTCTGCGTCTAGATTGGCGGTTCTTAGTACCTTCACGTTTTGTAGTTTCTTTTGAGATTTTCGTGAAATGGCCACATGATCTATCTGGAATTCACCCAAGTTGGTGTTAGGTGAAATCCAAGTCTTCTACTTCCTTGGCAAGTGTTTGAAAGCTGTAAACTTCATGAGCAACCCAAAAGTCCTACACAGATCCACCAATCGTTCTCCGTTCTATCGCTTATGCGCCGGTTAATTGCCCACTATGTTTCTGTATTTTTTCTCTCTTACCAATTGAGCATTGAAGTCACCAGGCAGTATGACGGTGTGCCTCTCTGGAAGTTTAGAGACAATATCTTCTGTCTTCCCAGAATTTATCAGTTCTGTCTGGATTGCGTCTGTTGTCCTGGTTGATAGGGGCATGTCACTTCACTATATTGTAGCCCTTGTATGCACATTTGAGAGAGAGGATGGATACACGACTACTCTGGAATGTAAAGTCGGTGACTGAATCCAGTATCCTGTGACTGATTATATATCCTGTACCTAGGTGGGGTACGTCCTTCATTACCCGCTAACCCGCTTTTCATTTATAGAGAAACGCTTAACAAAGTGCTACAGGAACTAGGGCTAGACAACAAAACGGGCAGACTCATTCTAAAAACCTTGAAATTCAGAGGCGAGATTTCAAAAAACTTCGAAATAAAAACTGGAGTGAGACAAGGAGATGGACTTTTCCCACTTCTCTTCAACTGTGTCCTTGAAAAGGTTATGAGAGAATGGCGCAAGGAACTGATCAACTTGGGTGTTCAGAGTGGTATCTACCTGGGACGTAAGAACGATGGACTGGTTGTAGATTATAATGATGTAGATTTTGATTAACTGATTGCTGATTCTCTGGAGATGGCAACATTGCAGGTAAATTGCCTCAGAAAACAGGCTGCCAAAGTAGGTTTTCAAGTGTCGCTGGAGAAAACAGAATTTTTCACCAACACCAAGGAAGCAAACAGAGAGATGTTACTAGAGTAGGGAAACATCAAGAGGAGTGAAAAATGTAAGTATCTCAGCGGATGGATTGAACCCAACTTATCAGAAAGAGCATCATTGTCCAAGAGAGTTAGCAAGTTAGAACTAGCCTATTGACTGACGAAGAACATCTACAAAAAGGACTACCTGCCTAAGTACTACACATCAGTCTTACGAACAGGGGCCTTGTATGCCATAGAGTGTCTTTCCTTGAACCGAAGAGGTCTGGTAGAGAAATTAGAATTCAGGGAGAGGAGAGTCCTCAGGAAGATCCTAGGCCCGGTAAAGGAAGATGGGGAATTCCGAAGGCGACATAACTCTGAGCTCTACCAACATATTGAGGGGCTCTCTGACTGTGCAAGGAATATAATGGTAGCTTTATATGTCCACGTTGCAAGATTGCATCCAAACCGACTAACCAACCGACTGTTCGTCTTCTTGTTAAACAAGAAGGCTCGTACTACTTAGTTGACAGAAACAGACAGTCTGTCAGACGCACTCTGAAGAAAGTCCGTGGATTTCAGGAAAAACCCCGAAGGAAAGGTACCGCCTGGACAGAAGAGAGAAAGAAGTTACACCGGCAGAAGATACGACAATACTGGACAAAGATCAAAGCCGAACAGTTGAACAAGCGTGGTCCAAAGTAGGCCTATTCGAAACAAGAAGAAGAAGAAGAATGAATGGAAATTTCTATTTAAAAAGATTTATACCTTTTTAAATAGAAATTTCCATTCATTCTTCTTCTTCTTCTTGTTTCGAATAGGCCTATTCGATTCGTAAAAATTGAAGTTCATTCTCAATATCCGCAAAAGATAAATGTGTGGTCTGGGATATTAGATGGTATTATAATCGACCCTTTTATTATAGATGGAACAGTAGCTGAAAAGTACCTGCGAATGTTACGTACAAAAATTATTCTACGAATAAAAGAAATTCGACCCCACCCAGATTTTGATGATCTAATCCACCCAGATGTCTGGTTTCACCAAGATGCACCCGCACATTGGTAGGGAGGTGCGCCAGTATTTAAATGTAACTTTTCCTAGAAGATGGATTGGACGAAGAGGACTGAGTGGCCCACACGCTCCCCCGACTTGACACCGTTGGATTATTTCTTTTCGGGACACTTAAAGGACGTTGTGTACGTAAATAAGTCAGTAACATTTGAGACCATGGAAGCAAGAATACGTAACGAAATAGAACAATTCGTTATTCGCATTCCTCGTGTACGGTTGCGAAATGCTTTTAACAGTTTTATTACCCGAATTTACTATTGTCAGGAAGTAAATGTGAAACAGTTTGAACATCATCTCTAATCCATCTTGCTTATTTTAATTGTTGTAATGTAGACCGTAGAATTAAAACAATATTTATTTTTCCATTCAGATCCACAGTTCAGACCATCGTGTTTTTCTGATTGACTTTCGTGTTAGTGTCAGCGTTTCTGCCCCATACGTCATTACGTGCAATACACATTGGTTGCATACCTTCCGTTTAAGCTATATCAGAAGGTCGGATTTAAAGATATATTTCAGCTGCCAAAGGCGACCCAGGTTAAACTAATTCTTCTGGTGATCTCGGTCATTTGATTATCGCGGCTTATTCGAATTTCGTGGCGAAGGTATTTGTAGGTGGGCACCTGTTCAATTTCTATGTCGTTTACTGAGATGTTACTGCTTGCGACGAGGTTGGTCATGAATTGAGTTTTGTTGGTATTTATCTTGAGTCCAACCTTGCGGGAGGACGCGTATAGCATCACTAGCATCCGTGCAGCCTCGCCTAGGTCCTCCGCTATTATGCCGATGTCGTCCGAAAATTTTAGATGGCTAGGTTTTTTGTCGATTATATTGATGCCTTTTATTTCCCATTTCAATTCCTTACTCATGTACTCTAATAACGTTGTGAATAGTTTCGGGGAGATTGTATTTCCTTGGCGTACTCCGCGTTTTACTCTGAACTTGTTGATATTCTCGTGTAGTTTTACGCTGGCAATTGCCTTTTCATAAGTTCCTTTTATTAGTGAGGAGTCACTCTATTCTACATTCCGCGAGTGCTTCAAAGACTTCATGTTGGTCTATTTGATCGAAAGCTTTTTCGTAATCTAAGAAAACTAGGACCAGTGGCTTGTTGTACTCTATACACCTCTCGATTAGCGTTTTAATCACTTGCAGATGGTCGTTTGTCCCGAAACCAGATCTGAAACCCGCTTGCTCACGCGGCTGATAGATGTCCTACTTAGATGTTAGGCGCTTCTTCATTATCTTGCTGAAGAGTTTATATATGTGTGGTAGGAGACTGATAGGACAGTAATTTGCTAGTTCCTTGGTGTCTCCTTTTTTATGCATAATTATGATTACCGCATTGTTCTAGTTTGATGGGGTTTCTCCATTCGCAAAACATACGTTGAATAGTTTTTTGATTGCCTTTATGACCATTTCTCCGCCTGCATTTATTGCTTCTATTACAAGTCGATGTTCACCTGCTGCTTTGTTGTTTCTTATTTCATGAAGAGAGTTCTTTATTTCTTCTACCGTTATTTCAGGTATGTCCTCGGAGCCTTGATGGAGAATTTTTGGTAGGTATAGTAGCGGCATGCGTGTTTTCCTCGTTTACACTGTATAGTTCGTCGTAGAAGTTCTACACTGCCTGGAGGATTTGCTCTTTTGTTGTGACAATCGCTCCCTGGGCATTTAGGAGCTTGTTGATATTATTTTTCCAAAAAGCTACTTTTTGTCTCGAGCACCGTTTGGCGCTTTTTTTGCAATCTTAAGTTTAGTTCCTTGAGATGTTTAGTTATATCAGTCAGAAACATCAATTTGCATAACCATTCTTTATCGTTCAATTCGGGGAAATGTTGTTCCTTTTCATTAAGAAAAACTTTAATGTGTTCCAGACATGACACAAACTTATTCAAGACATTGCCTCGACTAAGCCAACGAACATGGCTGTATAAGGGGAGGTCGACATATTCACTTTCCATTTCTTCTAAAAGAGATTTAAATTGCCTGTGTGTCAATGAAGAGCGAGACACTATGAAATTAACTATTTTAACAACAGTGTCCATTACAGGAATTAAGCGCTGTGACGAAATTTTGGCAACTAAACTTTCCTGGTGTATTATACAATGAAAGTTCAATATTTTATGTCCAATATGATTTTCAAGAAGTTTGACAAATCCTTTATCCTTGCCAACCATTGCAGGTGCGCCGTCAGTAGTTACACAAAATATTTTTTTGATATCAATTTTCTTGCTGTCAAAATAATTTATGAATGAAGCAAGAATATCCTGCCCAGTAGGGAAAGATCCTATGTTCTGGCGCCACCTCCACCTCGGACAAATGCGCATGCGCGATGACCTTGACCCCTAACCTAACCTTGACCTTGACCTTGACCCTAACCTTGACCTTGACCTTGGAACTTCCGGTTTCGACTTCCGGTTTCCGGTTTCGACTTCCGGTTTCGACTTCCGGTTTCCGGTTTCAACTTCCGGTTTCGACTTCCTGTTTCCGGTCTCGACTTCCTGTTTCCGGTTTCGACTTCCGGTTTCGACTTCCGGCCGCCATTTTCGGAACTTCCAAATACGCGGGAAAATTAAAAAAATAGACGCGTGGTGGGGAAATTCAAAATTAGATCCTGTTGAGACAAATGAGGTGTGAAAAGTTGGTTGCATACATCAACGGGACTAAACACATGAGACTAGACGAAGCTAAATACATGAAACTAGATACATGGAACTAGATAGACGAGGCTAGATACATGAGACTAGATACACCGAGCTAGATACATGAGACTAGATACACGGGGCTAGATACATGAGACTAGATAGACGGGACTAGATACCTGAGGCTAGACTAGACGGACTTGACTAAACCATTTTAAACCATTTGATGAGAAAAATGAAATCTGGTGTCAGAACGGCTCTAGCATGTGCCTTAAGCGAGATACCGCCCTACCCCACAGTTGATGACGTCATCCGCCGCGGCAGATATTGCTAAACTAATTACCTCGATGCTGATTGGCTGATTAACGAATAAATAATTACAGTTGACCTTTTCCCTCAATTTATATGTAATTGATAAGACTGGACAGACAAGACTAGACAGACAAGACTAGACGAGACTAAGACGCAACCGGACGTTTGTCAGTCATAACACCAGACAAGAATAGAGGGACTAGACTAGACAGACTAGATTAGACAGACAGACAAGCGGAGAAAATTCAAAATGAGTTGCGGATGGGTAGCGGACAATCCTGTATGCATGCATAATTGATTGCAAACATATTACGGATTGATTCAAATGAGATTATTGGTTTTAGGCCGGACAAGATCGGATAATACCGAACAAGGTCGAACAAGAACGGACAAGACTATACAGACCTTATATTTATTCGAATAATTTCCTATGAGTAAGCGAAATTTCTTATACTTGTCTGTGAACCAGATCGTATTAATGTTTTTCATTTATATAAATTCCAAAGAGTTCAATTCTGGCATCCACTTTTCATCTACTTGCATCCACTTTTCATTTACTTGCATCCACTTTTCATCTACTTGCATCCCCTTTTCATCACGCCAAACAGGGTGTGAGGTCTATGTGACCCCACGCTAAACAGGGTGTGAGGTCTATGTGACCCCACGCTAAACAGGGTGTGAGGTCTATGTGACCCCACGCTAAACAGGGTGTGAGGTCTATGTAACCCCCACGCTAAACAGGGTGTGAGGTCTATGTGACCCCACGCTAAACAGGGTGTGAGGTCTATGTGACCCCACGCCAAACAGGGTGTGAGGTCTATGTGACCCCACGCTAAACAGGGTGTGAGGTCTATGTGACCCCACGCTAAACAGGGTGCGAGGTCTATGTGACCCCACGCTAAACAGGGTGTGAGGTCTATGTAACCCCACGCTAAACTCCGTCCACTTTTTAGGGTAGGGTAGCATTAGATTAGTTGGATTAGGTTAGGATAGGTTGTAGGTTAGTTGAGTTAACATTAGGGTAGGTTAGCATTAGATTAGTTGGGATAGGTTAGGAATGAAGCGCGTCTCATTCCTAACCTATCCCAACTAATATAATTCTCATTCCTAACCTGCAAGTAGATGAAAAGTGGATGCCAGAATTGAACTCTTTGGAATTTATATAAATGAAAAACATTAATACGATCTGGTTCACAGACAAGTATAAGAAATTTCGCTTACTCATAGGAAATTATTCGAATAAATATAAGGTCTGTATAGTCTTGTCCGTTCTTGTTCGACCTTGTTCGGTATTATCCGATCTTGTCCGGCCTAAAACCAATAATCTCATTTGAATCAATCCGTAATATGTTTGCAATCAATTATGCATGCATACAGGATTGTCCGCTACCCATCCGCAACTCATTTTGAATTTTCTCCGCTTGTCTGTCTGTCTAATCTAGTCTGTCTAGTCTAGTCCCTCTATTCTTGTCTGGTGTTATGACTGACAAACGTCCGGTTGGTCTTAGTCTCGTCTAGTCTTGTCTGTCTAGTCTTGTCTGTCCAGTCTTATCAATTACATATAAATTGAGGGAAAAGGTCAACTGTAATTATTTATTCGTTAATCAGCCAATCAGCATCGAGGTAATTAGTTTAGCAATATCTGCCGCGGCGGATGACGTCATCAACTGTGGGGTAGGGCGGTATCTCGCTTAAGGCACATGCTAGAGCCGTTCTGACACCAGATTTCATTTTTCTCATCAAATGGTTTAAAATGGTTTAGTCAAGTCCGTCTAGTCTAGCCTCAGGTATCTAGTCCCGTCTATCTAGTCTCATGTATCTAGCCCCGTGTATCTAGTCTCATGTATCTAGCTCGGTGTATCTAGTCTCATGTATCTAGCCTCGTCTATCTAGTTCCATGTATCTAGTTTCATGTATTTAGCTTCGTCTAGTCTCATGTGTTTAGTCCCGTTGATGTATGCAACCAACTTTTCACACCTCATTTGTCTCAACAGGATCTAATTTTGAATTTCCCCACCACGCGTCTATTTTTTTAATTTTCCCGCGCATTTGGAAGTTCCGAAAATGGCGGCCGGAAGTCGAAACCGGAAGTCGAAACCGGAAACAGGAAGTCGAGACCGGAAACAGGAAGTCGAAACCGGAAGTTGAAACCGGAAACCGGAAGTCGAAACCGGAAACCGGAAGTCGAAACCGGAAGTTCCAAGGTCAAGGTCAAGGTTAGGGGTCAAGGTCAAGGTTAGGGGTCAAGGTCATCGCGCATGCGCATTTGTCCGAGGTGGAGGTGGCGCCAGAACATAGGATCTTTCCCTACTCTGCCCCTTAGTTGTCCCAGACAGAGGAATCAAATTGCACAATTCTTCATAAACTTGACCTTTATCACAATACCGTACAAATACTGCAAGCCGCGCAATATCATTTACATCTGTACTTTCAACAGCGACGCTAAATGCAACAGATTCTTGTAGTCCAGAATTCTGTTTTGTTGTCACATTGTCTGCCATTTCAGTTATTCTTCTTTCAATCGTTCGCGCAGAAGCCGGTATTTCTCGAATTCGGGATTGTATGGTTTGTTGGTTAGGTAAATCGCTAAACAACTTTTCTGCACTTTTTATAAAGATTTATATATTCCCCATCTGTAAAGGGTTTGCCTTTGGCAGCTATGCAATGAGCAATTGCGAAGCTGCATTCTGTCGCCTTAGGCTTCGTTCCAGTTATTCCACAAAAAAAAGCTACTTGTTTCTTATAACCAGAAACAGCTCTCTTTATAGTTTCACATTTCTCATCGTTGCTATTAAATGTGGACTGATGTTTGGTTTGGAAATGTTTTTGTACGCTTGACGTGCGGCATACGACACTTTCGTGACATATCACACATACAGCACGATCCTCTTGTTGTATAAATCCATATTCATTCGTCCAATAGTCTTGAAACCCGCGAATATTTAGTTTTTGTTTCTTTGCCTCCATATGATTAAATATGGATTAAAAATAACAAATATTAAACCAATAAGATCCAAGTCTTACAAAAAAAGTTAGAACGGAAAGTAACGACCAGTATTAAACGAAATGCAAGTTTTACTGGATTGCAGGCAAATATGCGCAGCACAAAACGAGAAAGAGAGGGGCGAATGTATTCCGGCTTGAACATTCGTATAAGTCCGCTTCGATAACTAGTCGGTGCTGCGCATGTTTCATTCATTTTGCTCCGAATGCGTTTCCACAAAAGCATCGCGCAGATTTTCGTGACATTGGCAAGCCTCCTTAGATAAATTATATAATTAAACATTTTCTCTTATTTAAAAATCACTTCATCTCGATATTTTCACGATTTCCCTGATTACTAGAGGTCAGAAAAAAATAGGGTGCCGTATTTTTTTTCGAAAACCCGTATTTTTGATGTTGTTCTAATAAGCTAAATTAAATATTTTATGTAAATATTAAAAAAAACGGCCCTCATGAAAAATTTAAACAAATATTCGGAGTTAACAGAATTTATAAAAGGTAAAATTTTGCTTTGAAATCTTTGATAAGGGCATTTATATTCATAAAAAATAGTTGTTAAAAAATTATTTTTTGATTTTATTTTAATGTTTATTTTTTACAAAAATTAGCTTGTTTACTAGGAAATTTATAGCAAATTCAGACCCCCCCACAAAAAAAAAACCGTTTTTATTCAGTTATAGCAAAGACAACAAAGTTAACATTCGCGAATACCGTATTTTACCCCCTAAATATATATTATAATTAAATTATATAATATTATTTTAAAATACCGTATTTTTCACCGTATTTATTCCGAACTCTGCTATTTACTTTGTAGAGTGCCATTCAGAAACTCGTCGCGTGCCAAGCCTGGCACGCGTGCCATAGGTTGCCGACGCCTGATCTACATCAATAAAAAAACGTATGCGGTCAGGCGATTCCCCGTCAGGAACAAAGTTCCTCGCGCATTTAACAGAATCGAACAACTTCCCTTTTAATATTTGAAGATGTAAAATTCTTATAATAGATGAGAATAGGCAATTACCGTCGCTAGAAATGTTTCTGTCATGATGTAACAAGACATTTGGCATTGACCATTTATCATGTTCCTCGTATGGGGCTAGGAATGATTGAGAACTAATTACTTGCTGAGCTTCATCATTTACTGATGATTGAACTTGATTACACAGAAAGTGACTAAATATTAATTTTTCAGTTTCTTCATTACTTTCGATTAATATGGTCGATAATGAATCTTCTTTCGATGATTGTAAAGATTCAGGTTGAACACGTTGAACGTCTTCTTTAATTGAAATTTATCTCTGTATATTTTGACGCCTTCAGCAAGTTCTAAATCTGTATTTTGTAAAATTACTGTTTTCTTTGTATTATCAAAAAAAGCAAACACTTGAATCACATGTTCGATAAACCCAAAAATTGTAACCTACTTTTCTAACTATATATTTTGAATAATTCCTTTTTGTATAATTCAGCCTCTGCTGAAAGATGGGCCATATTTTGTAAGCGCATGCCAGATTTTACATTAAAGCCCCTATCTGACACTATTTGAGAATGAATCCGTTAAGACAGGTTTCACTTATTTGAGTTACGCGACGCTCGTAAAGTTAGTGAGTTAGTAAGTGAAACCACAAAGACCCTAAAATTAAAAGCGAAGCACAGTGTCTATCAGAAAATCGAATAAATTATGAAATTATTTTATCCTTGATTAAATGGTACGACCTCCCGCTTGACATTGAAATAAAGTGTAAAGAAACCCGAAAACGCCAGAGAAAAAGACTACATGAATACGAGGAAAAAGATTCGAGAGCCAGAACCTGAATTATAATTTTAACCGGACTATTTCTTCTGTGTGGTCGATCAAGTGGATGTATCGGTAGAGGAAAGATTTACACAATTAAAAAGTCATGAAATAAATTTTGGATTTTTATATAACATCATCATAACATCTGCTGATTACAAATATGCAAATTACATTTCGCTAGCACCTTTCGTTCCTATCGCCTGCTCAAATTGAGGAAATTTTTATCAAATTTCGGCGCTCAAGTAGAGATCTTGGAAAGTAATGAATTTTACGTATGAATTTTACGTAATGGATGATCTGAGCGTATTAACAGGAAAATAATCTTTTGAAAACGATGGCACAATCCGTTTTTGATTATCTGCAACCGTTTCTGAGCAATCGACTTGTCAAATCGAGAATAGGGCAAATTTCAGTTTCAAATTTCTCGACGAACTATTGAGTATTTTTGGACAATTTACACATAGGCTTGTTCGTCTTGTCGGGTAGTTTATGTGTGCCTAAAATGATTTCTCAGCTGTTTGCACATTTTTTTCGACCGAAATGATTTTTGTTGACGAATTTTTTGTAAATTTGTCTAATGATTTTTTTTAGGTTACCCGAAGAAAATGGACTTGCTGAAAACGATTTTTCAGTTTATTTTGCCATAAACCTAGAAATAAACGAGATGTATAGTTTCTCGCTGTACACCATCTCGCATTTCCGACAGAACTTTCCTAACTAATCCTAACTTTTGAACGGCTCACCACAGAGACTTCTAGTCTTCACCAATCCATTCAGCGTCCCAAAATTAGTCGGAAAAGGTATATAATATTTGTCGCCAAGCTTTCGATTAAGAAACACCATCGCCACTGGAAGTCGATACTGCGAAAGCGCCGAAATGCGAGCAAATCTATTATGCAAAATCGTTATTTTTTTAGTTACAGCAAAATTTAAAAACGTTTCTCAAATAATTTTTGCTGCTCATTACAAATATACAAATTATATTTCGCTAGCACTATCGCCCGCTAAAATTGAGGACATTTTTATCAAATTTCGGCGCTCGAGTAGAGATCTTCGAAAGTAAAGAATTTCCCGGGGATAATCTGGGCGTGTTAATAGGAAAATGACCTTTTGAAAACAATGCCGTAATCCGTTTTTGATTATCTGCAACCGTTTCTGACAATCGACTTGTCAAACCGAGAATCGGGTAAATTTCAGTTTGAAATTTCTCGACGAACTATTGAATCTTTTCCGACAATTTATACATCGACTTGTTAGTCTTGTCGATTAGTTTCTGTGTGCCGAAAATTATTTCGTAGCTATTTGCCGTTCTGGAGAAAATCGAAAAAAAACGTAAAAGCACATTTTTTTCTACCGAAATGATGGGAATTTTTTTTTTTTTTTATGGAAAAATTTTTGGAAATTTTTCTGCTGAACTTTTTAGGTTACCCGTAGGAAATGGATGTGCTGAAAACGATTTTCTAGTTTATTTCGCTCTAAAAATAGAAATAAACGAGATATATAGTTTTTCGCTGTACACTATCTCGCATTTCCGGCAGATTTCACGAAGTCATAACTTTTGAAGGACTCATCAAAGAGACTTTTAGTTTTCGCTAATCGATTCGGCATCCCAAAATTAGTCGAAAAACATGTATCGTATCCCTGGGTAGTTTTTAATTTTGAAAATCCCGCCGCACCACCGTGGGATAAAATCCCAAAAAACTGGCCATAAATAGAAGGTTTCATTTTATCCACACCAAATTTCGTATGGAAGGGTTTTTTGGGTCGCTGATTACGAATTTGGGTTCCATTTTTCCAAAAACAAAATGGCGGATCCAATATGGCGAACATTTTTCTGAGAAAATGTTTTCATATCTTGACAATTTGATAGTCCACATCCAATAATTGGCGATAATGCCTAGTCATCAGAAAGCTGTTGTTCTGGGACAAATTTTAGAGATTTTCTATATTTGGAAGCTTTTGATGGACTGCCATACTTGATGTCATGTAAAACTTGTGCCGCAGCCGATTTTCCCTCTGCTGTCAAACTAATTCGCGTTGCATATGCCAGTTTTGCGCTGCTCCTATCTTTTCGAATGTCCTCTGTCCTTCTGCGTTTTGTTCTCTCACTCGCTTGGAGAAAGCTATGGGAGGCCGACTCCGGCTAGCCGCAGAGGTCGATTGTTGAGAAGGTTCCGATAGCGATTTGTCAGTGAAGATGATAAACTTGTCCAGCCAGTCCTTACATTTATTTTGGAATTTGTCTTTTATGCTAGAAACTTTCTGCCACTTCAGTGCATTTCTCTCACATTTATGCGTAAATTAGTTTCATATTTGGAAGCTTTTGATGGACTGCCATACTTGATATCATGTAAAACCTGTGCCGCAGCCGATTTTCCCTCTGCTGTCAAACTAATTCGCGTTGCATATGCCAGTTTTGCGCTGCTCCTACCTTTTCGAATGTCCTCTGTCCTTCTGCGTTTTGTTCTCTCACTCGCTTGGAGAAAGCTATGGAAGGCCGACTCCGGCTAGCAGCAGAGGTCGATTGTTGAGAAGGTTCCGATAGCGATTTGTCAGTGAAGATGATAAACTTGTCCAGCCAGTCCTTACATTTATTTTGGAATTTGTCGTTTATGCTAGAAACTTCAGTGCATTTCTCTCACATTTATGCGTAAAATAGTTTAGTTTTTTTCAGTCAACTTAAAATTGTATTTTGAATTTATTACTCAATTCTCTTTCCACGGTAATATATATTTCACTTATTTTGTCACCAAAACGATCTTTCAATTCTTAAAAAAGATCTTGAGATTATACCTTTGTCACTTGAATCTGAAATAAAAAAAGTTAATATATTTAAATAAAAAAATGACCTCAAAGAAATTGTTTCAAAAACAAATACTGCACTAAAAAAAAATTCGTGCCCAAAAAAATTTCATCCCCTATTTTTACCCTTAGGGGTGCTACTTTTTTCTTCAAATTTAAATGGGACCAATCGTGAAGTATACCCTAAGTAAATAAAATTTATCGGTTATTTAGTCGGTGCATTATAAAATATAAATGTGAGAATTTCTCAATTTCATAAATGATTTGATAAAAAAATATACTGAAGACAAAGTAGCAGCCAGCAGCAGCCAATTCTTGATTTTCTCAAACAATAAATGTCTAATAAAGCAAACCTGAGCAAATTTAGAGCACTCATTTACCCTCATTTTATTGTATCTTTCCATAAACTTGAATCTTCGAGTTCAAAACGTTCTAGTTTTTGCTATGAATTATTCTTAAACACTTGTTACACAATAACAATCTATTTACAGCCAATGATGTATTTCAATTCTACATACCTTTCATTACCATCCATGCCATTTTGAAAAATTAAATTCGAAAAAATTTTCACCGTTTAATACGCAATCAAAGTTTTACGTATTTTCACTATATGTTGCGCGCACGATTCTACATACTCAACTGCTTCGTTTGGTAGGAAAGTTTGGGTTGGTTTTCAATACCTGGTTCTTTTAGTTCCCTGAATCCGATGGTCCCAAGGGATCTCTAATGAGATGCATTCTTGGAATCGGGTTAAAAAATTATTATTTTTCGGGATTTTTGCCAGTTTTTTGGGATTTTGGCCAGTTTTTTGGGAATTTATCCCACCAGCCATCGATCTTGTACACTGAAACTAGACGACAAGAAGAGAAAATCGATTTATAAATTGTTTGGAAAGATTCAATTTTTTATTGCGAAATTCTGAATTGAATTTTTTTCAAATACATGTCAATATGTAGAAATAAATGCTAACAGGCCATGAAGTTCCTAAGAGTGTCACCTTTGGCGCTAGTGCTGTTGCGCTCGGAGCAAATATATCGATGGACAATGAGACATAGCAACTAATAATAATTATATTTTATTTAATTCTTGGGTAAAGGATTTTAGTTAATAAAACACTGATATATTGCCAACGTTTCGGTCTATTTAAATTCTGACCTTCTTCAGGGCTACAAAAATTAAACATAAACAATTACAATATTATTAATTAATATATAAATATCACACCTTATATCTAATTATTATATATTAATTAACTTGAAAATAATAAAAATAAATATAAACTGTTAAGATTAAATTCTAAACATGAATCTTGTATATAAATAACAAAAAACTAATAATTTTTTTTGTTTTTTGTTTTAAATTTAATAGATATGACAAATGCTATTTTTGTGTGTGAATTTTGAATTTTGTTATTTTAAGTTGTTAGTTATATTCTTTTATATTGTGTATTAATTTAAGAGAGAGCCCATAGTGTCTCCTCTCTAATTAATAGTGTTATTTGTTTTAATTTGTATCATTTCACTAATATTTCTTCTTGTGCTATTTTTGTCAATATCAAGAAATTCAAAATTGTTAAAATCAAATAAATGTCCGTCTATAAAAAAGTGTTTTGTGAGTGCAGTTTTGAGTAAATTATTAGAATTTTTACAATCATTTTTATGTTGACCAATGCGTTTTTTTATGTATTGTCCAGATTATTTATTGGAGAAGGTCAAAATTTAAATAGACCGAAACCTTGGCAATATATGAGTGTTATTAACCAAAATCCTTTACCCAAGAATTAAATAAAATATAATTTAAAAAAGGATAATATCTTGAGATACACTAATAATAATATTTACATCATTGGAATCATTCCTATGTTTTAGTTTACTGTTACTAATTTGTGCAGTTTATTATCTTCCATGCTTAACTAATTCACATATTTCTTAGAATTACTATATTACATAATTCTTGCCTCAAACTATAAGTATGGAGTGGATCCGGCCCTGCTTTTCCTACTCAAAACATGTGAATATATTTTATTCACTCTCATTACTCATTGATAACTAGTTACGATTTCGACATCGAACACTGAATATATAAGCTTTCATATGGACAATCACTTCAATATATCGTTAAAAGTGCCCGACGATCTTTGACAAACATGATCTTTTACGAGTTTATTTTATACCTTATATTAATAATTTGTAGCCTGGCTGTGGGCGTAGAAGTTTGTACTTTATTTAAAAAAAATTTGAAACACATCGATAAATTACCGGGGCCAAAAGCTTTACCGTTTTTTGGAAATTGTTTCGATTTGTTAGTTAGCAGTGGTAAGATTTTAATGTACGTTTTTGCAAAAAAGGTTTTATAATTCGTGATTTTGTTATACAGAGGGAATTTTTAAAAAGCTTCGACTGTTCGCAAAAATGCATTATCCTATTTATAAATTGTGGTCCTCCAAATTATTCCCTTGTGTGAATATTGTTAGTCCAGAAGATATGCAAGTAAGTATGTATATTAATCTATTAAAGTTGGTATAAACTCTATGTTTCTTATGTAATTATTTATTGCAATATTTCGTTTACGATAGGAAACGATAGTATTTACGTTAGTTTCTTATTTTTCTATTAAACCGCGTCGGCAGGGCGCATTTCAAATGAGATGCTTTTGCTTGAAATTAAAGTTTTTAAATTTTTCGGACAGCAGAAAATAATTTCAAGATATATTTTCTATAATAATGTTTTCATTATTTGCGCTACAACTATTGTTTAGGAGGTTAATAAATTAAGAAGTTAATTAATAATAGATATGTAGATAAGTGTATCTGTGAAATTTATTTATTTTTATTTATTTATTCACGAGTTTGTCAATTTACAAAAAATGCTTCATAGATTGTACTCACAGTATAAATTGCCTTATCTACTACTTAATTCTCCTGCAAAATATAAAATAAATAAAAATAACAATTGCTATTGAACAGAATACTAATGCCAAAATAATACTATTGAAAACTAACGAAAAATGTATTCATAATGTTTTTACAACTCTTTTGATAAAGATGTTTGACATATTGAAGAAATCTATTTTAGAATTGTGTTTATTGGCTTGGTTCAGCATTTTAACAATTGACTCATTTTGTCCATACTTAGTGTGGTAAAAGCGAATGTTAAATATTTCCGAATTTCGTGTCCTCTCATTAACATTCAATTATTACGAATATTACTAAAATATTTTTAAGATTTCTGGTGAATTTATTTTCCCATTTATTATTTTGTGTAACAATATGAGTAGGGAAAGATGTCACGTTCTAAAACCACCTCCACCTCAGTCATGCGCATGCGCGATGACCTTTGACCCCTAACCTAACCTTGACCTTGACCCCTGACCTTGACCATGGACTTCCGGTTTCGACTTCCGGTTTTGACTTCCGGTTTCCGGTTTTGACTTCCTGTTTCCAGTTTCTACTTCCTGTTTCCGGTTTCGACTTCCGGTTTCCGGTTTCGACTTCCGGCCGCCATTTTCGGAACTTCCAGATGCGCGGGAAAATTCAAAAAAATAGACGCGAGGCGGGGAAATTCAAAATTAGATCCTGTTGAGACAAATGAGGTGTGAAGTTGGTTGCATACATAAACGGGACTAAATACATGAGACTAGACAGACGAGGCTAGAGCCATGGGACTAAATACATGAGACTAGATAGACGAGGCTAGATACATAGGACTAGATACATGAAACTAGATACATGAGACTAGATACACGGGGCTAGATACATGAGACTAGATACACGTTGCTAGATACATGAGACTAGATAGACGGGATTAGATACATGGAGGCTAGATACATGGGGCTAGATAGACGAGGCTAGATACATGAGACTAGTTAGAAAGAGACTAGAGAAACTGAACTAGAATATATAAGGGGTTGTTTAATTCAACTTAATAATCTACGTTTTAATTTTGATTACTGCTCCGACTTGTTGATTAGGTTCGACTGGATGTTTGCTAGCAATAACAACTTTCTGTTATCTTATCAGCGGTGAGCGAGTGTTATTTTCCAAGAGAATGAAAGGTTGTAAAATCAAGAAAACTCCACATAAAATTTATGGTTTTATTAAATTCTAATAATAATACATTTAAATCTATATAAAAACATTTAAATACCTATATAAACATTTCTTGCAATACATATAGAATAGTCGCTAATATGATTTATACATACAATGGTTCATTTTAATTAAATTTTTAAATTAATTTTCGAACTATCCCCGACAAAGGGGTGTATTCAACGGCAGGTTCACATAAAATAAGGCAATATGCTCGAGTGTTTGGTTTGAATGCTTGCGTAGCTTCAAATTCAATTTTTAAATCAACAGCAGATGATTTAATACTCTCATTTTGTTTAGATACATCAAACACAAAAAGAACATGATCCTTGAATTGAATCATATCTAATATCGGCTCATTTCTACGTTCATAGTAACTGCTTTGGAAAGTGGCATACATGTAATAAAGTTGTGCATAATCACCACTATCCATATTAAGATTTAAGCTTTCATATGGATATGAATCCGAGTTTAGGTCAATTTTCATATTTCGCAGCGATGCATTATCAAATTCGCACGCGTTTTTTACATGAGCATCTCTTCGCAGGTAGTTCATGCAACTCCCACCTACGAAACGGTATTAATATCGGTTTATCTTCTTCGAGTGTATCCAATACATTCAATCGAGCTTCGTCGTTGAGTTGGATATGGGGAATTCGCCAGTAAATTTGATCAATATTGAATCTTATATTTGCATCTCCTTTGTAGCAGTTCACGTCAGTTCTAGCTCGTAGTAGAATTAATTCCTGCTTTACATTAATTAACATTTTTGTATAACCCTCAGCAAAACCCAATACATATTTCAATGGAATTAGAGCATAGAACTTTCTGTTATTATCAAAGTATGTAACATTTGTAGCATTTTCAGCCCAGCCGCAAAGGTCGAGTATATGTTGATCGCGCTTGGTGTTGGAGAGTAATCCTTTCATCGTGCTTGTAATTCCTACATCTCTATTCTTATCTACTTCAACTCCATTCAATTCATAGCGAATTTCATCAAACAAAAACGCATATGCGTTTTTCACAAGTTCAAAGTTGTGTGTAGTTGCAGGTGGAATGAGTTTCGGAAAATTAACGGTTCCGCTTACATAAATATAACTTTCGCTAGGATAAGTGTAAATATCCTGGTGTTGGATCCTAATACGAATCTCATCATTGTTTCCATAATTTTGAGCTATAGGATAATACGTGTGAAATTCACTCTTTGTAATAGTATCCTCATAGTCAACTTTGGAGAATATATCTATTTTATCCATACTGTCGCTTTAACTTATATCCTAGAGATAATAGTTTATTTTTTAATATAGGTGTTAACTCTTTGAGATGTAAATGTCGAGTGGTATAATTGTCCGAAACAACCGCTTTTATACGTTTTCCGTGAAAATTAATTCCCATCTCTCTCTCTCTCTCTCCCTCTCGCTCTCTCTCTCACTTAATACTCTGCAGCTCTAATCGGTTATGTGTAGCGTGGGGTCACATAGACCGCACACCCTGTTTAGCGTGGGGTCGCATAGACCTCACACCCTGTTTAGCGTGGGGTCACATAGACCTCACACCCTGTTTAGCGTGGGGTCACATAGACCTCACACCCTGTTTAGCGTGGGGTCACATAGACCTCACACCCCGTTTGGCGTGGGGTCACATAGACCTCACACCCTGTTAAGCGTGGGGTCACATAGACCTCACACCCTGTTTAGCGTGGGGTCACATAGACCTCACACCCTGTTGAGCGTGGGGTCACATAGACCTCACACCCTGTTTAGCGTGGAGTCACATAGACCTCACACCCTGTTTAGTGCGGGGTCACATAGGCCTCACACCCTCATTGATGCAAAGAACTCTGCACGATATAAATAGGGTTGGATAGCATTTATAATTTAGTGTTAACGCTGGTGTTTTACTATCAAGATGGGGATTGTATTTGGCGAGAAGCATGCCCGCAATAAAACCATCTATTGGACTCCACTTAGAATATCTCCTAGTTTATCACCATCATATGAGACGCTTCCTAGACGTCAAAAGAATAAAGTTGAGAGTTTTAATGGTGACTATGATAATAATAGAGAAAAATATGCACATCTTCCTGATTCAATAAACCAATCAGCTGTTTGTTCATCCAACGCTAAAGATAGTGAACATTCCCTCGAGAAAACGGATGTTAAATGTCAAAAGAATAAAGTTTAGAGTTTGAATGCACATGTTCCTGATTCAATAAACCAATCAGCTGTTTGTTCATCCAATGCTAGAGATAGTGAACATTCCCTCGAGAAAGCGGACGTTAAAAGACGGTGTGTTGGTTGTTATAAAGAAAACCGAATGATATTTGGAAGACAAAAGGCCTCAAGTAAAACTAGTTGTGTAAAGTTTCGCTGTAATATGTGTGCAAGTCGTTATTGCTTAAGCTGCTTCTTCCGAACGCATAACATATACAAAGCATGACCACTATTTGTATTTAAATGTATTGATGTAAATTTAAATATATTATTATTAGAATTTAATAAAACCATAAATTTTATGTGGAGTTTTCTTTATGTTACAACCTTATCCATCTAGCTCCGTCTATCTAGCCCCATGTATCTAGCCTCCATGTATCTAATCCCGTCTATCTAGTCTCATGTATCTAGCCCCATCTGTCTAGTATCATGTATTTAGCTTCGTCTGTCTGGCTCCATGTATCTAGTTTCATGTATCTAGTCCTATGTATCTAGCCTTGTCTATCTAGTCTCATGTATTTAGTCCCATGGCTCTAGCCTCGTCTGTCTAGTCTCATGTATTTAGTCCCGTTGATGTATGCAACCAACTTCACAACTCATTTGTCTCAACAGGATCTAATTTTGAATTTCCCCGCCTCGCGTCTATTTTTTTGAATTTTCCCGCGCATCTGGAAGTTCCGAAAATGGCGGCCGGAAGTCGAAACCGGAAACCGGATGTCGAAACCGGAAACAGGAAGTCAAAACCGGAAGTCGAAACCGGAAACCGGAAGTCAAAACCGGAAACCGGAAGTCAAAACCGGAAACCGGAAGTCGAAACCGGAAGTTCAAAGGTCAAGGTTGGAGGTCAAGGTTAGGTTAGGGGTCAAAGGTCATCGCGCATGCGCATGTCAGAGGTGGAGGTGGTTTTAGAACGTGACATCTTTCCCTACTAATATGAGATTTGCTTCCAACCTTCCATGTTTTAATGTTTCCAAATTCAGATTTTCCATGATTGTTTTATATTCATACTCTCCTCTAGCGTAGCCTAACCTATGTGCACAGTACCTCAAAAACTTGCTATGAATGCTCTCAAGCAAGTCACTCAGTACTATAGTATGGGCTCCATACTGTAGAGTTGTATTCCATAATTGACCTTACCAGTGAGCAATATAACAGTTTGACAATGGTTACATTGAATGATTTCGAGTTCCTGAGAATGAATCCCAAAATTTTCAAAGAGAGTGAAGCCACATCATTTATGTGCTGTTTGAAGGAGATTTTTGAATCAAATATAATTCCTAGATCCTTGACATTTTCTGTTTTAACAAGAACTGTTCATTTGATTTCAAATTCAGACGGTATAGAATGTTTTAATCTGCTGAAAGTGATCTTATGACATTTATCAGTGTTCAGCTGTAAACATATTATTATCGCACCAATGTGAAAAATTATTTAGGTCGTATTGCAATGATTCGACATCTCCTAAACTATCAATAATTAACATCTTAAGATCGTCAGCAAGCAGAAGAAATTTACCCTGAAGGATGCTACAAGCTACATCATTGATGAATAAATTGAATAATATCGGTCCTAAATGTGATCCTTGAGGCACCACTGAAGTTACTGTAATTGGCATTGATATGTAGTTTCCATATTTAACAAATTGTACTCTTCCATTGAGGTAACTTTGAATCCATTCCGAAACTTGGAGTGAGTGTATGGGTTCAGGCAATGTAAAAATACATTTTTTTAATCATATAGAGGAATTCCATCCGGACCCGTTGTTAATTTCCAAGGTATTGACAAAGTATTTACAAACGGAGTATCATACATTGATCTTACCTTGGTCAGTGACGATGTAGATGCAAAAAAACCGCGGTGGTCGGTCTTGAGAAACGAACTGTAGATGAGCGATCACCATTTCATTCTAAATAGAATACCTGCCACAAGCAAGAGGACGAGAGCAAGGTGGAGATACGGTATTACAGATATCGTAACACTAAATAAGATTTTCACGGAAGAAATTAATGACAAGGAAATTAACACGGAGAGCTGTGAAGAGTCTCTGGGTAAAGCGTATATTTTTATTTATTTATTTATTTATTTATTAACCTACTGGCATATAGAAACCACATACAAAAAAAATATATAAATTTAAAAATAAAAATATCACAAAACACAAAATAAACTCGAATTTCCTTTATAATACACCTTCTCTGTTACCAGTTTGCTCTTTCCATCTTTTTATCCTTCTCAGCAGTTTCAGACCCTTTCCGCTATCATTCATACATTCCTCCCATTTCTTTCCTTCCCGCCTCTCTCCCTCATTCCATTCACCCCTTGTACACTCTTCCATCCAATGCTCCCAAGTATCCTTTGCTGTCCCACAAACACTACACTTTCTATGCTCCTCACTCATCCAGTATCTTCTTCCACGCTCCTCACATCCACACCTATACCTTGCTAACAAGACTTGTGCATCGTCCTCTTGATTTACACTTAAATAGGTTGGTAACCGCCCATGTACCTGTATCTTTACGTACCCTTTATGAAAATTACTACTTTCTATTTTGCTTTGCCGCTCCTGTAGGTCCACTTCTTGCAAACGTTCTACCAACCTTTCGGCCCACCCTGCCCTTTCCTGCTTTAGCTTTTCGAGCCCCTCACCAGATATACCACCTCTTTCATACAATTTCCTCTTATTCTTACCCCAGTCACTCCCTTTCATGCCGCCTACTCCCACTCGATTTACTATTCTAAAAACCTCTTTTATTAACCTTTCATCTCCCATTTCACTCACCTTATATTCATACCTTATGACCTTTCTTGCAGCCAGAACTGCCACCTTGCACGCATTCACCTCCTGGAGGACAATGTAACTAGGTGTCGACCTATCAAGCTTCAGGATTTTTTTGAAAAACTTTAACTGGACTCTCTCTATCCTCTCTTCCTCTCTCGTCCCCCAGACTTCTGAGCCATACAATAAAATGCTTCTCGCACACACCTTCCACACCGTCTCAGCCGCCCTGAAGTTTCCTTCGAATTTATTTCTCCATTCATTCCAGACTCGCCCAGCTGCCACCCACGCTTTCTTCGCTACATACTCCACATGTTCTCTATTGCTACCTCCATTTCCAAATACATACCTTAGATACTTAAACTTTTGCACCTAACCTAACCTAACCTAACCTAAACTTTTGCACCTCCTCGATTTCCCTCCCTCTTCATTCAAACCTCTCTTGAACTTCCCACCTCTTTTGAACCGCATCCATTTAGTTTTTCCCACATTCACACTCAAATCTCTCCTTTCAAAAAACCTCCTCACCCTTTCAATTACCTCTCTCAATTCCCCAGCTGTCTTGGCAAATACAACTACATCATCAGCGTATGCTAAACTCCACACCTTTGTTCTCTCTACCACCACTCCTCCAGCTTGTCCGTCTGCCAAAAGTCTTTCCAAATCAGCCACATAGAGATTTAAAAGTGTGGGGCTCAGTGGACATCCCTGCCTCAGGCCCTTTTTTATCTCGAAATATTCCGTTACACACTCATTCACCCTGATCTTATACACCGTTTCCCTATACACCTCCCTCACATTCCTCCTCACTCTCTCCGACATTCATACAATCTCCCTCTATCTACGGAATCATACGCTGCTTTCAGGTCGATAAAAAGAGCAAACAGGCTCCCAGATCTAATTTCCTGATCAATTATAAATCTAAGTGTTATGAGTTGTTCGACTGTGCCTCTTCCCTCTCTGAATCCTGCTTGCACCTCTGGTATTAACTGCTTTTCCTCTGCCTCTTTTCTCAACCGCCCTTCTAGAATCTTGGCGAACATTTTGTAGGACGAGTTCATGTCCCCCTGTAATTCTCCACCCTTTCCTTGTCCCCATTTTTGTGGATTGGCTGTATTATCCCCTCTTTCCAGCTCTCTGGGATACCCTTTGTCCCTTTCCATATCTTGTTGAACTCCTCCGTAAGCTTGTCAATACATTTATCTGGTACTAACTTCCACGCTTCATTTCCAACTCCGTCCGGTCCCGCCGCTTTCTTCTGCTTTAAGGCTGCAATTACCTGGTGTACTTCCCCGGCAGTAATTTCTTCTTCACCTACTTCTTCAACAGTTTGTTCCCTTCTAACACTGTCGATCCACCTCGATCCACCGTTATCTCCACTCCTTCCAATAGAACCATATAGTGCCTTAATCAGGTTTCCTTAGGTATACTGTCTGGAATTCGCTCCTTCCTTCCGCTCTTCTCCTTTAAATATTTCCACAGCTGCGCTTCAGTTTTAATCTCGAGTATTCGTTGTCGCTCTCTTCTCTCCCACATTTCTTTCTTTCTCCTCTCCAGGTTTCGCAAGTCCGCTCTCGTACTTAACCACAGTTCCTTGTCACCGGTACCCTCTCTCCACCTTCTCGTCACCTCTCTATATTTTTGTTTCTCCCTTATGAATTCCTTATCCGCCCATAATCTTCCCACTGTTCCTTCTGT
This sequence comes from Phosphuga atrata, assembly GCA_944588485.1. Classification (NCBI taxonomy): domain Eukaryota; kingdom Metazoa; phylum Arthropoda; class Insecta; order Coleoptera; family Silphidae; genus Phosphuga; species Phosphuga atrata. The sequence goes on from OX155909.1 coordinate 6,345,749, forward strand.
GACTTTCCTCCTGACCATTGCTGTTTCCATTTCATCGGTTATCATATCTATATCTTTTAAATTATCCCAGTCTATTGCCTCCATTCTTAATTTTAACAGCTCCGTCGCACCGCTATCCCACCTGGTAACCCATTTTTCTTTCCTGGACCCCTCTTCTACCTGCTGCTTTAACGTGATCAGTATTGGCATATGGTCAGATTCACCTTTCACTCCGATCTCCATCTCTCTAATTTCTTGCCTCGCGGAGTCGTTAACAACTGCAATGTCTATCACCGACACCCCCCCAGCACTTCCAAACGTATACTGTCCCTCCCAGTCCCCTTCCACACACCCGTTCAAGACATGCCATTGACTTTCCCTTACCCACTCTGCCCATTCTTTTCCTTCCGAATTCCTCGTTTTGTCCTTAGATTTACTTCGTAGTACTTTACCAGCTCTATCCACCGAGTTGAACTGCTCCTCTCCTATCCTCACATTCCAATCACCTCCTAGCAGCAAGTTTGTCGATGCCGTATCTTCTATATTACACCTTATGCACTCTTTAATTCTTTCCAGCCCCTTATTGTTATACACCGTGGCACATAGGAAATATAAAGCATATAGGAAAAGCACACCACTCCTAAGGTGCGGAGAAGACTATAATTTGCCCTACTGGTGGTCAGAAGACATACAAAACCAGATTTCAGAAAGAAAGCGTAAAATGAGGCGGTTTCAAAGGAGAATAGAAGTGGGAGATAGAGGGAAAAGACGATCTGAATACAAACAAGCAAAGCGAACGCTCAAAAAGGCAATATCAGAGGCAAAGAAAAAAGCCTGGTCCAAATTATGCGACAGCCTAGAAACTGACATCTTTGTAGAAGGATATAAAATTGTCAGATCCCAATTAAATGCACCAAACCCGAAGATCAGACTACCGCTGCAGGAACGTGAAGAAGTTTTCGACCAACTTAGCCTAGCCAGCACATTGATCAGACATATTGGTCTATATTTAACTGCCTCGACCATTGTTTTCCTAGGTTTTTCAACTAGGATCAATTTTGAGAGTTTTCATGAATCGGGAACCTGGTTCAACTCCAGCAGAGAGTTGAAGAGGATTACAAAGTATTCCGTGTTACTGCCTTTACTGCTTCAGGCGGTATTCCATCCGGGCCGAGAGACTTGCCCAACTTTATTTTTGTACATGTCGTTATCACCTCGTCTTCATTAAGGTCGTTGACGTTTGAGGAAGTGGTGAGAGGTCTATCCCATTGATGGTAATCTTCCCCCCTAGTGATGAAAAGTTGGTCGAAAACTTCTTCACGTTCCTGCAGCGGTAGTCTGATCTTCGGGTTTGGTGCATTTAATTGGGCTCTAACAATTTTATATCCTTCTACAAAGATGTCAGTTACTAGGCTGTCGCATAATTTGGACCAGGCTTTTTTCTTTGCCTCTGATATTGCCTTTTTAAGCGTTCGCTTTGCTTGTTTGTATTCAGATCGTCTGTACGAAAAAAGGTGTACGAAAATATTGTAAACCAGAGAATTCAGGTGGAAATTGAGACAAACGGGGGTCTCCATAGAAATCAGTACGGATTTCGTAGAGGGAAAACCACAATTTGCGCGGTAGAGCACGTCATTCACAATGCAGAAAAGGAAATGCAACAAGTCCAATGGAGTGCCCTTGTCCTTATTGACGTAGCTGTGAAGAGTTGTTAAGAGCTGGTGAATGTAACGTTAAACACTATAGACTGGTGAATGAAACGGAACGAATTGAAAGTGGCCGTGAATGGCCGTGTACCGTGGCAATAGTCCTAAATAGGAAAAAACCTCTTATAAAGTTTACCAAGGCAGGAGAAGATATCTATCCCGTGCGACAGATAAAATATCTGGGCATGGTAATAGATAGGGGGCTATCGTTCGGGCGACATATCCACTATATGTGCGAGAAGGCGAAACGTACGATAAAGGCAGCATACTGCCTAATATTAGTGGTCAAGGACAACAGAAAAGGAAGGTGCTATCGATGGCAATGGAGTCGATAGTGATGTACAGGGCTCCGCTATGGGTCGGGGCAGCAAGACGTCAAATCTATCGGAAAAAAATCACGTCCACCCAAAGATTAATGGCCTTGAGAGTATGCAGTGCATACCGCACAACATCTGCAGATGCCGCGCTCGTAGTGACAGGCCTCGTACCGTTACACCTCTTTGCCGAAGAGAGAAAGCGATTACATGACCTACACAGGACAATAACAATAACAGACCGGAAGGAACAGAGGGAAATGACTTATCGGAAGTGGCAGACAGAATGGGAAGTCGCTAAAGTCGGAGGCTGGACCCACAGGATGATATCGGACATCAAGAAATGGGTAGAGAGGAAGCATGGGTCGGTAAATTTCCACATTGCACAGTGCCTTACAGGACACGGAGTCTTCTGCTCCTACACGGAGAGAATTGGAAAGAGGGGAGTTCACAATGCCGATACTGTTCAGAACAAGTAGATGATACTCCATAACACACAATATTCCATTGTGGGAATTGGGATGATGAAAGGGACAATATAAAAAGAAACCTACCTGCGGCAGCCACGTCCCCGGAAATGATCGCGCAAAAGGACAGCTGGGAAACTGTGTAGAAGAAGTGAGGAGGAAAAATGCAAAAGTTGAATTAGAAGAACAGAGCAGAGAAAGAGGCGACACCTGAGAAAAGGATATTAAGACCAAAACTATAGGACGTAAGGCTAAAAAGCCGGAACACTACAGGAGAGAAATAAAGAGGAGATGGTTTTAGTGGGTATGACTGCCTTAGAGGGCTGGTGAGCCCCACACTCCCCAAAATTGAAACCATAGTTGGAGGTGCGTAAAAGCATTTCCTCTCCTCTGTGAAAAAAAAGGTATTGACAAAGTGAGATCGATTATTTCTTTAATATTTACTGTATAAGAACTAACATCATCAGTCTTACTGAATTTATGGTTGGATATTTGATTGACTGTTTCTTAACTATAGACAGTTGAAAAATCAGTAGCAAACAAGTTTACTATATCTGAACTATGATCAGCAACAGAAACCTCATAAAACATTTGTGATGGTAACATATATTTTTATTTATTTTTTATTTATTCAGTGGAGGGTCATCACCTAATATAATACAACTAAAATAAAAATAAACTTAACGCAAAATACATTGAATTGAAAAATTCACTTTGTTTTTTACCACACTTATATTATGTAAAAATGTTATATAACTTATTATTCACAGTTATATAAATTTCTACACATATCACGACTCGAGTTTCGACGTTTGACGGTTATTTTCAAGTGGATATTCAAGTGGATTCATCCACTTGAAAATGACCGTCAAACGTCGAAACTCGAGTCGTGATATGTGTAGAAATTTATATAACTGTGAATAATAAGTTATATAACATTTTTACATAATATAAGTGTGGTAAAAAACAAAGTGAATTTTTCAATTCAATGTAAGTATGGATTACCACGTAGTAACTGTCGTAACCATCCTATTCACTTAACGCAAAATGTTTAAAAATGTTTAAGAAATACTTCGCTGGTGATACCTACCACTATATTGATTTCTACAAATATGCACCTAAGTGATTTAACACTTGTTTTGTGCAGAACGTACTTATAGTTTTTTTTAACAAATTGGATAATATTTTTTAAATACTAAATTAAACAATTTTATAATTATAAATACAAAGTAGAGTAAATTAATCAATTAGTTTTATGAATGAAACATAGTTGTCATTTATAAAAGTCTTACATTGCAAACAAAAGTTTACAAAAGCCTTACAGAATATTTTTTTGTAGCTTTTAATATTTCTAATACTCAAGGGTAATAAGCAAATCTTGCTTGTACATTTTTATAAGAGTTAGATACTTCCAGCAAATTGTTTGTCATACTACGAGTCACAATATTATGCAAGATACGATTTTTTAAACGTTCTTTTTTATGCATAATTACCAACGTATGAAAGTACAGCGATCTTATATTGCATATATCCCTTTCAAAAAGTAGGCTGGTTGGGTATCGTCTACCTTTTTTGTAAACAATTTTCAGTATATAATTTTGAATTGTAGACAAGGTTTTTAATGAATTTTCATATACTGCTCCCCAAACCAGAATTCCATATCTTAAAAGTGATTCTACTAGGGATTTATAAACCAAAATCAATATATTTTTACTCAAGATATCCCTTAACTGATAAAATTTGTAAATTAGTTTTCTAATTCGCGTTGTTAAATATGCTACATGTTGGTTCTATTTTATATTTTTATCTATAATAATTCCTAAATATTTAGTATTTTCAACTTATTTTATGTCTCCAATGCCCTTAATATTAATGCTGTGAAATTTGGGTCTGTTTATATCTGTGATGGTAAATGCTATATAATTTGTCTTATCTGCATTTAGAGACAGCTGATACCCATCCAACCACATCTTTATGACATTCATACCTTTTTGAACGCTTTTCTTGGTGACTTCCCAATCATATCCACTAAATATGGCAACGTGTCATCAGCATATGATATTACTTTGCTATCTATGTTAAGTGTTAATAGATGATTTATATAAATGGTGAGGAGTATAGGACCTAGAACTGTCCCCTGAGGCACACACACTCTCACCAGTTGCGGTTCACTTAGACTTTTATTGACTTTCACATATTGTGAGCGGTCGTTTAGATAATCCCTGAAAAGACTTGATACACTACCACGAATTCCATACCGCTCTAACACTTGTAGTAATTTTTCATGATGTACCGTGAATGAATCAAATGCCTTTGCCAAATCCAAGAATACTGCTATGCATTTTTTACTGTCATTAAGATTGCTTGAAACTTCATTAATAACCTCATACATGGCATCTGATGTGCTTTTGCTTTCTCGGAACCCATACTGACATTCACTTAATATTTTGTTGCTATTTAGAAAGTTTATTATGCGTGTTATAAGGCATTTTTCAGTAATTTTTCCAAAATTATTAATTATACTAATTGGGCGATAATTTGATATTTTATATTTGTCACCTGCTTTGTAAATAGGGATTATTACTGAGTTTTTAATTTGTTTGGGGAATTTTCCATTACTAAATATTAAGTTAATGATATGGCTAAGAGGGTGTAGAATGAAGGGCGCACTACTATTCTTTAATGAATTGATGTGGAGGAATACTTCATTTTCTGTAACAGGAGTTAAGAATAAAGAGTTATTATTTCTGGGAATACTATTTAATGAGAAATCGTCTGGAATATTAATTTTTTCAATCATTTTAGTGCCTATGTTAGTGAAATATTCATTACAAAAATTTGCCATTTCTTTATTGCTATTAAAAGTTTGTCCATTGTAGTAGGGAAAGATGATGCGTTCTAGACCCTCCACCTCCACTGCCATGCGCATGCGCGATGACCTTTGACCCCCCTAACCTAACCCTGACCTTGACCCCTAACCTTGACCTTGGAACTTCCGGTTTTGACTTCCGGTTTCGACTTCCGGTTTCGACTTCGGGTTTCGACTTCGGGCTTCGACATCCGGCTTCCGGTTTCGACTTCTGGTTTCCGGTTTAGACTTCCGGCCACCATTTTCGGAACTTCAAGATGCGCGGGAAAATTCAAAAAATAGACGCGAGGCGGGGAAATTCAAAATTAGTTCCTGTTGAGACAAATGAGGTGTGAAGTTGGTTGGATACATCAACGGGACTAAATCGGGACTTTTATAAAAATGAAGTGCACAAAGTTGCACATTAACGTCATTTTCAAAAGTATACCAATTTATCATTGCAAAAAAGTTGTTTATACCTATATATGATGAATTTCTGAAGATTTTTGAAATCATAATAGTATTCAGTGTAGGACGAAACTGGCTCTAATTCATTTCGTAGATCGAAGGAGACTGCTGTATGGTGTATGGAATTATGAAATATTACATCAATTGCTTCTCTTACGATTATAGGAGAAAAACAAAATATTAAATCTAAAAATACATATCTATAGTTGGGAATACTATTTACTTGATACAAATTATGATAGCTGAAAGCATTCAGTAGTGCCAGGGCTGGACAATTTTCAGGACAATTTACATTCGCACCAAAATTACATTCGCACCCCACTTTGCTTTATGAATATTAAAATCTCCACAAAGAATCAATTTGTGATCAGGGGATTCATCTAAAATACTATTGAACGACTTTGATATGTTCTAAGTAAAGATCCAATTTAAATGTGTTTCTACAGGTGGAATATACCCCTCCAATAATGTCCTTATCTTCACCCAGAGGATAGACTGATAAAAAGTTGTTCTACATTTCCCAAAAGAACCTTAATCATGTTTACGGTGAAGCGTTTTCCAACTGTTATTAATATTCCGCCACCTCGGGTTTTTACCGTCAGTTTCGTCTCTAGCTAAAATAATTTAGCCTAAATAACACAAATTCTTTCAATCCCAATTCTAAACTAGAAATGTCTTTAGTGAGGTGATGTTTTTATTAGTATAATTACATTATAAATTGAACAAAATGTAGCCTGCTGCAATTCCAATAGTTTAGTTCGCATTCCCCCCACATTTTGGTATTAAAGACACTTCATTATTTTTCACTTTTTTGGAGATTGCTTAACTATCTCAGACATGCCATTTTTATACCTAATAACTACATCATCTTTCACCATTCCGTTTCCTCTCATCCATTTCTTTCTTCAAATTATTCCAATTATCCATTTGACGAGGTGTCAGATCAGCATTAACAAAAATCCTTTTATTTGTCCTTATTATTCTGCCTTAATATTCTTAAGAAGTTGATTGAACTGGCGAACTTCTTCCAATGGCGGGGGCAGCGAGTCCGGGTTTGGTATGGTTCATCGAAGTCTTCGCTTTGTGGATCACAGTTGAGTAGATTTTTAAAGTACTGAGTTAAAAGGTGGAAGTTGTTTTTGTCGTTAAAAACCAGTATGGCATGTGAGTCTCTGAAGTGCAGGCTTGGCGGAGCGTATTTTCTGAGTGTCTGCTTGAAGGTTCCAAAGAAATCTCTGTATTTATTCTTAGCAAAGCTCTATTCGATTTAGGTTAGTTGATTTCGTGTGAAGGTCCGATTGGTTCGTCGAGTTGTCTTGGCTGTAAGCTATCTTTGTTCCAAAAATGTATGTCAATTTTCCTTGGTCTTTTTTGAATTCTACTTCAGCCAGGCTATCTGTCTTTGGGCTATTGCATTGTCACAGTCTTCAGTTCACCACGGATGCTTCCTTTTTCTTGCGAGGGTGGGCGAGTTCATTGGCAGCGTTGACAAGAGTCTCCTTCTGTTGAGATCTGTATTGTTCAGTCTCTGACTTACTTCTTGATTGTTCTTAAGTCGCTCTACGTCAAATCTTACCATTTTGGAGGATCTGTGTAATCTAATGTTTCTAGGCTGGAGTCTTATTTTAATCTTTGAGCGGCAGTGGTCTGACACCAGATTGGCGCTTCAATTGGTACCTTCACGTTTTTTATTTCCTTTTGAGATTTTCGTGAAATGGCCAAAAGATCTATCTGGACTTCACCCAGGTTGCTATTAGGTGAAATCCAAGTCATCTGCTTCCTTGGAAAGTGTTTGAAGGCTGTAGACTTCATGAGCAACCCAAAAGTCCTACACAGATTCACCAATCGCTCTCCGTTGCGGTTGGTTAGCTTATGCGCCGGATAATTGCCCACTTCTTCTTCTTAATGGCACTACAACCGATTGCCGGTCTGGGCCTCCTTCAGCATGTTTCTCCAAGCGGACCTATCACTCGCCAACGTTCTCCAGTCCCGTACTTGAAGTTTTTGTAGGTCAGTTGTTACCGCATCCTTCCATCTCCCTCTTGGCCTTCCGGCCCTTCTCCTTCCCTCTGGTTGGCCATTGAACAACTTTTTCGGAACCCTATGATCACCCATTCTCTGCATGTGTCCGAGCCATCTCAATCTTGCCACCTTGATGAAACTCACAATATCTGGTTGATTGTAGAGCTGATATAGTTCGTGATTATATCTTCGGCGCCAGATTCCTCGTTCTTGGGTCGCTCCAAATATTGCACGTAGCATTCTTCTCTCAAATACACTTAAAGCCTGTTCTTCGCTCTGTGTTAAGCTCCATGCTTCTGCACCATAGGTTACCACCGGTCTTATCAGTGACCTGTACAGTGTGCACTTATGCTTGGGGTGGATTGTTTTGGACCTAAAAAGTTTAAGTAGCCCATAATAGCACCTGTTACCAAGAGTTATCCGCCTTCTAATCTCCTCGCCCATCCGGTTTACGCTGTTCAGTTGCGAGCCCAAGTACACAAATGTATCTACTGTGTCAAAGTGCTTTCCGTCTAGTTCTAGCGTTGGTCCTACCTTCCGATGAGTTTCATTAGCCACCATGTATTTCGTTTTGTTTACGTTGACAGTGAGTCCTAGGTTATTTGCTTCCTTCTCCAGCAGCGAGTAAGTAGTTTTGGTCGCCTGTTCGCTTCTGCAAATTATATCAATGTCGTCTGCTTAAGCCAATAGTTGTGTTGACTTAAAGTACACAGTGCCGTTAGTATCCACTCCACTACTCCTAACGGCCTTTTCTAGTACGATGTTAAACAGTAAAGTTGCCAGTGGGTCTCCCTGTCGTAGTCCTTTCTCTGTTATAAAAGTCTCAGACAACTTGTTTCGTATTCTTACTACAGACGATACTTCAGACAGTGTTACTCTGGTTAGGGCTGTCAGTTTTTCAGGGAATCCGAAACTTGTCATTATCCCCCACAGTTTGTGTCTTATAACGCTGTCGTATGCTGCTCTGAAGTCCACGAATAGATGGTGTGTCGAGATATTGAACTCATTACATTTCTCCAGGATCTGCCTAATGCCAAACAGTTGGTCTGTGGTTGACCTGTTGTGCGGAAACCGCACTGGTATTCCCCGATATTCTCTTCTGCGTATGGTAGTAAGCGACGGTACAACACATTAGCGAAGACCTTGTATGCAATGTTTAGCAGCGTTATCCCCCTGTAGTTAGAACAATCTAACTTATCACCTTTCTTGTACAATGGGCATATTATCCCTAGCTTCCATTCATCCGGTAGCTTTTCCGTTCTCCATATGTTTAATATGAGATCATGCATGCACGATATTAAGGCTCTACCTCCATACTTCAACAATTCTCCTGGAATGCCATCTGCACCTGGCGCCTTATTGTTCTTGATCCTGCGCACTGCAGCCTCTACTTCTTCTAAGGTGGGTTCCTCCACTTGCTCAGTCCCTAATATTGATGTTGATGTAGGCGGTATACTTTCCTCTTGGACTACGTGAGTGTTCTGGTTGAGCAGGTCCCTGAAGTACTGACCCCACCTCTTGATACACTTTTCTGGGTGTCCGATTACTCTGCCGTCCTTATCCTTACACAGAAGTGGCTGCTGTTTGTAGCCAAGTCTCGCATTTCTGACCTTTTGATAGAGTCCCCGAATTTCGTTGGCATTACTCATTCTTTCTATTTCCGCGAAATCTTCTTCATCTTTTTCAGATTTCTTTCTTCGGAAGAGTTTTTTCTCAATTTTCCGTTTGTTTCGATAATCCTCTACATTCGTTCTGGTATTTCGTTGTAGTACTTTTTCTCTGGCTTTGTTCTTCTCTGGCAGAGCTTCCTTGCATTCTTCATCGAACCAGTTATTACGCCTTTGTCCCTTCTTCCACCCCACAACCTTTGCTGCTGTATCTTCGATGTCCTGCTTGATCTTTTGCCACGCTTCATTGACCTCTACTAGAGCGTTTTCTGGCCGTTTGGATATTCGTTCCTGCATTTGGTACTGAAATCTCTCTTTCATCTCATCGGTTTTGAATTTTTCCAGATCGTATCTCTTAACTGCCGGCTGTTGTGTGCGTTGACAATCAATTCTAGCCCTAAGCACCGCCCTTACCAAATAATGATCCGAATCTACATTGAGGCCTCGACAGGCTCTTACATCCAGGATATTTGAACAGTGTCTCCCATCTATCATTACATGGTCTATCTGGTTCAATACTCTACCACCTGGTGATTTCCATGTGGCTTTGTGAATATTTTTGTGTGGGAAATATGTGCTACTGACTACCATGTTGTTGGTCGTCGCAAAGTCTATCATCCTACTTCCGTTTTCATTAGTCTCAGCATAGAGACTGTGCAGTCCGGTTGTCGGTCGGTATATCTCCTCGTGTCCAACTTTAGCATTAAAATCACCAAGGATGATTTTGATATCTCCTTCTGGCGCATCACGATATGCTTTCTGCAGTTCCTCGTAAAATTGGTCCTTCACGTTTTCTTCCTTGCCCTCAGTTGGTGCGTGGACATTAATCAGGGTTCTAAACGTTTCTAAATTTCCCTCTTAGCCTTATGGAGCATAATCGTTCACTTATTGGGTTAAAACCAATTACTGCCTCTCTGGCCTTTCCTGTGACAATAAAACCCACTCCAAATTCCCTTTTGCCGCCCGTTTTACCACTGTAGTAAAATGAGTACTCCTTACTGGTTAGTAAGTTCTTTCCAGGCCACCTTGTTTCTTGAACAGCAGTTATGTCCATTCCGCCGATTTTTAGGGCATCCGTTAAAGTTCTCAACCCACCAGGCCTCGATAAAGTTACAACATTCCACGATGCAATTTTCCAATCGTTCTCCCTTTTCCGTTGCTTGTGTCGTTGCCGTATTTCCAGTCCATTCCGAGGCATTATTGAAGGTTTCATAACAGGTTTTGTTTTATGGTGCTGGTTGTTAACCACACGCCCAACCCCCTGCTGATCGGAGGACCATTTCTCCCGCTCTCGCTAGCCCTGACCACCCTTACCATCCATGCGGGTTGGTTACCGCATCTCAGGCTAGAGTGGTCAGGTTACCAGGGTTCACCAGACGTGGAGGTGAGAGTCGGAATTGGGTAGGAGAGGCTATGCGACAATCTCTTTCAGTGCGAATGTCGTGTGGTACGCATGCACTACCCCCTTTGAACCCCCATAATTGCCCACTATGTTTCTGTATTTTTTCTCTCTTCCCAATTGACCATTGAAGTCACCAGGCAGTATGACGGTGTGCCTCTCTGTAAGTTTAGAGATAATATCTTCTAAGTTTTCCCAGAATTTATCAGTTCTGTCTGGATTGCGTCTGTTGTCCTGGTTGATTGGGGCATGTACATTGACTATACTGTAGCCCTTGTTTGCACATTTGAGTGGGGGGAGGTAATGTCGGTGACTGAATCCAGTATCCAGTGACTGATTAAAAATCCTGTACCTAAGTGGGGTACGGTTTTCTTTACCCGCTGACCACTTTTCGTTTGAGGATTCTGTAGCCTTGGGCATGTTCGTCCGTAAATCTGGTTTCCTGTACTTCTGTCAATATTATGTTGTGTCTTGTTAGTGAATCAGTCAGATGTTTGACTTTACCCACTTTTAGCAGGGAGTTAAGCCTAGTTCGCACTAGTAATTTAGTGGCTAAACAACTCGCTACTGCACAGAAATCGTTCGCATTGCGGTCCAGTACAGTACACAAGTGTGTTGTAAGATGGACGGGCTGCAACGCAATATAGTGAATAAACTGATATATTCATTACATTTTCTAAATCCAATAATGCCGATTGTTTCATTTGTTTGTTCTTATAATGCGGGGACTTAATATTCCACAAACAGTCATGTTCGACGTATTTGGAAACAAATTTTAAAGTTGTTTCTTCGGTCCAGCGAACCGACATTTTTGCGGCCACTAATGAACTCGACTAATCTACAGGTTCGGACTTGTTTAGCCGGTGAACCAGTGAGCACGGATGCGTGGTGGGAGACGCTACTCGTCCGATAAAATAGAGTAAAATGGATCGACTCGACTAAATCATTCACTAAACTACTTGACTAATTTTTTGTGGTTCGTACACATTTAGCCACTAAATTCCTCGCTACTCTACTAAATTACTAGCCTAGTACGAACTAGGCTTTAGCATTAAATGTTGCAAAGAAGGTTTGCCGTCTTGATCTGAGATTACGTCCGATGATTTCAGGATGCTACGACTCATCCTTAAAGCATGTTGGTGCGCTAACGTCACTATAGGTGACGGTGGATTGGTTACCACCTGGAGAAGTGCATTCAGCGAAATTTTCCTCCATGCTCAGTTGAAGAATATTCTTCGTGGGACTGTGGCGAGCCCTTGTCCAAAATACTACCCAAGCTTGGGAGGCTTATTATTCGGGGATGTCACCCCTAGACAGGTCGCCTTCACTACGGCTAAGGAGCCCTGTCCACCCCCATTCTTCCCATGTGCTAAGCTCTAGGCCAGTGATTCCCAAACTTATTTGACCTATCGCCCCCTTTCCAGAAAAAACATTACCCAGCGCCCCCTGTTTTTTTTTAAATTTTAATAGCAATTAATAACGGATATAAATATTATTGTATCTGTGAGAAGAGGAATTAACGAGTAAGAAACCAATTATGATGGAGTGGAGTATTTTAAAACGTTTCGGGAAAAAATCTTTCCATCATCAGTGGTGTACTAATTTTCTAGGACCGCAAATCAGTATATTGAATTTTACAGACATATTATATTTGTAATAAAATATGTCTGAAAAATTCGATATGCTGACTTACGGTCCTAGAAAATTAGTACACCACTGATGATGGAAAGATTTTTTCCCAAAACGTTTTATGATTTATTTATAAAATAATGATCATTATCAAAATTAGGTTTTTTTTTTCTTTTACTCGTTAATTCCTCTTCAGTCTTCACATTATATGCAAGACTGTTAAATTATTTTACATCATTATTGTATGTACGTTTTTCATAAAATATTGTAAAGGAAGTTGTAAATTAAGAACATCGAAGTTTGAAATTATGAAACTATTTATTAAATTCAGAATAAAGATGATACAAAAAAGTATCTTAATTTTAATGTGAAGGATGAACCTGGTGTGCTGCTACCAATTTAGCAATTTTCGGTTCTATCTTCGTCAGCAGTAATCTTAAATCACCGCGATCGACTATTTACAATTTGTATGTTGGTTTCTTTTTTTTGTTAATAAATTGGTTACCGCACTGAATCCACGTTCCACCAAGTATGATGACGGAAATGCAATCAATAATTTTTGAATGACAGCCCAAATTACTGGATAAACCGTAGGGATCCCCTTTTGCAGCCAGAATTGTTGGTAGCCACTTTTGAAATTAAATTTCAATTCATCATTTGTAGTTACTTCCAATCAATTATTTTTGTAACTGTAGAGAATCTTCTTCTGTATTTGCACTTAAAAAAGGATCCAAAATCCAACAGGTATATTCATTTTTAATATATCATCAAATCGTTTATTAAAATCTGAATGGATGCATCCAAGTGCTCACAATAAGAAAGTATGTCGCAATCTTTTTTTTTTCTGTTCCTGATAAATTTGGAAACTGGCTGAATTCCCCTCGTCCGAAATTTCGCTTGTACACTAGGGTGGAGCACGGATGTATGCAAAAATATTTTTTTCGAGATTTTAAGTTGTAATAGCAGACTAGGGGGGGTTAAAATAAATATAATTTTTGAATTAATTTGATGAATATCTTCTGCCTCCGCACGAACTTCAAAAATTTAAATTTAATGATAAAAGTCTAGTACAGTTATGGCCAAATATTAAGCTTAATTTAATGATAAAGGGGTGATAAATGATACGCAATATATAATTCAGTTATATATTAATCACCTTTAATCAACAATACAACATTTTATTTTATAAAAATATTTAAAAAAAACAATTAATTTGCTAGAAAATCTCTTTTTGTGTCAAATTTGTTCCATGATTTCAATTTAGCTTTTATTGCACCTAATCGTGACTTTTTTGTGCATTGAGAAGTGGCAGCTATCGTCGTAAATTTTACAGCCCGTTCAACAGCTTGAGTATCGAATGGAAGCCTTAAAAACAACACTTCACCCTTACCACCTGATTCAACAATAGACTGAATTTCTTGGTCAGGAAAGTTTTTCAGAATCGGTGGTTCACTTAATATTTCTTGCCAATTTATTAAATCACTCAATATATGTAGTGCCATATATGTATATGGCACTTCAAACATTCTAGGTGTTGAAGGTTGAGGCATCCTGCGTGCCTTTAATATACGCCGGGCTGCCAGTTCTCGAATGTGCTTTCTGTCATCAGTTATCATTGCAAGAAGTATGCTCTCGGGATGTACAAAAAACCATTGCGTTGAATCACAGAAACAATAACCTTTTTAGATTCTCTGACAGGTATCTGGAGGCCTTAATTATGTTAAAATGTTCTTCCATGATGGTTTATTTTTAATGTAGAACGAAGATGGTGCGTAAAATTTTACAACAAATGTAGCCACAGTTGTCCAGTTTTCTGATGGTGTCTCTGTTGTTACATAAAAAACGTAGTATTCAGTTGGCACATGTGTTGTCTGAGCCAATGCTCATGTGACATTTTACCTGGAGATTTGTTTGCCAAATCTTCTGGGAAATCACCTGAAAGTACTGTTGATCTATACTTGAGGCATTTCTGGAAGCAAATCTCCCTCAACGTGCTGCAATTTTTTAAAAGGCAGTTGTTGACAAGTCTCGATTGTTTTCCCTAATGTCCCAGTGTAAGCCCCGAAGTACCCCCGTCAAGATGAAAAATCAAGTGTCTCAAAGGAAGTTAGTTCATGGGAGTAAACACTATTATGAAACTCTTATGTAATAAAATTATCGACTGGAGTGGTTTTTGTAGCCTTTTATCAAGCATTCTTATAACACCCCCATACTTGCCAGTATTTACATTGGTACCATCCCAGCCGATTGCCATAAGATGATGTTTGGGAATTCCTTCATGTGATAGAAACCTTGTCATCGCAGTTTCTATTTCTTTAGCTAAACCAACGTTAAGTACTGCGTACCCCATGTAAATAGATCATGGCTCTTGAATTAGTGAGATGTGCTCCTCAAATTTCATAGTCCTGTAGCATTTACCACCTTTTTTAATAATCTTTAACGTTTTGTCTTTTCTCCCATCAAAATATAAAGCAGACCCTTTTGGGATCTCCTTCATTAACTTTTGTCTACTTTTAGTTCTCTCTCGTCGTACTTTATGTCTGTCAATGACAGACTTAATATCGAATAAAACAGATGACGCAATCGCTGCTGTTGCTCTATCTGATAAACCATACCGTCGCAGGTCTTCGATAACGTAGAAAAATCGACCGTCCAACTACAGCCTTAATACTTCATTATCTATTATAGAAGTTAGTACTCTCCGGTAGCGTCAGCGTCTGAAAGTCGTAGTAGTTCAGATAACTCCACTAGACAAAAGCATTCCGAAAAAAAAAGAAAAAGTTTCTTTTCTTCCTGAACTACGACTTTCAGACGCTGACGATAACGGAGAAGTACTAACTTCTATAACAGATAACGAAGTATTTAAGGCTCAATTGGGCGGTTTTCTCGTTCCTGTTTTCTCTTTAGGGTCTTTTGCAACTTCTTCGTAGCACTTAGTTCGATTCCACCTATTATCATACTTCGAGAGGTTCGTTGATCAATTAAAAAAGTATGCTCTTGTTTGGGAAACCTTTTTATCCTTGCTATTATTGTTTTCTATCGAAAATAAACAGTAGTTGTAATAATTTCTGGGAATAAAATACGTCTGTTTATTAAAATTTCAATTAGTCTAAAAATCATTTTTTTTCAAAAATTCAATGACGTTGCGGAGGCTATTACTATAAATCAAATCAAATAATATTTTGGATAGATTAATTTGACTCTAAAAGGTACCCATTTTTCACTATTAGATCACTCACAGACCAAACAAATATTTCGCTCCACCCTATTGTACACAAGAAGTTTTGTCATAAATGCAGAAAGAACAGATTTTGTTTTTATTAAATTCAATTCATTACCTTGAAGTTGAAGGTTGATTTCATTAAATTTTTTAAACAAATCCGTCAAGTAAACGATGTCACTTTTGGATTGTATTAGTTTGGATCGCAAATACTCATTTTTATCTTTCAAGAACTCCAGCACCGAGTTAAATAGCTTGGAAAACCTATCTAAACAGGCACCCTTTGACAACCATCGAATTTCTGTATGAAGCAGCAAACGATTAAATTCTTCATCGTTTTTAATACAAAACTGCTTAAATAATCTATCATTCAATGTTCTGCTTCTGATTGTGTTGATAGCTTTAATTACATATTGTAATGAATTATGTAGGCGTGCACTTAAATTTTGGGCAACAAGATGTTAGCGATGAATGACACAGTATACTGTGAATGCATTCGGCACCTCCCTTTTTAAATATGCAAGAAACCCCCTGTAGCGCCCTACCATCGCTGGAGCACTATCTGTGGCTATTGATAAAATATTACTCAGAGGTATTCCTTTTTCTTTAAAAAACTCATCTAATGCAAGAAATATCGATTCTCCCTTCGTGTCAGTTTGCAAATATTTAGCAAATAATAATTCTTGGCAAATTTCTTCTTCCTTTAATATTACGCACGTATGCTAAAAGCAAAGCTTCGTTTCCTGGCAAAGTTGATTCGTCAAGCTGAATAGAAAACCGAGATGTTTTTAAATAGCCACACAATGAATCTTCAACATCTTATGCCATTTCATCAATTCTTCTTTGCACTGTATTATTGCTCAAAGAAATTTTCTTGATAATATCAAATGATGGCTTGTGTAACACAGTATGTATTACTTCACTTATAGCCGGTATTATTAGTTCTTCGCCAATAGTATGAGGTTTTCCCGATTTGGCAATCATTAGTGAAATATTATAAGAAGCAAGCAAGCAATCGCCATTTTGTGAGGTTGCGATTGAAAAGAGTTTTGCCACTGTCGGTTTTATGGCCAAGTTTTCTTTTAGTGTACGAAAATAACTTAAATCCTTATTTTTTTTATCACCATGAATTTTAGTCAAATGTTCTTGTAGTCTAGAAGGCTTCATAGCTTCGTTTGATAATATTTTCTGGCAAATCAGACACATTGGCAATTTAATATTTCAAATATTCGATATTATATTGTCTACATTTTTTCTTTGCTTCAGCCATTATTATCTCTAGAAAAAATAAAACTTTTACAGAGGTATTTAATGAAATATAAATAAACATGATATCATTAATTGTGAAGCACATATAATTACAACAAAAATTTGTTACTTATCTTTAACAAATATCAATCACACTGACTTACGTGACAGCAACAGTAAGAATTTGAGGTTATGTTGCATTCTTCTTCTTCTTCCAATTTATTGGAATTGGGTGGTAAGGTTATGTTGCATGTTGATATATTTTAAACTACTTCTTCATCTTGTTTCAAAGTTGTGATATCTTCTTTCATATATAAATTTATGAAAATAATATTTACTTTACAATTTTACATTTTATAATTTAGTCATCTAGTCTTCAAATGCAACCGGTATTTTTTACGTATTAAATTTTTCTGTTTTGTTTTATATTATTATTACTACCATATATATATATAGGTCGATTTATAAATTGGTTAAGTTAGAATAAGTTAAAATAAATTAAGTGAAGAAAAAATAACACCAAAACCATGTTAACAAATGAACACATTTATAAATCTTAACTTAACTTACATTATTTTATTTTATTTATAAATGTGTTATAAGTGTTACCATTTTTATAATTATTTTGTTTTTCTTTTATGCTTTCACCGCCCCCCTGGTTTCCTGCAGCGCCCCCCAGGGGGCGGTAGCGCCCACTTTGGGAATCACGGCTCTAGGCCATTGTTTACCGAAGATGTTCATGGGGCACATATTATTATATTACTGGGTCCAGATCTGTTTTAGATTATTTTTTTTATTTATAATTACTAGTAGGTTTCTTTTATAAATAGATGATACATTATAATAAACATATATAAAAGAATCAGAAAAATGTAATGTTTAACTCCTTGACACATGACATCTCTTATCTGCTACTATCTTTCCTATATCGGGGCAAATTTTGTTCGCAGTTATAACTTTCAAAACTGACCCTAGGTTAGCGTAACTACTCTTTCTAACAGGAGATTTATTTCCTTTTATAACTGAAAATAACTGCTCGCACCGATAAGTACTTTCAAACATGGCAATAATTTCGTATGCGAATTTTGCAGTATTTTTATACCTGGCTGGTAAATATTTGTTAAATTCAGGGACACTCACTGAGATGAATTTTGCCAAATATGAATCGCACTGAATCTCGATCACCTACATTTGCATATGGCTGGGTATTTATCGAGAAAATCGAAGAAAATAACCAAAATTTGTCTCCCAAAGAATTAAAATCTTGTTTCAAATTCATCTAAACTTTATTTGTTTATGTTGCATGTCGGGAAGTGCGAGTTTGGCTCCCCTGCTTTAACCCATTGACCCCCCGTTAAGGAAACTTCTTTTTTATATAAATTATTGAATTCGCTCACAAGTTTTCTTGTCTCGTATTTTCTTCTGACTGTAAAACACTTTTTTGGCCTCCTGAATTGAAAAGCTAGCTTTGACATCGTGTATACGTCCAGCGAAACTAGATTTTTACACACAATGTTGCAAACAAAGTACGGTTACTATGCAAGGATACAAAATAAATGCAGTATAAGACAATAAAATCTAATTTAGAAAAAGTTTCTTTAAACTATATTAGACACGATAACGTAGAAAATAAGAGTGATTTTTTATTATAGAATATAGCCGTATGACATGTTGCGCAATGACATATTATGTACCTAATAAATTTGAATTAGTAAAAATGTCAAAGTTTGTGTTTGTAAATAATCTAAATCTATTTGTTTCTTAAATAATAATTGTCGGCCAAAACTCTTATACAAATTTCGGGCGGAAATGATTTTACAACGCTCACCAAACGAGATGTTGCGTTGTAAAATCAACATTTCCGCACATAGCTATTTTGAGTTTTCAAATGACAATGCTACAAAAGTAGTAACAAAAATTTTATTGTTTTAAAATCGCCGTATAAGAATAAAAATAAATAATAATAATAACAAATTTGTATTGCCATATGTACACTAAATTATAACAAGTACAACAAACTGCCGATCCGGGGTAATCTCTTTTAAAAAACTATTTACTTATTTGTAGATTGTCCTATCCAATGTGAAACATAATGAGAAAAGCAATATATATCGAGTTTTTGAAGATTGGCTTGGTGAGGGTTTATTAACAAGCACAGGTAAGGTGTTTTATTTATTAAAATATCTCGATGTAAATATACCGGAAAATCTGTACATTTACCGATTTTGTAATTTTACCGTAACATATACCTATAAAAAAATCAAACAATTTCGCTGTTACTTCGCGGTTTTTGTTAATTCGTATGAGCACTTCTTCGTTTGTGATGATTGGTATGCAGGGGATAATAATAATATTAATATAATAATATATTGCTTTATTGTCAGTAGAAATACATGATTTCTGTGGACAAAGCACAGGCAAAATAAATAAATAAGTCACTTAAAAACTAAAACAAAACATATCAAGAAAGTACATACATACATAAATACATACATTCGTGAGAAAAAAAAAATAAGGAAATAAATAAAGAAAAAAAATAAATAAACAATAAATAAACAATTAAATACATAACAATAGGCTAGCTGAGGCTAATAGGTGTGTGTGCAGTTCAAAAACTAGTGATCACCGAAGAATTCTGCCGTAGTGTAGTAAGGTCGTTCTAGGAAATATGACTTGACGGCGGAACGAAATTTGGAGTTATTGGTGATTGATTTAAGGTGGATAGGTAAATGATTGAACATTTTTTTCGCGTTGTAGAATATAGATTTTTTTATTGTTTTATTTTTTTATTATTTTTTTATTCTGCTTTTATTGTTTTTATAAGTTCCGATCTAGGTAAGGGTAGATAAATATCCTGATCCAAGTTCCTTGTACTGTGTTTGTGTTGTGGTCTCTCCAGTAAAGCACGAATGTGCTTATGCATTAAGCTAACGGATTACAGGATAAATAATGAAGGGAGAGTTAAAATTTTGAAATTCTTCAAGTAGGGTTGACAATGGGCTCTACTACTCAAACCAAACATATAGCGAATAGCTCTCTTTTGTAGCTTGAATAAAGATTCAAGTTGGAGAAGGTTGGAGTGACCCCAGAACGGAAGGCCATATCGCAGGTGTGATTCGAAAAGAGCGAAATAAGAAGATCGGGAAGTATGGAGATTTAGCTCTCTGGAAATAGACCTAATTGCGAAGCAAGCAGAAGACAGCTTCTTGGTTAAGAGCTCCACATGCGAGGTCCATTTGAGTGAATTGTCAATGTTGAGGCCCAGAAATCTAACAGAGTCAACAGGGTTAATGACATTGTTGTCTAGTATAAAAGGAGGTAGAGTACCTTTATAAGATAGGACTACAGTTTTCTTAGTACTTAATTCTAGACAGTTAGAATCGTACCATGACTTAATACATGCAAGGTCATTGGATATTGTAGAGTGGAGAAGCGGCAGGTTAGGTTTGGACCATGTGATACTAGTATCATCGGCAAAGAGACAAATTTTTCCGCTGATATTTAAATTAGTTATATCGTTGATAAATACTAGGAAGAGAATTGGACCTAGAACAGAACCTTGAGGGACACCAACATCCACCGCTCTGCAGGAGGAAGAGTAGTCATTTACCCTGACGAACTGCCTTCTATTACCAAGATAGGATTTGAACCATTCCTGAGGAGTTCCCCGAATTCCATAAAAGGGCAGTTTTTTTAGTAGAATCTCATGGTTCACACAATCGAAGGCTTTGGCAATGTCACAAAAAACTGTTGCTGTGAAAAGCTTGTTGTTAAGATTGTGGTAGATATCACTAAGAACAGAGAATATGGCATCACTCGAACTTTTACTGGATAAGAATCCGAACTGATTCGATGTTATGATGCTATATTTGGTCAAGAAAGCCATCAAGCGTACCTTGACGAGCCTCTCTATGATCTTTGATAGAGCAGGTAGTAAGGCGATTGGTCTGTAGTTGCAGCAGCTGTCTTTATCACCACTTTTATGTAAAGGGATAATGATTGCTGTCTTGAGGCACTGGGGGAAAACACCCTTCTCGAAAGATTGGTTGATTAGATGGGACAGGGCGTTCATTGCTTTAAGAGGAAGGTTTAAAAATACTTTAACCGGTAGACCATCAGTGCTGCATGTAGACTTACTTTTTATAGCTGTAATGGCTTGTGATAGTTCCGAGTTGTCAACAGGACTTAAAAAGAAACTACTGGAATTCAAATTAGAGGCAGGGAGGATGGAAAGGGGGTCGCAATTTGAAGATATATTAGTTGTTATATTTTTGGCTACATTTACGAAATAATTGTTCAAATCATTTGGATCAGGATAAGTTTGGTTAGGTGAACGAGGTTTATTTCTCAGATCATTCACTATTGACCAGGCCTCTCTAGCGACATTACTAGTAGTTGAGAGGCGATTTTGAAAGTAAACTTTTTTTGCCAGTTTGATGATTTTGATGTGTAAAGTACGGTATTGCGAGATGTACTTAAGGACCTTAGGGTTGACCGTGAACTTTTTAATGTACAGCAAAGAGCGCATGTTTTTGGAAACTGTTCTAATTCCCACTGTAGTCCAAGGTTTATGACGCTTGGGCTTAATGGGAGTTAGGGGGAACGCTGAATTACTAGCACAGGAAACTTTCATTAAAAATTCTGAAAAGTTAATGTCTACCTCTCCGGAAGGAAAGTTCCAATCAATGGATTTACATTTATTTCGAAAATTTATAAAGTTCTTCGTTGAATAAATTCTACCTAGGCGGTGGGATGTGGGTTTTGGTTTTTTCCTAGAGAAAAGTTGGTCAAAATTGCTTCATGGTCCGAGAAGCCAGAGCAAATAACTATAGATTCTACATCGTTAGGTGGTAGGTCAGACACAACGTAGTCAATGGTGCTAGCTGTAGTTTTTGAGATTCTGGTCGGTGACTCGACACGCATTTGAAGCCCAAAGGAATCAAAAATGGATATCAAAGATTTCTGAACAGCACACACATTAGCGAAGTCAATGTTAAAATCGCCACATAAAATTTTTCTGCTTTTAATAGGTAAAGCATCGAGCAAGCTTAGAAGGTTCTGTAAAAAAGATGAACTATCTGAACTAGGTGATCTATAAATACATATTATATAGAGATCGAAAAGTAGGCTATGCACTAGCGAAAATTCAAAGACTTTCTCAACTAATAGGGAGTCAAAGTTCGAAATCGGAGAAAAATCACCCCTAGTTGAAAGTATTAAAGTTCCTCCATGAGCTGAGTCTCTTCTATTAAACCGAGCAACAGTGATGTATTTTTCAATAAATACCGGTTCGCCTACTTTTAACCAATGTTCCGTTATACATACTATTTCAGGAAAGGTCATTTCTTCTAATAACAGAAACAGTTCATCTGTTTTGTATCTTAAAGATTGTATATTTAAGAGAACCATGCTAAGCTTGCTGTTGTTAGGTTTGGAAAACGTTTGGTCTTCCGAACACGTCAAATTATTAATTAAAAATTTCTTTTCGGCGAGTTACAGGAAAAATAATTTTTTTGACTATCCCTGACTTTTTGGAGGTGTATAATTCTTTCGGAAGAGACGTAGGACCTATAGGCGGAGAGGTCGGCTTCCACATCGGAGGTAGATATGCCATAAGCTTCGTGAAAACTAAAGAAGATGGCACGAAGGGCTTTTAGTTCTATTGGGAGGCCTTCTGACGCTAGAAGCACTTTTATGCTGGTGTTGGTGAATCTATCGTAACACACAGTGGCGGGTTGGTCATGAAGGTACGCAAGGTATAACTTAACTGCTCTCATGATGATAGGTTCCCTCAGTCTTGACAAGGTGTATCGATTATCTCCACTAGATTTTTTTGTTAACCGAACTACTGGTGGAGTCATGGGGTCCAATAAAGTTTGTGGGTCACTAGGCCTAATAGGGCTGGAAAATATTATCGAGGAACTGTTAGCTAGGACATTTGATTTGCAAGCGGCAATAGCCTGCTTGTCAGATGTGATCGTAGTAACAGTCTCGGTGGCTCGTTTGTTGTTGTAGGAGATGGTCCTTGTAGAGTTCACTGGAGTGACGGGATTACCTTGGCTAGTGAAAATGTCCTGCCTAGTCTGGTGGGAGTCAACTTCAGGATTACGCTGAGATGGCAATTGAGGCGGGAATGGTAATTGCAGCGGAGAAGGTAATTTCGGCGGAGAAGCTGCAGACCAATTTACGAGAACTCCAGTAGGCCAGAGGTTGCTTTCGAATAAGCCGTAGATTAGGTTTTTTTTCCTCACGCCAATTTTAAACGACAGGTTAGAGGGGATCTTAAGTATTCTACGATACAGCCACATCTCAAAAGCTTGAAGTTCATTGATTCTGTTTTCAGTGTCCACCTTTCCGTTCCGTAAAGGTGAACCGAGCATATATAACACTTGGCGAGCCGCAGCTTGAGATTGATATCAAAGTCAGTGCTGATGAAGACTTTTTTTAACTACGTGAATGTGCTACGTGAATTTTCAATTCTGCATTTTATTTCGATGTCTGATGTCCAATTCTCAGTGCGCCATGTACCCAGATATTTAAATTTGGTCAACCGCTCAATTGGTAACTCGTCAAATGTTAATCTGTCATTCCTCGTTGCGTCTGGGTCTCTGCTAATTACCATAAACTTTGTTTTCTCAGTGTTAATGTTCAATCCCATTTGTTTACTATGTATTCCTACGCTATTAACTAATTGTTGTAGATCTTCTGTGATTTCGGCTATTAGTATTGTGTCGTCCGCATATTGAACCTTGATGCCTTTTTCGATATTGGCAAGTGCTTCTTTTCTCTGAATATTTTCTCTGAGTATAGGTTAAACAGGAGAGGCGATAGAACACACCCTGTCTAACTCCTCTACAGATCTGTATTGGTTTGGTTACTTCGTTGTCAATTTTAACTTGTGCTATTTTGTTCCAATAAAGGTTCTCAATACATCTGATATCTTATGGTCAATATCTAGATTTTTAAGGATTCGATAAGCTTGTGATGTTGTACACGATCTAATTCTTTCTCGTAGTCTATGAAGCCTTGGTATATATTTTTCCTCTGGTCGTAACAGCTTTGCACGAGGACTTGTTTTGCGGTTAGTGCTTCTCTTGTGCCCAAGCCTTGCCTGAAACTAAACTGAGTCTCGCTCATTGTGTCTTCACATTTTCTGTTCTGAGTCTTTGATCTATGATTTTTAGGAACAGTTTTAAGGTGCGGCTCATAAGGCTAATCAGTCTATGTTCTTCACATTTTTTGGCGGTTTTCATTTTCGCCAGAGGGATAAACGTTGATGTGAGCCATTGTAAGGGTATTTGTAGATTGTAGATTGTAGATATGGTGGTGACGACTTGTACTGCGACCTTTATAGATCTATTGTACCCCACCCTCCTCCTCCAAATGTTGGTGTACTTACCCATTTAGAGCGCCTCCTCTAATCCTGAGTCCTTTAGGAATCTCAGGATTTGGGTGGGATTCAAGGCCTGCAACTCCTCTGTGTTCAAACAGTGAGCCCCAAGGTACATCTGTCTCTTGCGGAGTAATGCTCCGCAGTCTTTGAACAGATGTATGGGGGTTTCCTCTGCTGAGCCACAGAATCTACATCCATCATCCTCCTCTAGGCCTAGGGGCTTGAGATGTTTCCTAAGTCTGCAGTGTCCCGTCAGGGCTCCTGTCAGAATTCTGAGCTTGTTCCTGCTTAGTTTCAGGCAAGCTCCCGTTCTCTTCTGGTTAAAAGATCCCAGCATCACTTTGTATTGCCTTAGCCTTGGAAGTTCTTTCCAGGTTTTCATCCATTTTCCTCTTATTTCTTCATATAAACTTTTGCGGATGGTGTTCACGCTCATACCGCAAAAGGGTTCCGGACCTATAAAGGGGCTACTGGATCCCTTGTTTGCTAGGTGATCGGCTTCTTCGTTTCCGTCTATGCCAGTGTGTCCTGGTACCCAGTATAGCGTTACTTTATTATCCCTGCCAAGCTTGTTCAGCTTCCCCACACAGTCCCATACCAGTTTGGATCTGATGGTGTATGAGCTAATGGTATAAAATGGTATAGATGGTATAGAATGGTTATAAAACCTAACCTATCTGACAGGATAGCAATTCGTTTTTTGCGGTAATTCCTGTCGAGGTTAAACTGTGCACATCTTTCGATTGCGTGTACCTCTGCTTGGAAGATACTTGGGGATGTTCCCATGGATTCGAAGTATCTGGTACGAGGTCCAAACACTCCTGCACCAGTGCCTTCCTTTGTCTTCGAACCATCTGTATACCACTTGATGGCATTTTGCTCTATGTGGTATGCTGAGGATTCGTCGCTCCAATCGGCTTTACTACTACACATTGCTGTGTAGTTTTTCTCGAAGTGGTATTTGCATACCATTTCGTCTTTTGGTACTTCCAGCCAGGGGATCTTGGCAGCGAGGCTGTTTCGGTCTCTGCTCCCGATTATTTTACCTCTGCCCATGCCTTCCTTGCTGAATCTTACGATCGCCGATCTGGCGGCGCTCTCCACCACAAGGTGCAGCCGAGTCAAATCCAGCAGCAGCTCCAATGCTGCTGTCGGACACGACCCCATCGCCTCCGTGATGCAGACACACGCCAGTCTTTGAATCTTCTCAAGCTGTTTCCTCATAGAGGCCAGCTTGATTCTACTTCCCCACGCAACTGCCCCATAAGTGATTGCAGGTCTCACTATCATGGTATACATCCATCGCAGGATAGTGGGGTTACAACCCCACGTTTTTCCTGCCAGATTTCTGCACACCATTAGGGCGCGTTTGGCTTTACCTACCACTGCCTCAGCGTGTCTATTCCATAGGAGTTTGCTATCTAGTGTGATACCCAGATACCTTATCTCCTGTTGGTATTCTACTGCCTTCCCATCTATGAGTATGGGATGTAGGCAGTTTAGTTTTCTCCTTCTAGTAAATGGTATCACCGTGGTTTTGCTCGGGTTGAGTTTCAGTCCCACTGTTTGACACCATCTACTAGTTACATTGAGGCCTCTCTGAACAATTTCACAGAGCGTTCCCTCAAATTTCCCTCTAGCCATTATGACTATGTCATCGGCGTAACCTTGACATTTGATGTCTAGGTCGTTTAGCCTAACCAGTAGTTCATCAACTACCAGGCTCCACATTAGCGGTTATAGTACACTTCCCTGTGGGCACCCTCGAGTTGTGGAGATCTTAATGGTGTCTTTTCCCACTTGTGTCTCCGCCGTTCTAGTTCTCAGCATTTCTCCCATCCACTTTGAGATAGTGCTGTCGATATTCCTTCTTTCAAGGGCCGCCCTGACAGCCTGGTGTGAGGTGTTGTCAAAAGCTCCCTCTATATCCAAGAAGGCACATATCGCTACTTCCTTTGTCTCTAGTGCTGCTTCTATTTCGTTTCTCAGCTGATACAGGGCGGTTTCCTGTACCTTCCCTGGACTTCCCTGCTCTGTAAGCATGCTGACTCCTGTGTAGTGGTGTACCTACCAGCACTATAGTCCTAAGGTAATTATCAATCACCTTCTCCATTGTCTTTAACATAAAAGATGTTAGACTAATGGGTCTAAATGACTTCTGTTGAGTGGTGTCTTTCTTCCCCACCTTCGGTATAAATACCACCTTAGCCCTTCTCCATAGCTCCGGTATATATCCGAGCGCTAAGCTACTTCTAAAGATATTTAGAAGATACGGCATTAGCTCTCTCTCTCCCTTCTGTAGGAAGGCAGGAACTAGTCCGTCCACACCTGGGGCCTTAAAAGGCTGGAAAGTGCCGATAGCCCATCTGATTCGGTTTTCCGTACAGATGGACGTTGCCCTCTTCCAGTCGGCCCGACTTGGTTTCCGTGGTTGCATCAAGCCCTCAGTCTTCCTGTATCCTCTACATCCCGCAAAATGGGTTTCTAGTAGGAGGAGAGCTCTTTGCTCTTCATCCTCCGTGAAGGTCCCATCCGGTTTCTTGAGAGTGGTTGTCATTTCCACTCTATCCTTCGCTAGTGATTTGTGCAGTCTAGCTGCCACCGGCGTGGATTCTATGTTTTCACTGAAGGTCCTAAAGTTTTCCCTTTTTGCCCTCCTGATCTCTTTGTTGTAGGTGGTAAGCACCTCAGAGTATTCTAGCCAATTTCCGTATTGCTTGGCTTTGTTGAAAAGCCTACGTACTTTTGCTCTTAATGTAGACACATTTTTGTTCCACCATTTTTCGTCCTTATGCTCCTTCACGGTTTTTACCGGGCAGCTGGATTCAAATGCCGTGGTGATTGCTACATTTATTTCTCCTACAGCCTGCTCCAGCACGGTGTAGTGTTTGATACTACCCCGCACTGTCACCTGCTCTAGGTTTTCTTTTAGTTGGGAACTAAACATAGGCCACACAGTTTGTCTGGGGTTTCGAATGGGGGTGTTTTCCTCACTCGCTCCTTCCAGCTCAAACTCTATGATCCTATGATCTGACATTGAGGGCTCACTTGAAACCCTCCACTTTTTAATTAGTTTACTTACGTTAGCGCTACCTACCGTAATATCCAGTACCTCATTTCTGACTTTAGTGACAAATGTTGGTGTGTTCCCAACGTTGTACACAATTAAGTTCTCTTTAATGAGGTATTCTAAAAGGTACTCACACCTCTTATTAGTGTCCGTGCTGCCCCACATCTCATTGTGTGCGTTCGCGTGACATCCCAGAATGAGTGGCAGCCTTCTCCTAATACAGTGTTCCACCACCTTTTGTACTTCAATGGGTGGTATGCTGTTACCATCGCCAGGGAAGTATTCTGATGCGATCACTACTTCGCGGTGGAGACCCTCGATCTTGATGAGGGCCTGAATCGGTACTAAATCCCGCGTTCAAAATTCTGAAAGACATAAGTAATTTATGCCATTTCTTACCATAATGCAAGTTCTAGGGGAGACCTCACAGCTGTCCCATACCAACTTACATTCCCTGTTGCTAAGGCCTCTGATCTTACCTCCGTAGGTCCAGGGTTCTTGAAGCAGCGCTAGTCCTAAGTGCTGCTTGGTGAACATCCTAGCCATCACAGCTGAAGCTGCTTTGGCATGATGGATGTTCACTTGGGCTATTTTGGTGCGCCTGCTGGTCATTCTTGTTTTGTGACAGGAGGCGGCAAGTCCTCCTCTGTCCCTACAAGAACATCTACCTCTGCCTCTGTAGACATGGCTGGACTGCTCATGTCTACGAGTGTGAGGTCAAGGTCGTCTTCCCGGGAAACCGGGCTGACTTCCTTTTTCTCTGTGTCGGTTAGGTCCCGTACACATGGATTATTTTTACTTTTGGAATTCGTATAAATCCCACGAGTCGCAAGGGAACTAAAGATCCACCACATCAGAGCCCCGCTTGATAGTGGTAAGGCTGGATACCCTCTGAGGTCGCCAGGTATCAGAGGGGCTCCTTAAGCGATGACCGGTTGCACTTGGCCATCAACCAGTCCCTTTGGCACGGGTCGCATGACACCTTGGGATTAAGGGTTTGGAAGTTCTTGGTTGTTCGCCCTCCGCCGAACGCCCCGACCGGAGTTGTTCCAGACGTGACGTCCAACGGTATGTTGCGAAACTAAGCCCTCACACCGCGACAAGGTGACTTCCACGTGAGGGTAAGGGTATTTAACCGTATCGTATATTTTATTGAAGATTTTGTGTAAAGCAGAGATACCTTTCTCATCCAGGATTTTGAGGATTTCTGAAGGTATTTCATCTGGTCCCGTTGTTTTATTTGATTTTGCAGCTTGTATAGCTTTTACTATTTCACTCTTGCTAATTTAAGGACCTGTTATGTTGTTGTCTTCCTCAATTGCCCTATGTTGTCTTTCGTCGTCTGCAAATAGTTTCTTGATGTAGTCTTCCCAAATGTCTTTGTTCTGTTGTATATCTATTGCAATTTGGTTTTGTCGACTTACTAACATGAGGGTATTACTTTTTCGGAAAGTTCCTGCTTTCTCATTTAGTTTTTTTATGGAGATTGAAGTCATCATGTAGATCCTGTAGTTGTTCAATTTCTCTAGATTCATAGTTCAGCCATTCGTTTTTTGCTGTTCTAATCTTTTTCCGTATCTGTTTCTGTATGCACTTATATTTGTTGCTCTGATTCTTAACTTTTCGCCGTTTTTTTTAATTAATGTAAGAATTTCCTCTGTCATCCATGTTTGTTTTCGGTCTTGTGTTTTATATGCAACTTTGTCTTGTGTGCTGCTTAATAGAATCTCTCTCATTTGGCCCCATATATGGTTTATATCCTCTTGTTCCATATTTTTAGATAAATTGTCCTCGATTTGCTTGCTAATTTCTGTCGTTACTTCCGCTTTTATGTCTTCCTGTTTGAGTTTAGCAAGATCCATCTTCCGCTTGATAATGTAGAGTGTAGAGATGAAACTAAGAGTTGATTTGCTAGGTTTTGATGGTTTGATCTTGATCTACGCCAGCAGTATTTGGTCAGATGGGACATCTGCCTCTGGGTAGGTGCATGCCTTTGTAATAGATGAACCAAAAATTTTATTAATTAGTATGAAGTCTATTTGATTTATGAATATATTATGAGGTTAGTCTGCTGGGGATTTCCACGTGTACCTTCTGCGAGCTTGTAGTCGGAACCATGTGTTGCTTACTTTCATATTTTCCACTTGACAGAATTGCAAGAGTCGGTCTCCTCTTTGTTAAGATTTGAATCCCGGGCACTTTCAGCCCACTTACGACAACATGCACGCGAGTGACGTAGTAGAACGGTTATCACGCAGATCAATAATATCGCGCAGATTAATAATAGAAAGTGTGCGCGAAAGTGTTAGACATAGCCAACTGATATTCGGGTTAAGTTCTCTGTACCGTTAAGTTTAGTTAAGTTCTCTGTATTGTTAAGAATAAGTTTATTTTATTGTTAGATTAAAAACCATTAAAAGTTTCTGTGTCTTTCTCTTAAGCCACTATACGAAATCAATACGTTCAACACTCTTTCGTTACGTATCCCTAATCCAAAGGAGCCAACAAGTTCTTCAAATTTCTAATTCCTCAGCTTTGAGTTAAAATCCCCCATTACTATGTTTATGTCCTGTTTTTTTGTAAGTTTGAGTAGATCTTTTATCTCCGTTGCCTTTGGAGCGTTCACCTCAATGAAATTTACGGGCTTGGCATTGATTTTTAGTAATGCTGTTCTGCTAGACTATGGAGTAAAATTTTTTGACGCACCTTGCGAGAGTTTTAGTGATAAGAAATTCTTGGGTTAGGTTTATTAGTTTTCCTGCTTCGTATAGGCTTCGTACGTTCCAGGTTCCTATTCTGATTTTGTTTCTGTTTTTGGCTTCATTCAAGTCGTTCCTCCCGGAGATGCGAATGAGGAACTGTTTAAAACTCAGGTAATTTGACTTGAGTTGAATATAGTCATTATGTGGTTCTCTTGGGAATGATAGTGGAGATGGTTTTCCGTTGCCTTTCTCCATTTTACAGTACCTATGCGTGTACTTTTCTTTCCAGATAGCTCTGGTGTTCTGAGCTATCTGTCGATCCGTCTCAACTCAGCATCATCAGCGTCGCCGCGTGAAGGCGTAAGTACGGTCATTTGACACCTCTTGGTACCCTGCTGCTCGAAGGTGATCGATCGCAACTACGGACTGAACCCTACTAAATTCAAGTCCAGCAGAGCACTACTTGGTTATAGTGGCTCTCGCCAAAAATGATTGATGAGCTTATCAATACATTAAAAATGAACTGAAATACAAGTGAAAATGATAAAATGTACTGCGCATCTACAATATTGTTTTAGCCATTTTGATGCACATATTGATTGTTTTCACCATTTCTTACAAGTGTCGTATTTTGTCTTGTCTATTTTTTTTGTGTATTGTAAAGAGAATAGTGAGGTTTGGGATTGTTCGCATTCTTCTTTGAGGTAAATGCCATTCGTTTGGATGGTGCAATTTGAAAAAGATGTCTCCATCTTTAGACAGCAGTCCTCTAATATATGTAACCTCAGGCTTTTTTCCCAGGTCGTATCGAATCAAGCTAACATGGTCGCTCATAGTTTTTGGAAAACTTGTATTCTTGGTAATGAACTACATAAGGTTTTGTTGGTCGGGCTTATGCCATGAGATTGATGTAGTCATTGGGAGAATAAATTGGTGGCTTAAATAGGTGTTCTAATGTCGAGTGAATGCTATCCACCTGCATCACTGTGCGTCCTTTCTCTGGTATTAGCTGCTCAATCTCTAAATTTTTATCCGCGGAAAGGACACTTTCTTTCTATTCTGGTAGCAGAAGCTGCCCGATATTAATATATTTCTTTTGTATTCTTCATCAAGTCTAATGTTCAGAAAATCTATGAAGCAAGAGGTGAACTCGTTTGCGGTCACTCCTTCATCGGTATAATTATGTATTTGCAGTTTCTGCTTCTTTTTTTTAGCTTTATGTACATCATATTCTTCTAGCGTTAAATTTCCTTCTTTGAATGAGGTACATGTATTACACTGATCCTTTCTTGCCTCAAATATAGAGACTTTTTAAATTTTGCTGGCTCCATTTCTTGTACACTTCAAACATGTTTGGTTTCTAAATGAATCCTCAACATAGATGCGCGATGTACTTGCATTACTGCCTCTTGCAGTAATGACAAGGGACTTTTTTCAATAAGCCCAACTATTCTCTCACTGAACATGATTTAGAGGAAGGATTTCTTGGTTTATTTTCAGTAGAAGATGAGCTTGATTTGGATTCATGCAATTGCTTTATCTATGTATTTAAAGTATCATTTAACATAACAAGCGTTTTAAGCATAAAACTTTTGCACACTCGTATTGATTCATTGTTTTCGTTAAGTAAAAAACAATCAAATCCTTTTTTTAACTGCGTTTGCGGATTTTTGCAATTGCGTAGCTTTAAGTATTCTTTTAATTTGTGGCTGGTACGAAAAATGGCTGAACGCGTGTGGCATGGCACAGGAGTTGAGATAACCCTGTGCTGGATGAATGCGGATGAAAGGGCCAAAAGCGCAGAGAGGAAGGGGCCGGAGGCACCTGAAAGGCAGAAACCTTACTGGTGAGCAGGGCAGAGGGTGTTTCTTACGCCCATATGGTGGATGTCCTTAAGAAGGAAGTGGATATGGAGGATATAAGTAAGCGCGATAAGGAAACCCCAAACTGGGTACCTCATGGTCAGAGTGAATAATGATGGAGAAAAGCAGCGACAAGCAGAGCGACTGGCCCTAGTGACTGAGGCTGTAAGGGATGTCAGGACGGAGGTGGGGCTGAGAAGTGTCCTTGTTAGGGGCATGGATGAGATACTACCACCGATGAGGTGAAAGGAGCCATTTAGAAGGCGGCTGAATGTAGGGAGTGTGTGGTTAAGTCTCTCCGCACAGTGCGCGGGGGGGCCAGTATGGCAGTATTCACTCTTCCTGTAAGAGCGGAACAAACCGTACTGGAGAAAGGAAGAATACAAGTTGGCTGGATCATGTGTCGAGTGACCGAACACAATAAGCCGATCAGGTGCTACAGATGCTTTGGCTTCGGGCACCTGGAGCCAGCATGCAAGGGAATAGAAAATAGAGAGAAAGAATGCTTGTGTACGATGCGATGAAAGAGGGCACAAATCACACGAGTGCACGGCCAAAGAGGCTAAGTGCTTCGTGTGCGGAGTGAGTGGGCAAAGGGCGGACTCTATGGACTGCCCTGCGTAAGCCAAGTCTGCTTGGTGGGTATCCTCTAGAGAAGATGAGAGAGGGAGAATGATGGAAGAGTGGCTGGCAGAGGAGGACCTGGTGGTTCACAACCGTGGGAATGTGCCAACCTTCTTGCGGGGCGAAAGTATGTCTTTCATAGACATCACTTTTAGCCCCTCACGGATTGCAGGCAGGGTGAAAGAGTGGCGTGTCAGACAAGGAGAGAATCTAAGTGATCACCAGCATATTCTCTTTGATGTACGAGAGGGTGTTTCTAAGGGACCGGTTGCAATTGGAACGAATGGATGGAGAATGGACAAGAGTCTACTAGAAGAGTATTGGGAGACGTCATGAAAGATCTGGCTGAGAGGATAGGCCCCGAAAATGGACTGCGGAGCTCATGCGAAGCAGTTCTTCGCGGGGCCTGTGATGCGGTGTTTCAAAGAAAATGGAGGTGCGTCAGAGGCAGGAAACCAGTTTACTGGTAGAATGAGCAGGTATCTGAAAAGCGTAAAACCTCTTTGCGTGAAAGGAGATGCATGGTGAAGAGTAATAGGCGAGCAAATGAGGAAGTGCGTGAGGAGTGCAGAAGGAGGTACAACCTGGCGCGCAGAAAACTTCGCAGAGCCATTGCGATCACCATCTGCGAAGAGGTGAATAATAACATCTGGGGTGACGGCTATATGATCGTCAGCAGGAAAATTCGCAAAGGGTTAATACTCTCCGGGGGGATAGCCGAATGACGGAAGTCAAGAAGCTGTTCCCAGTACATGAGCGAATGAACTGGCTGAAACCCGTGGGATGGATAGCGGCGCCCTTTTTTACTCCGGCCGAGCTGTAGAGTGCAGTTGGCCGGATGAAGGAGGGAAAAGCGCCGGGTCCTGATGGTGTTCCACCCGAAGCCTGCAAGGTGTTTGGGCATGTGTGTAAGGACATGTACTTGAGCATGATGAATGAAATGTTGATGAATGGCATTTTCCCAAAGGAGTAGAAGAGAGCGAGACTAGTGATGATTGAAAAAGAGATTCATTCCACTATCCATCATCTGTTCATCCTAACCAACATTATCCAATCGTCATACCTCCAAAATAAGAAATCCGCAGCACTCTTCTTCGACATTAACAAAGCATTTGACAGCGTCTGGCATAACGACCTTTTGTTCAAAATGTCGTTAATCAATGTCCCTCCCTACCTAATCCACATAATTAAAAAAATCCTTTCTAACAGATCCTCACAGGTGAAAATCAACTTCATCTCTTTTGCCGCATTTTCCTCTCTGCAAGGTCTCCCTCAAGGCTCTTCACTTTCCCTTCTACTATACAATATATACTGTCCTGGCATTTACAACTACAGCCAACTAGACAAATCCCACATTGACTATTCATCCTACATACTACAATACGTTGACGACACTGCGCTGATTTCCCACGGCAACTTCCTCAAATCTACTTTCGATCTACTCTAAAATCTTACCAACAACATTCTCACATGGTTCAACCAGTGGAGATTATCACCAAATCCCTCCAATTGTCAACTCCTCATACTAAACCACAAAATTTCCTAAAAACTCCCCTCGCATTCACACAGGCTCCTCCGACGTACTGCCCTCCAGCAGCCTTAAATATCTTGGACTGAAACTATTGACTCTAAAGCCAAATTCATTATCGACGCCAAATTACGTAAGTCCCAGATAATTAAACGCTGCAAACACTTTAAAGCCTTAACGTACGGCAACCAGGGCATTTCCACAAACACCGCGTCGAAAATCTATCTGCCGTTCCATTCTTAATTATGGACATGTAATTAGCTCTACCAATAATAAATGTAGACGAGCCCTTGAGGTTGCAGAGCGTATCGCATTACGTCTCATCCCAAACTCAGACATTCAAACAACCCTCTTGACAACCGCTCCAACGAAGTTCTCTATAAACAAACCCGGGTCCCTCCACTTGCTGACAGATATGACAGACTTAGGTAAAAGCTTACAAAAAACTCCATGACGTTCAACGCCCCTGACGAACTTTGCGTTAAACGCCCATCTAAACATTCTAACAGACAATACCCTTTCAAAACTCTTCTTGAATCCTTAGACGATGATCGACTCACTCAGTCTCAATTTATGCTCAATATATCTGTTCGTTTCCGGCTAAAAGACCAAGGTCGATGGCCAATTGTTGTAGTTGTATTTGTATGCATTTATAATTATAACAATAAATATGTTTTAATATTATTATTGTCGGCTAACGCTAAACGTACATTTAGTTAAAAAATAAGATATTCCAAAAAGAGTCCCGCAAAAACTAGATCTGAAGACTAGACCAAAGCTGAAGGGTATTTTGGATTCTGCATCCAAAATTTACCTATATCCAATTCGCTGGCAGTAAAATGTCTGTTGGGTTGTAAAATTTAACTGTTGCTCAAGATGTAATTAAAGACCTTCCCATGTAGAATCTAAAATATTGCGGAAATCAATCTACTTTTTATTGCACGTAGATTTTGTATATACTTTTGAATATAATAATAATAATAACCTTTATTGGCATAATTAAAATAATTTCCATACAAAATATACATACAAAATAAAACAATAAAAAATAATAAAAAAGTTTTGAAACTAAAACCACATTAAAAAGAAAAAAGAAATTTTACCACCCTATAAACCTATACTTCAACACTTGTACATCGGACATAAGCTCACGAAAAAAAACCGCAACACTCAAAAAACTACCCCGTCGCATCCGCTCTTTCCATGTTTTCACTCTGTGTAAAAACGACAGTCCCTTCCTGCTCTCGTCCATACACTCCCTCCAATCCTTTCCTCGCCTTCTCTCCTGGTCATTCCACTCCGCCATCGTGCATTCTTCCAACCAATGACTCCACATATCTTCCTTCAACCCACACACCAAACACCTTCTACTTTCCTCCTTCGTCCAATGTCTCCTTCCACGCTCTTCATTGCCACACCTAAATCTCGCCAACACTGACTGGTCGTCCGACCCTTTACTTGTCCTCAAATAACCAGGAACACGGCCGTGCACTTGTATCTGACTGTAGCCTTGGTGATATTTACTAGCCTTTATTTTCGATTGACGCTCTTGGAAGTCCACTTCTAATAACCTCTCTTTTAGCATCCGTTTCCACTGAGCACCCGCACTTTTTTCCGTTTCCAACCCCTCGGATGATAACCCGCCTCTCTCATACAGTTTTCTTTTATTCAACCCCCTACCGCTCTCTCTTCTACCACTTAACCCCTCTTTATTCACTACTCGAAAGATTTCCTTTATTATCCTTTCATCTCCTAACCCATCCACCCTATACTCGAACTTTATCACTCTTTCCGCAGCTATTACCGCCACCTTACAAGCACTCACTTCCTGAAGCACAATGTGACCAGGCGTCGACCTATCAAGTTTCAACACTTTCTTATAAAACTTTAGCTGCACCCTTTCGATCTTGTCTTCCTCTTTCGTTCCCCAGACCTCGCATCCATACAGTAACACGCTTCGCACACATGCCTTCCATATGGTCTCTGCTGCTCTAAAGTTTCCATCAAAGTTCCTTTTCCAAACCTCCCAGATACGACCCGCCGCCACCCATGCCTTCTTTGTAACATACTCTATGTGTTCTTTATTACTGTATCCAGTCCCAAAGACATACCCCAAATACTTAAATTTACTAACTTCCTCTATTTCAGTACCCTGCCATTCAAACCTTTCTTTCTTATATCGCCCACCCCTTTTAAACCGAATCCATTTTGTTTTAACAACATTCACCCTTAAATCCCTCTTTTCGAAATACCTGCCGAGCCTTTCAATCACGTCCTTCATCTCACTAGCCGACTTTGCAAATACCACCATGTCATCCGCATATGCCAAGCTCCACACCTTCTTTTTCCCAATCACCGCTCCTCCAGCTTGCCCAGCCTGTAGAACCTTTTCCATATCCGCCACATACAGATTGAAAAGTGTGGGACTCAAAGGGCAGCCTTGTCTCAGGCCCTTCCTCACCTCAAAATAGTCCGATTCCCATTCATTCGCAACTACCTTACAGACCGTTTCCTCGTACAAATTCCTGATGTTCCTTCTTACACTCTCTGAGATACCTAGCTTGCCCAAACACTCGTCAAGTCTCCTTCTGTTCACCGAGTCATATGCGGATTTCAAATCAATGAAAAGAGCAAACAGGCATCCCTTTCTTATTCCTTGGTCTATGATGACTCTCAAGGTCACCAGGTGTTCCACCGTGCTCCTTCCTTCTCTGAACCCCACTTGTATTTCCGGCAAAAGCTTCCTTTCATTGATTTCCTTCCTCAAGCGACAATCCAGGATTTTAGCAAATATTTTGTATGAGAAGTTCATCAAAGTCATACCTCTATAATTTTCTAGCGCGTCCCTCGTTCCACTCTTAAACACCGGTTGAATTATCCCCACTTTTCAGCTGACTGGTATCCTTTTCTCTCCTCTCCCTATCCTTCTCAATTCCTCCGTAAACTTCTCCTTACAGATTCCAGGTGCTTCTTTCCACGCTTCCACGAATCAATAACATCCTCCACCTCTGTCACGGTGATATCCTCGGCGAGCTCTCCCTGCTTTCTCTGTCGATCTCCTGAACTATCATCTCTTTCTGACCGCATCTCCACCCCTCCTAGCATCCTCATGAAGTGGTTTTGCCATTCTTCTATCGCAATGCTCTTGGGTAATCTTTCCATCCTTTTCCTATTCTCTCTCACGTATTTCCACAGCTCAGCTTCCGTCTTGATTTCTCGTACCCGCTGCTTCTCCTTCTCCTCCCAAAGCTCCTTTTTCTTCTTCTCCATTTTTTGCAATTCTGTTTTCGCTTCCAGCACGTGCACTTTGAGCCCTTCTCCCTTTCTCCATTCTCTCACAGCTTCTCGAAACCTTTGCTTTGCGTTCCGCACTTCCCGAAACGCTTCTTTGATTTTCTTTTTTACAAGTGCAGATTCCATTTTCTTTGCCATCATGTCTATATCCTCTATGGCGTTCCACTCTACCTCTTCTAATTTCCTTCTGTATTCTTCTGTCGCCTCCTTATCCCATCTGGCCACCCATTTCTCCGCCTTAACATCTTTCTCCCTTTGCTGATTCAACGACACCACTACCGGCATATGATCCGACTCACTTCTTATTCCGATTTCCATCAGTTTTATTTGCCGTCTCGCCGCATCATTTGTAATTATTAGGTCAATAACTGAGGTACCCATTGCACCCACAAACGTAAATTCTCCCTCCCAGTCGCCCTCAATACACCCATTCAAAATATCCCATTGGTTCTCTAACACCCACGCCAACCAAACATTTCCCTCTGCATTTTCAATTTTGTCTTTAGAATTCCTTCTTATCACATCACCCGTCTTATCCACTGTATTGACCTGCTCTTCTCCTAACCTAACATTCCAATCACCTCCTAGTAGCAAGTTTGTCGTTACCATATCTTCTAAAGTCCTCTTTATACCCTCTTTAATTTTTTCCAGTCCCTTATTATTATAAACGGTTGCTATCTGCCACCACTCCCCCTCCAGTACTACCTCCCTAAAAACTAGACCCTCCACCTCTTCTAGAATTCTCTCCGATTCCTTGATGCCTCTTCTGACCCCTGTTATTATTCCCCCCTTTGCCCTTCCGTAGTCACTCTCTCTCTGTGCCGGTTGTATCCTCCAATTGTACTCCTTGGGGAGTCTCTCTTTACAGGCTTCCCATTCCTTCTCTTGAACCCAGGTCTCCACTAACCCAACTATTTCGAATTTCCTCAAGAATTCTATAAAAGACCCGTCCACCTTATCCAATTTCTTCCTGAGCCCTGCTACATTCCAAAACATTAGCTTTACATTTTCCTTTTCCGTTCCGTCGTTGTGTAACTGTCCCCTCTTTCTTTGGTCGTTTATTCGTTTTTTGCTACCTTGTCCCATGGTACCCAATTCCCATCTATTTCCATTTTTTGGTATCCTACTTTAATCTGGTGGCCCCTTTCCTTGAGTACCTTTGCCTTCCTTAACAGTTCTTTCTGGATTCCTTGTTCCTTAGGGGTGAAATCATCTTGAATGAATACGTTTGTACCTCTAAGCTTGCGTTTGTTTCTCATTATGTCCTTTTTTACCTCCCAACTTTCTAATTTTAACATAATCGGGCCTTTACTTTCTCTATTATCCCTATTCGAGCCAAGCCTGTATGCACTCCCGAAACCTTCGTTTAAACCTAGCTTTTCCCGAAATATGTTCTTTGCCTTTTCCCGCCAATCTTCTCCTTCAATTCCATAAATAACAATGTTATTTCTCAATTCCCTCCTTAGTCTCCTCTCTTCCGTATCTTTTAGTTTAGCCAGCTCCTCTCTCATTGCCTGACGTTCCTCCTCCCACTTACTCTCGGTTCTTCTCTTCTCCTCCTTGACTGCCTCCGCTTCCTCCTCCAGTTTCGATAACTTATTTTTTATTTCCATATTCTCATCTCTTATTGACCTCAACTCTGCTAACAATTCCTTTCTCCAGTCCTTTTCTACTTCTTCCTCCTCTTTTTGTCTCTTCACCACCCTTTCCAATTTTTCCTCCAATCTTCTGTTTTCCCGTCTCATTTCCTCCAACTTCCTGTCTACCGTCGTGAACTCCTTTTTAATTTCTATTAACTCCTGCAATATTCTCTCAAAATGATCACTCTGACCTGCACTGCACTCCCCTCTTCCTTTATCTGACATCTCCTCTTTTTTCGACCTCTTAGCCGTCTGGATCGGTGATTGGTTTAGTTTAGCACATCTTTCATATACTTTTGAATATTAAAAATATTATATTTTAATTAAAAACATTGACAACTAATTCAAGGCTAACATTGGGCTTTTTTAGGTGAAAAATGGCAAAGCCGAAGAAAAATCCTGACGCCGACATTTCATTTTAGGATTCTGAAACAATTCGTTAATATTTTTAATAAAAATTCTGATATATTTTCGAAGAACATAAAAGATCAGTTATACAAAGAATTTGATATATTGCCATATATACACAAATGTTCAATCAGCATGATTGCAGGTAATATATCATCATTGCTGATTAATGTAATGTAAACTTTTTATTAATAACTAGTTAATATTAAATTTCTCACACTGACACTGAAAATGACACTGCTTTGTTCAATTAAAAATTTGGTCAATAAGAGAAATTGCGTAGCTGCTAATATACTAATATATGATTTTCCCGAAACAGCATAACTTGGACTTGTACCACTGTAAACTCTGCCCTGCGAGGGAATGCATCCCGTGTCGACGAGCTTAGCATTGTTCTGCGCATATCTCCAGTTTATTTCGAGTGCGCGGTGTTTAGTTGTACGTATCTGAAAAACCGACGCAAATTTCTTAACTCAAACTAATCTGCGCGTACCTCGACGCGTCCCTTGCCCCCCATACCTCGGCGCAGTACTGCTGCATTATCTCGCCGGACAGAGTATAGTCTCCTTGTAGTTGAAAGTAATATTCATTGCATAAATTATTGCTTGTATACTTTCCATATACATTCAATACAATTCTAATATTTCGCGTGTTTTATGCTATGTTCTTATTGACTTAGAAGCAGCGATGGGATCATCGTTACACGACAAGAAAAGTGAAGAAGAATACAGAATGGCAATTCACAGGTATTTATGAACAGAATCTGTTTTAAATAAATGATTCAAATATTAAATTAGTAAAGATAGTGGATAAGTAAACAGTTGTTTACATTAGTCTCCGGTGTATTGGTATACAAGGAGAAAAAAAGTGTCATTAAACAAGTGTCTCTGCATTTGCAATAATGAAGACTCAACTTGCTAAAGATAAATCTAAAAGGTCAATTACTGAGGTACTAATCTCATTTCTAACCGACGCCGATAACAGGTTCATCGAGTGTCTACATAAGTGCGGTAAATTGCATAAATTTAAGGAGAAACACGTTCAACAAGAGCAGGAAATCCACAACCTGTAGGGTAAATTAGCCGATGCGGATTTACGTCTGGACACACTGGAACAAAAGTAACGGTCGCAAAATCCTCCTCAACTTTGAGGTCCCGAAAGAGGCTGTACAGAGTGAAGAACATCTGGAAAACTCAGTTATTTAAATCATATCCTCAAAATTAAGGGTAGACGCCAAGCCTTCTTCCTTCGAAGATTGCAGACGGCTTGTTAAACGCACCTGAGCGCCCAGGCCAACACTAATTTCACTGGCCTGCCTTAAAAACAGACGCGAGGTATTTGCGTCCAGAAGTAGGCAAAAAGAGCTTCTAAAACTGGCCCAACAATAGTTTTAAGTATTAGGAAACGTATGGGTCGGTGAAGGAAGAATATTTCACCGCACGGATCATGAAATCCAACCCCTTGACCCCGCATCCATCACGGAGCCTTCTGATTTCGGATTTCCCCGGTGACGCGGGTGGCGAGGGAGATGCCTTCTACTAAAACATCTCAGGGACGCGATTATCCAATGCAGTTTTAGGTAATTTTAATAGACTTTCGGCATGGAACAGTACACGCCACGTGAACGCTCTAAGGTTGTTGAATTTTACATTCAACAAAACAAGTCAATTGTGAAAACGCAAAGTACGTGGAGGAAAATTAATAAAGTGAAAAGTGCGCCTTCTGCAACCGCATTGTATCGTTTGTATGATAGATTTGCAACTGGTGCGGCACTTACTAACCCCAAGCGTCCAAATAAAAAGCGACCAAGGCGATCAGATGATAATATGACAATCGTACAGGCCAGTGTTGGCAGGTCTCCAACAAAATCTCAAAAACGTCGTTCTGAGCAGTTGGGCATAAAACGATCCACTTTACGTCGCATTTTACGTGTCGATTTGCATTTGTTCCCGTTTAAAATTTAATTGACACAAAAACTGTTGCCTCCTGATAAGCCACGTCGATTGGAATGGGCTCAAAAAGTCATTGAAATGGCTGAAGATGACGAGCATTTCTGGCAGAAAATTATCATGAGCGACGAAGCGCATTTCACGTTAAACGAAACCTTAAACAAACAAAATTGCCGTTTCTACGCCACCGAGAACCCTCAAATTATTCATGAGTATATATAGCATTCTAATAGCTGGTGACTTCAATCTTTCTCAGAATATTTCCGCGCACGGGAAATCTTCTGCGATTGATAATTTTATGTCTCTCTGTAATCTTAAGCAAGTGAACACTATCAAGAATTCGGGTAATAATATGCTGGATTTTGTTTTTAGCAACCTGACGGCGGTTATTAACACGGAACAGTGCCCTGTAGTCCCTGAGGATATCCATCATCCTGCCCTAATGGCATAATTTACAATTCCTCCCATTCAAGGCATCTCTAAGTTTGTGTGCAATAGGAAGTTACTTCCATGCAGCAAAGCCTATAATTTTCGACGTGCCGATCTCCCCACCCTTTACCTGGACCCTAGTAGTGCTAACTTCACCTTTTCTGATGAGCGGATCAAGTCATCGAATGAACTTTTGGACTCTTTTTACTTCCGCCTTTATGCAGTTCTCGATATATCTGTTCCTAAGTTCTCCTCTCACAGATCCTCCTATGCTTTTCACTCGCAATAATTGATGGACTTCGTAAGAAACATGCTCTGCATCGTGCCTACAAGAAATCCAGATCTACTCTTGACTACTCTGAACTCGTCAGGTCGCTGGTTAAGTCTCAAATTAAATCTGCATTCACTAACTTTATCTCGGATTCGGCTAATAATATCTCAAAAGATCCGAAAAGTTTTTGGTCATTTGTTAAGGCTAAGATGTGTCTAATCCGTATTTCAGGTGAAATGTCTTTGGATGGTGCTACCTTGAACACTCCGCAGTCTATAGTAGATGGTTTTGCAAGCTACTTCAAGGGAGTTTATAGAACATCGTCCCCCTTTACGAGATATCTCTATCAGATATCTCTGGTCTCAACATCCCTCTGATCAGTCTTACTAGAGTCACGGAGGATGAGGTTCTATCAACTCTCAAGCACGCCAAGTGTAGCTTGACCAGCGGAGCGGATCTTATTTCATCTTTCTTACTTCGGGACTGTGCGCATATTTTTGTACCTCCACTTTATTCAACAAAATTCTCCTTGAAGGCAAGTTTCCAGCTTTTTGGAAATCCTCAAAGATTTGCCCAATACACAAATCTGGCCCGTTGACCGACATTTCAAATTATCGTCCCATATCCCTAGTTTCCAATTTCTCCAAAATATTCGAATCGATCGTTTTTAACTCCATCTTTCCCCGTATAAAATATCTTGTTTCCACGAATCAGCATGGGTTCATGAAGGTTCGTTCCACGGTCACCAATCTTGTAGCCTTCGCTGAATATGCTACTCCAGTTGTTGCAAGTAGGGGCAGGCGGACTGTATTTATACAGACTTCGTCAAGGCGTTCGATAGCGTCTATCATGCAATCATTGTAAACAAGCTGCTTTCCTTTGGC
Source organism: Phosphuga atrata (assembly GCA_944588485.1). Taxonomy (NCBI): domain Eukaryota; kingdom Metazoa; phylum Arthropoda; class Insecta; order Coleoptera; family Silphidae; genus Phosphuga; species Phosphuga atrata. The sequence goes on from OX155909.1 coordinate 6,388,770, forward strand.
CTTGACGGCAAACTTATAGCTTTATTTTGCTCTTACCTTGAGGATAGGACGCAGTTTGTATATCATAGCGGTTTTTCATCAGCTGAATTTGTAGCCTCTTCCGGTGTTCCTCAGGGATCCATCCTCGGGCCCATGTTATTCAATATGTTCATTATTGATTTGAGCGCGTCTTTATCTTCCCCTCATTTACTCTTTGCTGACGACCTTAAGAACTTCTCGGCTGTCATGAACCCTGATGACTGTCATCTTTTGCAAACTAGTCTAAACACCTTAGGGCAGCTATTCTCAACCGCTGGTCCGGCGGACCACCAGTGGTCCGCGGAGAAATTTTATTGGTCTGCAGACAATTTTTTCTATCCGCGAAAAAAATTTACTTATAAAAACTAAATTTTAATTTATAAAATTACGAAATACAAATATCTTAAACTAATTTTAATTCTATGTAATTTATGATTAGTACGGCACTGAAGAAAAAAAGAAAAATAATTACATATCTTTACATTTAAATATTATTGTAAGTAAATGATAATAAAAATGTTACAATTAACTTGTAGTAGTTCTACCAACAGGTAGATTTTTGGTGATGGATATATATTTTCTTTCCTTATTTTGGGGGATGATATCAATTTTTTCCTCGTCAGATCCAAATTCTTTAAAATAAATAAATGAACATCATAATTCGACATGTTATGGAAAAATACCGGGATCATTTTAGGTATTTTATAATTCGAATTACAATTTGAGTGGGCGGCTCCCCGAAATTTACCCGTTAAATGATCGTGATCGGCGACTTTGTCTGTTACTTGTAATAATTAATTACATATGTGACAACAAGTGGCCGTATCGTAGGAATTTTGCTCATCTGCAGTTAATTTAATCATCGGAAGTATAACGCTTAAATGTTCCCTGTATAATTCCTTAAGATATGCATAGAGGTTCTGACAAAACAATTTCAGGCAATCTTCCCCGGAATAAGTGAAAAATTTACTCAATGAGTCATCGAATGAACATTTTATATTATAGGCGAAACTGTATGGTACATGGATATGTGTCTGATTAGTATAGCTATTGTCAGGGTTCGGTGAGCATGTATCAACAGGTTTTAAAATTGATTCAAAATCTGCGTATACAACAAAGGGTATACGCATTTTTCTATCGAAATTTTGAAATTTTAATATATTCCCCGGCATCATATCACCTCTCTTATGTTTTACAAGGTCTTCCGTAGGCATAATAGTGTAAATTTTGCTGCAGTCATTCAATTTATGTTGATTAAACGCGAATTCATTTGAAAAAAAGGTTAAACAGCCGTCACATAAATATTTTTTTCTACAATCTTCCGAGATGTGACTTCTTACAAGCCGTGAAATATTTTTAATATAAACATAATGACCTTTAACCCCTTCTTCCAAATATAATAAATTTACATGTCTTTCCCTAGTCGCATTAGTATGGTAAATTAGTCCTACTACGTCATGTTGTTTAGATTTTAAATTAAACTCCAAGCTATAAACGTTAATACTAATATTATTCATCTGTTCAAATTTAGGAATGTCTTTGATTCTAAGCGGAAACTCTAATCTGTCATATTTTAAAATTGAAGAAATGTAGGGATATGATGCCGGGCGATCAGAACTCACATTCGTGGGGTGTAATGCGGATACAATGCTCCATAAAAAACAAAATTCGTCTACATTCTGAACATTGATACAAGCTTTCCGATCCCTAATCTCTTTTGGCAGTTCAATAAATGACGACCCACGTATTGGTTTAAATTTATTGATATTAATTTCTAAATGGGAAATCTCCCTTAGTGACCAACCCGAATCTTTCTCCTGAAACTCGCTACATTTGGTTTTAATTTTGGCACACATACTGTCATAAATTTCATCAAAGTTACTCATGCTACGTGTTATTTCGCGATATTTTGTGTTAAATGACTTTAATTCACCTTTGTGTAGTAGTTCTTTAATACCTAGTAAAATTTTGTCAAAGAAATATCACTGGTCCGCGAATCTTTTTTTTAAATTTTACTGGTCCGTGGGCCAAAAAAAGGTTGAGAAACGCTGCCTTAGGTCAACTAGTTGGACCTTAATCTTAGCAAGTGTAAAGTTTTTACCTTTTCTAGACTCCAGCAACCAATTGAGTGCAGGTATTCTTTATCTAACGTCAGTCTTGATCGCTGTGAGTCAGTCAAAGATCTGGGGATTATTTTAGATTCTCAGCTTTCGTTTGTTCAACACATACTGTCTTCTGTCAAGAAGGCTGCAAGGGCTCTTGGATTCATCATCCGTAATTCTCGCAATTTTAATAATAACTTGTCTCTGAGGGTGCTTTACTACAGCTTTGTGAGATCCGTTTTGGAGTATGGATCCATCATTTGGGACCCTCACGTTAAAAAGCAAATTACTGCTCTGGAAGTGATTCAGAGGAAATTTCTCAAATTCTTCTGGTTTAAAACGTTTGGCGCTACTCCGGCGCTTCACGTTGATCACCCTTTGCTGCTGGCTGAACTTGGGTTTTAATCACTTAAATTTCGTAGAATTCTGGCTGGTCAGGTTTTTCTATTTAATGCAGTTCACAGTATGCTTGACGCTCCTGAGATTGTCAATCAACTAAACTTTCTAGTGCCAAGAGCTGCTAGTCGACAGTCTGCCTGTTTCTATATTCATACATCGGGTGGTCCTATTTCCTTGAACCCACCTCTCAATAGATTATGCTCCATCCATAACTCGTTGAGCTCTGATTGTGACATTTTTGGCAAGCTCAAAGCCTTTAAAGCAAGTGTTGTTAATTTCCTGACAAATTGTCCTACTCTTCCCGACCATGCCTAAGTGTCGGTTTAATCTTTAAGCATACCTAAGCGCATTGATTGAGTATTTTATTTTGTTCTTTATTATTTTGTATTATATTTTTGTTTTATTTCTGGCTGATTATGCTGTTTTTTTTTATGTTATGATAATGTGTCTTTTCTTCTTTTTTTTTAATTAATTTACTGTAATCTTGCTCTGAAATTGGTTCACACTGTTGGTAATAAATAAATATTATCTTTTACTATATAAAATAGTAAAATATTTTGTGTAGTGGGTGGATCAAATCATTTTTCTATGCCGCTCTTCCATGTATTTGCAATGATGCTTTCAGTCTGTAAATCAAGAGTTCACCTCCAATCTTGAGCAGCATTATTTCAGCGGTTAGGCCGTCTTCCCCTGGTGCTTTGTTGTTTTTTAGGTGTAAAATAATGTTTCGTATTTCCTATTGTGTTGTTGGAACAGTTTCTTAAAGTGTGTGGACAATAGTTGTAGGTTAGCCATTCTACATATGTTGATTAGTCGATGTCCATTAGCATTTGTCTTTTTCTGTGCCGAAAAATTCCCAGTGATATGTTTGTGCTCCCTTTGTCTGGCGATTTGAGCATTGAAATATCTGAGGACGATCTTCATGTGGTGTTGAGGGTTCTTGGTGAGTGCCCGTTCTAGCTGTGACCAGAACTTCTCCAGTTTGTTCTTGCCAGGGTCACTGTTAACAGGAGGATGTGCGTTAATCAGTGTGTAAAATCTAGATTTTACATGTAATTTCCCATAAGGCGGCTGGTATGGGAAATTACATGTAAAATCTAGATTTTACATGTAATTTCCCATAAGGCGGCTGGTATGGGAAATTACATGTAAAATCTAATACCAGGTGTGAGGTCACTTCCTATATTTCCCGTTCGAACTTGTATGATTTTGAACTGCTGACAGATTTTCATGAAATTCCACCGATGAGTCAGCATATTTCATGTTGACTGCACATCTTCTGTGATATTTGTCTGAATAATTTCCTACGTGTAAGCGAAATTCCTTAATCTTGTTTGAACTTGTTGTGTGATTCTGAGAAATTTGGATGAGTCATTGAACACGTGCAAGCGAATTTTTTTTTATGTTTGCTTAAACTTGTCTGTAATCTCGATCGTATTAATTATTTAAAAATTCTATATAAATAAAAAGTATTCCAGTCATTAGGTTTAATTTTCAGTGTAAAAAGCAATATATTTTTTCGTTTCTCTAATCCCGTGTGTCTAGTTTTACCATTCTAGGATTATCCGTCTAGTCTTCTCTATCTAGCATACATTTTAAATATACAAAAGCAAAACATATAAAAAATCAAAAAATCCCCACAGCCGACCACAGTGTGACCTGAGAAAAAAAGCTTTTCAATTGTAAAAACAGTATTTTTAATAAGACAATAAGAAATTTTGCTCCTCCCGAAAAAAAAGGACGAAAAGGAGATAATAATAATGCCAACCATAGCAAAACATCAGCTGCCGTACGGACTTGCTATCCTTACGATGAGAGTAAATGGAATCTATTATCAGCGACAGTCGTGTGAAGTTGGCCCCCGAATTTTTGAAAAATTTAATTTTTTTAGAGTTCTGGCAAGGTTTCGAATAGTTCTAGAGTTCTTGCTTGAAAATTGCTATAGTTCCGGGGAATTTCGGGCAGAAATCGAGAAAAACAATTTGGGGGCCAGCTTCACGCAGCCCCCTCTTTTTCAGAAATAAGAGTTCTGATGTAATATTCCAGTTCTTCATATAGAGTTCTAGAGTTCTCAATCGATAATGCATATAGTTCTACTTTTTTATTTTTTCAAAATTTTGTAATTTAAAATTTTTTAAAAAAAATCTGATAACGGTTTTCGATTGTACTAAGGCAGATAAACAAAAAATGCTTATTAGACATTTTTGTAAAATCAATATTTATAAATTTATTTATAAAAAACTTTCGACGAAGATAAAAAAAAAAAAACAAGAGTTTTGATATGAGTTCTGAGTAGCCCCCGGAGAGTTCTGAATAAATAACCTATACAATTTCTGTGTCAAACCAATATTAAAGTAGTTATAAACAAAAGCGAGGCGCTAATTTTTTGAAAATTTCAGAATTCGAAATTTTTTAAAAGAAGTTATAAAAGAGATTTGTTTAGAACTCTGAAGGGACAACCCAGGACTCTTAACAGAACTCATGGAAAAAAAAAATTTTGAAAAAAAAAATTCTGAAATTTTCAAAAAATTAGCGCCTCGCTTTTGCTTATAACTACTTTAATATTGGTTTGACACAGAAATTGTATAGGTTATTTGTTCAGAACTCTCCGGGGGCTACTCAGAGCTCTTATCAAAACTCATGAATTTTTTTTTTTTTATTTTTTAATGTTCAAAAAACTTAGCGCCGCATATTTTGTTTATAACTTCTTTAATATTGGTCGGACGAGGTAATTATAAGAGAGATTAGTTCAGAACTGTCGAGGGGCTACCCAGAACTCTGAACAGAACTCATGGAAAAAAATTTTTTTTCGAATTCTGTAATTTTCAAAAATTTAGCACCTCGTTTTTGCTTATAACTTCAATAATATTGGTTTGACAAAGAAAATGTATTGGTTATTTGTTCAGAACTCTACGGGGGCTACTCAGAACTCTTATCAAAACTCTTTTTTTTTCAAAAATTTTTTTTTCAATTTTTTAATGTTCAAAAAACTTAGCGCCGCATATTTTGTTTATAATTTCTTTAATATTGGTCGGACGTGGTAATTATAAAAGAGATTTGTTCAGCTACCCAGAACTCTTAACAGATCTTACGGAAATTTTTTTTGTTTGGAATTCGGTAATTTTCAAAAATTTAGCACCTCGTTTTTGCTTATAACTTCATTAATATTGGTCGGACGTGGTAATTATAAAAGAGATATGTTCAGAACTCTCAAAGGTCTACCCAGAACTTTAAACAGAACTCATTGAATTTTTTTTTTTTTCGAATTCTGTAATTTTCAAAAATGTTGTTTCTCGTTTTTGCTTATAACTTCTTTAGTATTGGTCGGACATGGAAATTATAGAAGAGATTTGTTCAGAACTCTCGAGGGGCTACCCAGAACTCTTAACAGAACTCACGGATTTTTTTTTTTTAATTCTGTAATTTTTAAAAATTTCGCGCCTCGTTTTTGCTTATAACTTCTTTAATATTGGTTTGACAAAGAAAGTATATTGGTTATTTGTTTAGAACTCTTCGGGGGCTACTCAGAACTGTTATCAGAACTCTTGTATTTTTTATTTTTTTTATCTTCGTCGAAAGTTTTTTATAAATTTAAATATTGATTTTACAAAAATGTCTAATAACCATTTTTTGTTTAACTGCCTTAGTACAATCGGAAACCGTTATCAGATTTTTTCTTTAATTTTTCAAAAATTACAAAATTTTGAAAAAAATAAAATGTAGAACTATATGCATTATTGATTGAGAACTCTAGAACTCTATATAAAGGACTGGAATATTACATCAGAACACTTTTTCCTGAAAAAGAGGGAGCTGCGTGAAATTGGCCCCCAAATTGTTTTTCTCGATTTCTGCCCGAAATTCCCCGGAACTATTGCAATTTTCAAGCAAGAACTCTAGAATTATTCGAAATCTTGCCAGAACTCTAAAAAAATTTCATTTTTAAAAAATTCGGGGGCCAACTTCACACGACCTATAACTTAGTGCCGCATTTTTTGTTTATAACTTCTTTAATATTGATCGGACGTGGTAATTATAAAAAAAAATTGTTCAGAACTCTCGAGGGGCTACCCAGAACTCTTAACAGAACTTTAATTTATTTATTTAATTTTGTAATTTTCAAAAATTTTGCGCCTCGTTTTTGCTTATAACTTCTTTAATATTGGTTTGACAAAGAAATTGTATAGGTTATTTGTTTAGAACTCTTCGGGGACTACTCAGAACTGTTATCAACTCTTGTATTTTTTTTTTTTTATCTTCGTCGAAAGTTTTTTATAAATAAATTTATAAATATTGATTTTACAAAAATGTCTAATAAGCATTTTTTGTTTATCTGCCTTAGTACAATCGAAAACCGTTATCAGATTTATTTTTAATTTTTCAAAAATTACAAAATTTTGAAAAAAAAAAAGTAGAACTATATGCATTATCGATTGAGAACTCCAGAACTCTATATAAAGAACTGGAATATTACATCAGAACTCTTTTTCCTGAAAAAGAGGGGGCTGCGTGAAGTTGGCCCCCAAATTGTTTTTCTCGATTTCTGCCCGAAATTCCCCGGAACTATTGCAATTTTCAAGCAAGAACTCTAGAACTATTGAGAGTACCAATGAAGTGTTTACTCTTGGGTTTGAGGAGTTTTGGGAAGCTCAGACTCTTCCATGCATGATGTCCTGGTCCTCCAAAATCCGAATGACCAGGTTTGCCTTCGCTCGTCATAGCTAGGGCCTGAGGTAGTTGCATTGTAGCTTTTGTTTTCATCATGCCAAGTTCGTGGTTGATTTAAGCTGGTGGGCTTGAGCCCAGGGCGAGTGAGTCGCTGATAGTCGTGTGAAGTTGGCCCCCAAATTTTTGAGTTCTGGCAAGATTTCAAGACATCGAAATCTTGCCAGAACTCTAAAAAAATTTTAATTTTTCAAAAATTTGGGGGCCAACTTCACCCGACTATCAGCGACTCACTCGCCCTGGGCTCAAGCCCACCAGCTAAAATCAACCACGAACTTGGCATGATAAAAACAAAAGCTACAATGCAACTACGTCAGGCCCTAGCTATGACGAGCGAAGGCAAACCTGGTCATTCGGATTTTGGAGGACCAGGACATCATGCATGGAAGAGTCTGAGCTTCCCAAAACTCCTCAAACCCAAGAGTAAACACTTCATTGGTACTCTCAACGTACAGACGCTGACCAAATCTGCAAAACTAAAGACGCTAACGGATACTTGCGATATATTCAGTATCCTCATACGTACAGTACAAGAAACACGATTTCGTGATTGTGATCACTTTGATTATGGGAAAGCCTACAGCCAAGCTTAGGAATAGTAATCTACATATATTGGGAACCGCACTTCTAGTACATAACAGTATCCAGAACTCTGTGATAGATTTCTCATCACCTTCGGAACGGATCTTCCTACTCACAATTAGATGCGGCTACACACTGATTAACGCACATCCTCCTGTTAATAGTGACCCTGGCAGGAACAAAGTGGAGAAGTTCTGGTCACAGCTAGAACGGGCACTCACCAAGAACCCTCAACACCATATGAAGATCGTCCTCAGAGATTTCAATGCTCAAATTGGCAGACAAAGGGAGCACAAACATATCACTTGGAATTTTTCGGCACAGAAAAAGACAAATGCTAATGGACATCGACTAATCAACATATGTAGAATGGCTAACCTACAACTATTGTCCACACGCTTTAAGAAACTGTTCCAACAACACAATAGGAATGTTTCGTATCATTATTTTACACCTAAAAAACAACAAAGCACCAGGGGAAGACGGCCTAACCGCTGAAATAATGCTGCTCAAGATTGGAGGTGAACTCTTGATTTACAGACTGAAAGCCATCATTGCAAATACAAGGAAGAGCGGCATAGAAAAATGCTTTGATCCACCCACTACACAAAATATTTTACTATTTTATATAGTAAAAGATAATATTTATTTATTACCAACAGTGTAAACCAATTACAGAGCAAGATTACAGTAAATTAATTTAAAAAAAAGAAAAAAAGACACATTATCATAACATAAAAAAACAGCATAATCAGCCAGAAATAAAACAAAAATATAATACAAAATAATAAAGAACAAAATAAAATACACAATCAATGCGCTTAGGTATGCTTAAAGATTAAACCGACACTTAGGCATGGTCGGGAAGAGTAGGACAATTTGTCAGGCAATTAACAACACTTGCTTTAAAGGCTTTGAGCTTGCCAAAAATGTCACAATCAGAGCTCAACGAGTTATGGATGGAGCATAATCTATTGAGAGGTGGGTTCAAGGAAATAGGACCACCCGATGTATGAATATAGAAAGAGGCAGACTGACGATTAGCAGCTCTTGGCACTAGAAAGTTTAGTTGATTGACAATCTCAGGAGCGTCAAGGATACTGTGAACTGCCTTAAATAGAAGGACCTGACCAGCCAGAGTTCTACGAAATTTAAGTGATTAAAACCCAAGTTCAGCCAGCAGCAAAGGGTGATCAACGTGAAGCGCCGGAGGACCGCCAAACGTTTTAAACCAGAAGAATTTGAGAAATTTCCTCTGAATAACTTCCAGAGCAGTAATTTGCTTTTTAAAGTGAGGGTCCCAAATGATGGATCCATACTCCAAAACGGATCTCACAAAGCTGTAGTAAAGCACCCTCAGAGACAAGTTATTATTAAAATTGCGAGAATTACGGATGATGAATCCAAGAGCCCTTGCAGCCTTCTTGACAGAAGACAGTATGTGTTGAACAAACGAAAGCTGACAATCTAAAATAATCCCCAGATCTTTGACTGACTCACAGCGATCAAGACTGACGTTAGATAAAGAATACCTGCACTCAATCGGTTGCTGGAGTCTAGAAAAGGTAAAAACTTTACACTTGCTAAGATTAAGGTCCAACTAGTTGACTTCACACCAGTCCCCTAAGGTGTTTTGACTAGTTTGCAAAAGATGACAGTCATCAGGGTTCATGACAGCCGAGAAGTTCTTAAGGTCGTCAGCAAAGAGTAAATGAGGGGAAGATAGAGACGCGCTCAAATCATTAATGAACATATTGAATAACATGGGCCCGAGGATGGATCCCTGAGGAACACCGGAAGAGGCTACAAATTCAGCTGATGAAAAACCGCTATGATATACAAACTGCGTACTATCCTCAAGGTAAGAGCAAAATAAAGCTATAAGTTTGCCGTCAAGGCCAAAGGAAAGCAGCTTGTTTACAATGATTGCATGATAGACGCTATCGAACGCCTTGACGAAGTCTGTATAAATAAAGTCCACCTGCCCCTACTTGCAACAACTGGAGTAGCATATTCAGCGAAGGCTACAAGATTGATGAGCGTGGAACGACCCTTCATGAACCCATGCTGATTCGTGGAAACAAGATATTTTATACGGGGAAAGATGGAGTTAAAAACGATCGATTCGAATATTTTGAAGAAGTTGGAAACTAGGGATATGGGACGATAATTTGAAATGTCGGTCAACAGGCCAGATTTGTGTATTGTTCAATGACTCATCCAAATTTCTCAGAATCACACAAGAAGTTCAAACAAGATTAAGGAATTTCGCTTACACGTAGGAAATTATTCAGACAAATATCACAGAAGATTGTCAACATGAAAATCATGAGTGCAGTCAACATGAAATATGCTGACTCATCGGTGGAATTTCATGAAAATCTGTCAGCAGTTCAAAATCAGACAAGTTCGAACGGGAAATATAGGAAGTGACCTCACACCTGGTATTAGATTTTACATGTAATTTCCCATACCAGCCGCCTTATGGGAAATTACATGTAAAATCTAGATTTTACATGTAATTTCCCCATAGGAAGGAAGCGCTAGAAGGGACCATTTTTTCCCAACTATTATTAATTAAATTTTGGATGAGTTTTGTTGAGAAACCATTTTATCTAGCAAATGAAATGATGGTATTTAACTCTTTGATTCTTTTTTCTGGGGTGAAAGGATTGAATAGGCTTTATGTATCATTGAATGATAGGCAGCTAATTTGTGTGTTATTGGTGATATGATGAGAACGGGATTGTAGAGTTAACATGGATGGATTTTCTATATATATTAAATTCTATTTTGTTATTTTTAAGAATCAGAGTAAGGTCTAAAAAGTTTATTTGTTGTCGGTTTCTACATCGTTGGGAATTTAATTTTAGCTTTAAAAATTAAATTTCTTATGATTTCGAGGCACTCTTTAGTAGCTATATTAGAAAACATACTTCTTCAACATCAAAAGATACACGTTTGTAGTTAATTGGGGTTGTTATTAATTTCAGGAGTTCCTATAGGCCAAGTTTTACAGAATGTTTTGGGGTAAATTTGGTGTATTGTTTCAAAACAGTATGCAGTTTTATTGCTAAAACTCTTGCTACACTGTTAATATAAAGGACAACTGGTCTAATGGGAGAATCGGGTTTGTGAGTTTTTATGAAACCATTGAGCCTGGAAGCTGTGAGATTCTGATTGATAATTTTAAATTTCTCAAAATCTGAGGTCAAAGTTGTAATCTTTTTCTTATCGTCTTCTAATTTGGGTTTGAAATTTTGGTCAATATCCAAAATTTCTATCAATAATAAACGAACCCAATTAACAATGGCCGAAATATATCCGCAAAACCTCAAATCCAGACAAAACTTTCGGAAAAACAAGCGAACGCATCGCAAATGTCCTTGGAAAGCAAAATCTTCAAGTAGCATTTAAACCCTCCTCATAGTTGTCCCACATATTGTTCAAAGCTAAAGACAAAATCGCCCCCATCAAAAAATCCAAAGAATACGAAATTCATTGTTGGGAATGCAATAGTTTGTAAGTAGGTCAGACAGGACGAAACTTTTCAACAAGGTTTTCAGATTATTCTAGCGCTTTTCGTTTGAAAAAAGATACTAGTTCTTTTTCAAACCATTGTCTCGAATGTTATCATAAATTCCCAAAAATAGACAATCTTAAATCTTGCGTAATTGTAACCAAGGCCCGAAACATAATCTTCTTAGCGAGCAAACAGACTGAATCTTTTCGCAACTTTTTAATCTTACCCAATAGATAGAGTTATCCTGTGACAGTTTTCTTTTTTTTATATTGTTTTATTGTCAATTAGAAATAAGTCCATAATTTCTGTGGACGAAGCACAGGCAAAATAAATCCATTAAAACCAAAACAAAACATAACAAAAAGATATACATACATACATATCGTAAAAAAATCAAAAATAAATAAATAAAATAAAATCTTAAAAAAATCATAAAGAATTTTTACTCGTTGAGTGAGGCTAGCTTAAAGTGACTACATTTTCATTGAGACAAAGCGGGACAAATGGGATGAAATTAAAATTATAATTTAGTTATGACAGCAGACAAATAACACCACAAATTCACACACCAAAATGAACACATAAATACATTATTGCATGTGAAGGATGCCATTATTATAATAGTGTGTAAAAGTATCCAAATCGTGCGTAAAAGTCCATTGTAAATCAAATAGAGTTTTATAATTAAACGATTTCAGTTTGTTGTTACTATGGGTGCGTTCCACTTGGCGCCCACAACGCTCAAAACATCCATGTAGCCGTTCCAATTGACGATCGCGGTCGTTGTGGTCGCGGCGAATACGTCACTAAAGACGTCATTATTTTCGCCTACAACGACTCAGCTGAAAAGCTGGGTCGAAGTGGTCGTTCTGCAGAATTTCGGCGCGTTTTTTGAAATTCAAATATGGAGATGCAGAAAATTTATTTGCACGATGCAAATTGTAATATTTTAGTGGAGGCTTATGTTTCTGCTACGGAATATGAATCTGCTACGGAAATTCTATAGTTAACCTGCTTATTATTTTTATTATGCGAAGGTGTCAGTTACATATGTGCATATTTTAGCTTCTTTATACAGATGGCCTTCAGTATTACTATTACTGGAAACGTAAAAATCTATGGAGAATACCCTCCATAGTGGGAAATTATCCCAAAAATAAGTTTGGGAGAAAATTGCAATAGAAGTTTCGAAAAAGGGATATTTTGTGACAGAACTGCGCATTTTGTGGCAATGCTCTTCCAAGCTTCAGAGTTTAAAAAAAACATTTTATAAAAGTCATAAATGGTATAATTACTTACATATAAAAGAGTAAGGGTTTAGAGTATAATCTAGATATCAAATTGGATGTCAAATTTTTAAAATGAAGAGTGTAATTAATATACCTAAAAAAATTATTTAACTGAAGTGGCTTTTGAATTCTTCATCTGAATAACGATTAATTACATTCTCATAATCAATAATAAGTGGCCTCAGCTTTCGATTATAAAAACTCAACTGTGTTGTTTACACTGCCGTTTCTAGTGTTTTCATCGCCATTTGTAATGTTGGCATTAGTGAAACCGCTATATACTTCACAGATAAAAAAAATATTTTTAATTATAACTATTTTTATTCATTTGGGAATCGTTTGGGAAGATTTGGGAATATAATTTTATTATTTAGGACTTATTAGTTATCATGTAATTAATTAATCTTTTTTGGACGTATAGTTAGCAGGTCTGAAATTAAATCAACATTATTTTTACGTTATTTGATAGTATTTTATTTGGGAATCACGTTAAACACGGATTTAGCATTTGGGACAGTATAATTAATTAATTACACCTAGTTATTTTAGTCACCAGAACACCTGCAACTGACGTCATTGAATGATATATGGCGGTAAAATTCAAATGTTGGTTATATATTAGCACTAGCCGTTACCCTCCTGCTTTGCCAGACGTAAATTGCACTTTAGTAATAATTTATTAGTTTTATGAGTAAATTACCTTAAAATACCTATAGCTATGACCTGCGATTTAAGAATTTCTATTCCATCAATTCCATGAACTCAAAAGTGCAAGGGATTGACAGCAATATAATCACAAATTCCCTTTAAGAATTATTTTTATCATATAAAACTATGATAATGAAAGTCTGAAGGTCCTGCGATAATATATAGCAATGAACCTTTTTCAAAACACACTGAATCTTGGGCTGTGAATTTTATGTCAAAATATTCAATTTTTACGAGATAAGAGTAAAAAAAAACACCTATCATTACAAATGTTTGTATTAATAGTATATTACGTAATGAGAGTTGTAAGAAGCATATTACGTAAGGGCGGAACGGTTACGTAATTCCGCGAGTACGTAATTGCCTTGCAACTGGAATTATGTACTATACTTTATCTACGACCACACTAATTCGTTTCTCTTTAATATGAATAATATGTTTGATGGAACACCTTCGACCTTATTTAACTTGATAGAAATGAAAAGAAATACATTCATAATGGTTACATACCTTTTTATTTAGTACTTCTTTGTAGTTTTCGTTAGATTTAAACGTGAAAAAACGAAATGAATGACAGCTTCTATGTGAATGATGTGACGTTTAATGATTATTTGGAAATCACGGAGTACTATATTTAAAAATAGTATCAACGTGCAACTCTCAACCAATCAACGAATCGTAAAGCAAACGTTCATGGGTGATTTTGATTTATTACATAACAAAGAAAATAGTAAATAGAATGCATTATCAATTGTGCCTGGCACTTTTTCAGGATCCTTAGGCTTAACTAATGTTATTAAATTTATAATCCACTTACGAGTTACCGTCATTTTTTCGTTCGGATAAGATTCTTCCGGAAGTGAATCAATACTATAATGAAAATCATCAACCTTCCTGTTTCCACTATCATTTTCAAGCTGCTCAATGATTGGGCCACGTGTAGAAATGTAATGTTCCAATTTTTTTCGAGCTTCTTCTGCAGATATCTCAAACTGGAGTTTTTACCACATAATCATTAATAGGTGTTAATGCGACAAGGCAAGTAAGTATAAAAATATGACGACATTCAGCAACTGATTGGCAATCTATTATGAAAGCAATAGCTCTAATATAAAACCGTTTTGTGCGAAATTTGTATTTATCATTCAAACAATCCCATCTTGCTGCAGCAGCCACGAAATGAGCAACATCCAATCTTATTGCTGAAGTTGCAGGAAATTTTTCTTTCCGTTTTCTATCATCGTCCACAACCCACAGAAATATTTTATCAACATATTGATTTATTGTTACACCATTGAATGCCATACATTCCGCTAACATCAAAGCTCGTTCCTCATCAGTAACAGCTTCTGCCGGTGGTCATACTTTAAACTTTCGTAACCAAGTTTTTAACCAGAAAATGAGAAAATTTCCATCTTGTCTTTCTGTTATCCTCTGATAAACTGGAATAGTAGTTTTTTCAAAATTTATTGTAACTGTATATAAAAATATATGTCCAGTCTTAATTCTAGGGCACTTTTCAAATTTTTTAATTAATTTTCCAGTAGCATCGGCACAAGTGTTTGATTTTTCTACAATACGACAATATTCCTTATATACATGAACTTGCTCTAATTAACAATAAATGACATGAAAAGGATTCAGTCCAATATCAATAAGACTTTGAGCATACTTGGGATCACTCTTCATATCTCTGATAATAGTAACTTGATCCCGTTTATCACCAGGCTGAATTCCCATTTTTTTTTTCATGGCTTCCATTTTCACCTGACGATAAATATAACTATTTTGTAAGTCTGGTGGAACATCTTCACCAAATTGCATACCATCCCGGATCAATTGGCGACGTAGGCCAGCAGGCCTTTGGGTTTCTAGTTTTTTACCAACCTCGCTTTTTACCAAGCCTTGTCGCTCATTACATCAGTGGTCGTTTAACATCTTCATGAAACATAGAACGTGTGTCACGAGTTTTAATAGTAAATTTTAATAATCCATTTTCTAGACATGTATCAGCCATGCCAATAATATCGTTAAGACATTTCTTGCTCCTACATTTACCTCGAAACTTTATAACAAACAGACCTCTATCTTTAGAAATATTTGTGTAAGACCAAACACCCTTAAAAGCACATAGCATCTTGTATCCCAAAAAAAGCTTTAAATATAACATTAGCCCAAACTCTTGCTTTTAATCTCTTTTGTGTGTTTTCTAATGTATCGTCAGGTTTAATCTTTTCCCAATCTACTGTGGTTAAGTTTAGGGAAAATTCATTGAAATCAGTGTTGGCATCAAAATCCTGATTAAAGTTGACAGATTCATCATCTGCCACAGAATCTTGGTCTATCGTGGTCATATGGATTTCTTTTCTTGGGAGACGATAACAATATTCCACACATTTCGCATGCCACTGAAAGATTTCCATTTTTGTTTCCTGAGATGTGGGTGTAGACAGTATGAGGTAGCCATCAACCATCCAAATCACGGCTCATTTGCTTCCATACATCTGATGATGTTGGAGGTAAATTATTATTACTGAAGTAACTTAATATATTTCTTAATTAAAAATATAATTTCATTTTTTGATACTTTGGGAGGGTGGCCCATTATGTAAAAAATATAATATATTCTATAAATATAATTTGTTAAACTAGCTAAAAATGATAATCAAGCTTGATAAAACAAAAATTAAAGGTATCACTGTAATTACTGCAAATAAAACCGAATAATACCG
Source organism: Phosphuga atrata (assembly GCA_944588485.1). NCBI lineage: Eukaryota > Metazoa > Arthropoda > Insecta > Coleoptera > Silphidae > Phosphuga > Phosphuga atrata. Next base: position 6,404,848 of record OX155909.1, read on the forward strand.
AATATTTTTAATTATAATTTTTGCTAAACCGGAGTTTTGTTACTATTTTTTGTTATTTTGCTAAACCGGAGCCACGGCAGAAATTAAAGTAACGTAAAAAGACAATGTTTTACCGATTTAAAAATAGGTTAGGTTAAATCGAGGGATCATGCACTCCCCGAAATGTTGCAACTGGTACTTGAAGAAATTACTAGCGTAATGCGTAATAATGTCACGTAATTATGCTAATTATTTGCTAATGTGAAGTGCTGGGAGAAATCACAAGCGTAATGCATAATAATGTCAGATAATTTTTGAAATGCTTAGGTTCTGCAAAGAAATGCCATGTAAAGGAAGGAAATATTTACTTTTAAATGATTAAATAATTTCTAATGCACTGAACGTTCGAGTATATTTACTTGTTATTACTATGAGCAACCTGTAAGATAAGACTGCTAGTAATGAAGAAGACATCACGTTAGTAGTATCGTCATTAAATAACAAGTGTGTTGTTGAATTTCTAAACATTTATTGAAATTGGATTGAAATACAACAAAATTACAATACTCTAAACTATATTTTCACATTTTTGTATTGCTTATCAATATTAAATCATATGTCATAGTCCTGTGAAGGTAGCAACGGAATTTGCAGAAATATGATATTACATCGGAGTTCCTGATAGATATGAAATAGTTCTAGAGTACTAAAAAAATGGAAAATACAAAAAATGAGCTAGCAACACTTTTGAGAAAAACTGTGCGTTTTTGACATATTACTGCACCTCGACCATAGTTCTGGAGTACTTGATCAATTTTGCAAAAAGTTCTGCAAAAATTGATATTTTGCAATAAAAACAAAAATTGTAAATTGCAAAAACAGTTCTTCTCGCGCATCTAAATAGCAACCTAAGAGTTCTATCGAAGATCCCTTTGACATTTTTTAATCAAAACCTTTTGGTTCAAAAGACATTTTCAATAATAAGGGACCCATGGTTTTGAATGAAAATTAAAAAAAAAATCGTTATAACAGTTATGTTTGCAGTTCCTGGTAGAACTCCTAGATTTCTATCGAAAATCCTTATAACATTTTTCTGCAAAGTTAAAAATTGAAAAGATATACAAAAATTAAACTTCACCGATGCGACGAAGTGAAGAAAAAAAATCGCGCAATAGTTCTGTTTGCGTTTACCGGTAGAACTCTTAGAGTGTTCTATGGAAAACCATTGTAATATTTTTCTGTGAAGTCAAATATTGGAAAGATATTCGAAAAAAAGTTCACTAATGAAGTTCGAGTTCAGCAATAAGTGGAGCGACAGTTCTGTTCCTATGTGAATTCGTTGGTTTACTGTAAAAAATATGCACATTTTCTAACTAAAATTTACTAAGAGTATTTACTACAAGCTCGGCGCGTGGATTTTCGTGCGGCCGACAAAGGAGAAAGGCGACCTATTCGCCGACAAAGCAGAAACATTCAAAACGCCGCTCGGTCGCCCAGATTTTTTTCTTTTTCCCTTTGTCACATCGGTGAAGTTTAATTTTTCGCATTTCTTTCTAATTTTTAACTTAATAGTAAATAGTAAAATTAATTAAACTTAATAGTAAAATTTTATAAGGATTTTCGAAGACAGAACTGTAAGAGTTCTACCAGGAACTTCAAACAGAACTATTGCGCGGTTTTTTTCTTTTTTACTTCGTCGCATCGGTTAAGCTCAATTTTTCGAAAATCTTTTCAATTTTTGTAACTTTACAGTAAAATTGGGATTTTTACAATTACAAGGATTTTCGATAGAACTCTAAGAATTCTAGTACTCTAGAACTATTTGATATCTACCAGGAACTCCGATTAAATATTATATTTTTGCAAATTGGGTAGCTAACTTCATAGGACTATATAATACTATTAAATGTAAACATTTTATTATTAATATTATACTACCTAATTATAAACAAATTTCACTTTATTTCAAATGGCATCGGCTTCTTTCTATTATGAAGAGTTCAGTATGAGCTCGCAGTCCTACTGCAGCACGGCGCATGACGAGGCGCATGATGAGCTCTTGCGGGTGTAGAGGGGAGCTAATGTGGCCGTAATGCGACCGTAATGCGAATATAATGTGAACGTATTTCAAGGAATGCAAGAGTACTTTATGTACTGTGGTGTAATATTTACATAATGCTAAGGAATGCAAAGTAATGTGCGGTAATGCATCTAAATATTAACATGTAATGCAAGAGTGGATGGCCCCTCTGGTTAAATATTAGATTGGGTGTAATAAAATGACTTACCTTGTTCTTTCAACTACTGAGCTTAAAGAAATTCCTTTGATTTTTTGAAAATTCAAATTTAATCTATGAAAATATTTAACTTATTTATAAGCAGTAACAGATTATAAAACAATTATAACTAAGAGACAAACTAGAGACAAAGCAAATTTTTATAGCTGATATTTGTCTCTGATATTATTGCAGCTTAAAAAAAAATCAAATTTTTACTCTGCATAAATAAAACAAAAATTAAATTGATGAATACCTAACGTTAATTACATAGCTATACAATATACCCATAAATAGCATTAATAGAAATATATTTAATTATTTTAAAAGGAGCAACGTTTGAATTTTGCCGCCAGTCAATTACGTCTGTTGCCAGATGTTCTGTTGACTGAAATAACTAACCAAAAAATTGGTTGAATTAATTAATTACACTGTCCCAAATGCTAAATCCGCGTTTAACGTGATTCCCAAATAAATTACTATCAAATAACGTAAAAATAATGTTGATTTAATTTCAGACCTGCTAACTATAGGTCCAAAAAAGATTAATTAATTACATGATAACTAATAAGTCCTAAATAATAAAATTATATTCCCAAATCTTCCCAAACGATTCCCAATTGAATAAAAATAGTTATAATTAAAAATATTTTTTAATTATAATATCATTAAACAAAAAAACGTAGACGTAGTGAAAATCAATTTTCTGAAGTGCACTCGTAACGTAGTATGTATCGTATCTTTTTACCCATAACGCCTCATCAAAAAAGATAATTTTAGCAAATATTATTTTTCGGAAAATGGTTACTAATATATTCAAAAGATTTTTTCACATATTCCCATAAAATATCCTTTTTCAATGTCACCCAATAAAAATTACAGAACAAGGTGCCATTAAACGAGCGGATTTTCTGAAAGAAGTCGAAATTTTTTATAATAACTGCTTGGAATATCTTGAAGAATAGACAGTCCAATTCGAGGATATTAAAAAATGTCATTGGGTGACACTAAAAAAGGAGATTTTATGGGAATATGTGGAAAAATCTTATTTTATATATTACAGTACATTTAAAATAAAAAATGCAGATATTTTATAAAAGCGGGACATTTTAAAAAATCGGCGGGACGCGGGACAGTCCTCCAAAAAGCGGGACTGTCTCGCCAAAATCGGGACGTATGGTCACTTTAGGCTAGCTGAGACTAATATGTGTTTGTGCGCGGTTCAAAAACTAGCGATCACCGAAGAATTCTTCAGTAGTGTAGAAGGGTCGTTCTAGGAAATATGACGGCGGAACCAAATTTGGAGTTATTGGTGATAGATTTTAGGTGGATAGGTAAATGATTGAACTTTTTTTTGCCTTGTAGAAGATGGATTTTTTATCAGTTCTGATCTAGGTAAGGGTAGATAAATATCCTGATCCAAGTTGCTTGTACTGTGATTGTGTAGTGGTCTCTCCGATAAAGCACGAATGTGTTTATGCATTAAGCTAAAGGATTCCAGGATAAATAATGAAGGGGAGTTAAAATTTTAAATTTTTTAAAGTAAGGTTGACAATGGGTTCTACTACTACAACCAAACATATAGCGAATAGTGTATCTCTTTTGTTACTTAAAGATAGATTCAAGTTGGAGAAGGTAGGAATGTCCCCATAACGGTTAGCCATATCGAAGATGAGAATCGAAAAGAGCGAAATAAGAGAATCGGGTTTGTGCGTTTTTATGAAACCATTGAGCCTGGAAGTTCTGAGATTCTGATTGATAATTTTAAATTTCTCAAAATCTGAGGTTAAAGTTGTAATATTTTTCTTATCGTCTTCTAATTTTGGTTTGGAATTTTGGTCAATATCCAAAATTTCAACCAATAATAAACGAACCCAATTAATCTCACTACTCAAACCAAACATATAGCGAATAGTGTATCTCTTTTGTAACTTGAAGATAGATTCAAGTTGGAGAAGGTAGGAATGTCCCCATAACGGTAAGCCATATCGAAGATGAGATTCGAAAAGAGCGAAATAAGAAGAACTGGATGTTTGGAGATTTAGCCCCCTGGAAATAGACCTAATTGCAAAGCAAGCAGAAGACAGCTTCTTGGTTAAGAGCTCCACATGCGAGGAATATTTTAGTGATTTGTCGATGATGAGGCCCAGAAATCTTACAGAACGGAACCTTGAGGGACACCAACATCCACCGCTCTGCAGGAGGAAGAGTAGTTATTTACCCTGACGAACTGCCTTCTATTGCCAGGATAGGATTTGAACCATACCTGCGGAGTACCCCGAATTTCATGAAAGCAATTTTTTTAGTAAAATCTCATGCTTCACACAATCGAAGGCTTTGGCAATGTCACAAAAACAAGTTGCTGTGAAAAGCTTGTTGTTAAGATTGTGGTAGATATCACTAAGAACAGAGAATATGGCATCACTCGAACTTTTACTGGATAAGAACCCGAACTGATTCGATGTTAAGATGCTATGTTTGGTCAGGAAAGCCATCAAGCGTACCTTGACGAGCCTCTCTATGATCTTTGATAGAGCAGGTAGTAAGGCGATTGGTCTGTAGTTGCAGCAGCTGTCCTTATCACCACTTTTATGCAGACGGATAATGATTGCTGTCTTGACGCACTGAGGGAAAATACCGTTCTAGAAAGATTGGTTGATTAGAGAGAACATTGCGTTCATTGCTTCAAGGGGAAGATTTAGGAATACTTTAACCGGTAGACCATCAGTGCTGCTTGAAGACTTGCTTTTTATAGCAGTAATGGCTTGTGACAGTTCCAGGTTGTCAACAGGACATACAAAAAAAGCTGCTGGAATTCGAATTTGAGGCAGAGAGGAAGGAAAGAGGGTCGCAATTTGAAGATATATTAGTTGTAATATTTTTGGCCACATTTACGAAATAGTTGTTCAAATCATTTGGATCAGGATAAATTTGGTTAGGTGAACGAGATTTATTTCTCAAATCATTAACTATTTACCAGGTTTCTCTAGCGACCTTATCAGTAGTTGAGAGGCGATTTTGAAAGTAAACTTTTTTAACCAATTTAATGATTTTGAAGTGTAAAGTTCGGTATTGCGAGATGTACTTAAGGACCTTAGGATTGACCGCGAACTTTTGAATATGCATCAAGGAGCGCATGTTTTTGGACACTGTTCTTTTTTCGCACTGTAGTCCAAGGTTTATGACGCTTGGGATAATGGGAGTTAGGTTAGGTAAGGCAGGAAACTTTCATTAAAAAATTTAAGAAGTTAAGGTCTACCTCTCCGGAAGGATAGTTCCAATCAATGGAGTTACATTTATTTCGAAAATTTATAAAGTTCTTTGTCGAAAAAATGCTACCCAGGCGGTGAGTTATGGGTATTGGTTCCTAGAGAAAAAATGGTCAAAATTGCTTCATGATCCGAGAGGACAAAGCAAATAACTGCAGATTCTACATCGTTAGGTGGTAGGTCAGACACAGCGTAGTTAATGGTGCTAGTTGTGGTTTTTGATTCTGGTCGGTGATTCGACATGCATTTGAAGCCCAAAGGAATCAAAAATAGATATCAACGATTTCTGAACAGCACACACATTAATGAAGTAAATATTAAAATCGCAACATACAAATTTTCTGCTTTTAATAGGTAAAATATCGAGCAACCTTAAAAGGTTCTGTAAAAAATATGGGCTGTACGTTAAAGGCTATACACTAGCGAAAATTCAAAGTCGTTCTCAACTAATAGGGAGTCCAAGTTCGAAATCGGAGAAAAATCACCCCTAGCTGAAAGTATTAAAGTTCCTCCATGAGCTAAGTCTCTTCTATTAAACCGAGCAACAGTGGTGTAATTTTCAATAAATACCGGTTCGCCTACTTTTAGCCAATCTTCAGTTATACATACTATTTGAGGAAAGCTCATTTCTTCTGAAAACAGAAACAATTCATTTAACTGAAGTGGCTTTTGAATTCTTCATCTGAATAACGATTAATTACACTCTCATAATCAATAATAAGTGACCTCAGCTTTCGAATATAAAAACTCAACTGTGTTGTTTACACTGCCGTTTCTAATGTTTTCATCGCCATTTGTAATGTTGGCATTAGTGAACGCTCAAAACGCTACAAAATCCATTCCACTTTCGATTGTAACGCCCTCAAACAAGTGGAACGGGATAAACCGCGATCGTGAGCGTGAGCGTTGTGGGCGCCAAGTGGAACGCACTCTATGGCAACAACTTGCGTCATTAAACAAAAAAACGTAGACGTAGTGAAAATCTATTTTCTGAAGTGCACTCGTAACGTAGTATGTATCGCATCTTTTTACCCATAACGCCTCATCAAAAAAGATAATTTTAGCAAATATTATTTTTCGGAAAATGGTTACTAATATATTCAAAAGATTTTTCCACATATTCCCATAAAATATCCTTTTTCAATGTCACCCAATAAAAATTACAGAACAAGGTGCCATTAAACGAGCGGATTTTCTGAAAGAAGTCGAAATTTTTTATAATAACTGCTTGGAATATCTTGAAGAATAGACAGTTCAATTCGAGGATATTAAAAAATTTCATTGGGTGACACTAAAAAAAGGAGATTTTATGAGAATATGTTGAAAAATCTTATTTTATATATTACAGTACATTTAAAATAAAAAATGCAGATATTTTATAAAAGCGGGGCATTTTAAAAAATCGGCGGGACGCGGGACAGTCCTCCAAAAAGCGGGACTGTCTCGCCAAAATCGGGACGTATGGTCACTTTAGGCTAGCTGAGACTAATATGTGTTTGTGTGCGGTTCAAAAACTAGCGATCACCGAAGAATTCTTCAGTAGTGTAGAAGGGTCGTTCTAGGAAATATGACGGCGGAACCAAATTTGGAGTTATTGGTGATAGATTTTAGGTGGATAGGTAAATGATTGAACTTTTTTTTGCCTTGTAGAAGATGGATTTTTTATCAGTTCTGATCTAGGTAAGGGTAGATAAATATCCTGATCCAAGTTGCTTGTACTGTGATTGTGTTGTGGTCTCTCCGATAAAGCACGAATGTGTTTATGCATTAAGCTAAAGGATTCCAGGATAAATAATGGAGGGAGAGTTAAAATTTTGAAATTTTTAAAGTAAGGTTGACAATGTGTTCTACTACTACAACCAAACATATAGAGAATAGTGTATCTCTTTTGTAACTTAAAGATAGATTCAAGTTGGAGAAGGTAGGAATGTCCGTTTTTATGCGTTTTTATGAAACCATTGAGCCTGGAAGTTCTGAGATTCTGATAATTTTAAATTTCTCAAAATCTGAGGTCAAAGTTGTAATATTTTTCTTATCGTCTTCTAATTTGGGTTTGGAATTTTGGTCAATATCCAAAATTTCAACCAATAATAAACGAACCCAATTAATCTCACTACTCAAACCAAACATATAGCGAATAGTGTATCTCTTTTGTAACTTGAAGATAGATTCAAGTTGGAGAAGGTAGGAATGTCCCCATAACGGTAAGCTATATCGAAGATGAGATTCGAAAAGAGCGAAATAAGAAGAACTGGATGTTTGGAGATTTAGCCCCCTGGAAATAGACCTAATTGCAAAGCAAGCAGAAGACAGCTTCTTGGTTAAGAGCTCCACATGCGAGGACCATTTTAGTGATTTGTCGATGATGAGGTCCAGAAATCTTACAGAACGGAACCTTGAGGGACACCAACATCCACCGCTCTGCAGGAGGAAGAGTAGCTATTTACCCTGACGAACTGCCTTCTATTGCCAGGATAGGATTTGAACCATTCCTGCGGAGTACCCCGAATTTCATGAAAGCAATTTTTTTAGTAAAATCTCATGCTTCACACAATCGAAGGCTTTGGCAATGTCACAAAAACAAGTTGCTGTGAAAAGCTTGTTGTTAAGATTGTGGTAGATATCACTAAGAACAGAGAATATGGCATCACTCGAACTTTTACTGGATAAGAACCCGAACTGATTCGATGTTAAGATGCTATGTTTGGTCAGGAAAGCCATCAAGCGTACCTTGACGAGCCTCTCTATGATCTTTGATAGAGCAGGTAGTAATGCGATTGGTCTGTAGTTGCAGCAGCTGTCCTTATCACCACTTTTATGTAGACGGATAATGATTGCTGTCTTGAGGCACTGAGGGAAAATACCCTTCTAGAAAGATTGGTTGATTAGAGAGAACAGGGCTTCATTGCTTCAAGGGGAAGATTTAGGAATACTTTAACCGGTAGACCATCAGAGCTGCTTGAAGACTTGCTTTTTATAGCAGTAATGGCTTGTGACAGTTCCAGGTTATCAACAGGACTTACAAAAAAAGCTGCTGGAATTCGAATTTGAGGCAGAGAGGAAGGAAAGAGGGTCGCAATTTGAAGATATATTAGTTGTAATATTTTTGGCCACATTTACGAAATAGTTGTTCAAATCATTTGGATCAGGATAAATTTGGTTAGGTGAACGAGATTTATTTCTCAAATCATTAACTGTTGACCAGGTTTCTCTAGCGACCTTATCAGTAGTTGAGAGGCGATTTTGAAAGTAAACTTTTTTAGCCAATTTAATGATTTTGAAGTGTAAGGTTCGGTATTGCGAGATGTACTTAAGGACCTTAGGCTTGACCGCGAACTTTTGAATATGCATCAAGGAGCGCATGTTTTTGGACACTGTTCTTTTTTCGCACTGTAGTCCAAGGTTTATGACGCTTGGGATAATGGGAGTTAGGTTAGGTAAGGCAGGAAACTTTCATTAAAAGATGTAAGAAGTTAAGGTCTACCTCTCCGGAAGGATAGTTCCAATCAATGGAGTTACATTTATTTCGAAAATTTATAAAGTTCTTTGTCAAAAAATGCTACCCAGGCGGTGAGTTGTGTGTATTGGTTCCTAGAGAAAAAATGGTCAAAATTGCTTCATGATCCGAGAGGCCAGAGCAAATAACTACAGATTCTACATCCTTAGGTGGTAGGTCAGACATAGCGTAGTTAATGGTGCTAGTTGTGGTTTTTGATTCTGGTCGGTGATTCGACATGCATTTGAAGCCCAAAGGAATCAAAAATAGATATCAACGATTTCTGAACAGCACACACATTAGTGAAGTAAATATTAAAATCGCCACATAAAAAATTTTCTGCTTTTAATAGGTTAAGCTTCGAGCAACCTTAAAAGGTTCTGTAAAACAGATGGGCTGTACGTTAAAGGTTGTACACTAGCGAAAATTCAAAGTCGTTCTCAACTAATAGGGAGTCCAAGTTCGAAATCGGAGAAAAATCACACCTAGCTGAAAGTATTAACGTTCCTCCATGAGCTAAGTCTCTTCTATTAAACCGAGCAACTGTGGTGTAATTTTCAATAAATACCGGTTCGCCTACTTTTAGCCAATCTTCAGTTATACATACTATTTGAGGAAAGCTCATTTCTTCTAAAAACAGAAACAATTCATCTGTTTTGTATCTTAAAGATTGTATCTTTATGAGAACCGTAGATTGTAGATTGTAGATTGTAGATATGGTGGTGACGACTTGTACTGCGACCTTTATAGATCTATTGTACCCCACCCTCCTCCTCCAAGTGTTGGTGTACTTACTCATTTAGAGCGCCTCCTCTAATCCTGATTCCTTTAGGAATTTCAGGATCTGGGTGGGATTCAAGGCCTGCAGCTCCTCTGTGTTCGAGCAGTGAGCCCCAAGGTACATCTGTCTCTTGCGGAGTAATGCTCCGCAGTCTTTGAACAGATGTATGGGGGTTCCCTCTGCTGAGCCACAGAATCTGCATCCATCATCCTCCTCTAGGCCTAGGGCCTTGAGATGTTTCCTAAGTCTGCAGTGTCCCGTCAGGGCTCCTGTCAGAATTCTGAGCTTGTTCCTGCTTAGTTTCAGGCAAGCTGCCGTTCTCTTCTGGTTAAAAGATCCCAGCATCACTTTGGATTGCCTTAGCCCTGGAAGTTCTTTCCAGGTTTTCATCCATTTTCCTCTTATTTCTTCATCTAAACTTTTGCGGATGGTGTTCACGCTCATACCGCAAAAGGGTTCCGGACCTATAAAGGGGCTACTGGATCCCTTGTTTGCTAGGTGATCGGCTTCTTCGTTTCCGTCTATACCAGTGTGTCCTGGTACCCAGTATAGCGTTATTTTATTATCCCTGCCAAGCTTGTTCAGCTTCCCCACACAGTCCCATACCAGTTTGGATCTGATGGTGTATTAGCTAATGGCCTTGATGGCTGCTTGGCTATCTGACAGGATAGCAATTCGTTTTTTTGCGGTAATTCCTGTCGAGGTTAAACTGTGCACATCTTTCGATTGCGTGTACCTCTGCTTGGAAGATACTTGGGGATGTTCCCATGGATTCGAAGTATCTGGTACGAGGTCCAAACACTCCTGCACCAGTGCCTTCCTTTGTCTTCGAAGCATCTGTATACCACTTGATGGCATTTTGCTCTATGTGGTATGCTGAGGATTCGTCGCTCCAATCGGCTTTACTACTACACATTGCTGTGTAGATTTTCTCGAAGTGGTATTTGCATACCATTTCGTCTTTTGGTACTTCCAGCCAGGGGATCTTCGCAGCGAGGTTGTTTCGGTCTCTGCTCCCGATTATTTTACCTCTGCCCATTCCTTCCTTGCTGAATCTTACGATCGCCGATCTGGCGGCGCTCTCCACCACAAGGTGCAGCGGAGTCAGATCCAGCAGCAGCTCCAATGCTGCTGTCGGACACGACCCCATCGCCCCCGAGATGCAGACACACGCCAGTCTTTGAATCTTCTCAAGCTGTTTCCTCATAGAGACCAGCTTGATTCTACTTCCCCACGCAACTGCCCCATAAGTGATTGCAAGTCCCACTATCATGGTGTACATCCATCGCAGGATAGTGGGGTTACAACCCCACGTTTTTCCTGCCAGATTTCTGCACACCATTAGGGCGCGTTTGGCTTTACCTACCACTGCCTCAGCGTGTCTATTCCATAGGAGTTTGCTATCTAGTGTGATACCCAGATACCTTATCTCCTGTTGGTATTCTACTGCCTTCCCATCTATGAGTATGGGATGTAGGCAGTTTAGTTTTCTCCTTCTAGTAAATGGTATCACCGTGGTTTTGCTCGGGTTGAGTTTCAGTGCCACTGTTTGACACCATCTACTAGTTACATTGAGGCCTCTCTGAACAATTTCACAGAGCGTTCCCTCAAATTTCCCTCTAGCCATTATGACTATGTCATCGGCGTAACCTTGACATTTGATGTCTAGGCCGTTTAGCCTAACCAGTAGTTCATCAACTACCAGGCTCCACATTAGCGGTGATAGTACACCTTCCTGTGGGCACCCTCGAGTTGTGGAGATCTAAATGGTGTCTTTTCCCACTTGTGTCTCCGCCGTTCTAGTTCTCAGCATTTCTCCCATCCACTTTGAGATAGTGCTGTCGATATTCCTTCTTTCAAGGGCCGCCCTGACACCCTCGTGTGAGGTGTTGTCAAAAGCTCCCTCTATATCCAAGAAGGCACATATCGCTACTTCCTTTGTCTCTAGTGCTGCTTCTATTTCGTTTGTCAGCTGATACAGGGCGGTTTCTGTGGATTTCCCTGCTCTGTAAGCATGCTGACTCCTGTGTAGTGGCGTGCCTACCAGCACTATAGTCCTAAGGTAATTATCAATCACCTTCTCCATTGTCTTTAACATAAAAGATGTTAGACTAATGGGTCTAAATGACTTCGGTTGAGTGGTGTCCTTCTTCCCCACCTTCGGTATAAATACCACCTTAGCCCTTCTCCATAGCTCCGGTATATATCCGAGCGCTAAGCTACTTCTAAAGATATTTAGAAGATACGGCATTAGTTCTCTCTCTCCCTTTTGTAGGAAGGCAGGAACTACTCCTTCCACACCTGGGGCCTTAAAAGGCTGGAAAGTGCCGATAGCCCATCTGATTCGGTTTTCCGTACAGATGCACGTTGCCCTCTTCCAGTCGGCCCGACTTGGATTCCGTTGTTGCATCAAGCCCTCGGTCTCCCTGTATCCTCTACATCCCGGAAAATGGGTTTCTAGTAGGAGGAGAGCTCTTTGCTCTTTATCCTCCGTGAAGGTCCTATCCGGTTTCTTGAGAGTGGTTGTCATTTCCACTCTGTCCTTCGCTAGTGCTTTGTGCAGTCTAGCTGCCACCGGCGTGGATTCTATGTTTTCACCGAAGGTCCTAAAGTTTTGCCCTTCTGATCTCTTTGTTGTAGGTGGTAAGCACCTCAGAGTATTCTAGCCAATTTCCGTATTGCTTGGCTTTGTTGAAAAGCCTACGCACTTTTGCTCTTAATGTAGACAAATTTTTGTTCCAACATTTTTCGTCCTTATGCTCCTTCACGGTTTTTACCGGGCAGCTGGATTCAAATGCCGTGGTGATTGCTACATTTATTTCTCCTACAGCCTGCTCCAGCACGGTCTAGTGTTTGATACTACCCCGCACTGTCACCTGCTCTAGGTTTTCTTTTAGTTGGGAACTAAACATAGGCCACACAGTTTGTCTGGGGTTTCGAATGGGGGTGTTTTCCTCACTCGCTCCTTCCAGCTCAAACTCTGTGATCCTATGATCTGACATTGAGGGCTCACTTGAAACCCTCCACTTTTTAATTAGTTTACTTACGTTAGCGCTACCTACCGTAATATCCAGTACCTCATTTCTGACTTTAGTGACAAATGTTGGTGTGTTCCCAACGTTGTAAACAATTAAGTTCTCTTTAATGAGGTATTCTAAAAGGTACTCACCCCTCTTATTAGTGTCCGTGCTGCCCCACATCTCATTGTGTGCGTTCGCGTCATATCCCAGGATGAGTGGCAGCCTTCTCCTAATACAGTGTTCCACCAGCTTTGGTACTTCAATGGGTGGTATGCTGTTACCATCGCCAGGGAAGTATGCTGATGCGATCACTACTTCGCGGTGGAGACCCTCGATCTTGATGAGGGCCTGAATCGGTACTAAATCCCGCGTTAAAAATTCTGAAAGACATAAGTAATTTATGCCATTTCTTACCATAATGCAAGTTCTAGGGGAGACCTCACGGCTGTCCCATACCAACTTACATTCCCTGTTGCTAAGGCCTCTGATCTTACCTCCGTAGGTCCAGGGTTCTTGAAGCAGCGCTAGCCCTAAGTGCTGCTTGGTGAACATCCTAGCCATCACAGCTGAAGCTGCTTTGGCATGATGGATGTTCACTTGGGCTATTTTGGTGCGCCTGCTGGTCATTCTTGTTTTGTGACAGGAGGCGGCAAGTCCTCCTCTGTCCCTACAAGAACATCTACCTCTGCCTCTGTAGACATGGCTGGACTGCTCATGTCTACGAGTGTGAGGTCAAGGTCGTCTTCCCGGGAATCCGGGCTGACTTCCTTGTTCTCTGTGTCGGTTAGGTCCCGTACACATGGATTATTTTTACTTTTGGAATTCATATAAATCCCACGAGTCGCAAGGGAACTAAAGGTCCACCACATCAGAGCCCCGCTTGATAGTGGTAAGGCTGGATACCCTCTGAGGTCGCCAGGTATCAGAGGGGCTCCGTAAGCGATGGCCGGTTGCCCTTGGCCATCAACCAGTCCCTTTGGCACGGGTCGCATGACACCTTGGGATTAAGGGTTTGGAAGTTCTTGGTTGTTCGCCCTCCGCCGAACGCCCCGACCGGAGTTGTTCCAGTCGTGACGTCCAACGGTATGTTGCGAAACTAAGCCCTCACACCGCGACAAGGTGACTTCCACGTGAGGGTATCAAAACCGTGCTAAGCTTGCTTTTTATATTTGGAAGACGTTTGGCCTTAGGAACACGTCAAATTATTAATTAAAAATTTCTTTTGGGCGAGTTACAGGCAAAATAACTTTTTTGACTATCCCTGACTTTTTGGAGTTGTATGGTCCTGTCAGAAGAGACGTAGGACCTATAGGCCGAGAAGTTGCCTTCCACATCGTAAGTAGAGATACCATAAGCTTCGTGATAACTGAAAAAGCTATGTTTAACTTCTAAAAGTTCTAAACTTCTAAAAGCTATGTTTAAAGATCACTCGTTAATTGACTTCTGGCTCATTACAAAAAATGAATAGCCTGTTCTGTCAAAAAATGCTATTACACTTTTTTCATGTTCTGTCAAAAAATGCTATTACACTATGCTATTACACTTTTGTACAACATATCTATGTAAGAAATTATTTTCAACATATATTTATCTGAAAGATAAATATAGAAACAGATTAAATACAGAACCTGATCTAAGACTGAAATTGTGAGGTATTGCTTTGCTCCACCAAACAGCCACAATTTTCAAATTAAGTGTTACTTTTTTTAAATTTACGTATGTTTAATTAAGAAGCAGTTGGTTAGTTTGGCAGTTTAATTAAGAAACTATCATTTTTGTTTTATTAATATTTGTACTTAAATGGTTTATGTTATCATAATGTTATTTATCCTTGTTATGAACTATTGTGCAATATGGAAAATAAATGTTCTACCAAATTTTATTGTTTTTTTTACCTGCCAGTATTGGGGGTTCTTCGTTCTTTCCACTGCATCTGCAAACTTTAGAATACCGTCTGACAATATTCTAGGACAGAGCTGTCCAACACAGGCCCACGGGCCGCATGCCTTATGCTATGAACTTACTTTTTGCGGCCAGCAAAATGTCTTCGCAGAAAAGAAAAAAATCGAGTTTATAATGACCGTTGGGAATCATAACAATACTAACACTACTACTAACACTATTTAATCACAAACAACAATAATAAACTTCAGTGCATTGTTTGTATGCAAGTACTATCGGTTCCCAAAGAATGTAATATGAAACGACATTACACTACGTTACACGAGAAAACGTTTCAGCAATATATAAGGGAGTGAAGAAAGGCTATCATCACGGATTACAAGAAAAAACTAAAACAGTAAACAACTTTTTTTTTTAAATCTGACTCTGATAACAAGTGTAGTATTACCGCTTCTTACGAAATAGCGCTGGAAATTGTCAAAGCGAAGAAACCTTTTAGTGATGAAGTGCTTATTAAAAATTCTGCAATCAAAATGGCAAAACAATTCAATGAAACAAAAATTGCCGAAATTTCGAAACAGTTTCAGTATCGTATCAAACAATTGCAATAAGGAAGTTTTTCTATTACTTACTGAGAAAATGTTTTTGTTTTCACGGCAAAAATTAATTATTGAATATATTCAAATAATTTTTAATGGTCTTTTTAGAACTCTAGATGTATTCGTCCAAATAAAAAACATTAAAATATAAAAAATGATGTGCATTTCTGTATGTTTCCGAGTTCCGTGTTTTCAATGATCCGGCAAACTCTCGATCCCGGCCGCCCCGGATAATCAAGGTTCGACTGTAATTCTATAATTATAAGCTCTTTGTTGTTTGTGATTAATTTTGCTCCTCCCGAAAAAGAGGGCGAAAAGGAGATAATAATAATGTCAACCACAGCAAAACATCTGCTGCCGTATGGACTTACTATCCTTACGATGAGAGTGAATGAAATCTATTATCTGCGACTCACTCGCCCTGGGCTCAAGCGCACCAGCTAAAATCAACCATGAACTTGGCAAGATGGAAACACAAGCTACAATGCAACTACCTCAGGCCCTAGCTATGACGAGCGAAGACAAACCTGGATATTCGGATTCTGAGGGATCAGGACATCATGCAGGGAAGAGTCGCAGCTTCCCAAAACTCCTCAAACCCAAGAGTAGGCACTTCATTGGTACTCTCAACGTACAGACGCTGACCAAAACAGGAAAACTAACGGACGCTAACTGACACCTAATATAAATACAGTATCCTCATACTTTTAGTACAAGAAACCCGATTTCGTGATTGTGATCACTTTGACACGGATATCGTATTTACAAGGGAAGGCCTGCAGCCAAGCTAAGGCATAGTAATTTACATATATTGGGAACCGTATTTCTAGTACATAACACCTTCCAGAACTCTGTGGTAGATTTCTCATCACCTTCAGAACGGATCTCCCTACTCACACTTAAATGTGCCAACAAGGCCTACACACGGATTAACGCACATGCTCCCTGACAACAACATGACCCTGACAAGAACAAAGTGGAGAAGTTCTGGTCACAGCTAGAACGGGCACTCACCAAGATCCCTCAACACCATATCAAAATCCTCCTCGGAGATTTCAATGCACAAATCTGCAGAGAAAGGGAGCACAGGCACATCACTGGGAATTTCTCGGCACACACAAAGACAAATGCCAATGGACATCGCCTAATCAACATATGTGGAATGGCTAACCTCCAACTAATGTCCACATACTTTCAGAAACCACCACGCAAGATGACAACCTGGAAATCACCAATCAACCACATCGGGGAATACCAAATCGATCACATAGCGATAACCAGAAAATCCTCCCCAGAAATCATGAACGTGAGGGTACGCAAGGGTTACGTGGAGTCCGATCATTATTTTTCACAAATTAAAACCTGCTTCTTACCTAACAGAAGGAAGTGTCAAAAATCTAAATTCCCGCGTATAGATCAAAAAACCTAAGAAAACACGCGGAGGAGTTCGCACAATCACTACAGACCGACACACAAACATGGGACGAACTTCTTCAGACAATCCAGCAAGCAGCTAGGAAACTCGGTCAACCGCCACGAAAACGAAAACACAGATGGTGAACATTGGAATGCGACAGGGCCCTTGAATCCTTTTGAAAACCTTTGAAGACACAAGAGAATTGGCAGAATTTCTTAAAAATGCATAGGGAGACATCCAAAACGATCAGACGATGAGTTCAAAAGAAATAACACGCGAAACTTCTACAGAACATTTAGGGAAGAACTGATGAACTACAACCCACCGAGCCTCTGCTTCCGTCGGCCTGATGGAACCCTTGAAACCAACACAAAAGCGAACTGTGAAATTCTGAAACAGTCCTTCGAGAAGCTACACAACTGTGAACCCCCTGGAAAAAGACTCCAATGCCACATAGCCGCCCCAAGGGCTCTGTTCCACCAACACATGAGGAAATATGAAACATCATTTTACAACTAAAAAACAACAAAACACCAGGGGAAGACGGCTTAATCGCTGAAATGCTCAAGATCGGAGGTGATTGATAGAGGCCTTGATTGATAGACTGCAAGCTATCATTGCAAATACGTGGAAAAGCGGCATCAAACCAGAGGACTGGAAAAATGCTTTAATCCACAAACTACACAAAAAGGGCGACAAGACTGATTGACCTGAATGACCAAACAATTACCGAGGCATTTCCCTGCTATCAATCGCCTACAAAGTTCTCTCACGTGCCCTCCTCACCAAACTGGAAGAACAGAAAGAACGTCTGACCGGTGAATATCAGGCAGGTTTCCGACCGCACCGATAATGCGCGGAACAAATCCGTAACCTGAAGATGATACTGCAACATCGCCAGCCGAACCGCACAGTTGTCACTTTCGTAGACTTCAAGAAAGCCTATGACTCGATAGACCGCATAACTCTGTTTAATATACTTTATGAATACGGTGTGGATAGTAATACAACCATGTCAATCGAATAGACTTGGTCAGGCACAACATCTAAAGTAAAATTCATGGGTGCAATCTCCGAGCCTTTTCAAATAAGTACTGGAGTAAGTACTGGAGTGGTACTAGATAAGACAATCAAAATTTGGTAGAAAGAAGTACCTGGAGTATATATGTGAACAAAGAACAAATGAATCAACTTAAAGTGCCTCGCTTTTGCTGACCACCTTGCAATAATAACCCGGACTAGCACTCTATGCAATTGAGACTTCATCATCAACCATCTACATCAATGATATTGAGAAAGTAGAACGTCAGATACTGAGAAAATTCTTGGACCCAAGGTACAAAATGGTATCTGGATGCGCAAAAGCTCACAAGAACTGTATTCCCTGACAGAACGATTCTCCTCAGTTGCACGGAAAAGACGTCTGAAATTCTACGGTCATATAGTACGAATGGATGATTCTCGATTGACCAAGAAAATCTTCCACATCATCAATGGAATCCGACAGTTCAAAGTACGCTGGCAGGTAGACATCCAAAATGACCTCTCAGTAATCAATATAGACCCACACGAACTAAAGGAAATACAGGCAGGAAATAAATTCACATAACTTCACGTCAAAGAATCCAACAACTAAGAGTTTGAAACATAAAAACGCATGGACGCAAAAAAGAAAAGAGAGAGAGAGCGAAAGGATGAGGAAGTTTTGGGAAGATAAATAGAACAAGATGACCAGTGCTAAGTAATGGTTCTACGCGCTCCTCAGAGGGATATATATATATATATATATATATATATATATATATATATATATATATATATAATTATATATATATATATATATATATGTATATATATATATATATATATATATATATATATATATGTTGTATTTGAGGTTTTCGCGGATAGATACCTGTGTTGTATTGTTTTCTCGGGGATTCCGCGTTGATGCTGAAGGTTGGCTCTGAAAAGAACCGGATTCTCGACGTTTCGGCGAACTAACATTCGCCATTCTCAAGAGATATATGCGTCCGTACGGGTCAACCGTTCGACGCATACTGCATACAGTATGCGTCGAACGGTTGACCCGTACGGACGCATATATCTCTTGAGAATGGCGAATGTTAGTTCGCCGAAACGTCGAGAATCCGGTTCTTTTCAGAGCTAACCCTCAGCATCAACGCGGAATCCCCGAGAAAACAATACAACACATATATATATATATATATATATATATATATATATATATATATATATATATATATATATATATTTATTTAAATATATATATATATATATATATATATATATATATATATATATAATTATATATATATATCTTATATACTCTCCAACAAATTTGATTATGGATATTTCCTAGATGTAGTGTGGGTAGCTGTTTGCAGTTTTTATTGAGAGAAGAGTTTGAAGTTTATCTCCATTTATCAATTAGTAAAGAAAACTGTTTTCACATGTTGTAACATGTTGTTGAAAATTTTATGCGAGAGATTGACTGATTTATATTAGATGGCGAGTAGATGGATTGGTATGTTTTGTTACGGTTTCAGAAATTTCCCACTACCCCATATTTTTCAGTTGATTAAGTAGAATAGACTGAATTTCCAGAAAATCTGGAGCAGATGTTATATTACTTTGTATCGATGACACTGGTGTAGTGACAGAAGACTTAGATCATATTTTTTTATATTTATTCATTTTAACAACAATAAAGAAGTTTTACAAAGCCATAAACCTTTATAAATATTTTATTTTTATGCATATATTGTGTAAATATTAAATTGTTATCCGGGAGAGAAAACTTTCTCGGCATGGTACAAATGTTTTTTATTAATTAGGACTGAATTTGGTACTTACGTACTAACGCCACCGCAGGTATAGACTTGAACAACATTGATGGTTAGATTAGGTAATAACGGAGCAGATAAATCCAGACCACATATCGCGCGATAGCGCGACCTCTCGATCCGAAATAAGAAAAATATTGTAAAGGGTTAGTTTAGGTTATATTAGAGCAGATAAATCCAGACAAATCCAGACTCTCGCTGCGGTGGCGTTAATACGCAAGTATCCCTAATTATTCCTAGGGGGTAGGCGAGGGGTATCTGTGGTTATCCATTGGTCATCCATAAACATTAAAAAAAAATTGTAAAACTTTTAAACAAATCACAATGATTTTCATTTCATTATTTTAGCATGGGGAAATCTATAGTATATAAACTACTTCGGCCATGGCTTTATTTTAAAGCAATATATGTGTTAACACCTTCCTTTTGGGAACAAAGAGCGTTATTAAAATATTTGAAGGATTTCACGAAGAAAATTATAGACGAACGCGAAAAGAAATTTGATTTGGATTGCATAAAACATTTTCAGGCTGACGATGTCGGAACGAAACATCGTATGGCTATGCTTGATGTCTTGATTGCAGCCAAACGAATTTCTGAAATTGATCGAGAAGGGATTAGGGAGGAAGTTGATACATTCATGTTTGAAGTAAGTAACTATTTTATAATGTAAATATTTTTGTATCTATAGCATAATCTTGATAATCCGGCAGTTTGTTAATCGGACACGTTCAGTAATCCGGAGCTCTGAGCAAACACGTGTCTTTTATTTCCGCTATCCCGCGTCGGATATAAACCTCGTGCACAGCTGAAATAAAGTCAAAACGGACACCCTTAAACTTGATTCGTGATTTTGACCAAGCTAGCTCATCTCTACAATTGTCTTCGTAATTTTTACAAGAGCTTTGCTGTTACGCTGACAAACGATGACATAGCCTGGCTTCAAGGCACAAGCGAAGAAAATTTTCATTCCTATTCTGAGAAAGCCTCAGCCTAATTTGTTCCACGGATGAAGATGAAGCTAACGATGACTTGAATGTTTGAACTCGGCGAACTGTAGCAAACGGTGACGCGTAAAATATGTAAAATTGTTATTGTTGGAACGAAGTTCCTTTAGGGAGGTCTCTTCTTCTTCTTAATGGCACTACAACCGATTGCCGGTCTGGGCCTCCTTCAGCATGTTTCTCCAAGCGGACCTATCACTCGCCAACGTTCTCCAGTCCCGTACTTGAAGTTTTTGTAGGTCAGTTGTTACCGCATCCTTCCATCTCCTCTTGGCCTTCCGGCCCTTCTCCTTCCCTCTGGTTGGCCATTGAACAACTTTTTCGGAACCCTATGATCACCCATTCTCTGCATGTGTCCGAGCCATCTCAATCTTGCCACCTTGATGAAACTCACAATATCTGGTTGATTGTAGAGCTGATATAGTTCGTGATTATATTTTCGGCGCCAGATTCCTCGTTCTTGGGTCGCTCCAAATATTGCACGTAGCATTCTTCTTTCAAATACACTTAAAGCCTGTTCTTCGCTCTGTGTTAAGCTCCATGCGTCTGCACCATAGGTTACCACCGGTCTTATCAGTGACCTGTACAGTGTGCACTTATGCTTGGGGTGGATTGTTTTGGACCTAAAAAGTTTAAGTAGCCCATAATAGCACCTGTTACCAAGAGTTATCCGCCTTCTAATTTCCTCGCCCATCCGGTTTTCGCTGTTCAGTTGCGAGCCCAAGTACACAAATGTATCTACTGTGTCAAAGTACTTTCCGTCTAGTTCTAGCGTTGGTCCTTTCTTCCGATGAGTTTCATTAGCCACCATGTGTTTCGTTTTGTTTACGTTGACAATGAGTCGTAGGGCTGCGCTGGAAATTCGACGCTAGCGAACTACCAGCGGTTATACTCGCAACTAAACTTTTTGTCAAACACTCGCACGTCTTACTTACTCGAACTCTCGAACCGAACTGCCCTCCTAGGTTATTTGCTTCCTTCTCCAGCAGCGAGTAAGTAGTTTTGGTCGCCTGTTCGCTTCTGCAAATTATATCAATGTCGTCTGCGTAAGCCAATAGTTGTGTTGACTTTAAGTACACAGTGCCGTTAGTATCCACTCCACTACTCCTAACGGCCTTTTCTAGTACGGGAGCCTTTTCTAGTTTGTTTTAGGGAGGTCTGGGTAGGAGCAATTCGGCAGAAAACGTTACGTTACGTACGATGTCCTCGTACGGAGTCCGTTACGCGCCCTTTCTCTTTTTCTCAGTGAATATTTCCATACCGCGCTGTGTCTCTCTCTTTTCTTCTCTTTCTTTCAGAGTATATTTCTATAGTGCTCTCTCATTCTTTCGCAGAGTGACAGATAAGCGTGGTCTGTTTATAACCTTAAAACTAAACAAGAAGAAGAAATGAAAATTGTTCGTAAAAAAACGTATTTTTCTTTTTTGTTGTTTTAATTCATATATATTGTTTATATTGTACTCATTATTTTAATTAGATTTTGAGAAATGGAAAGTCAAGAAAGGATACAAAATACTGACAAAAAGTAAGTTTATAAAAACAAAACTGTACAATTTGAAGCAATTGCTAACTGCTTACACATGTTTATCGTACATGTAATTTGAGTGATTGATATTTACTATATTTATATATGTCGTAGTCATATAGTGAAATCAGTCAGATTGTTTAGAACTGAGCCATTGCATGATCTCTGTCGGCAGTTCGAGTAGTTCATCTAATTCGTGTAGCTCATGAAATCTCAGGCAAGCTCAGCTTGTGAAATTTTATGAGGAACAAGTTTAACTGTTGTTTACACTCTCATTCTTACCGATTCGACGTTTCCAGAAATACCTAAGTGCTGTCATCTAATAGTATAAAGCTGCGTGTCTTAATTATCAGACCTATTAATAAAGAGATAAATAAAGAAATATTCAATTTTAGATGGTTTCACGAACTAGCTAGTCGTATCAAGTATTTCAAATAGAATACACGAACTTTCGGCAGATCATGCAATAACTCGGTTTTACACAATCTAACAGATTTTACTATAATACAATGACATTTACATTTTAGAGGGACAATAGTAAAATCACAAGCTCATAAAATCAAAATATTTGTGTGCACTTTCATTATATTTATAATAATTCAAAAAGAGAAGTTATTCGATTCTGTTAAATGCGATTCTTCTTCTTCTTTCGAATAGGCCTAATTTGGACAACGCTGGTTCAACTGTTGGGCTTTGATCTTTGCCCAGTATTGTCGCATTTTCTGCCGGTATAACTCCTTTCTCTCTTCTGTCCAGGGGGTATCTTTCCTTCAGGGTTTTTCCTGAAATCCACGGACTTCCTTCAGGGTGACTTTCTTCACAGACAGTCCGTTTTGGATATCTGTTATTGCCAGTTCTTTAATATCCTTCTCGGTGTCTGTCAACCAAGTGGTACGAACCTTCTTGTTTTGCCAAAAGATGAACAGATGGTTGGTTAGTCGGTGTGGAGGCAATCTTGCAACCTGGCCATAGAAAGCTACCATTCTTTTCCTTGCTCAGTCAGAGAGCCTCTCAATATGTTTGTAGGGCTCAGAGTATGTCGTCTTCGAAATTCCATCTTCCTTTACCGGACCTAGGATCTTCCTGAGGATTCTCCTCTCTCTGATTTCCAATTTCTCTACCAGACCTCTTCGGTTTAAGGAAAGATATTCCATGGTATACAGGGCTTCTGGTCGTAAGACTGATGTGTAGTGCTTAAGTTTCAGGTTGCGTAACAGGCATTTTTTGTTTTAGGTGTTCTTAGTCATTCGATAGGCTAGTTCTAACTTGTTGACTCTCGTGAGTAATGATGCTCTTTCTGATAAGTTGGGTTCAATCCCGTCACTGAGATACTTACATTTCTCAGTCTTCTCGATGTTTCCCTGCTCTAGTAACATCTCTCTGTTTACTTCTTTGATGTTGGTGAAAAAATCTGTTTTCTCCAGCGATGCTTGAAGACCTACTTTGGCAGCCTGTTTTCTGAGGCAATTTACTTGCATTGTTGCCATCTAAAGAGAATCAGCAATCAGTGCCATGTCATCTCCAGAGGCCAGGCAATCTACAAGCAGTTCATTGTTCTTACGTCCCAGGTAGATACCACTCTAAACACCCAAGTTGATTAGTTCCTTAAGCAATCCTCTCATAACTTTTTCTGGGACACAGTTGAAGAGAAGTGGGGAAAGTCCATCTCCTTGTCTCACTCCAGTTTTTATTTCGAAGCTATCTGAGAGCTCGCATCTAAATTTTATCTTGGAATGGGTGTTAGTCAAGGTTTCTAGGATGAGCCTGCGGGTTTTGTCGTCTAGCTCTAGTTTCTGTAGTACTTTGTTAAACGTTTCTCTATCAATGGAATCGTAGGCCTTCCTAAAATCAACAAAGATGACGACCACCTTTCGGTTTCTCATCTTGGAGTATGCAAGTACAGTTTTAAGATTGAGGATCTGTTCAACACAGGATCGGGTCTTCCTGAAGCCTCCTCCCTGATATTCTGCCAATTGACTATTCAGCTGATTTCTGCGTTTGTTTGTAACGCCTTTGAGAGAATCTTGTATGTTACCGGGACGAGAAAAATTCCACGGTAGTTCTTTAGATCGGTAAAATTTCCCTTTTTGTGAAGCGGATGGATCTGAGCCGATTTCCAATCGGGTGTTAATTTCTCTGTTTCCCAGATGTCCTGGATGATCTCGGTTAGCTTGCGCATGGCATTGCGTCCAGCACCTTTCCACAGTTCAGCAACGATAGAGTCCTCTCCAGCTGCCTTATTATTATTTAAGAAGTTAAATGATCTGGCCAATTTCTTCCAATGAAGGGGGTAGCGAGTCCGGGTTTGGTGTGGTTTGTTTATAGTCGAATTCTTCGCTGGATGGATCACAGTTGAGTAGATTTTTAAAGTACTGGGCTGAAAGGTGGCAGTTGTCCTTGTCGTTAAAAGCCAGTTTGTCTTATGAGTCTCTGAAGTGGAGGCTTGGCGGATCGTATTTTCTGAGTGTATGCTTAATGGTTCCAAAGAAATCTCTGGAGTTATTCTTAGCAAAGCTCTCTTCGATTTGGGTTAGTTGGTTTTGTGTGAAGGTCCGTTTCGTTCCTCGAATTAACTTGGCTGTAACCTTTCCTTGTTCCAAAAAATTATGCCTTGGTCTTTTTAGAATACCACTTCACCCGATTTTCACAGACAGCCTGTCTTTGGGCTATTGCATTGTCACAGTCTTCATCCCACCGTGGATGCTTCCTTCTTTTTCTAGCGAGAGGCACGAGTTCATTGGCCGCTTTGACAAGAGTCTCTTTCAGTTGGCCCCAGCTGTATAGATCTGTATTATTCAGTCTCTGACTTACTTCTTGACTGTTCTTAAGTCGCTCTACGTCAAATCTTATCATTTTGGAGGTTATGTGTAATCTAGTGTTTCTAGGCTGGAGTCTTATTTTGATCTTTGAGAGGTACTGGTCTGAATCCAGATTTGCGCTTCTTAGTACCTTCACGTCTTGTATTTCCTTTTGAGACTTTCGTGAAATGGCCACATGAACTATCAGGAATACACCCAGGATGGTATTAGGTGAAATCCAAGTCTTCTGCTTCCTTGAGGGCTGTAAGATGTTTGAAGGCTGTAGACTTCATGAGCAACACATAAGTCCTACACAAATTCACCAATCGTTTGGTTCGCTTATGCGCTGGATAATTGCCCACTATGTTTCTGTATTTTTTTCTCTCGTCCCAATTGAGCATTGAAGTCACCAAGCAGTATGACGGTGTGCCTCTCTGGAAGTTTAGAGATAATATGTTCTAAATCTTCCCAGAAATTATCAGTTCTGTCTGGATTGCGTCTGTTGTCCTGGTTGATTGGGGCATGTACATTCACTATACCGTAGCCCTTGTTTGCAGATTTGAGAGAGAGGTTGGATGCACGACTGTTCGGGGAGGTAAAGTCGGTAACTGAATCCAGTATCCTGTTACTGATTATAAATCCTGTACCTAAATGGGGTACGATCTTCATTACCCGCTGAGCCACTTTTCCTTTGAGGATTCTGTAGCCTTGGGACTCGAAAGAATGTTCCTCCGTAAATCTGGTTTCCTATACAGCTGTCAGTATTATGTTGTGTCGTGTTAGTGAATCAGTCAGATGTTTCGTTTGCCCACTTTTAGCAGTGAGTTAGCATTAAATGTTACGAAGAAGCTTTGCCGTCTTGGTCTGAGTTTTTGCCCGGTGATTTCAGGATGCTCCGACTCATCCTTAAAGCATGTTGGTGCGGACTCCCTAGAATCCGAAGGTCCGCTAACGTCACCATAGGTGACGGTGGAAATCACCGGATTTGTTGCCACCTGGGGTAGTGAATTTTGTGAAATTTTCCTCCATGCTCAGTTGAGGAATATTCTTGGTGGGATAGTGACGAGCCACTGTCCAAGATACTACCCAAGTTGTTTCCTTGCGAGGTTTATTATTCGGAGTTGTCGCCCCTAGATAGGTCGCTTTCACTACGGCTATTATTGTTTTGTTTTAATGCTGATAATTCGGATAGTTTTGATAATCCGCTCCGGATTATCAAAAATATCTTGTCTGGCTGTGTTATCGGGCTGGGCCCATATGTGTTGGATTAACAAGATTATGATGTACTTATTTAAGTCCTTAAAAAACACGAGATAGACCGACAATGGTTAGGTTAGGTTAGGTTTAAGTGGCAGCTAATGCTCACATAGGCCTCAGATGGGCCCGTTGTGTTACCACAGTACTTGCAGTACAACCCTCCTCAGGGGATTTTGTCAAACCATTTCGAGCCGTGGATGAACCTCATGAGAGTCTGCGCATCTAGTGATGCGAGGTCAGAGAGATCATCCAAGAAAGGTCGGCCTAAGAAGAGCAATCGTGTTGCGGTCAGAGAGGGGCATTGGCATAGGTAATGCTGAACACTCTCTTCTTCCTCCTTGTCCAGGCAGCCTCTGCAGTAGTCCCGCTTCGCTATGCCCAGTCTCTCAGCGTGCTTGCCAATGGGACAGTGTCCCGTGATGACTCCCACTGCCAGTCTGATATCGTTTTAGAGAGACGATGTTCGTGCTTCTTTTCCTGTTTCGGTGAGGCCATATTTGCCTGGTTACCTCGCAGGTTTCTTCATCCCTCCACCTTCGCTCCGCTAGGTTCGAGGTTATTTCGGCTATGGTCTCCTTGCACGAGGCAAATGGAATACCAATATCCTGTAATATTTCGGTTGAGTGCAGGCTTGTGCCGTTCTTTGCAAGCTCATCCGCTTTTGTGTTACCTGAGATCCCGCTGTGGCTTGGTACCCACGTGAGTCTCACGTTTGTGTGTGCTGCGAGCTCATTCAGCTTTCTCCGACAGCCAGAGACCACTGCTGAGTTGGTGCACACGCTAGTAACTGCCCGGAGAGCAGCTTGGCTATCGGTGTAAATGTGGATCTGTTCACCAGGGTCCCCATTTACCATCAGCCACTTTGCTGCCCCTTTTATGGCGGTTACCTCCGCCTGTAGAACGCTGCAGTAGTCCGGCAGGCATAAGCTAATTCTGAGGTTGAGGTCGTTGGAGAAAACTCCGCTGCCTACTTTGTCCTTCCTCCGTGAGCCGTCTGTAAAGACCTGCGTGTGTCCTGCTGGTACCTCTTTCTTTTCCATCCACTCCTCTTTAGAGGGTATGTGGTATGAGAAGTTGTTACCAAAAGCAGGTGTTGCTAGACATCGGTCTATGTTTTTGGGCACCCCTTTAAATGTCCACGATAGTCCGATGTCAACATTCGCACTGACTTTAGTCTAAGTGCTGTGGTAATGGCAAGTTGCTTGCCCATTAAATCGACCGGGGCTATGTCCAGGATTGTCTCCAAGGCCTTCGTAGGCGTCGTTCTCATGGCTCCCGTTATCATGAGCGCCGCCATTCTCTGCACTTTTGTAAGCGCCATTTGATGGACTCTTTTATTAAGTGCCGGCCACCATATGAAAACGCCGTAGTAGAGTATTGGTATAACTACGGCTCTGTATAGCCAGAAGGTAATCTTGGGGTTGAGGCCCCAAGACTTCCCCACCGCTCTCTTGCAAGAGTACAGCGCCACCGTTGCTTTCCGTACTCTTTCGTTTATGTTGAGCTTCCAAGATAACTTTCGGTCTAGTATGAGACCTAAGTACTTGGCGCTCTCCTTGATCGCCAGTTCAGTGCCCTTTAGCATTGGGGGCCTGAATTCTGGGATGTTGTGTTTCCTTGTGAAAACGACTAGCTCGGTTTACGCCGGGTTGACATCTACGCCACACCTTTTGCACCATTGCGCTAGTTTCGATAGGGCCCCTTCAACAAGTTGCGACATTGTATTGAGGTGTTTCCCTGAGGCCGCTATTGCTACGTCATCCGCATAGGCGACGACCCTGCAGCCGGATTTCCTAAGTTGGAGGAGCAGCTCATTTAGCGTGATGTTCCAAAGCAATGGTGAGAGGACGCCTCCTTGTGGGGTTCCCCTACTCACCTTCCTTCTTATGTGGGATTCTCCCATTGTGGCCCTAATATTCCTTTCACGGAGCATTTTTCCAATCAGGTGACATAGAGCATTGTCCATGGCTAGTCCAGTTAAGGCTGATTCTATGGCTTCAGGCTTCACGTTGTTAAATGCCCCTTCTATATCGAGGAAGACAACCATCGTGAAATCCTTATGCCTCATCGAGCTCTCTATCTGGTTTACCAAGGCGTGGAGTGCTGTTTCCACGTATTTCCCCTTTGTGTATGAGACACACAAGACATTGCTAAGACATTGACAGCATTTCAGGGTGTAATGCCTCCTTCATGTGCAAGTCAATCAGTCTTTCAAGTGTCTTTAGCAGGAACGATGATAAGCTGATTGGTCTCAGGTCTTTGGGGGAGGTGTGTGAGGCCTTTCCTCCTTTTGGGATGAAGACCGCTTCGACCTCTCTCCATATTTTTGGGATGTATGAGAGGTTTATACATGACTTAAACATAGTCTCCAACCAAGGTGTAACTATATCTATGGCCTCTTGCAGCTCAACTGGACTGATCCCGTCAGGTTCAGGTGACTTAAAGGGTTTGAAGCTTTTGATGCTCCAGGTTAGCTTATCTCCACCTACAATTCTGTCAGCCAGATACCGAGGTGGAGCAGTTATGGTGGAGTCCACTACACTTATCATTGTCTGGAAAGTGTGTATCCATGAGTAGCTCCAGCGTTTCTGTACATGAGGTTGTCCAGTTTCCATCTTGCTTCTGTATGAAGCTTTGGACTGCCGGATCCTTAGATAAAATTTTTCGCAGTCGGCTGGCCTCTGAGGTTTCCTCTATTTGCTCGCAGAGCCAAGCAAAGGATGACCTTTTGGCCTTCCTAACCTCCGTTTTGAAATTCCGTAGGCTGTTCTTATAGGCAGTCCACTCATTGGTGCTTTTTGCCTCGTTGAACAGCCTCCTGCTTTCCTTTCTTAGGGAGCTTATTAACGGCGTCCACCACCGTGGTTTGCTCTTACCTATCCTGCTCACGACTTTGCATGATGTGTGCATGGCCTTGTTACAGGCACCTGTGAACTGTTTTACAGTTCTGTCTAGCTCATCCCCTGTTTTTGGTGTTGGGGGCGGCTCTTCCGATAGAAGACCCGATAGGGTAGTTTTGTACTTACCCCAGTCAGTCTTCCGTTTGTCTACAAACTTAGGCCTAGTTTGCATCTGTATGCCTACCTTAAATTCAATAAACCTATGATCAGAAAAGGAGTGTTCTTTTGACACTTTCCAATTGCTTACGAGGTTAGGCGTTTTAGTGGAAACGAGTGTAATATCAAGTACCTCCTCTCTCACGGCTGTGGTGAAGGTGGGAGTGTTACCTATATTACATATTTCTAGGTCGGAGGTTAGTATAAATTCTAGTAAAGACTCACCTCTGTTGTTCGTGTCCGAGCTGCTCCATATGGTGTGGTGGGCATTGGCATCGGCAGAAAGTCCCATTAATACAGTGACAGTGTCGCAATCGCTGTGGTTAGGCATCATAAAAGCGTTGATGCTTTTATCCGCCAGGACGCACGAGCGTGACTTACCTTCGTTTTTTACGTACAGTAACCTGTACTTGTCAGAGCCCAGTCCACAGATCTTGGTACCCACGACCCAGGGTTCTTGGATTAGGGCGATGTCGACTCCTCCCTTTGACAGTTGGAGGAGCAGAGCAGCCGAGGCTGCTTTGGAGTGGTGGAGGTTACATTGTATTACCCCCACCATCGCTAAGAGAGTTTTCTGGCACCGCGACGATCGTTACGTCGTTGTCGTCTTCGGTGACAGAGATTAGCGCCAGATTCTCCTCTGCTTCGCTAATCTCATCTAGATGGAGAGGTCCGAACATATTCGTGACCCTCATATCTGACATCTCACTGTCTGAATGTGACCGAGGCTCCCCTTCCCTCGAGGGGATTGGGGTTCTCTGGTCACTCTTGTAAACATTCAGGGTAGTGGAGCCGAAGCCGTAGCTGATCACTCCCTTACTTTCTGCCAGTGGCGCTAGAGATGCTTCGTTTAAGATGACAATTACTTGCCTTCTCATACCCGCTGCCTCGCTAACTTTGATAACGCTCCAATCCTCAGTTGGAAGCGTGGGGTTGCTGGTCTGAATTATCTTCAGAATTGTCCTCGGGTCAGAGGGTTCCGTCGGGATCCAGGCTCTCGATCTCGGTCTGCTCGGGATCTTGTCCCTTGAGACAGTCTCGATTCGGGCGCCTGGCCAGACTTCCCCCACTTCCCCGATGGCTTGCTTGTACAGGTCCGCTGATCGTTGACATATCAAGCCACCAGCTTGATATGTCCTTGATGCCAACCTGCGTCTCTGCAGCAAGGAGCTGGGCCTGGATTTCTCTGGAGAATGTCCAGGTATTTGCCCAAGAGAGCCGCTTCCACCAGTCCCCATTTGGCTGGCGCGATACTCCCATCCCGGTGACCTCTGTCAATGACCGCCCATACCAGATGATCTTTCATGATCTCACTGTATGAGCGCTTCGGGAGTCCCTTTTTGTTGAACTGTGGCGAAGGACCCAGTCGTGCCCTTTTTTCCCTATGAGCGGGGATTCGTCCACCGATCTGTCCTTTCTTTTGGACGATCCCTGGGTTGCCGCCGACTCATGCTCTTTCGTAACTTTAAGGGCCCACTCGAGTTTCGCCTTGTCTTGATCAGACCGCTTTTCCTCAGGGATACCCTTAAATTTATCGAGGAGTTTGTAAGCCGCCCTTCTATCCCTGTAGGCTCTGACGGACGGTTTCACCTCTTTTTTGCTAGATGTCGCTTTATTCAGCTCTGCATCATTACTAGTGCTAGGCCCGGGTTTCGTTAGCCTGCTACTTGTGTTGTCCTCAGAGGACGGGAGTCTCCCTTTACGGGTGGACTTTTTGGGGAACTCATGTTCCGGGAATGGATTGTTGCCCACACCAGATCCGATTGGGCGGCCTGCTTGCGCAGGGTGGGATTCCGAGCTGTTGCCCGTACCCACCTGGTGGTTGTTACCTCGGTTTGCACTATCCATTGAGGGGGGGTGCAATTTATACCTTTTGCCAGGTTTCCTTTCGTTAGGGACCAGACTGACCTCCTTCTGGCCATGCATCCTCTTGGCACGGGTAAGGTCCACCACCGTAGGATTAGGAGTAATAGATTGACGAAGAAAGAAGTTTAACTCCCTAGCCCTCGATACCTACTAGCATCAGGAGTTGAAAGGTGGTCATGAGTAGACCGAAGAGTTGACCAAGGGAGGTCGAAAGATCAAAGTAGGAAAGATAAGAGGAAACTGGTAATCTCGTGCCGAAGCATGGTTACCGTGCAATGGTGTTGGTCCGCGTGTGCAATCCCCTATCCGCCACCCGGGGACGCGCCTGGTAGGGGTTACACCTTCCCCCGCAGGAAGACCGACAATACAAGACATAAAATTACACAGACAATACTAGAAAGGTAACAATATTTTACCATTACTTATCCATACCCTACCATATCGGATACATAGCATAACATTCGGCTGATATATACACACTGTTTTCACCGGGACTGTACCGTTTTATCGTATGTATTGTTCGTTTTTTCGAAATTATTCCAGGTTCATCTCGTCTTATTTTTTATTTTCTCCCTTTCCTTAAGAAATCTAGACAAGGTTTTATTTCGTTTAGTGTAACTGTTGCTTTGATAAAATATTACATATAAATAAATAAAAATAACTCAATATGCAGCAAGTGCTACGCGTAGATTTTTTTCAGAAAAACAATGTGGTAGGTCGGAATTAAAAAACAACATAAATTATAATAAATTTGTTTAAGTTAATACAAATTAATGGCTCCAAAAGT
Source organism: Phosphuga atrata (assembly GCA_944588485.1). NCBI lineage: Eukaryota > Metazoa > Arthropoda > Insecta > Coleoptera > Silphidae > Phosphuga > Phosphuga atrata. The sequence goes on from OX155909.1 coordinate 6,436,747, forward strand.
AATAAATAAACTTTATTATAGGGGCATGACACAATTTCATCCGCAATGGCGTTTTGCTACATGCTGTTAGCAAATAACAAACACGTCCAAGTAAGTATATATATATTTATATAATTATTTAAATACTAAATCCATTTTGTTTATATCAAGGACCAAGTTTACAACGAATTAATATCCGTATTAGGAAAGAATATTAATGATCCAAGCTATGAGGATTTACACAGATTGGCCTACACAGAATTGGCAATTAAAGAATCATTGCGGCTTTATCCAAGCGTGCCTTTAATTTCAAGAGTTAGTGGAGAAGAATTTGTGTCTAATAATGGTTACATTATACCTAAAGGAACTACTCTTGTTTTGCATATTTTTGATACACACCGCAATCCGGATATTTATCCTGACCCAGAGAAATTTGATCCGAACAGATTTTTAGTCGAAAATTGCAAAAAGAGACATCCTTATGCTTATTTGCCGTTTAGTGCAGGATCTAGAAATTGTATAGGACAGAAATATGCTATGTTAAGCATGAAGAGTATGTTAGTGGCAATGTTACGTAATTTTGAAATTTATCCAGTGGACACACCGGAGACTATTATATTAATAGCTGATGTAATACTTAGGACAAAGAACGGAATCCAAATCAGTTTAAAGTTAAGGGACGCTAAACATTAAGCTTGTTACAACAGCAGTTTTTTTACAGATTTATAAGAAATTTAAATTTATGGTACTAACTATAATATACGAATAAATATTATCAATTTCCCAATTATGAAAAAATATATATGAATGAATAGATTTATTATTCATAAAGTTCATAAGTAGTTTTTTTGCCAAAAGTATCCTAATTGTTTTATATCTGGACATCTATACCTAATTACTAAAAACTTGTAATATATAAATGTAGCTCCTCAGGTAGAAATTAGTTTTTAGCCATTTTAGACGATTAACAAAATTTATTTGAAAATTTCCAAATGGATATGTAAAAATATACAAAAGATGTATGTAAAAAAATGTAAGTTGCGTGATGTTGGCCCCCGAATTTTTGACAAATTGAAATTTGAGTTCTGGCAAGATTTCGAATAGTTCTAGAGTTCTTCTTTGAAAATTGCAAGAGTATCGGGAAATTCCGTGCAGAAATCGAGAAAAACAATTTGGGGGCCAACTTCACGCAGCCCCCACTTTTTCAGGAAAAAGAGTTCTGATGTAATATTTTAGTTCTTTATATAGAGTTCTACAGTTCTCAATCGATAATGCACACTTTAGTTCCACTTTTTTTGCAAAATTTTGTTAATTTAAAAAAAAAAACTGGTAACGGTTTCCGATTATTCTACGGCAGATTAACAAAAAAATGCTTAAGGACGTTCCCAAGAAAATTAGTTTTCTTTAAATTATTCTGTAATTTTGAATACATATAGTTAAAAGTACCCTTTACCCGTAGAAATTTGTTTAAATAGTCCTTGCGGTGGAAAATTTGTAAATATTGACGGTTAAACTTTGCATGTTTAACATGTAAACCATACCCGGATTGAAATTCTCACACACGTTTTATTAAATATCAATAGTAATTTTCTTGATATTCTTTGGATAAACTGAGAATCAGTAAATGAAGATATAACAAATATCTTTCTGTAAAAATAACACTATCAAGCGGTATTGATTTTGTTATAATATTGTTAAAAGCCAAGCTTTTTTGATGGTTTTCATGTTTACTTCTTTAACTTGAAGAGTGGGAGATGGCGGCTTGGCAACGTTACACTGCGCGGCAGTTTAAGAAACAAGTCTCCAATCATTGAACTGTATAGTCAATGTCTCCAAAAAATGCGAGTAATTTACGGATTTACGTTAACTGTAGGTTTTTGTAAATAAAAAATGTGAAATATAATTTTCAGAAACACTTTTATTAACATCAAATGAACATACAATCCTAACAATATATTATTTTTTCTTAGCAACTAGTAATTTCTTATTACTTATTTTGGCTTTGAGCTCTTGAGCTTTTTCTGATGTAGATTTTTCAAAAAGTCTAATAATTTTGTAATAATATTTTTATTGAAGTGAAAACTTCTATAGCCGCGCTGAATGACATTTGGGTAGAGGGTAAAATCATACATTTGCGTCATCGTCATCAATAGCTGCGTTCTATAGAAAAAAATTCTATTACTCAAAGATGTGTTCAAAAGAACGCATCTATCCGCATATGTATAAAGTTGGCTATGAACGTCAAACATAATAGTCAAAGTTTTTGGCAGTGTTGACAGAACACAGCGCCTCTAAGGAAATATCAACCCCTATAATCAGTGTGCAGTACAAGAGTAAGTACTTTTGACGGATGTATTAGTAGATATACTAGTGCCGGACTATTGGAATGTTCAGATTACTGGATTGTATCGAAGAATTCATGGTAAATCACGAATCAGATTCATCAAAGTTTTAGGCAACCAAATGTAATCGTGTGCTTTCCAAAGGAAGGAAACTCCAAAATAAAATTAATAGTCAGCGATATAGAGATAAGAATAAGAATAAAACTCTTGCAATAGATAAGCTAAGTTTATAAAAGTCAAAATTTCCATAACTCACAAATTGCAGACCCATCAACAAGAAATGTGCCATAGGTATATCCTACCAATTCATTTTGCTGACCTATCAACACAGAATCAACTAAACATTCCGGATTCAAATTCATATTATGATCATGACATTAAGGCCCCGTTCACACATGCAATTTTCAATTGCGCAACTGTTTGATTGCACTTTGCACACTGCAGCTGTGCACACTTGCAACTGCAACTAAATCACCAGTTGCAGCAACTAAACAGTTTGGGTTTTGACACAAACTGTTTAGTTGCGCAATCGTTTTGTGTCTCATGGGATTGAATGGAGGTGTGCACACTTGCAATCAAATAGTTGCATATTGCAATTGTTAAGACTCAAAAATTGTACTTTGTTAAAGTAGTTTTACAATATTTTGAATTGGTAAAACCATACAACATTATAGATAATCAGATAAACTTAATAAAGACGGAACAAAGCTTGAATATATAAATATACTCAACCTTTCCGGAACTCTATAATACTAATGAGTCTTTTTAGGACTACCAAAAACAAATCTCGTATGAAATTTGTCAGTTATTCTATAGCTTTCAGTCCACCTTCGTGGCACTCAACAAAAACCATAAAAATAACATTGATTTTTAAGATCATGTCTTTCCGATACCTTGAGTGGATAGCCATCTGTGGACGCGTTTCGAGATTTATCTCTCATCAGCACAGCTTTGCTTCCATGAACAATATTTTGTAAATCACTCACTTAAAATCCCATGTGTTGATTAGGGTTAGATGTTTTTAATTTTGACATTTTGTGAGAGAGACATGAACTTAGCAGGTTATTGATATAAATGATAAATTTTGAATTGGTAAAACCATACAACATTATAGATAATCAGATAAACTTAATAAAGACGGAATAAAGCTTGAATATATAAATATACTCAACCTTTCCGGAACTCTATAATACTAATGAGTCTTTTTAGAACTACCAAAAACAAATCTCGTATGAAATTTGTCAGTTATTCTATAGCTTTCAGTCCACCTTCGTGGCACTCAACAAAAACCATAAAAATAACATTGATTTTTAAGATCATGTCTTTCCGATACCTTGAGTAGATAGCCATCTGTGGACGCGTTTCGAGATTTATCTCTCATCAGCACAGCTTTGCTTCCATGAACAATATTTTGTAAATCACTCACTTAAAATCCCATGTGTTGATTAGGGTTAGATGTTTTTAATTTTGACATTTTGTGAGAGAGACATGAACTTAGCAGGTTATTGATATAAATGATAAATTTTGAATTGGTAAAACCATACAACATTATAGATAATCAGATAAACTTAATAAAGACGGAATAAAGCTTGAATATATAAATATACTCAACCTTTCCGGAACTCTATAATACTAATGAGTCTTTTTAGAACTACCAAAAACAAATCTCGTATGAAATTTGTCAGTTATTCTATAGCTTTCAGTCCACCTTCGTGGCACTCAACAAAAACCATAAAAATAACATTGATTTTTAAGATCATGTCTTTCCGATACCTTGAGTGGATAGCCATCTGTGGACGCGTTTCGAGATTTATCTCTCATCAGCACAGCTTTGCTTCCATGAACAATATTTTGTAAATCACTCACTTAAAATCCCATGTGTTGATTAGGGTTAGATGTTTTTAATTTTGACATTTTGTGAGAGAGACATGAACTTAGCAGGTTATTGATATAATTGATAAATTTTGAATTGGTAAAACCATACAACATTATAGATAATCAGATAAACTTAATAAAGACGGAACAAAGCTTGAATATATAAATATACTCAACCTTTCCGGAACTCTATAATACTAATGAGTCTTTTTAGGACTACCAAAAACAAATCTCGTATGAAATTTGTCAGTTATTCTATTGGACACATGGGACACATGGGATTTTAAGTGAGTGATTTACAAAATATTGTTCATGGAAGCAAAGCTGTGCTGATGAGAGATAAATCTCGAAACGCGTCCACAGATGGTTATCCACTCAAGGTATCGGAAAGACATGATCTTAAAAATCAATGTTATTTTTATGGTTTTTGTTGAGTGCCTCGAAGGTGGACTGAAAGCTATAGAATAACTGACAAATTTCATACGAGATTTGTTTTTGGTAGTCCTAAAAAGACTCATTAGTATTATAGAGTTCCGGAAAGGTTGAGTATATTTATATATTCAAGCTTTGTTCCGTCTTTATTAAGTTTATATAGTTTTACAATAGTTTTAATGTTAGTTTTACGAGAGGGAATTAGTTTTCTTTGGCAACTCTGTTAATACCATGTGCCAAACAAGTGGCACGAATTAAATTAGGAAAAAATATTTTTTCAACATGTGCAATGAATGAACCATTTTAAAAATCTTGTTATTAGGCCTTTCTCAGAAATCTGTACTTTTCAGAATGGAGCCACCTCTATGAAGTCCATTTTCAGAATGGAAGAATTATAGCTATTCAAAACCATTTTAAGAAGGAAAAACTCAGCAGGATACTAATTCTTTAAATCCGCCCTACGAATTACTGTTTTTTTTTCTCTCTTTAACAGATGGTGTTAATCAGATCACTTTCCTTATACCACAATTAATTGTGGTAGGAAACATAGTGAATTTTTCAATTCAGTCTAAAAAAACATTAGATATGCATAGAAACTTACTTTTTATTGATTACCGCTTAATAACAAATATACATTTTGCATATAATCCGAGCTTTAATAATAATAAATTAATTTAAAACAAAATAATTTAATTTATTTTTCCTTCTCATCTCAAGGGCACACAATGCAGCTACTTCTATGAATTCCATGACGCAACTAATTTATAATTGCAATTGCATGTGTGCACACACCTTGCAACCAAACTGTTCAGTTGCAATAGTGTGCACGTAACATTGCAACTGCGATGAAACAGTTGCGCAATTGAAAAATTGCATGTGTGAACGGGGCCTAACAGTCATTCTCCTTCAGGAGTGAGTTATGTTCCAAAATTCCATAAAACAATTCTAACAAACTATGTACCAAATTTGATTAATTAACATACTGATAAATCCTCAAAACCAGTTTTAAAGCAGGTTTTTTCAAAAGTTTTCACTTCAGTCGGCAGTGCCTGACTGCCTATATATATATATATATATATATATATATATATATATATATATATATATATATATATATATATATATATATATATATATATATATATTTTTTTTTGTTTGTTATTCGCGCCTTGTTATCATCTAATTTTTCCGAAAATAATTTAACAATAGCATTTTCACCTTTTTCATAATATATCTTTTTGAAATTATCACATGAAATATCATTTGGAGCTAGTTTTTTGCACATGTTGATAGAAATAATATCTTTTAATTCAGCCAACATTCGTAAATTTACTCTAATTTTATCTGACATAGATAATTCTTGTAAATAATAATCACTGCGTTTGTACGAATTTAATAAATTACTTTGTAATTTTAATATGTTTATCAAATTTTGTAGTATCACAACATCATAAACGGCATCGTGAAATTGCTGATTATCATCACTAGGTTCTAAAAAATCATTACTTAAAGTTTCTAATTTAAATTGACCAGCACCTTTTCTATCAACTAAGACGGTTCGGAATAAAGTCAAAGTATCCGCAAATCCTTTAGGTCTTTTTTTAAGTCGTTGTTTTCAGTGCGGGAGTATTCTCTATAGCATTGTCTTTTTCTTTTGAGTAAACTCATAATAAATGGCGAAAGTCGCTGTTTGTAGAAGTTTGGTCTAGACCAGGGGTCGGCAACCTTTTACCCGTGGTGTGCCAAGCCATTCTACCAATATGATAAAGGGTGCTGCCAGAATTTTAACTTATATAATGGGGTTTTAGAGGAGAAAAAATTTATACCAAATTTATCTTTTAAACATATTTATTAAAAAAATAACATAAATTAAAATTTTTTAATGCGAACCTTGTCCCTGCACATTTTTGCTTAATATTTCAATATCAGGGGTATAATTTGTGACTTTTAATTTCACACAAGATTCTGAATGTTCATTTGTTAAACGACTTCTTTGTGGACTCAAAATATGTTTCATATGAGAAAAAATTTGTTCACAGAGATATGTGGAACCAAAAGCGGAAAGGAGAGCACATGCAATTTTTTTTTAAACAATAAAATCTTTCCGGCAATGACATCCAACAATTTAATATAGCAGTCGATTTTTCCATAGAGTCATCTTCCAGATTTTTTCGTAATTCCTTAAATTTTGTTTACCATAATTCTGAAGATATTAGTTCGATCAGTTCCATTTCAAAATTATCAACATTCATCCACTCAAAAATTGAAAAATCAAACGGTATTATTAATGGATCTATTAAATCTGGTTTTATCAGGAAGGAAAATATAGGCAAATGAGCTTCAAAGTCTTTGCATCTTCTGGAAAATTCATCTTTGAGTGCTTCAACGTAGGTTTTAAGTTCATCTTTGTCTATGGTCGATTTATTTGCAAGCGCTTTAACATTTGGGAAGTATTTGTAGGTACTAGTATTAATATCACATAAAAATACATTTAATTTTGTAGCTAATCCTGTCCAATATTCAAAAAGTTCGAGCACAGTTTGGCGCTTTCCTTGCAATCTTAAGTTTAGTTCCTTGAGATGTTTAGTTATATCAGTCAGAAACATCAATTTGCATAACCATTCTTTATCGTTCAATTCGGGGAAATGTTGTTCCTTTTCATTAAGAAAAACTTTAATGTGTTCCAGACATGACACAAACTTATTCAAGACATTGCCTCCACTAAGCCAACGAACATGGCTGTATAAGGGGAGGTCGACATATTCACTTTCCATTTCTTCTAAAAGAGATTTAAATTGCCTGTGTGTCAATGAAGAGCGAGACACTATGAAATTAACTATTTTAACAACAGTGTCCATTACAGGAATTAAGCGCTGTGACGAAATTTTGGCCTAAATTTTCCTGGTGTATTATACAATGAAAGTTCAATATTTTATGTCCAATATGATTTTCAAGAAGTTTGACAAATCCTTTATCCTTGCCAACCATTGCAGGTGCGCCGTCAGTAGTTACACAAAATATTTTTTTTATATTAATTTTCTTGCTGTCAAAATAATTTATGAATGAAGCAAGAATATCCTGCCCCTTAGTTGTCCCAGACAGAGGAATCAAATTGCACAATTCTTCATAAACTTGACCTTTATCACAATACCGTACAAATACTGCAAGCAGCGCAATATCATTTACATCTGTACTTTCATCAACAGCGACGCTAAATGCAACAGATTCTTGTAGTCCAGAATTCTGTTTTGTTGTCACATTGTCTGCCATTTCAGTTATTCTTCTTTCAATCGTTCGCGCAGAAGCCGGTATTTCTCGAATTCGGGATAGTATGGTTTGTTGGTTAGGTAAATCGCTAAACAACTTTTCTGCACTTTTTATAAAGATTTCTTTTATATATTCCCCATCTGTAAAGGGTTTGCCTTTGGCAGCTATGCAATGAGCAATTGCGAAGCTGCATTCTGTCGCCTTAGGCTTCGTTCCAGTTATTCCACAAAAAAAGCTACTTGTTTCATATAACCAGAAACAGCTCTCTTTATAGTTTCACATTTCTCATCGTTGCTATTAAATGTGGACTAATGTTTGGTTTGGAAATGTCTTTGTACGCTTGACGTGCGGCATACGACACTTTCGTGACATATCACACATACAGCACGATCCTTTTGTTGTATAAATCCATATTCATTCGTCCAATAGTCTTGAAACCCGCGAATATTTAGTTTTTGTTTCTTTGCCTCCATATGATTAAATATGGATTAAAAATAACAAATATTAAACCAATAGGATACAAGTCTTACAAAAAAAGTTAGAACGGAAAGTAACGACCAGTATTAAACGAAATGCAAGTTTTACTGGATTGCAGGCAAATATGCGCAGCACAAAACGAGAAAGAGAGGGGCGAATGTATTCCGGCTTGAACATTCGTATAAGTCCGCTTCGATAACTAGTCGGTGCTGCGCTTGTTTCATTCATTTTGCTCCGAATGCGTTTCCACAAAAGCATCGCGCAGATTTTCGTGACAAGCCTCCTTAGATAAATTATATAATCAAACATTTTCTCTTATTTAAAAATCACTTCATCTCGATATTTTCACGATTTCCCTGATTACTAGAGGTCAGAAAAAAATGCGGTGCCGTATTTTTTTTCGAAAACCCGTATTTTTGATGTTGTTGTAATAAGCTAAATTAAATATTTTATGTAAATATTAAAAAAAACGGCCCTCATGAAAAATTTAAACAAATATTCGGCGTTAACAGAATTTATAAAAGGTGAAATTTTGCTTTGAAATCTTTGATAAGGGCATTTATATTCATAAAAAATAGTTGTTAAAAAATTATTTTTTGATTTTATTTAAATGTTTATTTTTTACAAAAATTAGCTTGTTTACTAGGAAATTTATAGCAAATTCAGACCCCCGAATAAAAGGGAAAAGGTAATAGCAATATGGTCGGAACAAAGGTCAGTTGTCAGGTCAATGTCTACTATCTTTGGGGTTATGTTTCCTGTGTGTAGCAAAATGTCAGGTGTAGAGTCTTTATTTTTGTCATCATAAACGTTGGTTTGGTGCGTCTTTCTATGAAGTTAGAGTTTTTTAGGAAGTAGGGTTTGACGGTTTTTCAAACCCGGTTTTCAAAAACCGTTTTTTAGAATCAATTTGTCACATTTGAAAACCGGTTTTTAAATTAACAAAACCGATTTCAAAGAATTCAAATTAAGTAAAAATTAATTTTTACATACTTTATTTGATTGACATTTTTACTATGTTGCAGGTTGCGTTGTCCAGAGCTTGTGCATTGTGCGCAGTGCACATGGAAAACACGTGCTTAACCGACTTATTTTATGTTAGTACAATATGTGCAATGTGTTGTTTTAGCATTGAATAATATGTTTATATATATATATATATATATATATATATATATATATATATATATGTTGTATTTGAGGTTTTCGCGGATAGACACCTGTGTTGTATTGTTTTCTCGGGGATTCCGCGTTGATGCTGAGGGTTGGCTCTGAAAAGAACCGGATTCTCGACGTTTCGGCGAACTAACATTCGCCATTCTCAAGAGATATATGCGTCCGTACGGGTCAACCGTTCGACGCATACTGAGAGCTCGTTCGTGCGATGCGACTACTTATAGCTGTCTGGCTTCGGGTCATGCGCGTTGTGTGCGATGCTTCGGTTCGGTTGTTTGTTTGTTTTGTTGGTCGTACATGAGTCTGGGGTGTCTGGGATTGCATTTTGAGGGTGGATATGATCGGTCGCCATGCTGGGGGCAGTCTCAAGGAATCGTCTCTCGTGTTCATGCAGTAGTCTCGTTTTTCTATCTCTATGGCTTCTCTGTATACTCGTGACAGAAATAGAAATTCAAGGACTGTTGCACAGATTAGCCACGAAATGTCACGAGTATACAGAGAAGCCATAGAGATAGAAAAACGAGACTACTGCATGAACACGAGAGACGATTCCTTGAGACTGCCCCCAGCATGGCGACCGATCATATCCACCCTCAAAATGCAATCCCAGACACCCCAGACTCATGTACGACCAACAAAACAAACAAACAACCGAACCGAAGCATCGCACACAACGCGCATGACCCGAAGCCAGACAGCTATAAGTAGTCGCATCGCACGAACGAGCTCTCAGTATGCGTCGAACGGTTGACCCGTACGGACGCATATATCTCTTGAGAATGGCGAATGTTAGTTCGCCGAAACGTCGAGAATCCGGTTCTTTTCAGAGCCAACCCTCAGCATCAACGCGGAATCCCCGAGAAAACAATACAACACATATATATATATATATATATATATATATATATATAAATATATATATATATATATATATATATATATATATATATATATATATATATATATATATATATATATATATGTTTATATTTTTTATATGTTTCTTGAAGAGCCAGAAGAAATACTTACAAATCCGAAGGCACTGAAAGAAGAATTTTCATTATTTGAGGCAACGAATAAAAGAACCAAAAACTTAGCTTTGTCATTTGATGCCCTGAAAAGTATAAAACCAAGCTCAGTAGCTAATGAACTAATATTTTCAATTTCTAGCAATATTGTGTCCAAAATAAGAACAAGACTTAGCCACCATTCTGTGGATATTTTAAGTTTTTTAAAATCCTATTTTCTTGTGAGAAATTGAAGTGGAAATAGAGATAAATATTATTTAAAATTTTTGTTTGAATTTTCGTTATTTTGTATAAGTAATGTGTAATCCTAAAATTTTTCGTTTTATTTTGACTTTGATATTAATATCGCTTTTAGTTTATATAATTTTAAATTAAATAAAATATTTTTCGTTATTCTATTTTTTTGACAAAAATTCGAAAACCGGCTAAAACCGGTTTTTTGAAAATTTGCAAATCGAAAACCGGTTTTCCAAAAAGTCGGTTTTTGTATAAACCCTATTAGAAAGGTCTGTAGTTTTTCATTTTTTATTTATTTAGGTTAAAGTCGCCAACGATTAGTAAATAATTATATAGGGAAGCTTTCGTAAGGATAGTAGCTTCGATGGGCGAAAATTGTTTGCAGGAATATTATAGCAAAATTATATTAAAATTTAATTTTAAACAGAACGTTTTGAATTAATTTATAATTTAAAAAACTGCTACCGAGATAAAACTCATCTCTATCGGTTTGAGAGCAGGTAGGAATACGTCTTGACTGAATAGTCAAGCCCGACTCAATTTTACATATTTTATAACAAAATCATATTATATTATGATACAAATTAAATTACACATGTTTCAATATAGAAGTCAATCTTGGCCTAAAGTTTGCAATGAGATTGAACGGAATCACGGTAAAACTTACAGGAACAATGTACAAAAATTAAGCAAATACAAAAATAAAACTCACAATCACTAAAAATCATCGATACTAAATTTCCTCACCCCACCCATTCAGATTTCCATAAAGCCTCCCTTTTCGCAAAACGCTTCGAAAAATCGTTCACTCCTACTCATAATTCCAACTTTGATGGTCAAAATTGTATTACCTTTTTACCTAAACAACAATATCCAGGCCCCATCAGAAATTTCCAAAGAGGAATATTTTTCAATCGTTGCTTTGGGTAAAAACAGCGCTCCTGGTAGGGACAACATCTCAAAACTCCTTATCAGACATCTAAACGACAAAATCCACAATCATATAATCAGATTATATATTTTATGCCTATTGCATTGCGTGTTTCCCCCTTCTTGGAAATCCGGTACCATCATCACACTATTAAAACCTGGTCAAGACAAAAAAGTTACCAAAAGTTATAGACCAATCACCGTACTCCCTTTTCTGGGTAAAAACCTTGAACAAATGCCCAAAGGCTGCTTGTTTGAAAAATCAGATTTAGCTTTAAACCTTCCCATTCCTTCTTCTTCTTCTTGTTTCAAATAGGCCTACTTTGGACCACGCTTGTTCAATCGTTGGGCTTTGATCTTTGCCCAGAACTGTCGCATTTTCTGCCGGTGTAACTCCTATCTCTCTTCTGTCCAGGGGATACCTTCCCTTCGGGGTTTTTCCTGAAATCCACGGACTTCTTTCAGGGTGCGTCTGTTTTGGAGATCTGTTATACCCAGTTCTTATCCTAATATCCTTCTCGGGTTCTGTCAACCAAGAGGCACGAACCTTCTTGTTTTGCCAGAAGGTGAACAGACGGTTGGTTAGTCACTTTGCAAGCAATCTTGCAACGTGGCCATAAAAAGCTACCCTAGAGCTCAGAGCTATGTCGCCTTCGGAATTTCCCATCTTCCTTTACCGGACTTAGGATCTTCCTGAGGATTCTTCTCTCTCTGACTATCAATTTCTCTACCAGACCTCTGCAGTTCAAGAAAAGACACTCCACGGCATATAGGGCTTCTGATCGTAAGACTAATTTGTAGTGCTTAAGTTTCAGATTGGCCTTAGTTATTAGACAAAATAACTAAGAAAAATAGGAAGTTTCTTATTTTCTAAGACTATGCTTTGTATGACGACCGCTTAGTATGACGGATTTGTCACTTCCCTTCGATGTCATTATAAGCGGATTCCACTGTATATATATATATATATATATATATATATATATATATATATATATATATATATATATATATATATATATATAAATATATATATATATATATATATATATATATATATATATGTATATATATATATATATATATATATATATATATATATATATTAGAGATGGGCATAATCGAGCGACGATTATCGATTATTAGATTATTCTAAATCATTCGAGTTCTCGATTACTACACGTGCGGACGAGTGATGAATGATCACTCGGACTAGAGCTGAATCATTCGAATTATTCTGGATCATTTGAATAGTCGATTATCACTCATGCGCATGAGTTACGAATGATCACTCGGGAGTTGAGATTCGAAATCAGCCGTTAGTAGTCGTCGGCTGTGCCGAGATGCGCATAATCGAAATATTTTAGTATTCGGCTGGAGTTCGTGCATTCGTATCTAGTTATGAATGATCATTCGGACTGGGAATTCGGAGTTGGGCGTTAGTAGTCGTCGGCAGTGCCGAGATGCGCATAGTCGAATTATTTCGTATCGAGTTACGAATGTTCATTCGGACTGGGAAAGCGGAATCTGGCGTTAGTATTCTTCGGCAGTGTCGAGGTGCGCAATCGAATGACTTTAGTATTCGGAATCTGCAAGCGCCACCACTAATACCTTTGTTACAGGTTTTTTGATTGAGAATGAGGAAACAAATTCTAGTTTTTGAAGTAGAATATTTTAAGCAGTGATGGGTCACACTATTTTAAAACTTTCTAACAAGTTTTAGTTTGAATTTTTTAACAAAAGCTAGGTTGGTGATAAAGTAACAAAATTGAATTAAACAACAAAATATGAGTATTATGGTATTATGTCTCATATTTAGAATCCAATATTATTTAAATTTATTTATTTTACTGCCATAAAATATGCTAACGATGGAATACGATTATCAAAGATTTCTTTACGTTTTTCTTCATCTCACGTTTGTTTATAAAATGCCCAAATGTTTGTTTAGGAGAAACAGCCGCTGGAAATGTTGAAACCTCTCTATAGAGGCACATGCATTTATAATATTTTTATATTACAATTATAAATTACCAGGATTGTAATAGAGTGTGGCAAAAATGCAATATTCTCTCTATACGCGTTAACTTCCGCGAAAACTGTCCGAAAATGCGTCAAATTATTAACGAAACTGGCTTAATTTACATTAATTGCATTCTACAGGTAATATTACAGCTACATGCAATCACATGGACCGTGACTGGAGGCGACTTGCTGATTGAGTCCACTGGCTGGACTGGTGTCGCTGACTGTGTTGACTGAATTGTCTTCTTGATTCGGAGGTCCAAGTATTTATATTATCTCCAGGTATACTGGTCCCTCATAAGGGGCTGATTATTTTTATATTTTGCAATTATTGCAATCTCCTCGAAAAACTTAGAAATAAAAATGTAACGGCTCGTTGCCGCTACACAGTATCTAATAGAAATTCAAAACGAATAATTTAACAAAAAAAATACTAATTATTTATATGACATATGATTGTAGTACATACTTATATTGTAGTACGTACTTGTATGACATATAGTACCAGATAATAATATAGAAATGAATTAATAGTTATTTACATTAGAGTGCGGAAAGGTTGATTTTACAACGCGACAGCCCGTTTGGGGAATGAGCCCGAAGGGCGAGGAGCGTTGGAAAATCGCTGGAGCTGGAGCGTTGTAAAATCATCTCCGCACGAAATTGTATAATTTTTTTTTGTTCGACCAGTATTATTTAAGAAGCAGATTTTTTTTTTGCATAATACTATAAAGTAGGTACGGCTATGCGGTAAAGTGACTTTACCGCATTGTAGCCGTACTTTGCAACATTATGTGTAAAAATCTAGTTTCGCTTGGTGTATATACACGATGTCAAAGCTAGCTTTACAATTCAGGAGGCCAAAAAATTATTTAACACTTACTATTCTACTTTTACAATCCCTTAGAAATCTAATATCCGTAACCGAAACTATCCGATGTGGAAACAGACAAAAGCGTTATTCCTTCATTTTAAACAGAATAACCCCCGTATTCATAGTCGCTCCTTATCTCAAGGAATAAGGACGTCTTGATGTCCTTCTGGAAGGAAGCCTTGTTTAGGGAAATTTAGGGATATTTAATTGCTTATGGTGGCAACACTAACTCAAATTACTCAACCGCCAAGATTGATTGTATATAACCTTAAAATTGTTATTATTGATGAAGTAAAAAGTGTGCATTACACGAACCGCGAAAGGCTGTTATTAGCTCAGCCAATATCAGAAGAATGGACTGCAAAAAAAAAACGGGTATATTCGGTTTTACGGGTCTGTCTTGAAAATATGTTTGTGTACTTTTTATCTGTTGTAACTGTTGTTAATCGTCTTTGGCACTCTTTTATTAAGCTCCGCAAGCAAAAATTAAGCCTCTACGTTGTTTTTGTTGAAATTTTTTTTTGACATTTTTAAGATTGCAGACAGTATATGTGAACGCAATTATTTGGATGTTGCCACGTTTATTCTTGCCCGTTTATATCAAAGAGGATCCGATCCTCTTTGCTTTTATATGAAAAACTAACTATGGCAGCATATATATAATTTTAAGCGTCGTATTGAATTTGCATTCATATTTCAACCAGATTTCAACGAACAGCTACGGTACAATGTCTCGTGTGGATTTTATTGGTGGTTTTACCTTGGTCAGATTAGGTTGTCCGCCGCGAAGCGGGAAGATAAATCAAGACAACATACGCGCGGCAGCGCGAACTCTCGGTCCAATGTAGGACAAAGTGGCAAGGGCCGTTGGTTTAACCCTGGTTAGATTAGGTTGCCCGCCGCGAAGCGGGAAGATAAATCAAGACAACATACGCGCGGCAGCGCGAATTCTCGCGAATATATATATATATATATATATATATATATATATATATATATATATATATATATATATATATATGTTGTATTTGAGGTTTTCGCGGATAGATACCTGTGTTGTATTGTTTTCTCGGGGATTCCGCGTTGATGCTGAGGGTTGGCTCTGAAAAGAACCGGATTCTCGACGTTTCGGCGAACTAACATTCGCCATTCTCAAGAGATATATGCGTCCGTACGGGTCAACCGTTCGACGCATACTGTATGCGTCGAACGGTTGACCCGTACGGACGCATATATCTCTTGAGAATGGCGAATGTTAGTTCGCCGAAACGTCGAGAATCCGGTTCTTTTCAGAGCCAACCCTCAGCATCAACGCGGAATCCCCGAGAAAACAATACAACATATATATATATATATATCGTCCACGTACATAAATTCCTCTGCAAACCATGAGTGATACATTATTCTACCGCGTATCACCCCACAATTGAAATATCTTTATAGGAATTATTACAAAATTATCCGAAACTTTTATATCGGATTCGGTTACGGATAGATTTTTATTTCGGATATCCCATAGTTTCGGTTACGGTTACGAAGCTCCATAACATCCCTGATTTTTACCAATGACACCTCATTAACCCTTTCAGCCCTGGATTTTTAAATTTGAAAAAAAATATGTTTTTGTTAATTATTATTGATGGGGAGCTTCTTAAGACCATAAACACCAAATTTGAACTCATTTGCTTAATTAGTATAGGAATTAATTAGTGGTGGCAAATGCCACCAGCAGGTCCTAAAGCTAAAATATGCTAAAAATGAAAACTTACATTTATTCCAATAAACTTACAGTTTCGTAAATAAACACAAACATAACTTATTTAATATGAAATTTTTGGAAACAATTCCTAAATTTGCACAAGCAGAGGGGCACTTCGCACTGTATTCGCGAGCGCCCTTCGCATGTCTGGAGTTTGCAGCTTCGAAAACCTTTTTCTAAGGTTTTCGAAACGATTGCGAGTTATTTGAACATCTTCCACGAGTTTTATTTTGTGGCAGGTCCATCCTCAATCTGGGAAAACGCCCAAATTATGCCCATGAAAACATGCATAGCTACAAGATTTTTAGTTTCTTCCGTGTTTGTGTTGATATTTTTTCCACTTTTATGAATTGAGTATATGTTGGTTTTTTCGTCAAGTTCAGTGAAATTATTATTAGGAAAATATTTTGTAAAATAGGTCATTGGAGTTTGACACTTATTGGTATTTTCGTCATCACTGCCAGAGGGAGTAAAAATAACATTTGGCGGAACAAACACATCTCGCTTCCAATTATTTTTTTCTCGTTTTCTTTTTTAATTTTGAACGGACTCTTCTTGGATTCTTCTCTTCATCTGACTCTTCATCTAACTCTTGAAATATCCATTTCGATTATATTTTCCACTTCATCTTCTCTACGTCCGATTCAGGCAATGCAAATATTGCTGCATTTGCATCCCGTAAAGTTATTTTTCGGGATAATTCCTTTACATTGCTATAAAAAGTCATTGGAGCAATCCCATTATTATCTAAGAATGCACAGAAAACAAATGATTTTTTTATCAATTTTTGCGTAGACGCCCAGTGGTGGCAATTGCGTACACAAATTTCAAAGGGTTATGACAAGGATTATTTGGGCCTATTTGAGTCCTCAAACATTTTGCGTTCTACTTATCAAACATATCTTACAGTTCGCATATTAGTAAAAGTTTAATCAATATTGGGTTTCATCGGCATCCATCTCGCACGACTTTATAAAACACTTATTTACACACAACACAAGTCAAGTAATGACATAAACTGCGCATTTATTTTGTTTAGGAGGCTTTGTTGAAGTGACTTTAGTGATAAACAGCAAAAATATGGATTTTCATAGTAAGTAGAGACATGTAAATGTTGCGGTGGCAATTGCCACCGCCAGGGCCGAAAGGGTTAAAAAGATTTTCGCAAATATTATTTTTCGTAAAATGATTACTAATATATTCAAAAGATTTCTCCACATATTCCCATAAAATCTCCTTTTTTAATATCACCTGTCTGTCTACTCTTCAAAATATTATTAAAACTGTCCATTCTTCAAGATATTCCAAGTAGTTTCTATAAAAATTTGCAGAAAATCCGTTCGTTTAATGGCACCTTGTTCTTCCAACCTTGTGATGTCCTTTCGTATAACTAAAGGAACTTGATCGTTATCAATTCTTAACCGTTACGCTGTGGCGACTATTGCCTCGAACGTCAAATTGAAAACAACAAACCGCACTGTCGGCAGTCTGCAATGTCCGCACTTATCTGCATTAAGACAAGACGTAACGACAATATTAAAAACCAACGAGTAAATGTAACTAGCTACATCCCCGAATACAGTTTACTCTGCACGCATTTTATGTGTTTTTTATTTCTTTTTATTCTTCACAATACATTTAAAATAAGAAATACAGATATTTTGTAAAAAGCGGGACATTTTAAAAAATCGGCGGGACGCGGGATTTCCTTCCAAAAAGCGGGACTGTCCCGCCAAAATCGGGACGTGTCACTTATCATAACAGTACTCATATGCGTGTGGTTATGGCTCGCCGAGTGCGATACAATTTTCTCAATATGTATCGGTGATTTTTTTATTTAGAAATGGCATAAACGGGAGCAAAATAGAAAAAATAATATAAAAAACTCGTTCGTAATGCGTTTTTCGCAGTTGTCCATTAGAAAACTCCTCGCTACGCTAGTCGTTTTCTAAACATGGGCGCGTGCTGCAAAACCGCGCTTATTGAAATCGTTCTTTAATAAACTACAAATAAATGAACTTAAGAAAAATTCACATGAAATATAAAAAAAGGAAAGAAAATAAAAATCTTAAAATCAAAAATAGTTTTACTATAAAGCCACTAATAAAAACAAAATGCTCCAGAATTATTATTACAGTTCTTTTACATTCATAACACATATTTTTTTATATATTTTTATTAATATAGGTTTAAATTTAGGTAATATAGTAATAAAAATAAATATATTCTAATTTTTTGTTACTTTATGAAGGATAAGTAAACGTACTATTAGCCTGTAGAATAGAGGCTAAATTACATAGAAGTATTAAAAAATGTAGTACATAAATATTGAATAAATAAAAATTTATATCACAGCCTTACAATATTAATATAGGTAATGTAATAATATAACAGTTACAAAACAACTATGAACACAAATACGTCAATACAAATGTACTTTTAATACCTTGTTATATAAAACGATTCAGTTTCTGGCCCTTGGATTAAAACAGTCTTATAAGCTTGCCATGGTTCCATTTTGGTCAAATCAGTTTTATCCAACATTAATATTTTATCCCCGGGAAACAGTTTTTTAAACGCATTGCCATTTTCTTCAACTTTACTTACAAATACTCCCTAAAAATATAAAAATAAATAACTTCTTCTTTAAATAATTTCAAGTCTTAGACTTTCAACACCTTCAAAGAAGGTGGATGCACAGCCTGATGAAAGGGCGCACTATTGTCTGTGGGGAAAAATCTATTGACCTATTTTGGTTCTTCCAAAGAACCAAAGATCTTTTGAGATGGAAAAACCGAAATAGGTCAATAGCAGTTGTATGGGGAAACCACTGCATTAACCCTTTCACTGCTATGTCAATTATAAGGAATAACACACAGCGCCAATATTTATAAAAATGCTGGTAGTTATGTTACAACCCTTTTCACATAGATAAGTCACCTATTGATCAAAAGTCACTGAACAAATAAGCGGGCAAACAACACGATTTTTTTAAAATGTTTTTAAACTGTTTAACCACTCGAAATCTAACATAACTGATTTGCAAAAGATTGAAGTATTTTCTAAAAATAATTTCACCCATCTGCCGTCTCTGGGGGCGGCTGGACGATTTTTTAAAGCTTTTTCACCCACAATTCGGACAGTTTTCGTCGCACGGAAGTGGTTCCGGTGTGTCCACAACGCCTCCACACGTCCGACTGTCACCTCACTTTTCGATAATTTTGCTTAAAATTTTTGGGAAGTGCGAAAAACTCAAACGTCATTTTTGGTCGCCTAAACTACGAGATCCGCAAGTCTCAAGTTATTTCAAGTCTCTAATTATTTAATATTTAATTCATTAATTATTTGTAACTTTGATTATTTATTATCTATACATTGTTGAGTTTGAATATTTTGATATTATTAAATAGTAACATTCTATAACATGAATTATAACATATTATTAAATAGTAACATATGTTCACATACTGATGAGCCAAAAGGCACAAACGAGTATATGGATGGATGTTAATTAATTAATTAATTTATAAAATCTTTTGTATTTGATGAGGATATTGTTTTTTTTGGGAAAATTACAGGGTTATATAAAACCTAAAAACTTTCTTAATGTAATTCAATGTCAGTCGTGGTGTTTGCCAGTGAAGTAGTTGTTTTTAAGAAAGTTTTTTTATAGAAAGTTTAGTTATACTAATGATGTCAATTTTGTTGACGATATGTATACAATGATTTCCTAGAAATTATAATCTTTGAAGAAAAGATACAAATGTTACTATTTAATAATTGTTACTTTGAGTTTACTTTTTACTTTACGAGTTTTATTATTATATCACACTAATATAAGTAATATAAATTAAAAATGTAAACCTATCATTCGTGGTAGGACAGGTTAGTTTAATGCTAGTTTTCACTTTTCATTTTTCATCTACTTGCATCCACTTTTCATCTACTTGCATCCACTTTTCATCATGCTAAACAGAGGTGTGAGGTCTATATAAACCCACGCTAAACAGGGTGTGAGGTCTATGTGACCCCACGCTAAACAGGGTGCGAGGTCTATGTAACCCCACGCTAAACAAGGTGTGAGGTCTAGGTGACCCCACGCTAAACAGGGTGTGAGGTCTATGTAACCCCACGCTAAACAGGATGTCTATGTAACCTCAATCAGCCTTAAACAGCTTTTAACCAGCTTTAAACAGCTTTCAATCAGCTTTAAACAGCTTTGAATCAGCTTTAAACAGCTTCTTCATTTCAGCTTTAATCTCATTGGGTTAGCATTAGGTTAGGTTACGGGAGGTTGGGAATGAAGGGCGTTTCATTCCTAATACCCCGTAACCTAACCTTTGTTCGACCTTGTTCGGTATTGTCCGATCTTGTCCAGTCTAAAACCAATAATCTCATTTAAATCAATTTGTCTGTCTAGCCTCGTCCATTACATATAAATTGAGGGAGAAGGTCAACTGTAATTATTTATTCGTTAATCAGCCAATTAGCATCGATATAATTAGTTTAGCAATATCTGCCCCGGCGGATGACGTCATCTACTGGGGGGAGGGGGTCGGGCGGTATCTCCCTTAGGGCACATGCTAGAGCCGTTCTGACCACCATTTGATTTTTCTCATCAAATGGTTTAAAAATGGTTTAGTCTAGTCCGTCTAGTCTTGTCTGTCTAGTCTTGTCTGTCTAGTCTTGTCTGTCTAGTCTTGTCTGTCTAGTCTTGTCCGTCTAGTCTTGTCTGTCTGGTCTTGTCTGTCTGGTCTTGTCTGTCTGGTCTTGTCTGTCTAGTCTTGTCTGTCTAGTCTTGTCTGTCTACATACCCGCCTTTCAACCCGGGTTCGAATCCTGGTCGCGGAGGCGACAACTAGGGCGGTTTTCATTAACCGTCCGGGCTGCCCACCCTGAATGAATGCAATATATGCGATACCGGAGTGGCGCATACTAAAAGCCAAGGTGGAATAGGGGATTTGGTGAGTCTTGTCTGTCTAGTCTTGCCTAGTCTTGTCTAGTCTTGTCTGTCTAGTCTTGTCTGTCTAGTCTTGTCTGTCTAGTCTTATCTGTCTAGTCTTGTCTGTCTAGTCTTGTCTGTCTAGTCTTGTCTGTCTAGTCTTGTCTGTCTAGTCTTGTCTGTCAAGTCTTGTCTGTCTAGTCTTGTCTGTCTAGTCTTGTCTGTCTAGTCTTGTCTGTCTAGTCTTGTCTGTCTAGTCTTGTCTGTCTAGTCTTGTCTGTCTAGTCTTGTCTGTCTAGTCTTGTCTGTCTAGTCTTGTCTGTCTAGTCTTGTCTGTCTAGTCTTGTCTGTCTAGTCTTGTCTGTCTAGTCTTGTCTGTCTAGTCTTGTCTGTCTAGTCTTGTCTGTCTAGTCTTGTCTGTCTAGTCTTGTCTGTCTAGTCTTGTCTGTCTAGTCTTGTCTGTCTAGTCTTGTCTGTCTAGTCTTGTCTGTCTAGTCTTGTCTGTCTAGTCTTGTCTGTCTAGTCTTGTCTGTCTAGTCTTGTCTGTCTAGTCTTGTCTGTCTAGTCTTGTCTGTCTAGTCTTGTCTGTCTAGTCTTGTCTGTCTAGTCTTGTCTGTCTAGTCTTGTCTAGTCTTGTCTAGTCTTGTCTAGTCTTGTCTGTCTAGTCTTGTCTGTCTAGTCTTGTCTGTCTAGTCTTGTCTGTCTAGTCTTGTCTGTCTAGTCTTATCTGTCTAGTCTTGTCTGTCTAGTCTTGTCTGTCTAGTCTTGTCTGTCTAGTCTTGACTGTCTAGTCTTGTCTGTCTAGTCTTGTCTGTCTAGTCTTGTCTGTCAAGTCTTGTCTGTCTAGTCTTGTCTGTCTAGTCTTGTCTGTCTAGTCTTGTCTGTCTAGTCTTGTCTGTCTAGTCTTGTCTGTCTAGTCTTGTCTGTCTAGTCTTGTCTGTCTAGTCTTGTCTGTCTAGTCTTGTCTGTCTAGTCTTGTCTGTCTAGTCTTGTCTGTCTAGTCTTGTCTGTCTAGTCTTGTCTGTCTAGTCTTGTCTGTCTAGTCTTGTCTGTCTAGTCTTGTCTGTCTAGTCTTGTCTGTCTAGTCTTGTCTGTCTAGTCTTGTCTGTCTAGTCTTGTCTGTCTAGTCTTGTCTGTCTAGTCTTGTCTGTCTAGTCTTGTCTGTCTAGTCTTGTCTGTCTAGTCTTGTCTGTCTAGTCTTGTCTGTCTAGTCTTGTCTGTCTAGTCTTGTCTGTCTAGTCTTGTCTGTCTAGTCTTGTCTGTCTAGTCTTGTCTGTCTAGTCTTGTCTGTCTAGTCTTGTCTGTCTAGTCTTGTCTGTCTAGTCTTGTCTGTCTAGTCTTGTCTGTCTAGTCTTGTCTGTCTAGTCTTGTCTGTCTAGTCTTGTCTGTCTAGTCTTGTCTGTCTAGTCTTGTCTGTCTAGTCTTGTCTGTCTAGTCTTGTCTGTCTAGTCTTGTCTGTCTAGTCTTGTCTGTCTAGTCTTGTCTGTCTAGTCTTGTCTGTCTAGTCTTGTCTGTCTAGTCTTGTCTGTCTAGTCTTGTCTGTCTAGTCTTGTCTGTCTAGTCTTGTCTGTCTAGTCTTGTCTGTCTAGTCTTGTCTGTCTAGTCTTGTCTGTCTAGTCTTGTCTGTCTAGTCTTGTCTGTCTAGTCTTGTCTGTCTAGTCTTGTCTGTCTAGTCTTGTCTGTCTAGTCTTGTCTGTCTAGTCTTGTCTGTCTAGTCTTGTCTGTCTAGTCTTGTCTGTCTAGTCTTGTCTGTCTAGTCTTGTCTGTCTAGTCTTGTCTGTCTAGTCTTGTCTGTCTAGTCTTGTCTGTCTAGTCTTGTCTGTCTAGTCTTGTCTGTCTAGTCTTGTCTGTCTAGTCTTGTCTGTCTAGTCTTGTCTGTCTAGTCTTGTCTGTCTAGTCTTGTCTGTCTAGTCTTGTCTGTCTAGTCTTGTCTGTCTAGTCTTGTCTGTCTAGTCTTGTCTGTCTAGTCTTGTCTGTCTAGTCTTGTCTGTCTAGTCTTGTCTGTCTTGTCTGTCTAGTCTTGTCTGTCTAGTCTTGTCTGTCTAGTCTTGTCTGTCTAGTCTTGTCTGTCTAGTCTTGTCTGTCTAGTCTTGTCTGTCTAGTCTTGTCTAGTCTTGTCTGTCTAGTCTTGTCTGTCTAGTCTTGTCTGTCTAGTCTTGTCTGTCTAGTCTTGTCTGTCTAGTCTTGTCTGTCTAGTCTTGTCTGTCTAGTCTTGTCTGTCTAGTCTTGTCTGTCTAGTCTTGTCTGTCTAGTCTTGTCTGTCTAGTCTTGTCTGTCTAGTCTTGTCTGTCTAGTCTTGTCTGTCTAGTCTTGTCTGTCTAGTCTTGTCTGTCTAGTCTTGTCTGTCTAGTCTTGTCTGTCTAGTCTTGTCTGTCTAGTCTTGTCTGTCTAGTCTTGTCTGTCTAGTCTTGTCTGTCTAGTCTTGTCTGTCTAGTCTTGTCTGTCTAGTCTTGTCTGTCTAGTCTTGTCTGTCTAGTCTTGTCTGTCTAGTCTTGTCTGTCTAGTCTTGTCTGTCTAGTCTTGTCTGTCTAGTCTTGTCTGTCTAGTCTTGTCTGTCTAGTCTTGTCTGTCTAGTCTTGTCTGTCTAGTCTTGTCTGTCTAGTCTTGTCTGTCTAGTCTTGTCTGTCTAGTCTTGTCTGTCTAGTCTTGTCTGTCTAGTCTTGTCTGTCTAGTCTTGTCTGTCTAGTCTTGTCTGTCTAGTCTTGTCTGTCTAGTCTTGTCTGTCTAGTCTTGTCTGTCTAGTCTTGTCTGTCTAGTCTTGTCTGTCTAGTCTTGTCTGTCTAGTCTTGTCTAGTCTTGTCTGTCTAGTCTTGTCTGTCTAGTCTTGTCTGTCTAGTCTTGTCTGTCTAGTCTTGTCTGTCTAGTCTTGTCTGTCTAGTCTTGTCTGTCTAGTCTTGTCTGTCTAGTCTTGTCTGTCTAGTCTTGTCTGTCTAGTCTTGTCTGTCTAGTCTTGTCTGTCTAGTCTTGTCTGTCTAGTCTTGTCTGTCTAGTCTTGTCTGTCTAGTCTTGTCTGTCTAGTCTTGTCTGTCTAGTCTTGTCTGTCTAGTCTTGTCTGTCTAGTCTTGTCTGTCTAGTCTTGTCTGTCTAGTCTTGTCTGTCTAGTCTTGTCTGTCTAGTCTTGTCTGTCTAGTCTTGTCTGTCTAGTCTTGTCTGTCTAGTCTTGTCTGTCTAGTCTTGTCTGTCTAGTCTTGTCTGTCTAGTCTTGTCTATCTAGTCTTGTCTGTCTAGTCTTGTCTGTCTAGTCTTGTCTGTCTAGTCTTGTCTGTCTAGTCTTGTCTGTCTAGTCTTGTCTGTCTAGTCTTGTCTGTCTAGTCTTGTCTGTCTAGTCTTGTCTGTCTAGTCTTGTCTGTCTAGTCTTGTCTGTCTAGTCTTGTCTGTCTAGTCTTGTCTGTCTAGTCTTGTCTGTCTAGTCTTGTCTGTCTAGTCTTGTCTGTCTAGTCTTGTCTGTCTAGTCTTGTCTGTCTAGTCTTGTCTGTCTAGTCTTGTCTGTCTAGTCTTGTCTGTCTAGTCTTGTCTGTCTAGTCTTGTCTGTCTAGTCTTGTCTGTCTAGTCTTGTCTGTCTAGTCTTGTCTGTCTAGTCTTGTCTGTCTAGTCTTGTCTGTCTAGTCTTTTCTGTCTAGTCTTGTCTGAAAAGCTAGGTTAGGTTAGGCCGCACTATGCTAGGCCGCACTACGGCTAAACCGCCGCGGTTTTTAATCGCGTGATTTTGTGACTCAAGTAAGTTAATACAAGCGTCCTCACTTCACTGCAGTTTTTTCCCACGACTGATTTTTCCCATAGCGTACTGTGTGTTTCTCGAGCGGTTTTGCGGTTATAACGATTACCCCTCGCGGGAAAAAACCGAAGTGCGGCCTCGGCCTTAAGAATGGTAATATTTTAATCAAGGGATGCTGTCCACAAAAAATGAACCTTTCATTTATTTATGGATACGCTCAAAGAGCTTTATGCTTTACATAACATTTAACAACCATTTAGAACAAGTATACAAATATAAAATTGTAAAATGTTTCTATATCAATTAGTTGTATTTACTGAAACACTTTTTTATTTTATTTATCTACTCACACACCAAAATGAACAAATTAATAAATACATTATTGTATGAGAAAGATACCAATATTATGTGTACCAATAATCGTGTGTAAAAGTATACAAATCCAATGTTAAAGTAAATCCAATGTATGCGTAAAAGTCCAATGTAAATAAAATGGAGTTTCGTTATTAAACGATTTCTGTTACAATGGCAATAACTCGCGTCACTAAACCAAAAAGATAGACATAGTGAAAATAAATAAATTTTATTGCGTAGGTATATTAAAATTGAATTATTTTTTCTTATTTTGAATCAATAAGTCTCGGCCTCTCAGTCTGGATTTATCTAGCTCTAATATAACATAATCTAACTATAATCTAATCTAAATTAAATCTAGGTTAACCTAGATTACATCGAAGTAGGGAAAGATGGTTCCTTCTAGGCCCTCCACCTCCATTGACCTTGACATTTCGGGTTTCGACTTCCGTTTCAACATTACCGGATTACCACTTCCTGTTTTCCACAGATGAGAGTGTGAGGTCTATATACGCATAGGCTGGGTGTGAGCTCTATATAGTTCCTCGTGTGAGGTCTATGTAACCCCACGCTGGGTGCGAGGTCTGGTTTCGACTGCCGTTTCCGGTTTCCCACCTCCGGTTTCACACACCCGGCTGCCCCATTTCCTGTTCCTGCACTGCGCGCGGGAAAATTCAAAAGTCGGTGCGGGCGGAAAAATCAAAATTTGACGCAGGCGGAAAAATCAAAATTTGACGCAGGCGGAAAAATCAAAATATGACGCAGGCGGGAAAATCGAAAATCGAAACTGGAAATGGAAACCGGAAGTGTCAAGGTCAGTGGAGGTCCTAGAAGGCACCATCTTTCTCTACTCATCGACAACGACCAAATAGTGTTCCCGTTTTTACAAGCAATTCTATACAACGTTCTAACCTTATTGTATCAGTGATTTGAAGTATGTTGTCTGTCAAGATTACAATTTTTACAATAATGTCGGTAAAAAACAATTATTTGAATAAAATTATGTATGACTCGCGTGTGTGCAAGGCTTTTGTGCAGTAATTGGGATTAAACCACTCGCCTTCGGCTCGTGTTTTAAACTTCGCAAGTCATGCACAAGAGCCCTTCTTCACACGCTTGTATCATAAACTACTAGTAAGCAATACAGTATGTCAAATGTTTTGCAAAATTTCAAATAACAAATCTGCTGGTGTCTGCTTTACATGGTATAGTCCAGGAATGGCCAAAGCATCGACCGCGTTTCTATTACAATAAGCTATCGCCAACCTTTCTGATATGTACACATATCTGATGCGCGTCCTACACAGCGTGCGAGACAAGCCGTGCTAAGAATTTTATAGCATTAGTATTATCTAAGTTTATTTTAAATTTAAACTTATTTAAGCTTTAAATTGCTATTTTTCTTCTGATCACTGACTGCAAAAGATTTTTCACCCCTGGTATATCTATGAGAACTTGTTGGTACGTCACTTAGAATACGACGAAACAAGCTTGCGCGAAGTAAGCATGTACCAAATCTTTCTTTCTTTCTAGGCATTTATTGTTCTTTATAAATATAATACAATAGATAAGGTATACATTATGCTTAAAAAGTAATTAACAAAAGGACTCGTTTAGGAATTATAAGATTATAATATCCTAGTCTCCCACGTCTCCACTTAAATCTAAATCCATGCCACCTGCACATGAGCAGTGGGCAGATCACCATATCCTCCGCGGTGAAAACCCGAAGCAACGAACGCTTCCGAGAACTATTTTCTATAATTATGAGACGATCGCGTAAGAAAAAAATAGAACATGAAATTCAAATATGATAGGACAGTGGTGCGCAAACCATGGGTCGCGACCCCCCAGCGATAGAGAATCTTTTTGGGTCGTCGAATTCATAAAAAATTGCAAATTGCACACAAAATAAAAAAGGCATTTCGTTTGTAAGTAAATGTAAGCTTTTGTAAATTCCACTTTGAAAATCAAATTGTGTTAAATTTTCCCACGCACAGTGCAGGAACAGGCAATGGGGCGGCCGGATGTGGGAAACCGGTAACGGCAGTCGAAACCGGAAACGGGAGTCGAAACCATACCTCACACCCAGCGTGGGGATCCATAGACCTCACACGTGGGACTACATAGACCTCACACCCAGCCTGGGGTTACATAGACCTCTCACGTGGGTCTACATAGACCTCTCATTCTCATCTGTGGAAAACCGGAAACGGAAGTGAAAACCAGTAGTTGAAACTGAAGTCGAAACCGGAAATTGTAAACACTGAAATTTTCAAACTTAATTTTCTCAAAAACTAATTTGGGGATTTGTTTAAAATTTTGTGGAGATGTTGGCAAAACTGTTCTTGAATATTTACCCAATTTTCCGAATGTTTATTTCATCATATATTGCAGTTTTTTGCAAATTCCACTATAAAATCAAAATTGTAAACATTGAAATTTTCAAACTTAATTTTCTCAAAAACAAATTTGTGGATTTGCTTTAAATTTTGTGGAGATGTTGATAGAAC
This sequence comes from Phosphuga atrata, assembly GCA_944588485.1. Classification (NCBI taxonomy): domain Eukaryota; kingdom Metazoa; phylum Arthropoda; class Insecta; order Coleoptera; family Silphidae; genus Phosphuga; species Phosphuga atrata. The sequence goes on from OX155909.1 coordinate 6,464,672, forward strand.
TGTTCCGGAATATATAACAAATTTTCCCAATTTTTTAATATTTATTTCAACAAATATTTCAGTTTTTTGCAAATTCCACTATAAAATCAAAATTGTAAACATTGAAATTTTCAAACTTAATTTTTTTCAAAAACGAATTTGTGGATTTGCTTTAAATTTTGTGGAGATGTTGATAGAACCGTTCCGGAATATATAACAAATTTTCCCAATTTTTTAATATTTATTTCAACAAATATTTCAGTTTTTTGTAAATTCCATCTTGAAAATCAAATTTGTAAACATTAAAATTTAAAACTAAATTTTCTCATAAACTAATTTGGAGATTTGCTTCAAATTTTGTGGATATATTGGTAGAACTGTTCCGGAATATTTAGCAAATTTTCCCAATGCTTTAATATTTATATTAGCAAATATTGCAGTTTTTTTGTAAATTCCACTTTGAAAATCAAATTTGTAAACATTGAAATTTTCACACTTAATGTTCTCAAAAACTAATTTGGGGATTTGTTTCAAATTTTGTATAGACAATGGTAGAACTGTTCCGGAATATTTAGCAAACTTTTCCCAATATTTTAATCTTTATTTCAGCAATTATTGCATTTTTTTGTAAATTCCACTTTCAAAAACAAATTTGTAAAGATGAAATTTTCAAACTTAATTTTATCAAAAATTAAAACATAATTAGGGATTTGTTTCAAATTTTGTGGAGATGTTGGTAGAACTGTTCCGGTATATTTAGCAAATTTTCTCAATTTTTTAATATTTATTTCAACAAATATTGCAGTTTTATGTAAATTCCATCTTGAAAATCGAAGTAAACATTGAAATTTTCAAACGTAATTTTCTCAAAAACTAATGTGGGGATTTGTTTCAAATTTTGTGGAGATATTGGTAGAACTGTTCCAGAATATTTAGCAACTTTTAATAATATTTTAATATTTATTTCAACAAATATTGCAATTTTTTTGTAAATTCCACCTTGAAAATATAATTTGTAAAGATTAAAATTATCAAACTTAATTTTCTCAAAAACTAATTTGGAGATTCGATTCAAATTTTGTGGAGATGTTGCTAGAACTGATTTAGAATATTTAGTAAATTTTACTAATTTTTAAATATTTATTTCAACAAATATTGCAGGTTTTTGTAAATTCCATCTTGAAAATCAAATTTGTAAACATTTAAATTTTCAAACCTAATTTTCTCAAAAACTAATTTTGGGATTTGTTTCAAATTTTATGGAGATATTGGTTGAACTGTTCCGGAATATTTAGCAAATTTTCCCAATGTTTTAATATTAATATTAGCAAATATTGCAGTTTTTTTGTAAATTCCACGTTGAAAATCAAATTTGTAAACATTGAAATTTTCACACTTAATGTTCTCAAAAACTAATTTGGGGATTTGTTTCAAATTTTGTAGAGATAATGGTAGAACTGTTCCGGAATATTTAGCAAAATTTTGCCAATATTTTAATATTTATTTCAGCAAATATTGCATTTTTTGTAAATTCCACTTTGAAAAACAAATTTGTAAAGATGAAATTTTTGAAACTTAATTTTATCAAAAATTAAAACATAATTAGGGATTTGTTTCAAATTTTGTGGAGATGTTGGTAGAACTGTTCCGGTATATTTAGCAAATTTTCTCAATTTTTTAATATTTATTTCAACAAATATTGCAGTTTTATGTAAATTCCATCTTGAAAATCAAAGTAAACATTGAAATTTTCAAACGTAATTTTCTCAAAAACTAATGTGGGGATTTGTTTCAAATTTTGTGGAGATATTGGTAGAACTGTTCCAGAATATTTAGCAACTTTTAGCAATATTTTAATATTTATTTCAACAAATATTGCAGTTTTTTTGTAAATTCCACCTTGAAAATATAATTTGTAAAGATTAAAATTATCAAACTTAATTTTCTCAAAAACTAATTTGGAGATTCGCTTCAAATTTTGTGGAGATGTTGCTAGAACTGATTTAGAATATTTAGTAAATTTTACTAATTTTTAAATATTTATTTCAACAAATATTGCAGGTTTTTGTAAATTCCATCTTGAAAATCAAATTTGTAAACATTGAAATTTTCAAACTTAATTTTCTCAAAAACTAATTTTGGGATTTGTTTCAAATTTTGTGGAGATATTGGTAGAACTGTTCCGGAATATTTCATTTCTACAAATTAGTAATAAAATCTATTTCAACAAATATTGCACTTTTTTGCAAATTCCACTTTTAAAATTATATTTTTAAACATTGAAATTTTCAAACTTAATTTTCTCAAAAACTAATTTGAGGATTTGTTTCAAATTTTGTGGATATATTGGTGGAACTGTTCCGGAATATTTAGCAAATTTTCTCAATATTTTAATATTTATTTCAACAAATATGGCAGCTTCTGTAAATTCCACATGGAAAATCAAATTTGTAAACATTGAAATTTTCAAACTTAATTTTCTCAAAAACTAATTTTGGGATTTGTTTCAAATTTTGTGGAGATATTGGTAGAACTGTTCCGGAATATTTAGCAACTTTTAGCAATATTTTAATATCTATTTCAACAAATATTGCACTTTTTTGTAAATTCCACTTTGAAAATTATATTTTTAAACATTGAAATTTTCAAACTTAATTTTCTCAAAAACTAATTTGAGGATTTGTTTCAAATTTTGTGGATATATTGGTGGAACTGTTCCGGAATATTTAGCAAATTTTCTCAATATCTTAATATTTATTTCAAGAAATATGGCAGCTTCTGTAAATTCCACATGGAAAATCAAATTTGTTAACATTGAAATTTTCAAACTTAATTTTCTCAAAAACTAATTTGGGGGGATTTGCTTCAAATTGTGTGGAGATGTTGGCGAACTGTTCCGGAATAATTAGCAACTTTTCCCAATTTTTTTATATTTAATAAAATATTGCAGTTTTTGTATAAATTCCACCTTGAAAATCAAATTTGTAAACATTGTGATTTAAATTAATTTTCTCAAAAACTAATTTGGAGATTTGTTTCAAATTTTGTGGATATGTTGGTAGAACTGTTCCGGAATATTTAGCAAATTTTTCCAATATTTTATTATTTATTTTAGAAAATATTGCAGTTTTTGTGGAGATGTTGCTAGAATTGTTTGGGAATTACATATTCACATTACTTATATCCAGGGGTCGTGATAAAATTTTACAGAAAATGTTGGGTCGCGAATGAAAATAATTTGTGCACCCCTGAGAAAATGAAAATACTATAATCATTTTAAAATTTTAAGAATGCACCGCATCCATGAACTACACGCCATTGGTGCCTATGCCATATCGTTATAAATACAATATGTCTTCTAAATTTCTCAATATTTTTATATGGTTTGCGCTGTGCATTGATAGATCAATTAGTCACGACGCACTCTTTTATACATAGATATGATGAAACATTTCCCCATTTTTCTGTCTAATGACTCGCGTACACCAAAACCGATTTTGTCGGCCGATGGTGGACAGACCCGGACGAGTAACTTGGACGTGTATGTGCTTGCATTGCAACCGTGTTACCACTGGCAACTTCAGCCCATAACCGTTTCGAAACTTCTCTATTATTCTAATTTTTTGAATGTTTATCCAACAGGGTTGGTCTATTATAAGCACAACTAATTAATTTTTCAATATCCATAGTCGTTTAGGTAGATAACAACAAATTTGAACTATAAATACAATCAATTTGCACTGTAGACGCCGTCAGAATGGCGAGAAATTCCAACAAGTCCGGACTCGACGGTTGATAGGCCGTTTTCCGGCGTCATCGGACGATGAGGGTCGTGATTGTGTACGCGCTCTCTTTCTTTTACAAGTGTTTGACTTCGGCCGATGACGGATTAGGTGTACGCGAGCCTTTAGTGTTATGTTATTCTTTGTATAATTGATTAGTTGTGGAGTTACTTCTTGAAACTTCATTTTAATCGAAATTATAATAAAACAGCTTTATACGTTTCAAAATTTATAAATTTTGAAACGTATAAAACTGTTTTATTATAAATCCTATTAATCTTTGTATACGGGAACTGTGGAAAAACTTCTAGTTTTGCAAATCGTTTTACAAATACAAAATAAAATGAATGGATAAAATACTTACATTTTCATTATATGTTACCGTGAATCCTAAAACATAGCAACAGGGTGTCAGAGTAACAGTAACATTCCTAGCCACCCGAGATTCATTCAAATTATGCATAGGTTTCTTATCTCCATATGTTTTCTCGAATTGTTCATTGCACCTGTATTGATCATCAATTAATCTTTTGTTCAGTTCTTGTAAGAAATAATTATCGAGTTCAGGCTTAACTTTTGTATAATTGACTGGCTGAGGTACTGTGATTTTTTGTGAAATGTTTTGTAAATCTTGTGTAAATTTTTTAGGTTTTTCAACGGGACTATCTTTATCAGCATGATAATCTTGATTAATATGTTCTATGTTATTGAAATATTTCGCATTTTTTGAATATGCAGCAGCAATGTGGTAAGGTGGTGGTTGTTTCGCTATTACCATAGCACATTTATCTTGAAATTCAAGACTTTGTTTAGATTGCTCAGATCCGTCTAAACTATTTTTATCATTAAAATTTGAATACTGGTCCATATTAGATTCCAACACAATATTTTTATTCAGATAAGTGCTATCATAAAACTCGTTTTCACAATTGGGAATGATGCTACTACCATTTTTGGCAGATGATATGAAATCCGTTTGTGTACCATAATTTTTAGAATATATTTCTGACTCATTATATTCTCCATGTATATCATTTTTCATCACTTTAGCTTCTTTGATTTGTGTCTGTCCAGAATCTATATTTAGATTTATACTGGAAGTATTGCCATCGCGGTTTTTGCGAAGTTGATTGTACAAAGATCTTTGAAACCTTTGGAAATCTTTAGGATAAGGGGTTGGTGCTCTGTTAAGTCTAGGTAACAATTCTTTTGGTAGACCTGGTTCAGAGAATGCGATATGTCGTTTTGGCATTGTCACATTTTCCATTGGAGAGGTTTTGCTTACTTCTTGACTATTTACTTGTATTTGTGGTAGCAAAAAACAAGTTAATACTAATTGTCCTGTATGTTCCAGTTGTTCAGTTTGTAATGGAATCTAAAAAGAAAATAGAAAATTAATATACGAACAATATAGGTATTGTTTTCTCGAATCGCATATCAACAGTGTACAAGCAATCTCCAATTTAAGATTGTATGAATCAATATTACAATCCGTATATAACAATTATTTATATATTGCTGAGTTTGAAGATTTTAATATTATTAAATAGTAACATTTGTAACTTTTCTTCAAAGATCATAATTTCTAGAAAATCATTGTATACATATCATCAACAAAGTTGACATCATTAGTATAACCAATCTTTCTATAAAAAACAATTCTTAAAAACAACTACTTCACTGGCAAACACCACGACTAACATTGAATTATATTAAGAAAGCTTTTGGGTTCTATATAACCCTGTAATTTTCCCAAAAAAAACTTAATGCACTAACATAATGTAATTCAATGTCAGTCGTGGTGTTTGCCAGTGAAGTAGTTGTGTTTAAGAAATGTTTTTTATAGAAGGATTAGTTATACTAATGATGTCAACTTTGTTGACAATATGTATACAACGATTTCCTAGAAATTATAATCTTTGAAGAAAGAAAAGATACAAATGTTACTATTTAATAATATCAAAATTTTCAAACTCAACAATATATATTTTTTTTTATATTATTTTACATTACTTACAAAAACTAGTTCTTATAAACTAACGATCTGTTTTGCTATAACAAATAAATTATTAATGTAATATTATACTGAGTTGCTGGCATTGGATCCCTCAGTTGTTTGGCAGGTCTATTTTACACAGCTCATGTGGTTTGGTCCGTCTTGTGTCATTCTGTACCTTTAGGAGCATGGATGCTTCCTCGTTGATGTGGTGCTGGCGTCGTGGTTCGTGCGAGATAGCATATCTTGTAATGATGGTATCGACTGTTTCTACACCGAGTTCGTGGTGTAAGTCGCTGTTGCGCACATACCTTGGCGCATTGGCGATGGTACGTAGCATTTTGTTTTAGTAGCGTTGGATTACATTGATATTTTGTTTTTTAGGTACCATATGTCCAGATTGCCATACCATATGTACAGTATAGGGTTAGCTTGTGGTGCATTGTTAGTTCGGAGCGATGTCCTAGTAGCCAATAGTAGAGTTTGTGCAATAGGCCTTCATGCTATATACCCGTTTTTTAGGTACCATATGTCCAGATTGGGTGCAACGCCTGTTTGTATATGGTTAGCTTGTGGTGCATTGTTAGTTCGGAGCGATGTCCTAGTAGCCAATAGTAGAGTTTGTGCAATAGGCCTTCATGCCATATATATATATATATATATATATATATATATATATATATATATATATATATATATATATATATATATATATATATATTTGGGTTCTGGACTCCTAGGTGGAGCATAGAGCCTCCATAAGCACCCTCCAGCGGACCCTATTCTGGGTCATTGCTTTGGCTTCACTCCAAGAGGGTTTCTGGGCTTTTAGTTCATCTAACACTGTTCTCCTCCATGTTTGAGCCGGTCTTCCTCGTCGTCTCGTTCCTTGGGGATTCCAGTCTAGTGCTGCCCTTGCAATGTCGTCTGGTTTTCGTCTTAGAATGTGGCCGATCCATCCCCATTTTCTTTTCTTAATGTCGTGCTCTATTGTTTCTTCTCCGCATCGTTTAAGAAGTTGCTCATTAGTAATTTTCTGTGGCCAGAAGATTCTGAGGATGATTCGTAGACATTTGTTGGCGAAAACCTGAAGTTTATGTTTTGTGGCATTAGTGTTTTTCCAGGTCTCACATCCATATAAGAGGATTTCTTTGACGTTTGTTCTATATAAACGCAGCTTGCTCTTTGTTTTTATGATGTTGGACCTCCATATTGTGTTTAGTTGCCTGAATGCCATCTGTGCTTTTTGAATTCTGTTTAGAATGTCTAGGTCTGTTCCGCCCGTCTTGTTGAGAATGCTTCCTAGATACTGAAACTTTTCTACATTCTCAATTGGTTGGTCGTTTATTTGAAACGGTGCGTCGTTATTTGTGTGCATTCGCATCGCTTTTGTTTTTGAGACATTTACTTTTAACCCTATCTTCTGTGCCATGTATGATAGTAGGGTGAGTTGCCTTTGCATACTTTCATAGGTATGCGAAAAAAGGCAAATGTCGTCTGCGTATTCGAGATCTTTGAGATTAGAGTAAAGAGACCATCGAATACCATCGTTTGGTCTGCAAGACTTTTCCAGGATATAGTCAAGAGCAATGTTAAAAAGCAAGGGAGAGAGCACACATCCTTGCTTCACTCCTGATCTCACCGGAAAAAGGTTGCTATGTGCTCCGCTATGCAGGATACTACATGATACGTCATGGTACAGTTCTCTAATCGTGTCGATGATTTTTGTTGGCACGCCTCTTGTCCGTAGTATCTTCCATATAGCAGAGTGGGATAGGCTGTCAAAAGCACGTTCAAAGTCGATGAAAACAAGATATAGTGGCGATCGCCATTCAACTGATTGTTCTATAATTATTCTTGTTGAATTTATGTGGTCTATGCATGAGCGGTTTGGGCGGAAGCCTGCTTGGTTTGGACGCAGTCTGGGTTCGAATGCTTCTGCCAGCCTATGTTGGATTACACTTGCAATAATTTTGTTTATGGTGTTTAACAGCGTTATTTCTCTCCAATTTTTGCATTGCGTTAGGTCTCCTTTCTTTGGCAGTTTGATAATGAGACCATGTTTCATTTCTGCTGGAATTTCTTGGTTTGTCCAGATCCCTTTTATTATTTTTGCAAGTAGAGGTGCAATCCATTTAGGGTCTACCTTGATTAGTTCGGCAGGTATGTTGTCTACCCCTGCCGCTTTGTTGTTTTTCAGCTGCTTGATGGTATTTAGTATTTCTGTTTTTGAAGGCGCGTCTATTTTTATATTCAGCTGTTCATTTGCATTGTCTTCTGGAGCTATCTCAAGTTCGTCTTCCGTGGGTGAGCTGAGCATATCAGCAAAGTATTCCTTCCACCTATCGAGCTGAGTTTCTGGGGTGGTCAGTGGGCGGTTGTCTTTGCTTCTAACTATATTTGTGGTCTTTGTGTGCTTTTTGGAGAGCTTGTTTGTCAGTGTGTAAAGAGTCCTCGAGTTGTTATTTTTGGCTGCTTCTTCTGCTTGCTCACATATCAGGTCAGTCCATATTCGCTTGTCTTTTTTGGCAGATGCTTTAATTTGTTTGCATAGTTGTGTATATCTCCAGATTGCATCATTTTTTGTCATCGAAGTTTTGCACTGGAGTACCAGTTTCTTCGCATCCTTTCTGTTTTGTATAAGTTGCCATGTTTGGTCTGAGATCCAGTCTTTTCGATTTCTTTCCTTTGTGCCAAGGGTTGTTTTGGCCGATTCGAGTAGTGTCTTGGCTAAGCCATCCCAAGATGTTATGGGATTTTGGTCTGCATTTTCATGCAGGTTTGTTAGGAAAACTTTTTTGCAGTTTGGTTGCCGCAGTTTGTGTAGGTTGAACTTTACTCTCTTTGATTGTTCAGGTTTCTTTGATACGGCCAGTTTGATTCTGAACGTGCCGAGCAGAAGGTGGTGGTCGCTGGCAATGTCTGCACCCCTTTTGTTTCTGACATCAAGTAGGGATCTCCGCCATGTTTTCGATATGGCAATATGGTCAATTTGGTTTTGGGTTTTCTTGTCGGGGGATATCCATGTGACTTTGTGGATTTGCTTGTGTGGGAACACTGTTCCACCTATAACTAGGTCTGATGTTGAACAGAGTTTCGTGAATAGTTCACCTTTTTCGTTTCTTTCCCCACATCCTTCTTTACCCATGATGTCTTCTGTTATCTAGGTTACTGTTATTTGTCCGACCTTAGCGTTGAGATCACCCATGAGTATGGTGATATCACCTCTGTTTATCTTCCTTAACGTACTTTCAAGGATATCGTAGAAATTTTCTTCATGCCATACCCGATCAAAAATGTTTATCTTCTAACGATTTTTCGATGACGTTGGTAATTCTATGAACTTGATCAATTGTTCAGTCGTTGGTTCGAAATTCAAACTGATGGGCCGGCACCAGCTCATATTTGTCTATAATTAGCTTGAGACGTTTCATAATCAGCTTCTCAAAGAGTTTGGACATGATCGGAAGTAATGCGATTGGCTGATACGACTCCACATCATTGTGATTCTTGCCAGGTTTTGGTAACACAATTATTGCCGATACCTTCCACGCGGTTGGTATATGCTTTAGGCGAATTGCGACATTGAATATATTAGTGAGCTTGATCAACGCTTTTCTCTGTATTTTTTTGAGGATTGCACCGGTAATTACGTCGAACCCGGGTGCTTTCTTTGGATTTAGATTCGTTAAATTTTTTTCAACAAAAACAAAAAAAAAATAGATTCAACAATATATAAATAATTAATCATTTGTTCCGTTTTCTTCATCATATTTACTGCAATAGCCTACACACATAAAATATGGAAGTGATTTAAATTTACTTGATTTTTTTATCCCCGATACTTTATGATCTTGATATTACACCTATACCATTATTTTCTCATTAAGTTTGTATTTAATGCCATAAAACTTGAATCAAAAAGTACAAAATATGCGAGCGAAATTACGGAACCGCCAGGTCACTACAGCATTCTGCGATGGTATCGATAATTCCAGGACACTGGTTCCATTAGTAAGCGTAAAAGTACCGGAAGACCACGCGTTTCTGATGAATTTTTGTATTTCAATGCAGGAAGCGACGGAGGATGGCGAATTTGATAACCGTCTAGTGTTCAGCGACGAGGCGGCATTTCATTTAAATAGAAAGGTGAACCGGCACAACATTCGGATATGGGGCACGGAAAATGCTCATATCATTCTGCAACATGAAAGGAATTCCCAAAAATGTAATGTCTTGTGTGCAGTCCAAAACAAAAGTGTACGGACCCTTTTTCTTCAATGAAAACACTGTGACGGGCACAACATACCTCGATATGTTGCAGTTTTAGTAGTTTCCGCAACTGACAGAGGATTCCAACAACTTTATATTCCAACAAGATGGGGCTCCACCTCTTGACATAATGAACTGCGTCGCTATCTTAACCTTCCCACCGTTGGATTGGGCGATGTGCTGAACAGGATTTGGTATTGTTCAGCTGGCCTCCCAGGTCACCCGATCTTAGGTTAGGTTAGGTTTAAGTGGCAGCTAATGCTCACATCGGCCTCAGATGGGCCCGTTGTGTTACCACGGTATTTGCAGTACAACCCTCCTCAGGGGATTTTGTCAAACCATTTCGAGCCGTGGATGAACCTCATGAGAGTCTGCGCATCTAGTGATGCGAGGTCAGAGAGATCATCCAAGAAAGGTCGGCCTAAGAAGAGCAATCGTGTTGCGGTCAGAGAGGGGCATTGGCATAGGTAATGCTGAACACTCTCCTCTTCCTCCTCGTCCAGGCAGCCTCTGCAGTAGTCCCGCTTCGCTATGCCCAGTCTCTCAGCGTGCTTGCCAATGGGACAGTGTCCCGTGATGACTCCCACTGTCAGTCTGATATCGTTTCTTTTTAGAGAGACGATGTTGGTGCTTCTTTTCCTGTTTCGGTGAGGCCATATTTGCCTGGTTACCTCGCAGGTGTCTTCATCCCTCCACCTTCGCTCCGCTAGGTTCGAGGCTATTTCGGCTATGGTCTCCTTGCACGAGGCAAATGGAATACCAATATTCTGTAATACTTCGGTTGAGTGCAGGCTTGTGCCGTTCTTTGCAAGCTCATCCGCTTTTGCGTTACCTGGGATCCCGCTGTGGCTTGGTACCCACGTGAGTCTCACGTTTGTGTGTGCTGCGAGCTCATTCAGCTTTCTCCGACAGCCAGACACCACTGCAGAGTTGGTGCACACGCTAGTAACTGCCCGGAGAGCAGCTTGGCTATCGGTGTAAATGTGGATCTGTTCACCAGGGTCCCCATTTACCATCAGCCACTCTGCTGCCCCTTTTATGGCGGTTACCTCCGCCTGTAGAACGCTGCAGTAGTCCGGCAGGCGTAAGCTAATTCTGAGGTTGAGGTCGTTGGAGAAAACTCCGCTGCCCACTTTGTCCTCCCTCCGTGAGCCGTCTGTAAAGACCTGCGTGTGTCCTGCTGGTACCTCTTTCTTTTCCATCCACTCCTCTTTAGAGGGTATGTGGTATGAGAAGTTGTTGCCAAAAGCAGGTGTTGCTAGACATCGGTCTATGTTTTTGGGCACCCCTTTAAATTCATTGATTATTCCGGCGTGTCCACGATAGTCCGATGTCAACATTCGCACTGACTTTAGTCTAAGTGCTGTGGTAATGGCAAGTTGCTTGCCCATTAAATCGACCGGGGCTATGTCCAGGATTGTCTCCAAGGCTTTCGTAGGCGTCGTTCTTATGGATCGCGTTATCATGAGCGTGGCCATTCTCTGCACTTTTGTAAGCGCCATTTGATGGACTCTTTTATTAAGTGCCGGCCACCATATGAAAACGCCGTAGTAGAGTATTGGTGTAACTACGGCTCTGTATAGCCAGAAGGTAATGTTGGGGTTGAGGCCCCAAGATTTCCCCACCGCTCTCTTGCAAGAGTACAGCGCCACCGTTGCTTTCCGTACTCTTTCGTTTATGTTGAGCTTCCATGATAACTTTCGGTCTAGTATGAGACCTAAGTACTTGGCGCTCTCCTTGATCGTCAGTTCAGTGCCCTTTAGCATTGGGAGCCAGAATTCTGGAATGTTGTGTTTCCTTGTGAAAACGACTAGCTCGGTTTTCGCCGGGTTGACATCTACGCCACACCTTTTGCACCATTGCGCTAGTTTCGATAGGGCCCCTTCAACAAGTTGCGACATTGTATTGAGGTGTTTCCCAGAGGCCGCTATTGCTACGTCATCCGCATAGGCGACGACCCTGCAGCCGGATTTCCTAAGTTGGAGGAGCAGCTCATTTAGCGTGATGTTCCAAAGCAATGGTGAGAGGACGCCTCCTTGTGGGGTTCCCCTACTCACCTTCCTTCTTATGTGGGATTCTCCCATTGTGGCCCTAATGTTCCTTTCACGGAGCATTTTTCCGATCAGGTGACATAGAGCGTTGTCCATAGCTAGTCCAGTTAAGGCTGATTCTATGGCTTCAGACTTCAGGTTGTTAAATGCCCCTTCTATATCGAGGAAGACAACCATCGTGAACTCCTTATGCCTCATCGAGCTCTCTATCTGGTTTACCAAGGCGTGGAGTGCTGTTTCCACGGATTTCCCCTTTGTGTATGCGTGCTGAGACATTGACAGCATTTCAGGGTGTAATGCCTCAGCCTATCTTACGGTTTGCGATTTTTTTCTTTGTGGGTACATTCAAGATTGGGTTTACGGGCCACTAATGCCATCAACACTGGGTGAACTCCGAGAACGCATTACTGCTGCTGTGAACAGCATCGATGGGGGCACATTGCAGCGTGTGTGGGCCGAACTGGACTACCGTTTAGACGTGTGTCGTATCACCCAAAAAGCCTAAGTCGAACATTTGTGATGGTATAATTTAAAACTTGGACATTTTCCCTTTATTTTCATGTATCATTTAATCTTATATACGTAAAATTTTGTGAAATATATCTTTCTAAAACACGCCCTGTAGTGTTTCTGCATTCCGGTACTATACAATATCTATAAAATGGCTTTTTAGCTTTTTCCATTATCGAAATAGCAAATTCAAATTGAAAATCCTTAACTGTCTATGCAAAAAAGCTATGCAATACTGAATGTCAAGTGGTATGCGACGTCATCCAAAGCGCGCGATAAATGGGACCGTTCAAACAGGTCAAATTTAATCGGTATTTTAAATATTATTTTAAAAAATAATTGAAACACTTTCAACAGCATTTATATTTGTTACTATGTTGAGTTGAAGTAAAACGTGAATTAAACATATTCAACTCATTCATTCCAAATTTTACAAGCGTACATTTTTTTGCTCTGCTTAACAATGGAAAAGGGACATAGATCAAAAAAGTGTTGCAATTTGCCCTGACATACATTCTTTCAATAAAGTGCTGTTTTCTTTTAACCTTGAAATATAAGTGAAATGAGACAATTATTAAAAAAGTTCAATGTTTACACTTTCACGTCTTATAAATCCAGTCTATATAAATTTATTACATTGTAAATGTATTAGTATATTAAAGAACGAGGTCAATAAGCGCGGTTTTTCAGCACGCTACTCGTTTTCAAAACATGTAGCGTAGCGAGGAGTTTTCTAATGGACACGAGCGAAAAACGCCTTGTGAACGAGTTTTTTATACTACTTTTTCTATATGGCGCACTCGGCGAGCCATAACCGCATGCATATGAGTGCTGTTATGAGTCCATTACAGACTTAAAATAGAAAAACACAATTTTGACGATAAAAAGGAAATAATTATGTAAGAAAGTATGAAAGTTCAAAATTACTCAGAGCACCACACTAACTCAAACAAGACAACATCTCTCATAAGCAGACTGTAGATATCTACCATTAACCCTTTGCACTTGAGATGTGAATGGTGACTCTTGATTACCATACGGTCGTAGGTAAGTAATAAAAAATGAGTTGCTGGTTCGAAGTTCGAATACTCTCTGAAGTGCAAGAGCTCTCATGATCAGACTGTAGGTATCATTCTATTAACAAACCAAGTCTTGCTAGCATACCCTTGCAACTTGTTCTTGTTGAAATCAGCCCTTTCTCCCTTTTAGGAGCCCTTTAACTTCCGACCCCAAACAACCTGCGTCCTTTAATAGTGGAAGATGGTGCAGAGGATATAACCCAGATAATATCTTTGTAAGCGAAAGGATCAGCCACCAAGTGACCAAAACTATGGAGGAATCCCTACCTAGAACCCAACACCGACCTACCACATGCTCTGTAACTGCGGCAATAAAACCAGAATACGTTCCCCTCAAAAGAAGATTTAACTTCAAGAAGGCCAATTGGAACGAACGGACCAAAGAACTAGAACAGGAAGTCACGCGTCTAGAGCCATGCACCAAATTGTATAACCAGTATGTCAGGCTGGTAAAGAGAATATCGAAAAAGCACATACCAAGAGGCTGCAGAGCAGAATATATCGCAGGTCTATGCAGATGGAGCTATGCAGATGGAGCCCTCAGTAACTACCGAAATATGTACAATCAAGACCATCCAGACAGGAGAAGATGTTCTGCAAGCGATATAGACGACTAGAATGGAAGGATGGTGCAAGCTCATAAGCTCATAATGGAAAGTAAAGTGCTTGGAAGTTAATAAAGAATCTCAACAACGATCTCTCCGCTTGGACACTCGATTTGCCTGGAGTCACACCAGACCAAAGGAAGATTCTTGAAAGAATGGTTCTTGACCAAAGCGCTGACATTATTGAGGAGACCATACCAGAACAGGCAGGTTTGAGACCAGGCAAATCGTGTTGCGGGAAAACCCTCAATCTCACTCAATATATCGAAGTTGGGTTTGAGCGGAAGCAGATAACGGGAGTCGCTTTCATAGAACTATCTGCTGCCTATGATACCGTGAACCATCAGAGGCTAATATTAAAGTTCTATGGGATCACCAAGGACTTCCGCCTGACCAAGTTGATAGAATGCTTCCTACAACATCGACGGTTTTTGTAACACTACAATCCAGAAATAGGGCTCGGTGGAGGGCTCAGAAAAACGTCCTACACCAGGGCAGCGTCCTGGCGCCAATCCTCTATAATATCTACACCGATGATCAACCAACAATTGGAGAGACAAAGCGTTTTATATATGCCGAAGATACGGCTATAGCAGCTCAAGGTAGAACTTTCAACGACATATAGAATAATTTAACTCACGCTCTGGAGGATCTAGCAGCCTACTATAAAAATAACCACCTCAAAGCTAATCCCACTAAGACACAGGTGTGTTATTGCGCCGGTATGGTTCAATTCAGCTCATACCAAGCAACGAGAACGAGACAGTGCTCATGGTGTCTGGCTTCCTGAAACCGACCCCGGTGGATCAAATCTGCCCAATAGTTGGTATTGCCCCACCCACAATCAGGAGGTATGTTGCCGCGGGGGCTGAGCGAAAAAAACAAGAAACCGACCACAGGCATCCCTTATATGTACACCAAATGCAACTGCATAGACCTAAGTCTCGGAAGAGCTTTATACGGTCGACAACACCCCTGGAGATTACGCCTGAAGCACACCGAACACACCTATGGCAAGTGGCTGCCATCCGCAAACGGATCGAGGCAAATGAAGAGCTGGACATCATCTACCTTTCCCCACATTGAGGACGCTGAGCAGGTTAAGAACGGGAGTCGCACGATGTAACAGCAACCTAAAAAAATGGGGCTACAAAGAGGATTTGCCTGTGTGCCCAAACATGAGTGAGACTTGCACAGAGGAGGACCTGATATACGCAAATGACAAAGCCACATATGTGGCAGATTTTTGGAACCTGAAAATTTGATTTGTTACGGTGAGCGGGACACGGAAAGTAAGTACTATAACTTCCTCTCATTAGCATATATCTGTTGTGTATATAACATTATTCACAACAGATGAATAAATTTCACAAATATTTCGTCTTCTGATTGTTAATTAATAAATTTCATGTAACTTAATTATATCCTTATTAAACATTACGCGCAATTTCACTATAAATTTATTTTTCATTAAAGTGCAAATGCGGTGAATTTTCCTAAAGTTACATATTCTGCTGTGATATGTACAAAGTGATTTATATTAAGTTCTTACCAGGGGATGACTCTGGTTTTGTGTCAACCATAGAGCACGTAGATTAGGAAGATTTGCAATGGGAATTGGTAAAAATTCCAACTTATTTCCAATTAATCCAAGCGATGTTAAGTTTTGTAAATGTCCGACTTCATCTGGTAAACGTTTCAACATATTATTGTGTAGATTTAATATTGTTAATGAAACACAACTTCCAATCTCTAAAAAGACACAAAACAAAAAATATCGTTATTAATTTTAAATAAATATTATGTGTATGTACCCTACAAAACAACTAATGTTTCGTTAACATCTCGGTTATAGAAAAAGTTTGGGAAATGTTGGCGTAATGAAAGGCAAAGACCTTCAACACAGACGCGCACCATTGTTGATAACACAGGTTTAATAGTACATTACGTAACGAGAGTTGTAAGGAGCATATTACGTACGAGCGGAACAGTTATGCACGACCCGCGTAGCGGGGATTGCGTAATTCCGCGAGTACGTAATTGCCTTACAACTCGAGTTATGTACTATACTTTATCTACGACCACACTAATTTGTTTCTGTTTAATAAGAAAAATATGTTTGATGTAACAAATTTATTTCTTATTAGATACATTATTTAACATTATAATAAACAAACAGTTGTATTTTCATATATAACTGTTACTCGGCATTATTTAAGTTGAAAGAAAAGAAAAACATTCTTAATGGTTACATACCTTATTATTTAGTACTTATTTTGGTTAAACTGGAATAAGAGTGCCAATAGATATAGGCAACCCAATGTACGCAGTCAATTCAAGTCAATTTCCGTTAGTTTAGCAGCTCTCAACCTATCAACGAATCTTAAACCAAAGGCACGTGGGTGTTATCAATCATAACTTATCATTAATCGCGGACTGTTACATACGTGTGTGTTATGATGTATTTACGTAGTGCACGAACTATACAATAATGGGCATTTACTATAGTGGTCGTAGATAAAATCATTTACCCCTAACTTTTCCTCTAACACCTTCTTCTTTCTTTATTTAATTTCTCACCTACATAATTTGTTGTTTTTTTTAATAATAAGCTATATTGCACAGATTTGCCACGAAATGTCACGGGTCTACAGAGAAGTCATACATATAGAGAAACGAGACCATAGCTTAAACAGAGACAATTCCCTGCGACTCCCCAGGCATGGCGACCGATTATATTAATCCTCAAAATACAATCCCAGGCACCTCACTCAACCAACATAACATCCCAGACACATATACGACCAACAACACGAATAAACAAGCGAACCGAAGTACCGCACACAACGTGCACGACCTGAAGTCAACAACTATATATATATGTTACGGTAAAAGTACAAAATCGGCAAATGTAAACATTTACCGGTATATGTATACATCTACCAATTTGATAGGTAAATGTGAGTTTAAATCTGAGATCTACTTTATATATATACTTTTACCGGAAAATGTATACTTTTTGTGTGTTACAATATTACGTGTGTCTTGTTGGACAGCCCATGCGCTGTGTTAATGTAAACCTGTAACAATAGGCAACAACATTATGCATATGTACACATTTGCCGGAAATAATTGGTAAATGTAAGTTGAACTCACATTTACCAACCAAGAAGGTAAATGTTTACATATACCGGTAAATGTGTACATTTACCAAACTACGTACTTTTACCGTAACATATATACTCCTACCGGAGAGATAATGCATCTCGTCTCGACGAGTTCAGCATTGTTCGGCGTATAAATTAATATGGCGTTTGAAAAACTGACGCATATTTCTTAACTCAAACTAACCTACGCGTACCTCGGTGCGTCCCTTGCCCTTCATACTTCGGGGCAGTACAGCTGCATTCTTTCGCCGGTTCAAGTATCTCCCGTTCTTGATTCGATCTTTTATCAAAGATTCTCTGTTTAAGTCCGATCTTTAATTTTTAGGATCGATATTTTACCACCAGCCAGATCGTTCGTTATCTCTATAATGATTAATTTTATTAGTTCCTGTTAAAGATCGACTAGCGTACCCGAAAGGCAAAAACTAAAATAAAATATAACACAAAGGAAAGGAAAAATTTTAAACGTCCAATTCGGATACTAAAACTTTTAAATGAAATTAGAATTTAGGGATTAGGCAACGATTAGGATCAATCGATGAATTAACTAATCAAATACGAATTCTTAAAGATGAAAACATACAATTAACTGAAGTGAAAAACAAAACTCCACCGAATCACATCAAAATAATTAATATCGATGAAGAAGAGGCGCCAATCGCAGAGGACAAACACAATCAACTAGAGATAGCTGAAAAAACCCAGCTCGCATCGATAAATCGATACCCGCTCGACAAAATCGAACTCAACAAAACAACGCGCAATCTGGCAGAGCCACAAACAAGGTCAACCAAACACCAATAAATAATGAGGACTGGAAAACTCAAAACAAATACAAAAGGAAATCAAATCGAAGAACTACCTTACTAGGTACCAATACGGAACAAACAGTTATAAAGGCAGTAACTAAATACGCTCATCTGCACATATCAAGACTTGAGCCGCAACTAACTGAAGATGATATTATCAATTATCTGAAGCTCAGAAAGTTCAATACTGTGTTCTGTAAGAAGCTAGCGGCAAAACGGCCAGAAGACTATTCTTCGTTCAAAGTGTCAGTACCGCTAGACAATCTAGATGAGATTATGAACCCTGAATTATGGCCAAGATATACCCATATTAATCGTTTTTTCCTATACCTCGAACAGAGCAGGATACAAAAATAATTACAAAACCTCAAAAAATAAATATGAATATATTAATAGGACTTAACATCCAATCATTACGCAACAAAATAAATCAACTCGAATTAACTATCAATGACATAAACCCATCTTTCATATGCTTATCCGAAACATGGCTATCCACTGAGTACATAACATCTATTCACATTCACAACTACAGGCTAATCACCCACTTCAGGAGAACCGAATCAATGGGAGGAGGAGTAGCTATTTGGGCGAACTCATCAATATGTAACAACTGCAAAGACGTCAAAAAATTGGAGTTAGAAAACAGTGCTATAGAAAAGATAATTGAAATATGTGGTATAGAAGCAACAATCAATGACCTAGAGACCATTATTTTAAATATATATAGACCACCAACAGGCTGCTTAATAACATTTTTAACTGTTTTAGATGATATTCTCCACACATATGCGAACAAATCCAAAGATTAATACTAGCTGGAGACTTTAATGTTAATTTTAAGGAAAGCAGTAAACATAAAAACCATTTGGTTAACATACTAGCCTCTTATGGAATGGTCGAATATGTCCACCAATATACAAGAACAACAATAAAATCAAGCACACAGTTAGACAATATTTTTGCAAAGTCTAGACAGTCCTTATCCACCTCAGTAGAAGACACACCGCTGTCCGACCATCGATTAATAGCTTAACAACAACTCCTTAACAAAATTTACAATTACGGCATAAGAGGTAAATCTGCTAAATGGCTTACATCTTTCCTCACAAATAGGAAACAATTTGTGAAAGTAAAATGCGGATCGGTAACTGGACAATCCGACTTCAGTTGTATAAACATGGGTGTCCCGCAGGGCAGTGTCTTGGCTCCAACTTTATTCCTACTGTATTCCTACGGAGTGTTGATCTCCAATGTAGCTGACCAGGTCTGCGGTGTATGCAGACCTGGTCAGCTACATTGGAGATCAACACTGCACCTTATATGCTGACGACGCCAGTTTTATCGTCTCAGAAAAAGATGCTTCCAACAACCCGCTGCGTGCCAACATGCTCTTGGATACACTCAACAAATGGTTCGCGCACAACAGTCTCTTTCTCAATATAAACAAAACAGAATACGTTATATTCCATACAGCACGTAGCAACTACCCCACAGACATCCAGTTGAAAATAATTAACGACGAAATTAAACGAACCAAGGTGGCTAAATTCCTAGGAATTTATTTAGACGAGCACCTTCAATGGAACCCCACCATACAAAATATGTGCTCCAAACTGCATAGGAAGCTCTTTCAAATAAGGTATCTACGATAATTTCTAAAAATTGAAGATCTCCTTATATTCTACTATGCGGAGATCCAATCATTAATTTCATATGGTATTCTGCTTTGGGGATGCTCGTCAGAAACTGAATCCCTCTTAATAGTGCAGAAGAAAATTATTAGAACCTTAATGGGTATCAAGATCACGGACACCTGTAGACCCCATTTCAAGAAGCTGGGTATTCTCACAGTCACAAGTTTGTATATTCTAGAACTAACATGCTACATTCATAAACAGAAGCACACCTTCCAGAAGCATCGGGATAAACATCAACACGACACGAGAATTAAACACCAACTATACAGGCCCAAAACAAACCTAACACTATGTGGAAAAGGTCCAAACTACCAGGGAGTAATCATTTACAACACACTACCAATCAGCCTAACAGAGGAAAAATCTTATAAAAAATTTAGGAAAGCAACAAAGGACATCCTCCTCTCCAACACAATCTACAGCCTTGAAGAATTTGTACTATATATTAAACATGTAAACTCTAGCAGTATATTGTAAAGATCTAATGTTTGACACTTCCTATAGATACTATATCTCATGGGCAATAAATTATTTGATTTGATTTGATAGGATTCTAACCCACGAGATAAATGTATATGTACGTGAAGAACGATTTATTCAATCAGTTTCTCTGAAATGTTTCGAAGATTAAATATTTAATTTAATTAATAAAAAAATATTTTTAAATGTGTTTATTATCGAAACTCCATATTGTAAACTCAACTATATATTTCCATGTTGTAAGCCCAATGGAAAATGTTTTCCCCCGAAATGAATCCCAGAAGAAATGATTTTTTAGCTTCGATATTTTCCTAGAACGATCTTAATTCTCTCACTGTCAATTTAAAGGAAAAACACACAGCACCAGTATTTATAAAAATGCCGGTAGTTATGCAACGCCTTTCCATTAATCAACTATTGACCAAAAGCGGAAAATAGGGCTCCTCTATAATCCTTTGCTCCTCCATAACTAGGCGGCACCGGTTACACTGCCGCAAAGCCATAGGTTCAATCTAAAGAACTGTGTCGAAAAATCGCGAGTCCGCCGCGGCACGTTGAACGCAGACGACGAAGTGCACTTTTACAGTGCACCCAGCAAAAGTGCGCACACAACAGCTTGAAACGATTCAAAGAGTGGCGTGTGTCTGCATCATGGGGGCGATGGGGTTGTGCCCGACAGCAGCAATGGAACTGCTGCTGGATATGACTCGGGAGCAGAGACCGGAACACCCTCGCTGCCAAAATCCCCTGGCTGCAAGCAACAAAAGACGAAATGGTATGCAAATACTATCGCAAAAAAACGCGAAAAAACGAATTGCTATCCTGTCAGACAACCAAGCAGCCATCAAGGCCATTAGCTCTTACACCATCAGATCCAAACTGGTATGGGGCTGTGTGGGAAAGCTAAACAAGCTTGGCAGATAAAATAAAGTAACGCTATACTGGGTACCACGACACACTGGTAAAGACGGAAACGAAGAAGCCGATCACCTAGCAAACGAGGGATCCAGTAATCCCTTTATAGGTCCGGCACCCTTTTGCGGTATGAGTTTGAACACCATCCACAAAAGTTTAGATGAAAAAATAAGAGAACAATGGATGAATACCTGGAAAGAACTTCCAGTTTTGGGACAATCCAAAGTTATGCTGGGATCTGTTAACCAGAAAAGAACAAAAGCTTGCCTGAGACTAAACAGGAACAAGCTTAGAATTCTGGCAAGAGTCCTAACGGGACACTGCAGACTTAGAAAACACCTCAAGACGCTAGGCCTAGAGGAAGATGACAGATACAGATTCTGTGGTTCGGGAGAGGAAAACCTCATACATCTGCTCGAAGACTGAGGAGCACTGCTCCGCAAGAGACAGCTGTATCTTGGGACCCACTGCTTGAACGGACAGGGGTTGCAGTCCTTGAATACCACCCAGATCCTGAAATTCCTAAAGGAATCAGGACTAGAGGAGGCGCTCTAAATGGGTAAGTATACCAACGTTTAGAGGAAGAGGGTGGGGTACAATAGATCTACAAAGGTCTCAGTACAAGTCGTCAACACCAATACTATAAGCGCGCGCACCAAAGGTCTATTTGTTTATGACGTGCTACGCGTATGTTCAAGAAACACACTCGTAGTATAGCGCAGTGTTGCGCAAACTATTTTCGTTTGCGACTCAACATTTTGCATAAAATTTTATCGCGACCCCTGGATAGAAATAAGACGTATTTTAAATTAATTTGTATTGACATTTCACTATTTTACTGCTACCTGATACTTACACCTTAAAAGGCCTAATTTCTTTATGAATCTAAAAAAAATCTAAAAAATCTCTATTGACCCTTCTTGGGCGAGCCACAGTTTGCTCATTACTACTTTAGAGGACCTTTACATTTTAATCCACTTCTCGGGCAATTTTGGCTCGATTTCCAAAAATTTTGTTTCAGAAGATGCGTAAGGCTAATTCGCCTAAATTGTTCTGCATGAGAAACATGCAATAGATTAGATTAGATTCCCGACTTCCTCTAAGGGTTTGGCGCACGTCAACCTTAAGGCTTATTGTGCTGAACATGCAATAAGTGAAATGGCTAAAAATATTAGAGCAAATGGAAAATAGCCTATAACTTGGAAATTTTGAGAAATAAACCGAGAAAATCTTGGAAAGTTGAGCGTTCGAATGGGTGACGGCTCCGGATCACGGCGTGAGGTTTTCTAAGCTGACATACGTCAAATTTGACATTTGACATTTGTCGACTGTCAATAAACCGAGAAAATCTTGGAAAGTTAAGCCTTCGAATGGGTGACCGCTCCGGATCACGGCGTGAGGTTTTCTAAGCTGAAATACGTCAAATTTGACATTTGACAGGTGTCAACTGTCAGTTCTTCGAGCAAGTAACAAGTTGCAACGTTCATCGACACTGGACAGACAGATTCGATAGAAGTTAAAAAAAAACAAAACAAAAAAAGGAAATAATTTCTCAAAGAATAAAATAATAAATTTAAAACCCAAAAATTATATAGTGGGTGAAAAAAAAAGAAAGAAGGGAAAATAAATCTAATCTCATGTAACTGGCACGTCGTTGATGAAATACCGATTGTGAAATGACTTTTTTTTTTTAAGTGTCAACTGTCAATCAGCAGAGAAAATCATGGAAAGTTTAGCACGCACGTTCGAGGACAGTGCTCGAATGGGTGACTGCACCGTATCACGGCGTGACGTTTTCTTAGCTGACATACGTCAAATTTTACATTTAACAGGTGTCAACTGTCAATAAACAGAGAAAATCTTGGAAAGTTGAGCGTTCGAATGGGTGACCGCTCCGGATCACGGCGTGAGGTTTTCTAAGCTGACATACGTCAAGTTTGACATTTGACAGGTGTAAACTGTCAATAAACCGAAAAAATCTTGGAAAGTTGAGTGACAGCTCTGGATCACGGCGTGAGGTTTTCTAAGCTGACATACGTCAAATTTGACATTTGACAGGTCAATTTAACTGTCAATAAACCGAGAAAATCTTGGAAAAATGAGCGTTCGAATGGGTGACCGCTCCGGATCACGGCGTGAGGTTTTCTAAGCTGACATACGTCAAGTTTGACATTTGACAGGTGTAAACTGTCAATAAACCGAAAAAATCTTGGAAAGTTGAGTGACAGCTCTGGATCACGGCGTGAGGTTTTCTAAGCTGACATACGTCAAGTTTGACATTTGACAGGTGTAAACTGTCAATAAACCGAAAAAATCTTGGAAAGTTGAGTGACAGCTCTGGATCACGGCGTGAGGTTTTCTAAGCTGACATACGTCAAATTTGACATTTGACAGGTCAATTTAACTGTCAATAAACCGAGAAAATCTTGGAAAAATGAGCGTTCGAATGGGTGACCGCTCCGGATCACGGCGTGAGGTTTTCTAAGCTGACATACGTCAAGTTTGACATTTGACAGGTGTAAACTGTCAATAAACCGAAAAAATCTTGGAAAGTTGAGTGACAGCTCTGGATCACGGCGTGAGGTTTTCTAAGCTGACATACGTCAAATTTGACATTTGACAGGTCAATTATACTGTCAATAAACCGAGAAAATCTTGGAAAAATGAGCGTTCGAATGGGTGACCGCTCCGGATCACGGCGTGAGGTTTTCTAAGCTGATATACGTCAAATTTGACATTTGTCAGGTGTCAACTGTCAATAAACCGAGAAAATCTTGGGAAGTTGAGCGTTCGAATGAGTGACCTCTCCGGATCACGGCGTGAGGTTTTCTAAGCTGACATACGTCAAATTTGACATTTGATAGGTGTCAACTGTCAATAAATCGAGAAAATCTTGGAAAGTTGAGCGTTCGAATGGGTGACCGCTCCGGATCACGGCGAAATAAACGAAATAAACTGTAAAATAGTGTTCAACACTTCCATTTCCTTCGGAAAAACTGAAAAAACAGGTCAAAACTTCCATCGTTTTGATCAGATAAAAGTGCGTTTTCGGTTTTTTACTAAACTCTCGGAAACTACAATTCCCTGCGAAGTCATTTTCGGCACACTGAAACTAGACGGCAAGACGAGCCAAGCGATGTGTAAATTGTTTGGAAAGATTCATTTTTTTTACTGCAAAATTATGAGTTCAAATTTTCGCAAATTTCTGCTTCACAAGTACGCATCTCGAGAACGGTTGGAAATTAAAAACGGATTGCGGCATCGTTTTCAGGTTCGTCCGTTTCTTTCCCTGCCGAATGCACTTAGATATCCTTAAAAATATTAATTATTTTCCCAATTCTCTGTTCGAGCGACCAAATTTCGCAAAATTTCATCGCTCGATTTTACGAATTACATCAAATCATATCTCGCGAACAGAAGCGGCTATCAAAATGCAATTTATATATTTACAACCATCAGGGAAAACACTTTCAGAGGCACTTTGAAATTTTCCATTCACTTGATAAATAATGATTTTAAGGTATAACATAGTCTCGCAATTTTAAGCTTTTAATGCCATTGAACCAACCGTCGAACCCCTGGAGGACATTTTAATTCATTTCTCCAGCAATTTTGATCCGATTTCCACAAATGTAGTCTCAGAAGATGCGTAAGGAAATCGGCGAAATATCGCTCCATTTTGCCTAAGTCATATCTCGCGAACCGAAGCGGCTAGCAAAATGTAATTCATGTATTTTCAATCAGCAGGGGAAACTCTTTCAGACACACTTTTCGATTTCCCATTGACTTGGTAAAAAATGATTTTAAAGAAATATATTTTCTCGCATTTTCCACAGATTTCACGATGTCATAACTTTTGGACGGCTTATCGCAGACTTCCAGTTTTTTCCAATCGATTCAGTATCCCAAAGTTAGTTGGAAAAGTTGTCGGAAAAGCCTTAAAAATTTTATGAATTCGAGGATCCAAAAAAAGGGGGTCGCGACCCACGGTTTGCGTATCACTGCTGGACCAGTGGTGCGCAAACTATTTTCATTTGCAACCCAACATTTTCTGTAAAATTTAATTGCGACCCCTGAACAGAAGTAACGTGAAGTTTATAATTCCCAAACAGTTCTACCAACATCTTCACAAAAGTTGAAACAAATCCCCAAATTAGTTTTTGAGAAAATTAAGTTTGAAATTATCAAAATTTACAAATTTGATTGTCAAGGCGAAGTTACAAAAAGAGCAATATTGGTTCATTCCTACAATCTCCTCCTCCAGCGGTAGTGTGCGCTGGTGTCGTTATTTTAAGTTTCGTACATGCGCATTACAATTTCGGACATGCGCATTAGAATGGGAGACACAGGCGTATTGACAATAAGTACTTTGTGTTGAGTAATAAAATATATTTTATATATTAAAATGGGTAATGTAATCGCGTTATTCGCAGCAGCGATAATTCTCTCGATCCAATATAGAACAATGTGGCAAGGACCGTTGCTTTAACCCCAGTTCGATTAGGTTGTCCGCCGCGAAATCGACAGATTAATCAACACAACATATGCTTGGCAGCGCGAATTCTCGATCCAATATAGAACAATGTGGCAAGGACCGTTGGTCTAATTATAAATTACTACATTCAAACCAACCACCCTTCCTTACACTCCTTGTTATAACCCTTTTGTGCATACCCACTTTCGCCTTGCTTTTATCGCACCGGCATGCCCACCCATCCTTTAGACTTTTTGCTCTCACCAATTTTATACCATCTCCACACTCAATAAAAACATATCTTTCCGCTAATAATCCCAGATCCACCAATCATTTAATCATTCTGACACTCTCATACATCTCGCTTAATTTAACAATAGAAAATTCCATTTTAAAAGAATTAAAAGTGTTCTAATTCAACTTTTAAAAATTATTTTTTTTTTAATATAGTTAAACTTTGGGGTTATATTCTATAGTGTGTTCCCGCGCAACGCCACTGAGCTCCAACGTTAGTTGCATTTTCTGCCACGTACGACTTTACTTAACATTAAAATATTGGTAAAATTTGCTAAATATTGCGAAACAGCTATACCAACTATATTCTACTATATTCCATCAGCTATATTCTTCACAAAATTTGAAGCAAATCCTCAAATTAGTTTTTGACAAAATTAAGTTTGAAAATGTTTACAAATTTGATTTTCAAGGTGGAATTTACTAAGATTTTACAAAGAATTTAGGAAGAAATAAATATTAAAACATTGGGAAAATTTGCTAAATATTTCGCAATAGTTCTACCAACATCTCGACAAAATTTGAAACCAATTAGTTTTTGAGAAAATTATGTTTGAAAATTTGAATGTTTTTTAAATTACTTTATATTGACATTTATTCGCTATTTACTTCTACCCTTCGCTATTTACTTCGCAATACTTGAAATACTTGAATACTTGAAATGCCTTAAATTTTTTATGAATTCGACGACCCAAAAAGATTCTCTATCGACCCCTCTGGGAGTCGCGACCCATGGTTTGCGCACCATTGGTATAGCGTATGAACATTCCCTCCACCTTCCCTAGCCGATGTGTACATCGCAGGTCGACGTTGCGTGGAACGGGTGTGATTGGGTTACATACGATAAGGGTGAGGCCACACGATGCGTTAAGATGCCGGAGCGGTGCCGCAACGTAATTAAGTTTAAGGTGCTCACAGACCGGAGCGGAAGTTTCGCTGCCGCAACCGGTGCGATATCGCGGCGGACCGACTGACACGGCGGCTTATGTACATGTTCAGATCAAAAATAGCGATTTCCGTCAACGTCGCAGTAGTGCAGCGTTGCACGACATGGACGCTGCATGCGTGGTTAGTTTCGCTGCCGCTGTATTTTGAAATTGTGATCTCTTTAATTACATTGAATGAATGAACCCATGGTTAATTCTGAAATGAGTGTTGTGTTTTAGAAATTCAAAATAAATACAAAATAACATATTTCATCTTATGCCATCAATGCTTAAAATAGGATAGCTTCTTGCACTGAGGATGTCATGCCTACTATATACACGTAAAAATCGCGTATTGATTTGCAATTTCGCTGCCGCGCCGCTAGCTAATTTTTCGTTGCGGAAATTTCGGGACGCGTACCCTCCGCGCCGGTCTGAAGGAGTCTTTAATTCATGTTGTGTGTCACAATTTATAAAAAGTAATATTTATCTTTCTTATGATGAGTACCGATAATACGATTACGATAACGATTTCCTTATATCTTTAGTACAAGAGAGACTTGCATTATTTATTTATTTATTTATTTATATAAGACAGGCAATCGCCCAATTACATTCTTAATACTTAATCTTATATATTAAAAAAAGAAAATAGGTTCGCGGTTAACAGTAGTCGGACAGTATCGATATTCTGACACGACTTATAAAACTAAAGCTGGGTAACGAGAAATCAAATTGGTTTTCATTTGCGACCCTACACATTCTCCACAATGGTGCATAATAGTATGTGTTTGTTCGTGCACGTAGCACCTCGTATATGCGAAGAGTGTTTGACCTTAGGCCGCGAACAGGGGTGTGCACATTGATTTTAGCCTGAAGGTACGCCGAATCAATGTGCTTCCCTATTAAATTAAATAAAAATATAATGTCGAAATACCGTCGGTACGAACGCAGTGAGGTTAAGTGCATTAGGTCCGCAATTTGGCTATAATCGTGAGATACACGAGGGGACGGCAGGCTTAGTTTCCACGCTATAATGTTTAAAAAACGATGTTGGATTCTTTCTATCTTAACTATATGACAGTTGTAATGCGGGGACCAGACCGGTGAGGCGTATAGAAGTATAGGCCTCACTAGTGACGTATACAATGTTTTCAGAGTATATATATTTTCAAATTCTACGGTCATTCGGTTTATGAAACCCAGCGTCTGGTTTGCTTTGCTAACTATATAATCAATGTGTTTTTCGAATTTCAATTTATGATCGAGCACTACACCCAGATCTTTGAATTCTGTGACTTGCGCTAGTGGTTCGCCCTCAATTATGTAATTATTATCCATTCTTGACCTAGTCCGGTAAAAACTCATTGATTTACATTTTGCGATGTTTAGCCGGAGACGTTTTCGAGTACACCAGGATAGTAATGCATCTAGATAAGATTGGAGATCTCGACAATCTTGGGGTGTCTTGATTGGGTGAAAAAGCTTTAAGTCATCGGCAAATAGAAGAAAGTTACAATTTGGCAAGTGAATCTTCAAATCATTGACAAATACGAGGAACAGAGCTGGGCCCAAATGGGAGCCCTGGGGGACACCCGATGACACGTTCACTTCCCTCCACACGCAGGACTTATATTTCACCCTCTGTGTTCTACCTGTCAGGTAACTTCTCATCCACTCCAGTAGGGTCCCTTTTAATCCTAAGCGACTGAAGTCATCAATAAGAAGGGTATGGTTTACCGAGTCGAAAGCCTAGAAAAATCTGTGAAAATGGTATCCACTTGGGTACCATTTTCAAGATTCTCCAAGATATGTTGCTGAAAAGTTAGAAGATTTGTTGTTGTGGAACGATTTTTCATGAAACCGTGCTGTTCAGTAATTATATGTGGGTTCAAAATGGTGGTGAGTTTTTCAGTAATTATGGCTTCCATGAGTTTCGGTATAGTGCTTATTTTCGAGATAGGTCTATAGTTTTCTATATTTGATCTATTGCCGTTTTTGAAGATTGGGGTGATATAGCTCGTTTTGAATTTTGGCGGGAAGTAGCCCTCCCGGAGTGAACGAGAGAACAGGTAGTGTAGAACGGGTGTCAATGTTGTGTTGCAATGCTTAATAAGGGATGATGGTATGCCATCCGGTCCGGGGGCATTACAGTCCCTCATACTGCCAATGGCTTTGAAGACATCAGGTTGTGTCAGGACAATGTTGTTAATATCAAGAGGCAAGTCTGTCAAGTCACCAAGCGGGGCAGAATTTACTACTTCGGTTGAGTATACTGATTCGAAAAAGCTTGCAAATAAATCCACAATGTCTTGGGGATTTTGTGCGGTATTTTGCGCTTAAAACATAGAGCTAGGTAGACCAGACGTGCCCTTTTTGGCATTCGCGAATTTCCAAAAAGGTTTGATATCGTGGTTAATAGACTCTTGAACAGTGCGCAGGTAACTAAAATAGTCTTCAATCGAAACTAATTTACAATTTCTTCGTAGATCTGAGAAGAGTTTGTAGTCCGCGTCATTCAGAGATTGTTTGTAATTTGCGTGTGCTTTATATTTTTCTCTAAGAAGTACCTTAAGTCTGCTGGAGTACCATATTGGATACGTTGAGGCAGTGATTTGCATTTTCGGAACATGTTTATCTATCGTATCGTAAAGCGCATTATAGAGTGCCTCGACGCAGTGATCAAGGGAATAATACGTAAAAGTAGTAAACCAATTAAAATTAAGCAAGTCGTTGTTTATCGCCTCATAATCAGCACGTTCGAATTTATATCTCGTTTCGCCGCAAAATGAAGGAGTTAAATTTTCCGGTATTGAAATCAACGCATCAATTGGGGGGTGAAATGTATCAGGTGCTATTAAAGGAAAATCCGAGATGGAGGTAGAACATTGAAGTGAGTTTGACACAAATATAAGGTCGAGTGTATTCCCATGACTATTTCTGGCTGAATTTAGCTGATGTAAATTTAGGAAGTTAAATGTGTCTACTAAGCATGTACAAATTTGAATTGTCGTAGGGGTAGCATTATCATGTTGAGTGAAAATGCGGTCCGGATCGTTTTGCCATACGGTTCCCGGGAGATTAAAATCACCACAAATAATAAATGTAGCTGCAGGGTACCTATCTGAAACGAGTTCAAGAGTTTCTGCAAATTTTATATAATCTGTGAGTGGTGATTTTGGGGGGAAATATACAACGCTCACAATGTAATCGACGGATCCAATACGCATCAATACAAATATGACCTCGAGATTTCCAGTCGCGACAGGTAGCAATTGATTGAGGTGTTTGCGTTTCACCGCGATCAAAACACCGCCGCCGCGCAAACTGGTACTGGTTGCTAAGCTTCTATCGAGTCGGTGAATATCATGCGATTTTATGTCGAGCTCCGCGTCGAAAATACCTTGGTGAAGCCAGGTTTCAGTTAAGATGATGAGGTCGAGATGGTGAAACGATGGGGTCGCTTTTACAAACTCTGGGAGTTTAGTTCGAAGTCCTCCTACATTTTGATAATACAGCGATAATTTTGGGGATTGCCGAGTTACAAGTTTCGCGACGCCTCAACGATCTTCTGAACCCCGTTGATGTACTTTATCACTTTATCAAATATACCTTTCTCTTCATCAGCTTTGATTTGAGAATACAAAAACTTAAGATGTTCGTATGTTCGCATTATGGGATAAAACACACAATGATTGCACCGCGATGCACCGCGGTAAACAGCGTTCAACTGCCGTGCCGCACCGCCCGGGTGGCACTCTATAGCTTGAATTAATTGCAGTGCGGTGCTGAACCGCACCGTTAACGCATCGTGTGGCCTCGCTCTAAGTGTGCTTTGTTTGTGTGTGTGTTTTTCATGACAGATTTTTGTTTACCTAACGGGGTTTTTGTCTTCATTGCTGTAAGCTGTACTTATTAACCTGGATATTGCGAAACGTTTTCTCTGTAATTGGCTCCATAGACCTTTCCATAGTTGATTTTTTTTGTGCGTATGTGTCAATTTCCGAGATGTTATACGTCAAAAACTGCCAGAACTTTTTGACGTTTAACTAAGTTTGTGCCCGATAGTTTCATATTCCCGCCTTTCAAACTTGGCGGATGCGCATGCGCCTAACTAACCGTACATACATAAATAAAAAGCCAAACATACATAAATAAAAAGCGAAAAAAGCGAATATATTTATTTCTTAGCTATCGTTAAATTGACGTTGGAAACCAATTACTTTATATGATTTTTCGGAAATCGGAATCGATGTGTGTGTGTGTGTGTGCATTAAATACAAATGTATTTATCTAACACCACTATTGTAAATGCCCATTATTGTACAGTTCGTGGACTATGTAAATACATCATAACACACACATATGTAACAGTCCGCGATTAATGATAAGATATGATTGATAACACACACGTGCGTTTGTTTTACGATTCGTTGATTGGTTGAGAGCTGCTACTACGCGCTCATACGTTCAGTGCCCCCCAGTGCTACAATTCAAACTAACGGAAATTGACATTGGCGTACATTGAATTGCCTAAATCTATGAGCACTCTTATTACAGTTTAACCCAAATAAGTACTAAATAATAAAGTTTGTAACCATTAGGAATGTATTTCTTTTCATTTCTTTCAAGTTAAATAACGTCGAGTAACAGTTATATATGAAAATACAACTGTTTGTTTATAATAATGTTAAATAATGTACCTAATAAGAAATAAATTTGTTGCATCAAACATATTTTTCTTATTAAACAGAAACAAATTAGTGTGGTCGTAGATAAAGTATAGTACATAACTCGAATTGTAATGCAATTACAACAATTATATTAATAAGGCAATTAATATGCTTCTTACAACTCTCGTTACGTACTATATTATTGTATGTTCCTTTAAAATGTTTCATCCTCGAAGATTTAGTATTTGATATATTGCAAATTTCAAGTCGTAAAAAAATATTTGATTTAATTTTGTTTAAGAAACTAATGTACATACCTGATGGTAGAGATGTTAAGAAGTTGTGAGAGGCGATAAAATAATTAAGCTTCCTTAGAAATCCAAAGGAAGTAGGCACGCATGTAATCTGATTACTTTGTACATCAAGTTCTTCTAAATTGATTAATTCACCAATACTATTCGGCAGCGATTCCAAACAATTGAAATCCAATTTCAACGTTTGAAGGTTTTTAAAATTCCCCAAAACTTGAGGCAATTTCTTGATAAGATTGTGGCTTAATATTAAACTGGTTAGATTAGAACAACGTCCAATCTCCTTTGGCACAACTTCAATATCATTCTTTGAAACATCGAAATCTTGCAGGTCCAATAAGTTTCCAATACCTAATATTAATGAGGTTATACAATTTCCATTTAACCAAAGTTCTTTTAAATTTGTCATATTTCCTATAACTTCTGGCTAAAAAAAAAAGATTTATATAATGATCTATGTTCGTATCTGTCTGATAATATTTGTTTAATATTGTTCGACTAAATATTTTTCTGTAATTGTTTGTCTACTCTGGTTAATATATATATATATATATATATATATATATATATATATATATATATATATATATATATATATATATATTTATACATATATATATATATATATCGTACAACGATCGTTATTATAGAATTCGGGTAATACGATCAACAAAAACAAACTCAAATTCTTTTTAAGTCGACGTTTCGATTTATTAATTAAATGTTTTTCAAGACCTACAAAATTGTTACAGAAATTACAAAAAACAAAGTAAAAGATGTTTTTAATTACTTACAAAGGAGGTAATGATCAATTTATTAAGACGTATAACATCATATAACGACAAAAAGTTGTAGAATACATAACAACTAATGTAAAGCTAGCCATGGTAGCCTCAGGAACAATTTAATTAGGATGTTTAAAAATTATTATTTTATTTGCAAAATGTCACCAAACCGATCGGCACGGCACGAGGAAACCAACAAACAGTGTTCTATTACCTTCTAAAAGTGATCTATTGAAATAAATTAAAGTTGAAAAAAACTGCGAAGGTGCGCATTTGGAACGATAGTGACGTCAGTGACATTGGAAGGACACCGAAGTCACGAGCACACTGGAAAAAGATTACTTAAAGATGTAAAAGTCGTCTGGAAACTTGAATCAACCGCTACGCAGCAGTTTACCCTAAAACGAAAGTAATACGGAAGATACCCAGATCTTCCTAGAAACAAGGAGCTCAACGACACCCATTTAAGAAATTATATAACAGGTGTAACCACTAGAGAACACAAACCGCAGCAAAAATAGAAAATAACTAGCAAAACAGAAAACCACCCATCCAATCAACTGTGTCTAGACGTTGTCGAAGTCATAAGCCAAACGTACATATTGCTCAACCCGTCCATGTCTTTCCTTGAGTTCATTGCTGCACCGGCGTTATGAATAAAACACATTTTTAAGAAGATTCTCTTAGATAAACATGTCTCCCTTGCAAGGACATTTAGGTCATCATAATTGACCCTATGGTCCTTGTCATTTACAATGTGACAGTAAGCTCATTAGAATATTTCTCTTATTTTCAATGATCAGTTGTTCCATCAATTTCCTTTACAATGATCAATTGTTTTTTCTTGTGTTGATGGCTTTATTGATATAGAATAATGATAGCAAGAATGATGACACTGTCGTAAAATACACTATTTGTTGCTCGGAATTCAGTATTGCTAATAGCGGCAAAAAACAAAACATTGCAAGATTGATATTTAGCACTCATATTGTTCGCGCAAATTTGGCGCGTCCAGATCAATTCATTTATTTGGATTAACTTCGGCTCCAATCGATAGACGGGGAAACAGGTGTATCGATCGGTGTCGAAGTCGCGCGATTTATTAACTTTTTCGCGAATAGATTAAATTAGTCAGTTAGCTGCGTAGAGTCGACAAAACACGCTCGGCGAGTGCGAACGAAAAACGTGAAATCCACGCAAACTGGCACATGTGCGTAATTCGAATTTCCCATCCAAATTAACCAGTGGTGATCACGAGCCCAAGGGCTGAAGCGGAGCCGGACGTCCCAAAGACACCGATTTAAGGGAATTCCTTTACCCTTTTATTCCCATTTCCTCCCTTAGACGAAGCGCCGGTAGGACGATTCCACGTGGCGGAGACGCTGGCAGCCCAATCAGGTAAGTGATCTAACCAGCCTGTGTTTTGTTTGGAAATTGTGAAATTTGGAGAGACACGGTCCGAACACATATTAATGCAGCAGCTTCATCATCAAAGGTGATTGACTACTAGAAAAATATAACTTTTTCATTAGATGAAAAAAATAACAATATCTGAGGGAACAGTAATTTGCATATCATACAATATGCCCTAACCATAGTTTCGTAATATGGATTGTAGGTCAAATATAGTGTGCAAACTCTTTGAAAAAAAAATGTTGGCGAACAAAATGCGAAGTAATAGTAAATTATTGAAGCAATATTTGGCAAAAAGCAAATGTAAATGTTCATTTAGAATCTGTACCAGGAGAAACTTCAGCACTCCTCTCAGAGCACTTAAAATAATAACTTACCATAACTTGAAAGAAAAAATAATCGCACTATCCGCAGATAAAATTAATATTTATGAAAATAATGTGCATAAAAGATTAATGCAAGAGTGAGAGCCACCAATTTTAAAGATTTTTGTGAGGAAGCAGAGAGAACAATGAATGAAAACCTGGAAAGGACTTCCGGGATTAAGCCAGTCCAAAGTGATGCTGGGATCAACCAGAAAAGAACAAAACCTGTAACTAAACAGGAACAAGCTTAGAATTCTGACAGGAGTCCTGACGGGACACTGCAGACCTAGAAAACACCTTAAGGCCCTAGGCCTAGAGGAGGATGACGGATGCAGATTCTGTGGTTCGGCAGAGGAAACGCCATACATCTGCTCAAAGACTGCGAAGCACTGCTCCGCAAGAGACAGATGTACCTCGGGGCTCACTGCTTAAACGCAGAGGAGTTGCAGTCCTTGAATCCCACCCAGATCCTGAAATTCCTAAAGGAATCAGGATTATAGGAGGCGCTCTATCTAAATGGGTAAGTACACCAACGCTTAGAGGAAGAGGGTGGGGTACAATAGATCTATAAAGGTCGCAGTACAAGTCGTCACCTATTCCATGAGATGGTTTTCGTTAACACCTGCTGTGGAACGTATAAACAAAATGTTTGAGCCTTTCCGCTCGTACTTTAGTTTATACCAGGTACTTTACTTAGTAAGTACTTTAGTTTATTTATAACTACCATGGCTACCATGGCTAGCTTTACATTAGTTGTTATGTATTCTACAACTTTTTGTCGTTATATGATGTTATACGTCTTAATAAATTGTTCATTACCTTCTTTGTTTAGTTTATTTGGGACCAGGGTCCCAAAATATTAAAAGAATTTTTCGAAAACGAGTTATCTGAAGTTACATGCATTTCATTCATAGTCTACCTGTTGTAGTTCATATCACTATTAAGGAAATTGAAAGCTCTAAAGTGTCAGATCATCCGAGGTGAAAACTCTCTTAAATAATGTGTTGGAGCAAATAGTCGCTAGATATAATACTGGATTTGTTCCATTAAAGTTAACGCAGAAACTCGATACAATCGAAAGCCTGGAAGCGAGGCGAAATTTATTAAAGAAATTAAATGTTTTTATAAAAATTCCTTTGAATATGTAAAAAAATTGACTGATTGTTTCGAAGAGATACACATTTTTGGATGCATATTAATAAAATATAATATAAATTGGGATCGAATTGGGTCGTGTTTTAGCAGCTCCGAAACTAATCTCAAATTTCGGGAGGTTCTGAGCAATTTAATTCACGATTTATATCTGTAAAGTGTATGTGAAGTAGTAGTGAGTGCAACCCAAAAGATCTGATAGAGAATTAAAGTAAGTAAAGTAAGAAATTAATAGAGTAATTAGAGAAGTAAAGAAAGACTGGAATAAAAAGATAAAAAGTAGAAATTTACGTTCCTTAAAAGCTTAAAAAAAAGCCCAACCTCCGAGGAGTCGATCCGGGCAAGCGGCTTTTTATCGCGGCGCGACCCAAGATAAAGACGACAGCCGAAATCAGCTGTAAATAAATTCAAACAGCTGAGCACAGGACCGTATTTAGTAAGAATATTTAAAGGAAATTAAATATGAGTAGTGACGAATACACAACTGATGAAGGAAAACGAAGGAAAAACTGGGAAGATGAAGAGGATGAGACCCGCAACAAAACCAAGAAAATAGAACGCTCCCCTAGGAAAAGTAAATCTAAAACCGAGAGTGATAAGCTAGAAAAGATACTAGAAACGATGTAACAACTAACAGATGAGGTAAAAGGGATCAGATTAGAACAAAGAGAGTAAAGAAACGAGATAAGGAAACTAAGAAAAGAAAATGAACAAACCAAACGCGAAAATGCAAAACTAAAGGAGGAAGTTAAGACAATAAATGCTAGGCTAGATGCGATGGAAAGAGAAAAAAGAAGAAATAATATTGTAGTACAAGAACTAATGCTGGGAGATGATGAAATGCTAACACCAAAGGAATCTATGGAAAACTTCATGAAAAACCAACTCGAATCGGATATAGGCGTAAAATCAGCTGTGAAACTAGGTATGAAAACGTACCTCGTGGAACTCATCAATGCAAATGAAAAAATGAAAGTCATTAAAAGCAAAAATAAATTACGTAACTATGAGGAAGGAAAAGTATACATTAATGATGATATGTCAAGAAAAGAAAGAGAGATACAAGGAAAAATTAGGAAAGCTGCCCAAGAAGAAGGGAAGAAGGGGAAGAAAACTAAAATAGGGTACCAGAAAGTATTTATTGATGACCAAGAATGGAAATGGTGTGAAGAGGAAGAAAGGCTAGTACTAGTAAAGAAGGCAGAAGATAATACTTCAAAAAACGATTAACAGAAATTAACGATAAGGGAAATACGGCAACGACACGGCATGTAAATGGTTTACGAGGAATAAATTTGGCAACATGGAACATTAGAGGACTAAATGGAAAAGAAAAAGAACTAATTGAGGAATTTAAAGAAAGAGATATAAATATCTTAGCAATTACAGAAACTAAAGATAAAGGAAAAAAGGTCACAGAGCTAGACGAAGGTCATATGATGATCCTAAGCGGCGTCACGTATGAAGTTAGAGCAAAAGGAGGAGTTGGGTGTATAATACACAAAAATGTAATCAAGTACTTAAAAAAATGGGAATGCATATCTGGAAGAATAATGAAAATTGAATTAGAAATAGAAAGAAACAGCAGACTACATCTGGTAATTCTGTATGGCCCAAATGATAACGATAAAGCAGAAACTAAAGACAAATTTTGGGAAGAAGCATCAGAAATAGTGGAAAATTGCAACGGAAAAATTGTGGTGCTAGGAGACTTAAACGGTAGAGTCGGCATAAAAGATGAAAGGACAAGTGATGTAATAGGACAGTTTGGAGAAAAAACGAGAAACAACAATGGACACAGAATTATTGATTTCTGTGTACAAAATAACCTATTAGTAATGAACTCATTCTTTAAACACAAAGACGCCCATAAATACACAAGAGAGGTCCCAAGCAGATGGGAAAAATCCATAATAGACTATGTACTCATAAATAGGAACTCTAGGCGGGAAATAAGGGATGTTAGAGTTATAAGAGGATCCGAGATAAATAGTGATCATTATCTACTAAAAGCGAAAACGATAATAAGCTGCCAGAGGGCGGGAAATAATAAGAACAAAATAGCACTGCGAAACAACAATAGTAAGGAGACGATAAAAAACTACAGACTAATGATAAGAGAAGTGGCGAACAATTATGCAAAGAAAGTTGAGGAAATGTTAGATGAGACAAGAACTAATAAATATTGTAATGTGGAGGAAGCATGGGAAACATTCAGAAACACCCTAATTAGCGCAGCAAAAGAAACATGTGGAACCACGAAAATAAATAGAAACAAAAAGCAAACGGCTTGGTGGAACGACAATGTTAAAAAGGAAGTTAAACTAAAGAAAGAGAAATGGAAAATATATCTACGTAAAGGAGATAATACCACTTACCAAGATTATAAAAGACAGAGAGACACAGTCAAAGAGATAGTATTAGAAGAAAAATAGAAACCTGGGAAGAGTTTGGACGAAAAATCGAAGCTGACTTCCATACAAACCAAAAGCTATTTTACAAAACTCTGAAAAACATAAGATCTGGGAAGAAGAATGAAGTAATTAAGCAAATTAAGGATGAACATGAAGCAATATTAACGGAGGAAGAAGACATAATAGAAAGATGGAGAAGATACTTTGAAAATCTGCTGAACAAAGAAAGTATTGTGGACAGAACCGAAAGAACCTACAACATAGAAGAAACAGAACAACAAAGAGAGCACATACAATTAGAAGAGGTTAAGAATGCCATAAATAGACTCAAAAGAGGTAAGGCTGCTGGGCATGATAATATAACAGGAGAAATGCTGAAAAATATGGGCGAAAAAGGAGATCAGTTATTATCAAAGATATGCAATATGGCTTGGGAGGAAGGCAGAGTACCAAAAGACTGGGAGATAGGGGTCATTGTGCCAATATATAAGAAAGGAGACAGAAGAGACTGTAGCAACTACCGAGGAATCACCCTGCTAAGCATAGCATCGAAAGTGTACGAGAGAATATTAGAAACAAAACTGACTCGTAAACTAGAGCCACGGCTAGAAGAGTCACAGAGTGGTTTCAGGAAAGGCAGAAGTATACAGGATCATATATTTACGATTAAACAGATGATGGAACGAATAAGCAATACAGACGATGAAATATATCAAGCATTCCTTGACCTGGAAAAGGCATTCGACAGAATATCAAGATCAATTATAGAAGAAACCCTGATCAAAAGGAAAATTAACCTAAAACTAATAAGAGCAATAATGGGCATGTACAAAAATAGTAGAAATATTGTTAGAACAGACAACATGCAATCACGCGAGTTTCCGGTAAACGAGGGTGTACGGCAAGGAGGCGTTTTGAGTCCAACTTTATTCAACCTAGTTATGGACGAAGTAATGAAAGAAACGAGGAAAAGAACGTCTTCATTTAGTGTGGGGTATAGAAACCTAGAACCAATCCGTATAAGGGAATGTGCGTTCGCCGACGACCTTGTTATATTCGCGAGAAATGAAGTTGAACTGAGGAGAAACTTGGAGATATGGAACGAGAAATTAGCAGAGAAGAACCTCAAGATAAACGGAGAAAACAAAAATCATGGTTAGTGGGAAACCAGATACAAAAGTAAACATTGAGCTAAATGGAAAGGTATTAGAACAAGTTGACACCTTTAAATATCTAGGAGTACGTCTAGATAGCAAGGGACACCATGAAATAGAAATTAATGATAGAATAGAGAGTTCAGCAAGGGTGTATCACAGCCTCAGAACTAGTTTCCTGGGAAAGAAAGAAGTTTCGCTAAAAGCAAAAATGAGTATATACAGAGCTGTATTCGTACCTATACTAACATTTGGCTGCGAAAGTTGGGTGTTAACGAAGAGACTAAAGAGCAAGATCCAAAGTATAGAGATGAAATACCTAAGAAGAGTGTTAGGAGTCACAAGGCGAGATCGCATGAGAAATGACACCATCAGAGAACAGTTAAATGTGCAACCAGTAGCAAAGCGAATCGAGAACTGCCAACTGAGATGGTATGGACACCTCAAGCGAATGGAGGACAAAAGACCAGTCAAGAGAATATGGGAAGCTAAAGGTCAAAAAAAGAAAAGTAGAGGAAGACCAAAGACAACATGGAATCGTAACATAGAGAAAATAGTAGAGGACAGAGGACTCACAATGGTTCAAGCATCAAAAATGGCAAAAGGAAAAAGGGAGTGGAAAAAGTTCATATATAGCGAAAGAAATGTATTGTAAAGTGTAAATAATGTATTGTAAAGATTAAATGTAGGAGTTAGGATATGAAATGTAACACCTTACACCTTAGGGTACACAAGGTTACTGATTATATATATATATATATATATATATATATATATATATATATATATATATATATATATATATATATATATATATATATATATAAATATAAATATATATATATATATATATATATATATATATATATATATATATATATAAATTGGGAAGGTATTTTGAAAACAGTTAATTATTTAAAAGAAAACCATAAAATTTTTATCGATGATAATGAACTCTTCGATAAAGTTGGGCGAAAACATGTATTGTTCCACGGAAAAAATAAATGAATGGAAGAAAAATAAATTAGATGTTAGTTTGCATTGGATAGAAATATACAAATATTTTAAAGGTGTGCATATTCCTACAAAAAAACAAAAAATTACTTGTTGAATTTTCAATGTGTTTGTCAGGTACCAATGCGACAGTTGAACGAGCATCATTAATGATTCCTGGAGCAGTTGAACATCAAGATTAAACATAGAAACCTTCATCATCAGCAGAGGCTTTCAGTGAAGGTGAATCTTCAGTATACATGTGAAGAATTTTGTAATGTTTTAAAAGAAAATTTAAAAAAACATTTAAAACATTATTTAAAAAAATTCATTCAATGAAAAATATAATTATAAAAAAAATGACTCAAAATATTTCTTTCTCCATTTTTTTTTTGTAAAGCACATGCACAACCATTACCCCTCCATCCGTCTCGTAAAATGTACTGCTGTCGCGTTTAAAAAATCTGGTCAGCTTCACTGATGGTATTGTGACATTTATCTGCTATAATGGCTGGGCTTTTGTTCCTGATAATCAATTTGATCCTGAGGGGGTTTGTTTTTGTTGATCGTATTACCCGAATTACGTTTGTGTAGTGTAGTTATATATATATATATATATATATATATATATATATATATATATATATATATATATATATATATATATATATATATATATATATATGTATATATAACCTGGTTCAGAGGATATATAATCTGGTTCGTCTGGGGCAGATATTTAAGAACTAGGACAATTATCGCTAGATTACATACAACTAGTTTTTAGTCGCTTTTATTAAGAACTGCCGGCCTTCAGCCCCTAACATTTTTAGGTCTTGACCGTTTCTTGTCACTTGCTTTGAAGTAGCGAAACGGCTCACACAAAGCATCTCGTGCAAAGTGTGCCGAAGAATATCAAAAGATGTTAAAAGATGTAATTGGTCACTGTTTACAAGTTAGGCAGTTCCGGTCCTTTTGGTTGGATGTTATATATTTTTTGTATCAATTCTTTCACATGTTATGTGTTTTGTGGATACGCACGTTATCCGAATTTTACTTTTTAGTAACATTCATATCTTGTTATATAATATTTATTTATATATACTGCCTTACAAAAAAAAAAACACCAAGTATTTATTGGACGATTTTAATTTTTTAATTTACAGAATTTGATAATGTAAATGAACTGCATCGATGATCCAAAAATTAAATGTTTTGGTTCCTAATGGTATTTTCTCTTGATTTCAACATTATGAAGAGTTGCTGATTTTTTTTAATGTAATTGCTTATAATATCCAAATAGCCTCTGAGTAGTTTGACGTTTCAGTTTGTAAAACTTAAAAAGATGCCGCGTGTTCGTCGTCGTGCACAATAATATCATCATCTAAGTGATTTTGAAGGGGACACGGAAAGAGCCTCCTCGAAGAATGCATGATTGGGCAACGGTGCATAAGCACCGGCAGATCTTTTCACAAACTGAGCTACAGCGATTAGCGATCACTTTGATTACTCCGAAAACATAGAGGCTCTTAGAGCCAGACTTGACAATTGTATCACTTAATGTTGAGGGCATTTCAAACACCAAGCAAGACTTAATCTCCAACTTATGCAAAGATAACTCATGTGACGTCCTTTGCCTTCAAAAGATTCACAGAGGGCCAACACAAGACCGCCCAAATATCCCACGAATATCAATAGTGAAGGAATGCCGCCCTGACCAATAAAAAGTGCAATATTTGTAAAACCAGGAATCTAAGTAATTAATGCACTTGCCACCTCACTCAACAACATAGAACTGATCACGATTGACCTTGTAAACATATCGATATCCTCATTATATAAACCACCGAACTTGAGATTCTCATTCCCCCATCACCTTAACCAACCACACGTGGTAATTGGAGACTTCAATAGCCACAGCACTACCTGGGGTACCATGACACGAACGAGGATGGAAAACTCCTGGAGAGTTGTGCCGAGGATAAGGTCATGACCCGTATCCACGACCAGAAACAGACTGCTTCCTTTAATAGTGGCAGATGGATGAGAGGCTATAACCCGGACCTTATCAACAAGTCTCTAATTGGAACATGTAACAAGACAGTTATTAGCCCTATTCCACACTACCAACATCGGCCAATAATGCTGAAGTTTAGACCGGTGATAATGCCAAAGAAGGTCCCATTTAAAAGGCGGTTTAACCAAAGTTAAGCCAACTGGAACAAATTGGCAGTGCAACCTGTAATTAAAAAAGCAGCTAGGTGCAGTATTCCCCGCGGTTGCAGAACTTGCTATATACCGGGTTTCTCGAAAGAAAACAAAGGCACATACGAGGAGTACCTACAGCACAACAGTCGGAATCCCTTCTCCCCGGAAACCATTCAGCTGGGCGACCAGCTGACAGACTCGATAAGTAGAAATAGACAAGAGGTATGGAAAGACAAGATAGAAAGATTGGATATGAGACACAGCAGCAGGAAAGCCTGGAGCCTTATCAAAAGGCTATCAGGCGACCCAATATCTTCCAAAGAACAGGTAAACTCACTACTAATTGCTCAACAACTACTCCTAAGTGGTAAGACTGATCAAAAGGCAAAAGAGGCTCTCACTTTCAGGATTTCGCAACAGCCTGGTAAAACTAATATGGCTTGCTTACCACTACAGAACTGAAAACCGCTTCCGCTTTGACTGAAAATCACTTCCCTGAAGACCAGGAAGCCCCCTGGCCAGGATGACATCCTGAATTAGTTCCTGATGAACTTAATTTCTATATTCCTGATAATACAACTCCTGCTTGAACAACAACACGATATGAAAACTGTGGTTAAAAGCTAAGGTAATAGCCGCCCATAAACCGGGGAAACCACGTGAAGATGCCAAAACCTACCGCCTGGTGTCATTGCTATGCTCCCCGTTTAAACTCTATGAACGCCTCATACTGAACAAGATTGGGACCCAAAT
The DNA here is from genome assembly GCA_944588485.1 of Phosphuga atrata. NCBI lineage: Eukaryota > Metazoa > Arthropoda > Insecta > Coleoptera > Silphidae > Phosphuga > Phosphuga atrata. Next base: position 6,507,932 of record OX155909.1, read on the forward strand.
AGAAAACCACCTAATCCCCCAGCAAGCAGGCTTCAGACATGGGAAGTCCCGTACTGACCAGGTACTAAGGCTCACCCAACACATTGAGGATGGCTTTGAAAAAAGGAAAATACGGGGGCAGTCTTTATAGATTTATCAGCGGCTTATGACACTATAAACCACAAAATATTACTGGAGAAAATTTTTAAAATTGATTACCAGCTGACTAAAGTAATAAAAACAATGCTTTCCAACAAAAGATTCTACGTAGAATTTCAAGGTACAAAGAGCCACTGGAGGAACCAGAAGATTATCCTCCCCCAAGGTAGCGTGCTGGCACCCATACTCTTCAACATGTATGTCAACGATCAACCAACCGGCCCAACAACAAGGAGCTTCATCTATGCCGATGATGTAGCAATCACCTACCAATCAAAAAAGCAAGAGATAGAAGAGCACCTAACAGAATCGCTCTCAGGGTTGAGCAATTACTATAGATTAAACCAGCTCCGGCCCAACCCAGCAAAGACGCAGACATGCTTATTCCACCTTCATAACCAACAGGTGAAAAGAGAACTGCAACTAGAGTGGAACTCTGTCAGAAAGCATATTGATAAAACCAAGGCCAAAGTCAACACTAGGAATGGCATCCTCCGGAAACTGACCAACGCCCGCTGGGGAGCCAACCCTAACGCCCTGCGTTCCTCGCCCCTTGCGCTGTGCTACTCCGCAGCCGAGTATGCATCCCCCGTATGGGAGAGATCAACACACGCCTGTAGACTGAACCCTGTCCTGAACGACACGTGCAGATTAATAACGGGATGTCTAAAACCCACCAGCCTTGACCAACTGTAAATGCTAGCCGGGATTGCACCACCTCAAACAAGGAGGGAAACCCAGGCCATGTCCGAACGAAGCAAACAACGCGACGATATCAGACATCCATATGCACGGGCATGCCCCGCCTGTGGCCAAACTAAAATCAAGACGAAGTTTTATGTAAAGCACACAGGCCCTGACAGCCTCTAAAGCTGCAACCAAGGAGGTAAAATGGGAACAGCGCTTAGCAGACAATGATATCCCAACCTGGAATCCTAGAGAAAAACTCCCTGCAGGTTCGGGCCTAAACTGGGGTACCTGGAAAACCATCAACCGACTGCGCTGCCAAATGGGAATATGCAAAACAACCTCCTGAAGTGGGGATATGCGGAAGAGGAAGCATGTGAATGCGGAGAATCCCAGACAATGGAACACCTACTGGTGTGCTAATCCCTACAAGTTCCTCCTCTGGGACCTATGGTCGTGTAACGAAAATGCTGTAATGTGTGCTGAACATTGGAGTGATATATGAGCATTTTATAAGAACATTTTCTTTGAACAGTTGACATTTCATGATATGTGTGATATACATATATTTTGTATTTTTGAGAAGCTTCAAGCTTAGTGGTGCTTCTTGGATGCCCTGATCCAAGTCCACATCAATTCTCCACACCTTCGGACCATCTAGACCAGCAACGTACTATCAACGATTTACTACGGCCTACCCTCTCAGCAATAGCACGAACCGAAAAACCCACTTCTCGCATAACAATAATGCGACCCCTTTTAAAATCACTTATTTATTTAATCGTGTCTAGATTAAATAAATAACTGAGAGGGAAGACCGTAGTATATCGTTGATAGTACGTTGGTGGTCTAGATGGTCCGAAGGTGTGGAGAATTGATGCAGACTTGAATCAGGGCATCCAAGAATCACCACTAAGCGTGAAGATCGAGCTATTCGTCTTACAACTTTAAGGGACAGATTTAGAACGTCGCGGGCATTGGGAAACGACTGCTTTGCTCTAAGTGGCTAAAGAGTGTCCATGGCTACTGTTTACAGAAGAATCCGCAGTTTTGGTATTAGATCCTACCGTCCAAAATTTTTGATTGGTGCAGTGAAAGACAACAATTGTGTAAAAACAAAGTGATTTATTTTCAAGAAAATTATCGCTCGAAATGTCAAATTAATTTAGTGTCAAATTTTCTTTTTCTTTGTGGCACTTAAATAGTAGCACTTAAAATAGAAATATAAAAATATGTGGGATTTTAATTTTAATATAATAATATGTGGGATGCAAGAATTTATGTTATGAACCTCGTTAAAAAACCAGGGTTCACCTGGTCCGGCTGATAGTACCCTGTGAGGGTCCCTGCCTAGGGTTACAGGTGAAGACTGGTCAACGGCCTGGAAAGCGGAAGAGGAAGAAATTCCTAACGGTGGACAGGGCGGAAGAACTCTAAAGTCCATGCGCGTATGTTCTCGTATCGGGCGGCGTTCTGGTCAGCTTTCTGTTTTCCCATGTGAGGAGCGGCTGCTTCGATAGCTCTTAAGACTTACAATCTTAGTTCTAATCTCGAAAAGTATAACTTACTTTGCCCAGTCTAATGATTAGACAGTTGTTGCGTTATGGAAAGTTTATTCAATATTGAAACTACTCAAGGTGGTAGCTCGGTAGAGTAAGCCACCGTCAGGACCAGTGGCGCAAGCCGGCCGAAGGTTTCTGGAGAACCTGCACTACAATGCGAGGGGAAGTCGTAGTCCCCTGGAAATCATAAACTCAAGACAAAACGCCGTTACTGGTTTAGAACACTACATGTGCAATCACTTCTTAAAGTGGGAAAAGTCAAAATTCACAATGGGAGACCGTGATATCAAGGTCATAGCCATTCAGGAAACACGGCACAGAGATGAGGACCAATTTTAAAGTGGACAATACAGGATATACAAATGAAAAAACCAGCGATCAGAGTAGTTAATACAAAATCCCTATCGCTTCTTGGAACAGCGTTTATGGTAGACAAGTGCTTAATAGAGTCTGTGATAGGCCTTGAAAGTTCATCATCACCAAGACTGTCACTTCTGCAGTTAGGATGTGGCAACAAGACCTACACTCTCATAAATGCCCACAGCCCGATCAACGAAGATAATCGCAAGAATCCAGACAAAGTCGAACAGTTCTGGGACGAGCTAGAAGATCAGATGTCTAGGATACCGAAGCAGAACATCAAGTACTAATGGGTGACTTCAATGCGCAGATCGAGAAGGAGAGAAAATACCGGAAGATAATAGGAGAATATCCCGCACATAAACGTAGCAATAGGAATGACGAGAGAGAGAGAGAATGTCAATGACAAGAGATGAACTGAAGTGTCTTGCGTCAGAAAATTGGGATGTAATCCGAGATAAGATCAAAGGTGCCGCTGGAAGAACGATTCCTCAGACAAAGCGAATAAGACAAAATTGGTGGAATGCAGAATGTGACGACGCACTGAGACGCCGGAAAGAGGCATGGAAGAAATGGAGCTCAACGAAACGAGATGATGATCTGTTAATCTTCCGAAATCAGACAAAACATACAGCCCGGACTTTTAGAAGGACTAAGAAACAATATTAGCAAGATCAGCTAAAGAAAACGCAAGAAGATTTCCAAATGAACAATACACGGAACTTGTTATCGAACGTTCAAATCGCGGTTAAGGGGTTATCAGGCACCAGGAATGTGCTTCAAGAATGAAGAAGGGAGGTTAGGAATGGCCGATAAGCAAAACAGTGACATCCTTGCCAGATATTTCGACTCCCTGCTTAACTGTGATGGTGCGCAAGAAAACCTGAAAATGAAACCACCAGAAGTGTCAATTCCCAATTCATTGCCTCATGACGAATACGAAATTTTCCGGATTATTCAAGGACTTAAGCCCAACAAAGCTGCTGGTGCAGATGGTATCGTCGCTGAAGACCTACAAATGGGATCTGCGGGAGTTTTAAAATCTTTCACTCGGTTACTTGAGAACATATGGATAACTGAGAGGATCCCTGCTGACTGGAAAATGGCTTTGATCTATCCCCTTCATAAGAAGGGTGACAAAATGGACGTTAATAATTATAGAGGCATCTCTCTTGATTCAGTTCCTTACCAGATTCTCTCTAAAGCGTTACTGACAAGAATAGGTTATTGGATTCTGAATTGGGTGAACACCAGGCAGGCTTTCGGAAAGGGAGATCTTGCGCGGATCAAATCTTCAACCTGCGGAATATAAAGTAGAAGATGTTGGGACAGAATAAATATGTCACCGTCTTTGTGACTTCCGGAATGCCTATGATTCCATTGACCGAAAAACCTTATTGGCAATTCTCGTGTAATTTGTAGTGGACAACACGATGAGGAATCTAATTCAACAGACGATTAGCAATACTTTCTCCAAAATAAAGTTACTGGAGTTGTCAGAGCCTTTCGAAATGAAAACTGACGAACGACAAGGCGATGGGCTATCGCCAATATTATACAACGGCGTCTTAGAAAAAGTCATTCGAGAAAGGACGAAGGGAATTTCGGATAAAGACGCTTTCAGGTTAGGGAGAGGTAAAGAAAGTATAATAATTGGCATACGTCGACGATGTTGTGATACTCACTACCGGTGTTGAAACATCGATAAAAAGAACTGAAGAACTCCAGATGATAGCCAAGAAGATTGGACTTCAAATTTCATGACCATGTTCATGACCAACATCAAAGAAGCTCCTCTCCACTTGTTGAGAGAAGTCAAGATAAAGCGAGTTAAGTGTTTTAAGTACTTGGGAGAAAAATTACAAGACAATGGGTCAGATAAGGATGCCTTCAAAGAGCGGGCGAGAAGAATGGAAATGGCTTATCAACTTTCGAGGGATACATACAACAATAAGGGTCTATCCTTTAGGGCTAAATTCCGTCGCCTAGATACTGTTGTCAGACCTGAATGTATGTATGCAGCAGAAACACTAGACATGATTGGGAAGGGTAGCCTCGAAAATATTCGAGAGAAAGGAAAATGCTCCGAAAAATCCTAGGCCCAAATATCAAGGATGGAGAGGGAAGACTATAACCTAACAAAGAACTAAGCATGGAGGATATTTTTTGCTTTGGCTTGGAAATGATGTAGATGTTGTGTCTTTTTAGGATTCTGTCGATTTTGTTAGTTGATCCATGAACATATGGTAGGTATGCTGTGCTGACAGGTTTCTGGCGTTCTTTAGTTCTTTGGTTACGGTTCTCTGTACGACGGATAGCTCTGGATATTAGGCTGTTTGGATATCCTGTTGAAGAAAGGGCTTCTCGTAAGTTCCTCAGTTCCTTTGGTAAGTGGAGTCATTTGGATCGGGTGGTGAGAGTATTGACTACAGATGCGAGTTGTTTAGGGTGATGGTGCGAAGAAGCGCTCAGATATCTGTCCGTATGCGTTGGTTTCCGGTACACTGTGTGACTCAAGGTGGCGACTGGTTTCTTCTGTACCAAAATATCCAAGAAAGGGAGTCGTTGATGCTTTTCTACCTCGATTGTGAATTTGATTTGGTAGTGTTGCGAGTTAAGGTACGTGGGGAATTTGTCCAGTTCTGGTCTGGCGTGGGGCCAGATTACAAATGTGTCATCCACAAACCTTAGCCAGAGTTTAGGTATCAGTATAGCTAATGAAATCTGTAAGAAATATGTTAGCTATTACTGGGCATAGAGGTGAACCCATTGGTGCTCCTAGGACTTATTTGTATATTTGACCATCGTACTTTTCTGGTTTTAATTCCGATCTTATAATGTTTAAGGCTTCGGGAACCGGTATTTTTCTGAATAAAGATACAATGTCAAAGCTCACAAGGGGGTGGCAGGGCTGGAGTTGGTGATTTTTCAGGATGTCTATAAAGCGTTCAGCATTGCGGACATAGGAATCACAATCTTCGGCGTATGATTGTAAACACTATGATAAATATTTCGCAAGAAGTTGGACCGGTGAACCAACAGAACTTACTATTTGTCGGAGTGCAGCTCCAACTTTGTGGATTTTCGGTAAACCATATATCTTGGGACACCGTGATGATTTCTCCCTGGATATAAGAGATTTCATTATTTCCTTGTCGATGCTGGTTCTATTGTCTAGTTGTTTTCTCAAGATAAGTTGTGGGGTCGGTTGTCCTGGGTAGATAAGCTAGATCATCTAAGATTGTGGTCATTTTTTGTTTACAGTCAGCACTGTTCATGACTACAGACCAATTTTCTCAGCTGGTAGGACCACAATGTTGTTGTTTTCTCTTAGGGCCTTGAGGACTTTGAATTCCTCGTATGAGATGTTTCTTTTTGATAGTTTGGCAGATCTTAAGATGTGGCATGTTTCCTGTCTTATTGTCTCGGATATTATGTTGTGTTGTGAAATAGCGGTCTCGACACCAGCGATTATGTCTTCTTTGGGAGGACGAGATGGTGCGATTCCAAAGTTAAAATCTTTCGCAAGTACGGTTTTGATAGGTTCGTCTAGGGGCTGGTCAGTATATTTTGGCTGATTCTGTCAAGTTTCGGTCGTTTGGAGTGGATATCGACCCGAAGCAACGCTTGGCCTGCGTTGTGTAATATTTTGTTAGATCGGGGTGTCAAATTTTGGTGTGACAGCCTCATCTAGACGGGTGTTATGTCTGTATCTATGCAGCGACGTAAAAATGCTAAATCGCATAATAATTGAGTTCGCTTTGTCCGTAGTTTCTGGAAACAGCGGGTGAACCGTTAAATTCCTCCCCGTGGAGGTTTATAACATGGTGTTTGAGGTTCTCGCAGATGGAAACATGTGTTGATTTGATTTATCGGAGATTCCGCGTTGATGTTGAAGGTTGGTTCTGAAGAGAATCGAATTCTCGACGTTTCGGCGAACTAACATTCGCCATATTCAAGAGATATATAAGCCTAAGCTTATATATCTCGCTTATTATCTATATATCTAAGGCCTAAGCGCAAGACGCATATTAAGCGCTCGTTCGTGGCACGCGACTACTTATAGCTGCCTGGCTTCGGGTCATGCATCTTGTGGATCGTATGTGTGTTTCTGGGTTGGTCTTAAAAAAGTTTAATTAATATTATTCCTGAGGCTACCATGGCTTATGTTACGCAAATTGTTGTGTAATCTGCAACGTTTTTTCCTTTGTAATTAAAAAAATCTTTTACTGTGTTTTTGTAACAATTTGTAGGTCTTGAAAAAGATTTAATTAATAAATCGAAACGTCGACTTTAAAGAAGAATTTGACTTAGTTTCTGTTGATAGTATTACCCGAATTCTGCCGTTTGTGTAGTAAGCAATCAAAATCTTTTACTCTTTAACTAATAACGATCGTTGACTTTCTAGTTTCTTAGTATATTATCTTGTCCTGTATTTCTAAATTTGTTTTCTAGCGTTGCTTATTATGCTTATCTTAGCGTTCTTAGCGTTGGTTTGTCTGTATACAACTACCATGTCTAGTCAAGTCTATCTTGTCTTTTTTACAATGTAAAATAATATTACTAGCTTACTTACCATTTCCGTAAAATCATTATTACTTAGATCTAGTCTAAGCAATGCAGTTAAACGTCTCAAGGATTTTGGTAAAGCTGATAAATTATTGTCTCTCAATTCAAGAATTTTTAAATTATTTAATCTACCAAAATTGGCTGGTAAAAATTCTATATATGTGTCATTAAGATACAATTCTTGAAGATTAACAAGACTGGTCAAACACTCTGGTAATTTGTTTAGAGTATTAGAGCTTATGTCAAGAAAAGTTAGTTTTTGACATCGATGAATATTTACTGGTATATCGGAGTGCTTAAGACAGTTGCGACTTATATTGAACATTTGTAAATTAACTAATTTTGACACAAGAGACGGTATTGATTGTATTTCATTATCACTAATATCTAAAAATTTTAATTCTTCACATTGAAATAAAGTTCTTGGTAACTCAGTTATCTGAAACAAAAAAACGGAATTTATTATTATTAGCATAAACATATCTTATCATAAATATAACGATAAATGGTACTTACGTATTAACGCCACCACCGCTACATTTTTAAATGTCATAAATATCAAACATTTTTAAAACTCAAAATACTAATTTATTAACCCCGGTTAGATTAGGTTGCCCGCCGCGAAGCGGACAGATAAATCAACACAACATACGCGCGGCAGCGCGAACTCTCGATCCAATATATAGTGGTGGTAGCGTTAATACGTAAGTACCCGATAAATATTAGTCTACGTAGAAAAAGTAATGTATTAAAAATATGATTTAGAAAGAGTCTGGATCCGTCACTGCTCTATTATTAGGAAATGTGGACTGGGTGGAACCGCACTTTCTTCTTAACACTTTGTATGCTGGCAACAAGTAAACACGTCTTCATATACTATCGCTTGAGAGCGGGTACCGAGAATTACTTAGCCGCAATGGTTTCTTTTGCCGTACACATATATCTTCAATATCCGTGAATCATCAATATTCGACTCTTGTCGAAACGTTCTGTTGTCTGTTATTCCATATTGAACTTTTTTTATTAGTAAAATATTTCAGATTTCTTAAATAACTATAATTAAATTAAAATCAATGAATTAAGATATTACTACGTCCAAATTCACACATCTTAATTGTTGTAATAAAAACCATACCACCCAGGTGTTTGAGAACATTCCTTTACGCTCCCTTGGTCCCACGGTTATCGTGCGATAGCCAATAATTCTTATAGTTAATTACCATTACGACATCCGACCGTCGTAATAAAACCCTTACAAGCCACATGTGATTTTAGGGGCACGTGTATGAATTTATATCTCCCACGGATATTTTTTATTATCCGAAATGAAATTCTCGGAGACACTTATAACATAAAAACGTCCCCATCAAAATAATCACGTAGACCAGATTGTTAGTTTCTCTGGGAACCGTTTTAGTTATTTGTGTAAATATATTATATATGCGCTACGACTTACGTCCTAAGCTCAAACGACTCTTAAGCTGCATAGGGGAGGAGTCAAGTAGGAGGAGCATCCTCATATTTAATTAAGGGGTATGCACAAACCCCCACGGAACACCACCGGGATGATATAAATATCTGAACCCGGTCTAGTTTGAGTTAGTTGTTAAGAGGTTGTTAAGAAGTCAGTTGTTTAGTTGTTAAGTGTTGTTAACTTGTAGTTGTAGGCTTAATGTAATAAAATATTTAGTTATAAATAAAGTCTACTACTTTTCATTTTAACAAACTTCGTGCCTTACGAATACCAGACCACAGAAGCAACACGATCCCGAGATAGGTAAAACTATCTCAGTGTCCGAAGAATTGCAGGCCAGCAGACCCCATTCACCCCCCTTCAAAACATTGGTGGCAGCGGAAACGGTTTTTGGAAGTCGTCTACACCAGCGTTTCTCAACCTTTTTTGGCCCACGGACCAGTAAAATTAAAAAAAAAAGTTTCGCGGACCAGTGATATTTTTTTAACAAAATCTTACTAGGTATTAAAGAACTACTACACAAAGGTGAATTAATGTCATTTAACACAAAATTTCGCGAAATAACACGTAGCATGAGTATCTTTGATGAAATTTATGACAGTATGTGTGCCAAAATTAAAACCAAATGTAGCGAGTTTCAGGAGAATGATTCGGGTTGGTCACCAAGGGAGATTTCCCATTTAGAAATTAATATTAATAAATATAAACCAATACGTGGGTCGTCATTTATTGAACTGCCAAAAGAGATTAGGGATCGGAAAGCTTGTATCGATGTTCAGAATGTAGACGAATTTTGTTTTTTATGGAGCATTGTATCCGCATTACACCCCACGAATGTGAGTTCTGATCGCCCGGCATCATATCCCTAATTTTCTTCAATTTTAAAATATGGCAGATTAGAGTTTCCGCTTAGAATCAAAGATATTCCTAAATTTGAACAGATGAATAATATTAGTATTAACGTTTATAGCTTGGAGTTTAATTTTAAATCTAAACAACATGACGTAGTAGGACCAATTTACCATACTAATGCGACTAGGGAAAGACATGTAAATTTATTATATTTGGAAGAAGGGGTTAAAGGTCATTATGTTTATAATAAAAATATTTCACGGCTTGTAAGAAGTCAAATCTCGGTAGATTGTAGAAAAAAATATTTATGTGACGGCTGTTTAACCTTTTTTTCAAATGAATTCGCGTTTAATCAACATAAATTGAATGACTGCAGCAAAATTTACACTATTATGCCGACGGAAGACCTTGTAAAACATAAGAGAGGTGATATGATGGCGGGGAATATATTAAAATTTCAAAATTTCGATAGAAAAATGCGTATACCCTTTGTTGTATACGCAGATTTTGAATCAATTTTAAAACCTGTTGATACATGCTCACCGAACCCTGACAAAAGCTATACTAATCAGACACATATCCATGTACCATACAGTTTCGCCTATAATATAAAATGTTCATTCGATGACTCATTGAGTAAATTTTCACTTATACCGGGGAAGATTGCCCGAAATTGTTTTGTCAGAACCTCTATGCAGATGTTAAGGAATTATACAGGGAACGTTTAAGCGTTATACTTCCGATGATTAAATTAACTGCAGATGAGCAAAATTCCTACGATACGGCCACTTCTTGTCACATATGTAATAAATTATTACAAGTAACAGACAAAGTCGCCGATCACGATCATTTAACGGGTAAATTTCGGGGAGCCGCCCACTCAAATTGTAATTTGAATTATAAAATACCTAAAATGATCCCGGTATTTTTCCATAACATGTCGAATTATGATGTTCATTTATTTATTACAGAATTTGGATCCGACGAGGAAAAAATTGATATCATCCCCAAAAATAAGGAAAAATATATATCCATCACCAGAAATCTACCTGTTGGTAGAACTACTACAAGTTAATTGTAACATTTTTATTATCATTTACTTACAATAATATTTAAATGTAAAGATATGTAATTTTTTTTTTCTTCAGTGCCGTACTAATCATAAATTACATAGAATTAAAATTAGTTTAAAATATTTGTATTTCGTAATTTTATAAATTAAAATTTAGTTATTTTTTTTTGAGTAAATTTTCTTCGCGGATAGAAAAAATTGTCTGCGGACCAGTAAAATTTCTCCGCGGACCACTGGTGGTCCGCCGGACCAGCGGTTGAGAATAGCTGCTCTACACGCTACCCTCGCCAAAAACCATCATCAACACCAGCATCAGCATCAGCCCAGAAGAGTTGTCATAGAGTCATCAAGGACCAGTACCCTTTTCAGCATCCTTTTCATCAGACGCCACTGTCATTGGTTAAGGAGATGTTTTTGTAAGTGTTTATCTTTTTATCTTGTCTTGTTTTCTGGTATTTTTATTCTAAGGTTCACGTATTTTCTTTTAATTTTTATAACTTGCATTTTTGTACATTTTGCTTGATATATACAACAGTTATTGTCGTATGTTTTGTTAAATGTTAACGAGGTATAAGAAGAAGTTAAAAGTTTTAAACAACTCACAATCAGCCGAAGATAATTCTGTAGAAATTTTAGAAACGAATTTTACTAATTTAAATATGGCAACCAATAATTCTCAAGTTAGTATAGCTCTTAGATTATATCTAGCTCTTAGATTTATTGAAACGGGTGACGCGACAAAAGGGCGCAGCAAAAAGGGCGCGCGACAAAAGGGCGCGGCGACACAAGGGCGCGGCGACAAAAGAGCGCTTATACAAGAAGGCGCCTGCAAAAACGGCGCATACGACAAAAGGGCACCATTACGTGTGTAACAATAAAGATGAGCACGTTGAAACGTTTACAGAATTGGAACGAGTTACTGTATATCTGGCGCAGCACTACAATACCTATTAATGTCTGGTGTTGTTGTGTGCCCTTATTGCAAATAATTTTGTCTATAATGCCGCTTGAATTTGTGACTAGTCTAGAAAGAATAACAATTTTTTAAAACATAATGGATTCCTTTTCCGTCGTGAGAAAGAAATAAAGGAGAAAGTTATTTGCAAATGTACCCTGCTTAAACAATCCTATTGGGAGAGGTAAGTTCAATGGGAAAATTGCATCGGAAATTTCCTATTGAAGGTTTATTTTCCTATCGAAATCTCCTGAATCCTATTCAGTTGTCCTATTGAGATATGCTAAATCCTATTCGATTTCCTAATAGGATTTAATACAATTCAATAGGAATATTGTGGTCTGAGAATTTCCTATAGCATAATCCAGAATCCTATTCGATTCTTCAATAGGATTTTAGTAAATTGAACTTCTCACATTATAATTCCCTTATTGAAAAGAGGCAATTCCTTTTAGATGCTCCAATAGGATTTGATACTATTCAATGAGAATATTGCAGTCTCAGAATTTCCTATAGAATAAGCCAGAATCCTATTCGATTCTTTAATAGGATTTTAATAAATTGAATAGGACTTCTCAGATTATAATTCCTCTATTGAAAAGAGGCAATTCCTTTTAGATGCTCCAATAAAATTTGATACTATTCAATGGCAATATTGCAGTCTCAGAATATAATTTCTAAGTCGTATTTCTTCCCTATTGACATCTATTCATCTACTATTGGACATTGGAGGAGTCAAACCTATTGAATAATGTAGAATCCTATTGCAGTCTATTTGACAATTAAAATAATTTCTAAGTCGTATTTCCCTATTGACATCTTTTCATCTCCTATTGGATGTTGGTAAAACCAAACCTATTGAATATCAAAGAATCCTATTGAGGTTTATTTAAAAATAAAAATAATTTCTAAGTCGTATTTCCCTATTGACAACTATTCATCTCCTATTGGACATTGGTGAAGCCAAACCTATTGAATAATGCAGAATCCCATTGCGAAATTTAGAAATAAAGATAAATTTTTTAAGTCGCATTATCCTATTGATTCACTTGGTTTCCTATTTAGATCTCTATACTTTCATTTCCTATAAAAACTCTTCATTTCCTATAGAATCGCTAACTTCCTTTTAGAATCATCATAATCCTATTCAGTTGTGTCAATAGGAAAGCTCTAAATCCTATAGGTTAACGATCATCATTTTATTTCATATTCAGATTTGTATAATTCTATTAGGCATTTTCCGGTTGCCAGAAATTTCTTAACATTTCCTATTCAAATATGATGTTTCCTATTCAAATTCTGAAAAAGCCTATAGGATTTAACTTTTCCCAAAAGGAATGTTTAAGCAGGGTATTGAGTATCGGACACATAGTTGTCGGGGACGTTGTCATACAATTGGTGATCGCATCGTCACAGAAACAGCACATAATCACGTCGCCAATATAGCCGTTACCCAAGCAAAGGAAGTCGTCGCAGATCTACGTCAAGCAGCAACTAATCAGCATGGTAATTTTTTGCAGTTTATAATTGTGATTCAGCAAAAAGTTGTATATTGTTGTTGCAATATTTCTTAAACCTAATTTTTAAAAAGACACTGCTAAAATAAGTAAAACAGCTTCAAACGTCAATATTGTTTTTAGTAGCAACTAACCAGCACGGTATATTTTTACAGCTTATAATTGTAATTTAGCAAAAAATTTAATATTGTTGTTGCAATAATTTTTAAGCCTAATTTTTAGAAACATTCTGCTAAACTAAGTAAAAAAGTCTCAAACGTCAATATTGTTTTTTGTAGGAACTACTCATCAAATCATTGCCGAAACAACTTCGAATGTCGAAGCAGCTATTGCTGGTTAGCTACCACGTATTGTGTCACTCAAGCGGATGGTTCAACGAATTCGTCGACGCGAAAACGGCTTCTTACCAACACCTGCGCTCTTAGAAGATTTACGAATTCCAGACGAATTTACCGTAACGCTAACTGGTCAGCCATTTTTGCTGTACGATAGCGGTCCTGAAGACGCCGATCGATTCCTCATATTCTCAACCCGTCGAAACATGGATCTTCTGCAGTTTCAGAAGCATTGGTACTGTGATGGAACTTTTAAAACTGCACCTTCTTTATTCACACAATTGTTTACTCTCCATGGTTTACATCTGAACGTGTCCATTCCACTTATTTTTGCTCTTTTACCTAATAAGTCTGAAGCAATTTATCGACGCTTTTATTCCAAAATAAAAGAAATTCACCCAGATTTAAATCCAGAATCGATGATGTCTGATTTTGAAACGGCTGCTGTAAACGCTTTTTCGGCGGAATTTCCTGAAGCTGAACAGCGGGGTTGCTTCTTTCATTTCACACAATGTGTGAGGAGCAAAATTCAAACAGTTTCCGATGCTAGACGACGTTATACTGAATAACTCGTTGAAACCGAGCAAATAATTCGCCCAGTCACTGATTATTTTGAAGATACGTGGATTGGCAGACCAGATCGTAGAGGAAGGCGGCGAGAACCCTTATTTTCTCATGCATTTTGGAATTGCTTTGAAGCTGTCAACAGAGACCTTCCAAAAACCAATAATTCCATTGAAGGGTGGCATCGCAGTTTTGGCGAAACTGTTGGAGCTTGCCATCCTAGCAAATGGAAATTTATTGATTGCCTGAAGAAAGAACAGAGTTACAACGAGTTAAGTTAATTGAACGGCGCACCACCTCGAAAAAAGTACAAAGACTGCGCCATCCGCACTAAGAATATCGTTTCTGATTATGAAAATAGGCCATTTATTGAATATTTGCGTGGATTGGCCCACAATTTTAACTTCAATTTGTAATTTTCGAGTTATGTTTGTGTACATTCGTAATTCCTTAACGTGTCGTGTGAATTTTAAGACGGCTTTATTTGTTGCATTTTGACGTATCAAATTTGAATAAAACTTTGCTTTTCTGACCTGAAACATACATTCAAGCTAGTTATAATATGCGCCCGTTTGTAACAAGCGCCTTTTTTGCAGGCGCCCTTTTGTCGCCGCGCCCTTTTGTCGCAGCGCTTTTTTGTCGCTGCGCCCTTTTTGCCGCGCCCTTTTGTCGCGCGCCTTTTTGTTGTGTAATCATTGAAACGTATAGCGGGAGTGAAAATTTAGATGTTTTATTAGAAATTGTTTATTAGAAATTACGTCTCCTAACGAACACTCTGTTATTTTAAAATTTTTTGAGAAAAATCTTAAAGGAAAGGCTTTTGAAACTGTTAGGTGTCATGACTATAGCTCTTGGCAAGAATTAAGAACTGTCTTGTTTAATATTTTTGGAGAATCAGGAAATCGTGCCTACTGGCAGGAAGTTTTGAGGAAAACATACCAAAGTCCTGATCAAAAGATTTGCGATTATCAAAGTAACATTTTTAATCTTGTTCAGAAAATCTCCGATTGCAACTCCGAGACATATAATTTAGATAAATTAACACTCGCCAGTGATATGCTCAAAGTAGATGCTTTAGACATTTTTGTTAGAGGTTTGTCTCCTAGATATTTTAATAGACCGAATTCCTTAGAACAGGCAATTTTGTTAGCGGAAACCGAAGAGAAGGCAATGCTAGACGATGCTCTTCTCCGAGGCTATCCTAAACCTAATGTTAAGACTGTGAGGATTAAACAAAATTGTAGTATATGTAATATGAATAATCATACAAAGGAAAATTGTAGATTTAAAAATTATTGTGCGATTTGTAAAAAAAATAACCACAATACAGAATATTGTAGTTATAATAAATTAGCCAATAATGATAGAAGATACAATGGTTATTCTTCAAATAAATATTCTCAACCTAATACTGGTAGGTATAATCAGCAGAAGTCTGACAGTAAAAATCAGCATAGGAGAGATAATTTTAATTCAACTAGTTTCAATGAAAATGACAGAAATTCTAATCAAAGTTTTCGTGCTAGGGATTATAAATGTAATGTTCACAAATTAAGTGAAAATTCGGTTCTATGTTATAATACAATCCAATCCACTAAACACCAGGCAGTAAGAACAAATCTTGATATACTGGGTGTCCCATTTTAATCCGCCAGTAGCGATAATTCTGAAACATTGCATTGAATCAAAAAGTGTTCCAAATGAAAAGTTAATGGTTCTGAGGGGGACATCTGATGCCGTAGACTTTGCCCCCCCATCCCCCCAAGGGGGGCGGGAACAGGGGGCAACTTTAAAATTTTAAATGGAAACCCCTATTTTTTATTGCAGATTCTGATAGAGGGTTAAAAAGTATGTAAGTTTTAACCGAAACATTTTTTTTATTGGTCGAGAGATGGCGCTGCAAATGTAAAAATTAGGTTTTTTGTCAATTAAATTGCGAAAATCGTCACGTAATTAACTGTTATTATTACTTAAGACTTACTCACAACCTTACAAGGTTGTTTTTTTCTCAGCCTGCTCAAATACTACCCCCGCCCCCCCACCCCCCTACAAAGACGTAAAGTACTCAAAAATAGCGATTGAGTACTTATTTTTCAAATTAAATAATGGTAAAATAAATAAAAAAAGAATGTCATTTTTTTTTCAAACAGTGTTTGACCGGGCCCCCCACATAGCGTATGTTACATAGCGTATTGTCGTATGTTACATGGGCATTTGAGTGTGCGTGTTCATGCGTGTGCGTGTGTGTGAGTTCGTCGCCGTTGCAATTCACAAGAACTGCTCGAAATTGTGTCCCTGATGGTCTCGACACAATCGTATTCGTTTGGCGAAATTCTCCACGCACGCCCGCAACGTATTTGGAGATATTTCACGACAGGCATTAGTTATCCGCACCATCATGTTCTCGCGCGTGGTTGGAGGATCGCGGAAGACGACGTCTATCAGGTAACCCCAAAGGAAGAAATCAGGCGATGTCAAGTCCGGAGATCGGGGTGGCCAAACAATAGGTCCTCCGCGACCAATCCATTGCGCTGGAAACAGCTCATCCAAATGTTGTCGAACCGCACGAGCATAGTGTGGTGGGGCACCGTCCTGCTGGAACCACATCGTCCTCCGGGTACGCAAATCGACTTCTTCTAGCAGCACAGGAAGATCGTTCTGGAGAAATTCCAGGTACCTCGCGCCATTTAACGTCCTGTCGAAGAAGAATGGTCCGATTATCTGCGAGCCGAGAAGTCCACACCACACGTTGACACGCCATCGCTGCTGTGCGTTCACTTGTCGAACCCAGTGGGGGTTTTCAGCACTCCAATAATGGGCATTGTGGATGTTGACGAATCCGGTATTCTGGAAAGTGCACTCGTCGGAGAACAGGACTCGGTGGAAGAATAAACGGTCGCGGTCGATCTGCTGCACAGCCCAGTTGCAGAAACCCACACGATTGGCGAAATCATTTCCATGAAGTTCTTGAACGCGCATGATGTGATACGGATGGAACTTTGCCGCGCGGAGTAACCGTTGAGCCGTCGATTTCGGTATGCCGATTTCTGCCTGGATTTCTCGGAGACTGATATGGGGATTGAGGTGTACAGCTCCAAGTATGGCGATGGTGCGGGGGTCGTCATCCACAAGATTCGCTCGAGGTCGGTGTCGTTGTAGGTGACCTTGGCGCAAACGTTGTTCCAGCCCTCGCATTGTACTGCGAGACGGACACCGACGATCCGGGAATCTTTGGCGATACAGTTCTACTGCATTGGTGTAATTGTTCAGCGACTCTCCAATGACTTTTAGGATGTCCACAATTTCGGTCGGTGAGTAGTCCATGATTACTCAACGACTTGGCTTTGCGTACTGAACTCATTTTTAAAAACTAAATTTAAAAAAGCAACGAAAATAAAAAAAATCCAAGAAATCTTAATCTCGTGTTTTTTGTGAATTTGGTATCGCGTTAACGTGCACTCGTTACCGGAAAATTGTGTAAATTGTCAAGAGTCAAAGATTCATCCGAGTTACCAACCAATTAAAAAGAGTGTATTTTTGTGGATTTTCCGAGGGCGCCTATTTGATTTTACCGAGTGTAAGTTTAATTGCGTAACGCTAATGCCGGCGGTTTTAATTGAGTTATTTCAATTTAATTATTGGGCCTATGTGGGGGGCCCGGTCAAACACTGTTTGAAAAAAAAATGACATTATTTTTTGAATTATTTTACCATTATTTAATTTGAAAAATAAGTACTCAATCGCTATTTTTGAGTACTTGAGTACTTGAGTACGTCTTTGTAGGGGGGGGCGGGGGTAGTATTTGAGCAGGCTGAGAAAAAAACAACCTTGTAAGGTTGTGAGTAAGTCTTAAGTAATATTAATTACGTGACGATTTTCGCAATTTAATTGACAAAAAACCTAATTTTTACATTTGCAGCGCCATCTCTCGACCAATAAAAAAAATGTTTCGGATAAAACTTACATACTTTTTAACCCTCTATCAGAATCTGCAATAAAAAATAGGGGTTTCCATTTAAGATTTTAAAGTTGCCCCCTGTTCCCGCCCCCCTTGGGGGGCTGGGGGGGCAAAGTCTACGGCATCAGATGTCCCCCTCAGAACCATTAACTTTTCATTTGGAACACTTTTTGATTCAATGCAATGTTTCAGAATTATCGCTACTGGCGGATTAAAATGGGACACCCAGTATGTATCGCAGATGAATGTAAATTGCTAATAAACACAGGGGCAGATATCTCTCTAATTAAGTTAGGTCAAATAAAAGACGAAGTCGTAATATATAATAGACCAGTGCAAATAGCGGGCATCGCGAAGTCCTTAGAAACAATAGGTACTACAATAGGATTTGTGACAGTAGGTCCTCGAAAAATTAAACATAAATTCCATGTAGTACCGGACGACATAAAACTAGATTTATATTATAAGTATAAGAAATTTCGCTTACTCATAGGAAATTATTCGGATAAATATAAGGTCTGTATAGTCTTGTCCGTTCTTGTTCGACCTTGTTCGGTATTGTCCGATCTTGTCCGACCTAAAACCAATAATCTCATTTGAATCAATCCGTAATATGTTTGCAATCAATTATGCATGCATACAGGATTGTCCGCTACCCATCCGCAACTCATTTTGAATTTTCTCCGCTTGTCTGTCTGTCTAATCTAGTCTGTCTAGTCTAGTCGCTCTATTCTTGCCTGGTGTTATGACTGACAAACATCCGGTTGCGTCTAATCAACAAGCCGTAAATCAAAATAAAACGTAGATAACACAATGAAAGTAATAATATAAACATTATTAACAATTATAAGAAAAACAATCGAAAATATATTTTATTTAAATTAAACAATCCCTTATATATTTTAGTTCAGTCTAATCTAGTTTCATGTATTTAGCTTGGTCTGTCTAATTTCATGTATTTAGCCCCCATCTGTCTAGCTTCATCTAACTAGTCTCGTCTAGTCTTGTCTGTCTAGTCTTGTCTGTCCAGTCTTGTCCATTACATATAAATTGAGGGAAAAGGTCAACTGTAATTATTTATTCGTTAATCAGCCAATCAGCATCGAGGTAATTAGTTTAGCAATATCTGCCGCGGCGGATGACGTCATCAACTGTGGGGTAGGCGGTCTGGCGGTATCACGCTTAAGGCACATGCTAGAGCCGTTCTGACACCAGATTTCATTTTTCTCATCAAATGGTTTAAAATGGTTTAGTCTAGTCCGTCTAGTCTAGCCTCATGTATCTAGCCCCGTCTATCTAGTCTCATGTATCTAGGCCCGTCTGTCTAGTCTCATTTATCTAGCTCCATGTATCTAGTCTCATGTATTTAGTCCCGTCTATCTAGTCTCATGTATTTAGTCTCGTCTATCTAGTCCCATGTATCTAGCCCCATCTATCTAGTTTCATGTATTTAGCTTCGTCTAACTTGTCTCGTGTATCTAGCCTCGTCTATCTAGTTTCATGTATTTAGTTTCATTGATATATGCAACCAACTACACATCTCATTTGCCTCCGCCAGCATCTAATTTTGAATTTTCCCGCCTTGCGTCTGTTTTTTAAATTTTCCCGCGCATCTGGATGTTCCGAAAATGGCGACCGGAAGTCGAAACCGGAAACAGGAAGTCGAAACCGGAAGTAGAAACCGGAAGTCGAAACCGGAAACCGGAAGTCGAAACCGGAAACAGGAAGTCGAAACCGGAAGTTCCAAGGTCAAGGTTAGGTTAGGGGTCAAGGTCAGAGGAGGTTTGAGGAGGAGGAGGGTTTAGAACGAAGGATCTTTCCCTACTTTCACAAAAGGTTGAACGTATATGCAGAAGATATACTAGATGACTATCAATGTGGATTTCGACCTAACCGATCAACAACAGATCAAATACTGCTGGAAAAGAGATACGAACACAATTTTGACATACACTGCCTTTTCATTGATTTTCAACAAGCCTTCGATTCAGTCAATAGAATTAAGTTATACCTGAACTTAATACATATGGGCATACCAAAAAATATTGTCAATCTAATTAAACTAACATTAGAAAGAACGTCAGCGACAGTAGTAATACAAAACGATAAAACCGAAAAATTCGCCATTACGTCTGGAGTCAGACAAGGTGATGCGCTATCCGCTCTACTTTTCAACCTAACATTACATGCGGCTATAGAAAAACTAAAGATAACGGGAAACTTAACATCAAAAAGTAGACAAATCGGAGCCTATGCAGATGACATAGTAATCACGGGGCGCATGGCAAATACAGTAAATGACACATTTAAGGACCTCGAAAAAGAGGCAAGGAAAGTAGGACTGACAGTCAATCAAGAAAAAACAAAATATATGATGATGTCCAGAACTGCACCACAAAATGAAGATAGATACATAGTAGGCGACCACAGCTTTGAAAAAGTTAAAAATTTCACGTATTTGGGATCTCAACTAAATCAAACCAACGACGAGAGTGAAGAAATAAAGATACGAATATTAAAAGGAAATAGAACCTACTATGCGAACAGAAAACTATTTACCAGCAAACTACTAAGTCACAAATCTAAGATAACTATATATAAGTGCCTAATACGACCGATAGTTACTTATGGCTGTGAAACATGGACCCTCCTTAAGAAAAGTGAGGAAGAACTAAAGACATTTGAAATAAAAATATTAAGAAAAGTATATGGTCCGATAAGGGAACAGGACGGAACATACAGGATAAGAATGAATCACGAACTAGAGTCTCTAATTGGAAACAACAACATAGTAAAACATGTAAAGGCACAGAGACTGAGGTGGATAGGCCATGTGCAAAGAATGGAAAAAGATCGAAACACCAAGCTTATCATGGAATGGAAACCCACCAATAGCCGACCAAGAGGAAGACCACGTAAAAGATGGAAGGAAAGCGTGGAAGAAGACATAAAAGCACTAGGAGTAAGAAATTGGAAAAGAGCAGAAGAAGATCGTGGAGAATGGCATAAAATAGTAGAGGAGGCCAAAACCCATAAAGGGTTGTAGAGCCAAAGGAAGAAGAAGAAGAGGAAAATTTTCATGAAGTAAATTATTATAATAGGAAAATTTGCCAATGGAAAATTTTCATACAGCAGAGCTACTAAAGGCAGGAGGCCCAGAACTGTAGGCCCGTATCCACCAATTAACCAAACGAATCTGGGAGGAAGAAACAATGCCAGAAGAGTGGAATGTAGGCCTTATGCATCCTATTCACAAGAAATGAAGCAAAAGAGATGTAGAGCCAAAGGAAGAAGAAGAAGAGGAAAATTTTCATGAAGTAAATTATTATAATAGGTCGAATGGTGAACGTTTGGAAAAAATAATGGAATTGGTAAATTTGGATCATTTGGATACCGATAAGAAAAGTAAAATCTCTAAATTATTGAAGGATAATCAAGATATTTTTCATTTGAAAGGTGAAAAATTATCTTGTACGCAGACTGTGAAACACAAGATTCAATTAAAACCAGAAACCACTCCAATAAATACACGTCCATACCGATTACTTAATACACATAAGAATATCATTGTAGAAGAAACAAAAAAAAAGTGTTAGAAGACGATTTTATAGAAACGAGCAATAGTCCTTGGAATTCGCCACTGCTAGTTGTTCGCAAAAAAGACGCAAAGAATGGAGAAAAGAGTTGGCGCGTTGTCGTCGATTTTCGAAAAATTAACAAAAACTCAATCCCTGATGCTCACTCTATACCAAATATAGTTGAGATTCTGGATAATTTAGGAAAGTCCAAATTTTTTTCCACACTATATTTGTCAAATGGATTTTATCAAATACCAATTGATGAAAAATCTAAAGAACTAAAAGTAAACCAGAGAATAAGGAAATTTAATTTAAAATTAAAACCCGAAAAATGTGAATTTTTAAGAAGTGAAATTTATTATCTGGGACATCAGATTTCAGAAAATGGAATTCTGCCGGATCCAAGGAAAATAGAAGCTGTAAAAAACTATCCTCAGCCTAAGACTAAAAAAGATATTAAACGTTTTTTGGGTCTTGCTTCGTATTACAGAAGGTTTATAGAAAGTTTTTCAAAAATCGCTAATCCATTAACTAACCAACTAAAAGACAAAGTTACTTTTAACTTTGATGACAAATGTATCGAAGCTTTTAACACCTTCCCGTGTGGGGTTGTAGGTCCCCCATCGGGCGCTTCCCCAGGTGGCGGATAGGGGGATGCCTCCTAGATATAGGTGGTACCGGGGAAATCAAATACCCGGGGCGGATCAAAACCTACAAATGTAGCGTCTGCACTCAGAATGAGCGGCTACAAATCCGCAGCGTCTGTTCCAGATTGGGCACAACTACTGGTACAGATATTTTTAAAGGAGTTGAAATGGCCATTAATCAAAAGAACCTTCGATGGAAAAACTTGAAATGTATTACATCTGATGGAGGCAAAAACATGAGTGGGAAAGATAAAAGAGTGGTCGCTCTTGTGTCAAAGGCTGTAGAAAATGACGGTGGTTCAAAACCATTAGTCTTACATTGTATCATTCATCAACAGTCTTTGTGCGGAAAATGTTTGGATATGTCTGAAGTTCTGAAACCAGTCATATCAACTGTTAATTTTATCAGATCTTTTGGGCTGAATCACCGACAATTCCGACAATTTATTGAAGAGATTGGAGAAAATGACTTACCTTAACATACTGCCGTACGTTGGCTTAGTTGTGGGAAAGTCCTTCAGCGCTTTTTTGAACTTCGAGCAGTGATCGAAATTTTTTTGAATGAAAAGCATCGCCCTCTTACTGAATTACAAAACAACGCATGGCTGTGGAAGTTAGCATTCTATGTTGATTTGACAAAACATGTGAACGAACTGAATTTGAGATTGCAAGGAGAAAACCAGCATCTTCCTGATTTATACACTAATATCAAATCATTCCGGAAGAAATTGATACTGTTTCAATCACAACTACGAAGTAAATGTTTTTCACATTTTAAAACATGTGAAATATTCAGCCACACCACTGAGACTGAGTTTCCTATCGATTTTGCAATCAAAACTTTGAGTACTTTGAAAATAAATTTTGACACTCGTTTCTCGGACTTTGATGCCATTGCGAATCAAATTAAGATTTTTCAGAATCCTTTTGATACTGACATTGAAACCCTAGCCCCGGAACTTCAAATGGAAATGATTGATCTACAGTGCAGTGATATAATTAAGAACAAATATCAAAACTCATCTTTGTTGGAATTTTATAAGAGTCTTCCACTGACACAATTTGATAATTTGCATAAATTTGCTCGTGGGCTGTTTTCTGTTTTTGGTACTACTTTTTTGTGTGAGAAGACCTTCTCCAAAATGAAGTACACAAAAAATGTTTACAGATCTAAATTAACTGATGAGCATCTTAAATCTCTTTTAATAATTGGTACAAGTAAAATTAGTCCACAACTACAAACTATTGTCAGTGGAAAATCTCAATTACATAAATCTCATTAGTATTTCATATGTCATTATGCTTGTTATAAGTTATGTTTTTATTTAAAATGTATAAAATGTTAGTTGGATTCATTTCAATAATTTGTTAGTTATTATATACTGAAGTTAAATTTTCTGCATATTATACATGTCTTTACTCATTACAATTCTGTGTTTCTTTATCCAACTTATCACAAAAACAATAACAATAAGCCTACAACAATTTATGAGTAGTTAGCCCATGACCATATCAATGTAGATGTCATATTAATAATTATGCAACATAAAATTAGAATACTTCAGTAAACTAAATTTAATTTGCAATAAAAAAATATGTTCTCTAAAAGGAGTTTTCAAGTATGCTAGCTCTCCGCGGGCCGGACAAAATCTGTCCGCGGGCCGGATGTGGCCCTCGGGCCGTAGTTTGGAGACCCCTGGACTAGTGTTATTTGCATACTGGCTTATGTCGTTGCGTGTATTTGTACTCTAAAAATTCTCTATCTCTAGATTCTCTATCTCTATCTCTAGAGATTCTCTATATCTCTAATAATATCTCTAATTTTGTGATTTGCCTTGGATCTTCCAGAAACGAGGCCATAATCTTAAGAACCACTCTCCTTAAACCAATGCTTATTTACTCGTTTGCAGGTTGCTTATTTACTCGTTTGCAGGTTGCTTATTTACTCGTTTGCAGGTTGCTTATTTACTCATTTGCAGGTTGCTTATTTACTCGTTTGCAGGTTGCTTATTTACTCATTTGCAGGTTGCTTATTTACTCGTTTGCAGGTTGCTTATTTACTTGTTTGCAGGTTGCTTATGTACTCGTTTGCAGGTTGCTTATTTACTCGTTTGCAGGTTGCTTATTTACTCGTTTGCAGGTTGCTTATTTACTCGTTTGCAGGTTGCTTATTTACTCGTTTGCAGGTTGCTTATTTACTCGTTTGCAGGTTGCTTATTTACTCGTTTGCAGGTTGCTTATTTACTCGTTTGCAGGTTGCTTAATTACTCATTTGCAGGTTGCTTATTTACTCGATTGCAGGTTGATTATTTACTCATTTGCAGGTTGCTTATTTACTCGATTGCAGGTTGATTATTTACTCATTTGCAGGTTGCTTATTTACTCGTTTGCAGGTTGCTTATTTACTCGATTGCAGGTTGATTATTTACTCATTTGCAGGTTGCTTATTTACTCGTTTGCAGGTTGCTTATTTACTCGTTTGCAGGTTGCTTATTTACTCGTTTCCAGGTTGCTTAATTACTCATTTGCAGGTTGCTTATTTACTCGATTGCAGGTTGATTATTTACTCATTTGCAGGTTGCTTATTTACTCGTTTGCAGGTTGCTTATTTACTCATTTACAGGTTGCTTATTTACTCATTTACAGGTTGCTTATTTACTCGTTTGCAGGTTGCTTATTTACTCATTTGGAGGTTGCTTATTTACTCTTTTGCAGGTTACTTATGTACTTGTTTGCAGGTTGATTATTTACTTGTTTGCAGGTTTGCTTATTTACTCGTTTGCAGGTTGCTTATTTACTCATTTGCAGGTTGCTTATTGCCACAAGGACGAGTAGAATGCACATCTGTTTGTATAAAAATTTCTATCAAATATCGGGTTGAAAATAGTGCTCCGACAGGCAGACCCAGACCAGCGGGTCTAAAATGAACCAGGCCATTGAGGGAAAGCCCGATTGCCCGGCGGTGGGGTCCAGCACTGATGTTTAAACTTGTGCACAACATTCAAATCAATAAATTTTTATCACAAATATTTTAGTATTTATAGGTTAATAATCACAAATGTTGAGAAATGCAAATTCCAGAGGGTTAAATATATATTTCAAGATACTTTATATTTAATAACTAAGGCTTAGGGGTAAATAGTACAGTTGTTGGTCAGTAGGTAGTGATTGGTCATAATTTGAAAACTATAAGACAATCTTTTGGTGACATAATTGTTTATTAACAGAAGAAAATTCTATATTCTTTTCTGTATTGGATACAACCCATAACTATGTTATAACTTAAAGTTTCATGTGTGTATTTAATTAATAAGATGAGCAGTCCGAGATTTACGTCATTTTAGACAGAAATGTACAAAAAGTAACCTTACTATTCTAGATATTTTCATGATTTAATAATGATTTTTGTGCTGATTTTTGGTATTTGTAAATGAATACAGGTTTAAATTATCGAAATAAAAAGTTTTTTGATAAAAATAAAGTACTGACTGTGAAAAATATGATAAGACAATAAATATCGCACGATAAACAGTTTTTATAGTGATAGGTCATCCGACCAATTAGTATTTTGACGTTAGAGTAACTATGAGACAGTTTGATTATCTGTATATTTTTTTATAAAACTGGTAAATAACTGGCATATTTCACACGAGATTTGTTTTGGTAGTCCTAAAAAAACTCAGTAATTGTTATAAAGCTCCGGAAAGGTTGGATATATTTATATATTCAGGCTGTGTTCCGATTGTTTTAAGATTGTACCTTTTCTTACGTTTGTCATTTTATGTATATTAACACTAGTGTTTAACCTACAAATAAGAGGACAAGAAAAATATTCAGTACACAATTTTAAGGCAATAAAAATGAAAAATCTATTTTACTTGAATTTATTTATGTATTTGTTATTGTAGTTAGTGAAAATACTAATTTATTTATTTCTAGGTTAAACACTCTAGTGTTAATATACATAAAATGACAAACGTAAGAAAAGGTACAATCTTAAAACAATCGGAACACAACCTGAATATATAAATATATCCAACCTTTCCTATAACAATTACTGAGTTTTTTTAGGACTACCAAAACAAATCTCGTGTGAAATATGCCAGTTATTTACCAGTTTTATAAAAAAATATACAGATAATCAAATTGAAGATGCTATTAATGCAGTTTAAAATGGGATGTCACAATGCATAGCTTCAAAAAAGTATGGTATTCCCAAACCAACAATTCAATTTAGAATTAGTGATGCATTCATCAAATCTACTACAGGTCCGTATCCTGTATTAGTATGCAATGCAGAAGAGGACCTAGTACGTTGGATAATTGATTGTCAACGGAGAGGATTTCCTAGAAGAAAGATTAGGACCATCTAATACAAGCTATTGTCAAAGAGTTTTTGGATCAAAGTAAAATAAAAATCCTTTTTGTGACAATGTTCTAGGAAATGGGTGGTATAAAGCCTTTCTTGAAAGGAATCCGATTCTTATTGAAAAATTTTCAGAAAGAGCAACTAAAGCCAGCTCTTGTGTAAGTGAGAGTAATATTAAAAAATGGTTGAATGAAATATATGATTATTTATCAAAAATTAAATATTTAAACATATTAAAAGATCCGACTCTTGTTTCTAATGGTGATGAAACTTATTTTATGGTATGTCCAAAAATGAAAAACATAATAGCCCCTCATGGGGCACAAAATGTTTATGAAATTGATCACAGCAATTTCAAACTTAATGGAAAGACATCTTAAAAACAATGTTATATTTATGGTTTTTGTAGAGTGTCACGAAGGTGGACTGAAAGCTATTAAATAACTGACAAATTTCACATGAGATTTGTTTTGTTAGTCCTAAAAAGACTCGGTAATTGTTATATAGCTCCGGAAAGGTTGAATATATTTATATATTCAGGCTGTGTTCCGATTGTTTTAAGTTTGTATGATTATCTATAACGTAGGATGGTTTTACCAATTCGAAAAAAAAAAAAAAGATAAACAAAAAGAAAAACAGAAAACTTTAGAAAAAAAAAACTGACGGAAAAAAATCATAGAGTTGATTGAGGATCAAGAAAATATTGGTGGCAATTAAATGAATAATCATAACATTAATTATAAATTTATGTTTAAATTGTTTTTTTTTTTAACAATAATTATATATTTTTCTTTTATTAGATCACTGGAGTGTTCATCACTGGAGTGATCACTAGTTCATAATAGTTTTTCATATTTTCAAATTACTTTTATTTATTATAAAGCGTTGACTAATTACTGTAAATCCACTAGACAATCACTACATTCTTATGATCTATAACTATGTTTTTAGATGAATCAAATATTTATCTTCTTATTTTGTATAAAATTTTAAATTTTTGATTAGAATTATTATTTAAATAGAAAAGTGACATTTTTTACAATTACTAGCACTATAATAATTCGTAAATTCATTTTATACAAGCATGCAATTTATTGTTTTCATTGTTCGATTTCTAAAATGACCGATCACTGTACTGTTTACCCCTAATAAAAATTAAGCAAAAGTTTGTTTTGTTTGTCAATTATTTTATATCTGGGTATAAAGGCAAACATCATAAAAATATAATGATTATTTAAAATTTCATAAAGAGATTATAAAATATTACCTTATTTCCATCGAGATATAAATTCTCTAGAGTTCGTTCGAAATTGAAAACTTCAGGAGGTACTTCTGATATGGACAATCGACTAAAATCTAATATTTTCACATTGTCCATGGTTTTCTGCTTGCAAGCAAAACAGCTCAACCAATTCATCTTTACTTCTTTTATCACTTCAGTATAAACAAAAAGTCTCATAAATAATTTATGTTTACAAACATTTCTTTAAAGAAATTCAGATGCAACATTCCATTTTCCATAGTATATTTTAACACACATTTATTTTAGGAATAATATATGTTTTAAAATAGATAAATATTAACGTCCATTATCACTGGTTGCACTTTTTAAATTATCAGGTTATAAAAACCATTTATTACTTTTTTCAATCGTTTAGAAACGATTAGCACGCCAACAATCCCGACCGTTATCATGTCAAACTTATCATCTTAATTTACGTATTTCATCTCAATCGGAAAAGGTTAGTTACATATTTCGTCTCCCCAACACTACAAAATTAATACACTGTGGCAACTAGCCACAAATAAAATTTCTTCACTTGTCAGTACAAACTGATGCTTAGAAATAGACAACGGGCAGTACAGCTAAGCGCGATGGGTTCTATAAACGAGCATACACTAATTTGCAAACTGTGTTGCCAACTTTAGTTTTCATGTATTTGGAAAAATCATATTTTGCTAAGAATTTTAGAAAAGAAATAGAAAGCATAGAATTTTCAATAAAACAATAGTAAATGATTTAAATACGTATTATTATCGCCTTAAATCAATATATAATATTTTGGGTAGACGATTTTAATATTTGGTATTTAGATACGAACAAGGAATAATTTTCTGGACCTTGTTTACCAGAATCTGGACACTAATTTGTCAACTAAATTCAACTAAGAAGTTTTGCTCCAAACGAAACTCCAAACTCACAAATTAATTTCAGATCACTTTCGAATTCCGCTCGTAATGTCGGTTTCGCTAACGAAACTTGTAAACCAATATTGTTGTAACCTTCAACGAGACCCATTCCAAGTGCAGCGGGAACGAAATATAAATTCTCATGCATTCCAACAAATTCTCTAGATTTTATTTTCTCTATGTGTTCTGCATGAGTCGCATCTGTTCCGATTCCATGTTTCTCCATAAGCGCTATCAGTTCTGCTTCGGTCAAGAGTTTTGGAGGAGATGTGCTACTTTCCACAATATCTAATTCTGTAGGTGTGAAAGTATCTCCTCTTTGATATTGATTGATCTCCTTGGCATTCCACTTCTCGTAAACATAGACGTCCAAATAATTCCTTTCTAAAATCATCAAGCCCTTTGCTGTAAATTTTTCTCCTTTAATATCTGCAACCACTATAGTCTCAAGAGCTAAAGCGTCTTTACTAACAGAAGCCAGGAAGTGCCTAACTATATCGTCGGCGGTATGCCAGAAAGTGCTACATCCAAAATTTGCAATATTAGCGTTATTAGTATATTCATGTTTCACAAACCATTCTGTGGTATGGTAGAAAGTCCTACATCCTTGTTTTAATTTGT
Organism: Phosphuga atrata; assembly: GCA_944588485.1. Classification (NCBI taxonomy): domain Eukaryota; kingdom Metazoa; phylum Arthropoda; class Insecta; order Coleoptera; family Silphidae; genus Phosphuga; species Phosphuga atrata. The sequence continues at coordinate 6,537,380 of OX155909.1, forward strand.
TGTTGAGCAATAAGCAAAGTTCTATATCCAATTCCTGTTCCTTGGTATGCCAGAAGGTGCTATGTGGATGTAGAACTTTTTGCCATACCAATTTTTGATTCCACATTGGCTTAATACAAGGTGCTATATCCAATAATGTATTTTTTATTTGTGTAATATTACATGAATAAAGTTTATACTGGAGCTTGTTCTTATGAAAACTGTTCAGAGAACATTAAATTATATTGTTTATATTTTATGTTGCTTTTTATGCTAAAATTTTTAGAATTTCTCATTTTTAGATGGCCAAAAAAACAGCCGAAGAGTGGCTAAAATCTATTAATAATTTTAGTTCTGATTCTTCCGATTCTAAAACACCTCTGATAAATTATGCCATAAAACGAATGATAGGCCAGCCGCCACATTCTGTGCAACAAGAATCGGCAGCAAAGAATGTAGAAGAAAGGGACAAAGATTCGCAGTCCGAATATTTGCCATCTGACTCAAATCCCGAAAGTGATTCGAATGGTAAGCACATCAATTTATTCCTAGTGTTTCCTTTATGGACAAATTTTGGTTAAACTTTTAAATTTAACAGGTGAATTAAATGAGACAGAATTAGAAGTTGCTATTGAACAACAGAATGAAAGTAATGAAGGTAAGATTGCTTTGAAATTAGTGTGGATTTACATAAATTAAATTAAACTGTCCTTACAGATATTCCTGGTCCTAGTAAAAAACGTTCAAGATGGAAGCAACTGAAGCCTGACGAGTGGAAAAAGAATGTAAGAAAAAGGGCACGTTGTCTGGGGGAAGAATATACGGACGAACAAGGAAAAATAAAAATAGCCAAATTGCCGAAACCTTTGCCCAATCATTCGCATAAGGAACCGTCAGGTTACAAGTGCAGTTTATTTACAGAAGAAGATCGTTTGGAAATATTTAATGATTATTGGAAAAAAAGGGATGGTTTCAAAGCTAAACGCAACTTCCTCCTGAAATTCACCAAAGCCATTCCAGTGAAAAGAAGAAGAAGTGAAAAAGAAACGAATTTCAGAAAAAAATTGGCTTATGAGTACATTTTGCCAAAAAGCAATAAAAATTTAAAAGTGTGCTGTGAATTCTTCTGTGCAACCCTTGCAATTTCATACAAGCCGATTGCTTTTGCAAACAAAGATCGATCAAATACTGCTGAATTTTTGGGCAATGATCAAAGAGGAAAACACGAGCCTCACAACAAATTGAAGCCAGAAGTTACTGCTGCCATCAAGAATCATATTGAGTCTTTCCCACTAGTGGAGTCTCACTATTGTCGGAAATCATCAAAGCGGTTGTATTTAAGTAGTAGCTTAAGCATTTCGAAAATGTATGACCTTTTTAAAGAAAAAATAGCTGGAACAGATGCTGAAAAAGTCAGCTATGAAAAATATAAACAAGTGTTTGGCCAAGAGTACAACATGGCATTTCACAAGCCCAAAAAAGATTTATGTGTTTGTGTACCCTTGCTCAATCAGCAGCTGGACCATCGGAAGAACAAAAATTGGAGTTTGAAACACACATTAAACGAAAAGAATCAAGTCGTGCTGCAATGAGATCAAATATCGAAAAATGTTCAACAGATAAAGAATTGACGGTTGCAACTATGGATTTGCAGTCAGTTTTGCAAATACCACAAGCTGAAGCAAGCCCTTTTTACTACAAACGAAAACTATGTGTGTACAACTTTACAGTTTATAATGAGGCAACACGTGAAGGAAATTGTTACATTTGGTCTGAAATTGATGGTAAAAGAGGCAGTAACGAAATTGGATCTTGTGTCAAAAGATTCATAGAAGGGTTAACTGAAAAAGGGTGCCGAAAAGTTGTTTTGTGGTCCGATAATTGCAGCGGGCAGAACAACCAACTTAAGTTGGTTCAAGAATCAGCTGTTGAAATTGTTGAACAAAATTTTCTGGAAGTGGGCCACACTCAAATGGACGTCGACAGTATGCATTCCGCCATAGAACATTCGGCGAAAAACTGTTCAATTTTTTCTATGAACGATTGGTCAAACGTTATTCGTCAAGCACGCCGGAAACATCCGTATAATGTGGTACGAATGTTACACAGCGATTTCATTGATCTAAAGTCAGTCAATGCCCGATCAATGAAAAAAGTTATTGCTTTCGAAAATGGCGAAAAATTAAACTGGTTGAAGGTAAAATCGTTAATTTTTTCGAAATCAATGCAGGGACAAATTGGCATTAAATATAATCATGACGAAGAAGAATATAAAGTAAAAACAGTTAATTTACTGATAAATTAATCAGTTTAAAACACAATTTTTATTTTAAGTTTGTTAATGTGGATGTGCGTAAATCCCGAGGAAGACCAGTAGTCAATTGGCCGCCGCTTTATGAAAATCTCTTGCCAATAAGCGATGCCAAAAAACGAGACCTGCAGAGTTTATGTGCGCAAAAGCTTATTCCTCAGGAATTTCACCCTTGGATTGAGTGAGCTAAATTTGAATTTTAGTGTGCAATGCAAAAACCAAAGTTGAAAAAACCATTTTCTTTCAGCTCATTGCCAGTTGGAAATCAAACAATTGAATCGGATTCAGAACCGGAAAATAATTAATTTCAGTGTTTTTATTCGTTACTGTATTGTCTGATTTATTTTTCATTCACAATCCATATTTTGAAATAAACTTTGTTCGAAAATAGTGTTTTTAATGAATGTCCATGGTTGTATATCCATTTTTTTGTAACAGTGATGAATAATTTTAATGTGCCAAAAGGTGCTACATCCAATTTCTACAGTATTCCTATGATAATGTAAGGTTTTCATTTCACAAAGTATTTATAATTTTAGGCTAGTATTAACTACATATAAATTGAAAAAACTATCAGATTTCAAGACAAACTCGATTTTTGGCAGCTTTTTCAATAGTATTTTGCCTTTTTCACAAAATATGCAAAAACGGATATAGCACCTTCTGGCATAGCGGCGACGATATATTCATTTATATATTCATTTATTCATTTATAACTATATATGCCTTCATTTCCATTCAAATTATTAGTAATTAGTATATTTCGTTGGATGAATTGGAGGATGGACCTGACCCCCCCCCCCCCTAATAAACTTTGTCTTTCATTCGATGACATTGCAAAAATGCGAAAAATAATTTTGACCGGTTATATTATACGAATACTCCTCTGTGCGCCGATTAACCCTTTCGCGCTCAAGGGAAATATTTTCCCTTCTACAAAAATCATTATCGATTGTTCAATTATTATTGAATCGATATTTTTTTTACTGAATGTCGAAATAAAACGTATGGCCAAGGCGGCAAACGTGTCTCAGAACGAATAAAAAAAATAACTGTCAAACTTTATTGCGCCAAAACCAAAACATTCGCGGGCTGAACTAATAATATCTTGAAAGTGTTTTGGACTTGACAAAATAAAATAACTGTATTTTGTCACCTGTTTTATATTATTTGGTAAGTATAATTTTATATAATAATACAGTAAACTGCCGAATATTAGCACAAGTACCTTAAAGTTGCAAATCATCTAAAGGGAAATTTTTCGCTCTGGTCCATATCTGGTGTATTCGTTGTAGTATTATTATATGTAGTGCTTTATGATAATGTATGGTTTTCTTGTATTTTTATATAATTTACCTGCATGTTTTTTTCACAGAAATGGCTAAAAGAGGGTGCAGAGAATTTCATATTCAAGACGAAGAAATATTGCAGTTACTTATGGCAGATAATAGTGACGGAGAAGATGACTTACATTTAGACGAAGAAGACCAGCAGTTCATAGCTCAAGATGTAGAAAATGGAACCGATGTTGTTGAAATTGAAGATTCTGTTCAAGAACCGACAAATCAAACCTCATTACCCACCTGTTCAGATACTTCAGAGACTATTCCTATTTTCAACTGGAGAAATAACTCATACGCTCCTCACACATTCAATGAAAGTGAATATGATTTTTGGCGCATAAACACATTATCGGACCGGCATGGCATGTTGTTGCCAATAGATATTTTCATGGAGATGACACAAATGGATCAGTTAGTGTCTAATATCATAATAAAAGAAAGTGTCAAATACGCACAACAAAATGGAAGACCTTTTACAGTGAGCTTGGATGAAATAAAGGCATTTTTGGGCATGAATTTTGTAATGAGTTATCATGTTTTACCAACTCTTAGGAATTACTGGTCGACTGATGAAGACATAGGTGTGCCTTTCATTGCTAATGTTATGCCAAGAACTAGATTTGAGCAGATTCGGCAAAATTTACACTTCTCTGATAATAACAATCACTTACAATCGAGTGAGAGAGCCTACAAAATAAGATCTGTTATGCAACATTTCAATTTGTGTTTTCAAGCAGCAATGAATAACTCACTAACGCAATCCATTGATGAACACATGATCAAATTCAAAGGGCACAATATTATGAAGCAGTACATCAAAAATAAACCTATAAAATGGGGGTTCAAGATGTAGTGTAGATGTGAGTCTTCAACAGGATACTTATACCAGTTTGATTTATATACAGGAAAGAAAACTAATACAGAAATTGGTTTAGGTGAATCAGTAGTACTTTGTCTGACGGAACAACTAAAGGGGCTTGGTTGTGAAGTATACTTTGACAATTTTTTCAACTCGCCTGCTTTGCAACATAAACTTATGGTGCAGAACACCAAAGCCTGCGGCACTGTTCGCACGAATAGAAAAAATGTGCCAAAGTCATTACCATCAGATAAAAGCATGAAAAGAGGCGACATCCATGCCGTAAGTACAAACGGTATAACATTAACTAAAGCAGTCCATATGTTGACCAATTTTATATATCCGGTGCCAACTAACACAGTAAAGAGGAGGCAGGCAGGAACTGCTCAAAAAATAAATGTTACATGTCCGGAAGTGATGCGCTATAATAAATATATGAGGTTGATCGCAAGGCCAAAATCAAATATTCTCTGCGTCTCTTTTTTGACATCTTAGATATCGCTATGAATAACTTGTATTTAGTGTACGTAAAGTTGCACGAAAAACACCGAGCAGAAGGTCCGCTTTTGAGCAGCCTTGAGTACCGCCAACATGTAGCACGAGGTCTAATAAATAATTTTACCTGTAGACAGCGATCAAGACCCACTTTAGTCTCCTCTGAAAAGCTCCGCATTGGAAATAAACGCAATTTGCCAGCGCACAACATGGAAAAAGCAGAAAAACTGAAGCGATGGGTAAATTAGGACAACATATAAATGTGTTATGTGCAATGTCCACTTGCTTCAAGTTCACGTGCTTCACAAGTAAACGAAATTGTTTCGTAGAATTCCATAACTAACTATTTATTTTACTTTTCTGATAATTTTTATTATGTTTTTTTGTATTACAAAGAAATAAATAAAATACCGATATAATAAACCTAACTCTTCTTTTATTTACTTTTATGGTTCATAGGGAAAAATATTTCCCATGAAATTATAGGAAACCTATACACTAGGGTGGAGCGAAATATTTTTTTTGGGTTGTGAGTGATCTAATAGTGAAAAATCGGTGTCTTTTAGACTTAAATTAATCTATGTAAAATATTATTTGATTTGATTTATAGTAATAGCCTCCGCAACGTCATTGAATTTTTGAAAAAATATGGTTTTTCGACAAATTGAAATTTTAATGAACAGACGTATTTTATTCCCAGAAATTATTATAACTACAGTTTATTTTCTATACAAAAACAAAAAAAAATGCATGATCTTAAGTTTGTAATATAAAATAAGGGGAGTGAGGGTGCGCAGGAGGGGACAATTAGAACACTTGTCGCTTCGTCAGTGGACTATTTGTTTTTTCTCGAATTAGACTTGCGCTAGTTATTTAACAAGTAACCTAACGTCAATTTTCTTTGAAAACATGCAAGGAACACGAAGTGTCCTTAAATGTCCTATTTTTTGGTGATATTTGTGAGATAAAAGACAATATTCTACCTACTTACGAAGATGTAATAAAACACTATGAATGGACGAGATGTCAACTAAAGTTGCAATTGGAAACTGTAAAACAGCCCACATTTGCAGAAATAGCAATAGTGACATCCAGAATTGAAAATATATGGCAAAATTCATCTATTCCGATAGTAACACCAACAACGACCCTTGTCGGACAGATGTTAAAAGCATACCCTGTAAAATGCAAAAACCTACTCAAGTCTGTCAAAAAGCTCTCTCCGGAAGAGTTACAAAGTTTTCGACAAAGTAGTAAGGTACTTTCTGATATTGCAGCTTTTTTTTTTTTTTTTTTTTTTTTTTTCCAAAGTGACTCCACTCAAAACGGAAGGACAGAGGGACCGCCAGCGATGGCATTACTGCCTCTGCCCACCCTTCGAATAAAAATACAACAGTATTTACACGAAAGTAAAAAAAAGTAAAGCAACATATGCTATACAATAGCATTTACAATTGCAACAATTACAACACAAGTAATAAAAAAAAAAAACAAAAACAGAGACAAACAAAAAAAAACAAGAAAAAAAACTCTACCGCCCTTGTTCCCACACAGGCAACTCCTTAGCCCGCATGACTGTGGCCGCGAATCGGCTTAAGGCCGCCCACACGCCCCGCCCCACCTCGCCGGCGAGGCCACCCGCCACGGCTTCGACCGTGACTTCCCGTTCCAGGGCCGACGCCAGGGCCTGTCGCTCCTTCTTCCAACGCGGACACGCCACGAGAGTGTGCTCCGCGTCGTCGCGAACGCCCTCTCCACAGGATATGCACCTGTTGTCTGGGGCTTTCCCAATCCTATGGAGATACGCTCGGAAGGACCCGTGTCCGGTAAGAAGCTGGGTGAGAAAGTACGAACCCGCCTCATCCAGCCCTCGCCCCATCCACCGAATTAAATTAGGGATGAGACGACGAGTCCACGCGCCGTTTCCGCCACGTGACCACCTCTCCTGCCAGCAGGCAAGTAGTTGCTCCCGAGCAGCCCTCCTTGCCTCCCCGCGGTTCCCACCAGAAGTTCTTGCGTCCCTCACCGACGCGCGCTCCATAACAAGGAGGTCCGCGGGAGGAATCCGTGATATGACCTCCACGGCGTCACTGCTAACAGTGCGGTAAGCCCGGGCGACCCTGATGGCCACCGGGCGTAGTGCCCGTCGCAAACGCTCCCTGTTACGAGCGTTACCCCTCACCGCCGTTGCCCACACCGGTGCCGCGTATAGGAGTCTACTAGTGGCCACACTGGCCATAAGCCTCCTCCTACCCTCACCAGGCCCGGAGGCCCTCGGCATGAGACGCGCCACCTGTTGTGATGCGCGTGCCGCGTTGCCGGCGGCATGGCACACGTGTAATCCCCACTGACCCGCCTGGAGGATCACACCGAGGTACCGAATCGACCGTTCGACCGGTATCTTCTCTCCCAAAATTTCAATCTCCAGAATGCCTCTGCCTGACCTTCTAGTGGAGAGCAGGGCCGCCTGTGTTTTAGAGGCGGCGAGCTGAAGGCCCGCCGTCTCCATCCACTCCCGAACGAGTTCCCCCGCGCGCGTGACCCTGAGACGCAGCATATCCCAGCACCTGTCTGTGAAGACGAGTGCCAGGTCGTCTGCATATGCCACAATACCCACCCCTGTGGGCAGTAACCGTCTCAGCGTCCGCAGAAGGCCGTCATAGGCGACATTCCACAAGAATGGTCCTAGAACCGATCCCTGCGGAACCCCGGCAGACAACCCCCGCTCACGCCAGTTCTCCCCCTCGCGGTAACTGATGGTTCTGTCGCGCAGGTAGTCGGCAGTAAGCCTCAGCAACGTGTCCGGTAGTTTCCAACGGGCTAGGGCCTCAATAACGAACCACCATTGTACCGTGTTGAAGGCATTGGCGACGTCAAAGCTGACGACCACACAATGCCCCCTGGTGCGGTACGGTCCGCTGTTGGCCCCCTCCGCGACACGAAGGACAGCCCGAATGGCATCCTCCGTCCCAACCCCTTTACGGAAGCCGAACTGTTCCGGAGCGAGTCCGCCCCCTTGCTCTATAACGGCTTGTAACCGCCATAGGAGCAACCTTTCCAGAACTTTTGCCCCACCGTCCAGCAAACAGATCGGTCTGTACGCACCAGGCGTCGAGGGATCCTTACCCGGCTTTGGAATAAGGGCCAAAATTGCCTTTTTCCAACACCTGGGAAACACTCCCTCTTCCAGACATCTGTTGCAGACGTCGGCAAGTCCTTCGAGGTCCCCCCCTGCTGCCAGCCGGAACAGCTCGTTAGGCAGCCCGTCTGGGCCGGGTGCCTTTTTCGCGGGTAGTGAGGCTACCGCTCTGCGTACTTCATCCACGGTGAAGGAGTCCACCGCAACGTACCGCCCCACGACAGCGCGTCCCACCCCCCTCGCCGTGGCGGGGAAAAGGTGCTCAACCACAGCTTCGGTTCCACCCAACACGCACGCGTCAGGACCCTTCCCTCGGTGCCCGAACCGACCGGTGACTATGCGGTACGGCAAGCCCCACGGATCGCGGTCGACCAGAAGGCAGAGTTCCTGCCACCGCTGGGATTTGCTCCGCGCAATCGCTCGTCGAAAACTACCACGGTCCTGTTTCGCCCGCTCCTCCGCAGCCTCACATAGCTCCCCTCTGCGCCGCGCCCTCTGAAGTTGACGCCTAGACGCCACCGCCACGCGTCTCGCTTGCGCCACTTCAGGCGTCCAACAATAAACCGGCTTCCGCCCCCCTGAGGACAGACGTCTTTGAGAGACGCCAGCCCTGCACGCGTCAACCACCCTGTTCACGAATGCCCCGGTAAGATCCTCCGCGGCCAGCCCGTGCGGTGCATTTCCTCGAGCCATCTCCCGAGTAATAGCTTCCCGGTCAGCTCTCCGAAGTATCCAACGAGCGCGCTGCTCGCGCGGCTGCCCCTCGATGGCTTTACTGTCCAGGTGAAAGGAAACGCATTGGTGATCGCTCAGCGACTCCCAATCGTCCCTAACCTGCCAATCCCTGACTCTTCCCATCAGTCCCTGCGATGCGAACGTCAAGTGCACGATTGATGTTCGCGGACCTCTCCTGAAAGTCGGAACCTTTCCCCGGTTGCAGATACCGAGGTCCAGTGCCGACGCCCAGTCCAGGACCATCCTCCCTCTCGCGTCCGTGACGTCGCCGCCCCATTGGATTCCCCAAGCATTAAAATCGCCCCCAATAAGGAGCGCCTTCCCGCTATGCGCCTGGATGGAACGCGCCACGCCGTCCAGGCAGTCCGCAAAAATCTCATCTGGGTTGTTGCGGGAGAAGTAACAGCTGTAAGCTACCACCCACCCCCCCCCCACAAACGCCACCCAGACTGCCCCCCGACGCGCGGCGCCCCTGAATACAACCAGATGGCCGCATCCAGGTGCGCATCGGCGATATTGCAGCATGCAAGTGTAAAGATTTCCCTCAATGTATCTGCCGCAAGGATAAAAGGTTCCCAAAAAAGGTTCCCAAACAAGAACATACTTTTTTAATTGACCAAAGAACCTCTCGAAGTATGATAATAGGTGGAATCGACGTATGTGTTACGAAGAAGTTGCAAAAGACCCTAAAGAGGAAACGGGAAAGAGAAAAACGCCCAACTACAGTCTTAAATATTTCGTTATCTGTTATAGAAGTTTGTACTTCTCCGGTATCGTCAGCGTCTGAAAGTCGTAGTAGTTCAGATAATTTTACTAACACCATAAACAAAAGCTTTCCGAAAAAAAAGTATGCGTCGATGTTCCTACTTTATCGAAGACCTGCGACAGGTATGGTGTATCAGATAGAGCAGCTGCAGCGATTGCGTCGTCTATAGTGCTGCCTACAAATTTCAATGCTTCAACATATATTGATTTAATAAATTGGCAAGAAATATTAAGTGAACCAGCTATTATGAAAAACTTGCCTGACCAAGAAATTCAGTCTATCGTTTAATCAGGTGGTGAGGGTGAAGTGTTGTTCTTAAGGCTTCCATGCCACAATGCCAACTCAAGTTGTTGAACTGGCTGTAAAATTAACGACGAAAGCTGCCACTTCTTAATGCATAAAAAAGTCACGATTAGGTGCAATAAGAGCCAAATTGAAATCACGCAACATAATGCCTAAATTTGAAACAAAAAGAGATTATCGATCAAATTAAATTTTAAAAAGTCTGATAAAATCTGAATTATATATTTCGTATCATTTATCCCCCATTTATCATTAAATTAAGCTTAATATTTGGCCATAACTGTACTAGACTTTTATCATTAAATTTAAAATTTTGAGGTCAGTGCGGAGGCAGAAGATATTCATCAAATTAATTCAAAAATTACATTTATTTTAACTTTAATATAATGCACCAATCCCCCCCTATTACAACTTTAAAAAAATATTTTTGCATACATCCGTGCTCCACCCTAATATACACTGATCAAAACAATTAGCGGGTCACTCATTTGTGCCTCCATAAAATTCAAACGGGAAATTACATGCAAATAAAATTTAGAACATCTGAAAGACGCTCTATTTAATTGTTTTAATTGACACATAGGGAATTATCAGCATCCCATTGCAGATTGTAGATATGGTGGTGACGACTAGTACTGCGACCTTTATAGATCTATTGTACCCCACCCTCTTCCTCTAAGCGATGGTGTACTTCATCCCGATTCCTTTAGGAATTTCAGGATCTGGGTGGAATTCAAAGGCTGCAAATCATCTGCGTTCATGCAGTGAGCCCCGAGGTACATCTGCCTCTTGCGGAGCAGTGCTCCGCAGCCTTTGAGCAGATGTATGGGAGTTTCCTCTTCTGAGCCCACAGAATCCGCATCCGTCATCCTCTTCTAGGCCTAGGGCCTTGAGGTATTTTCTAAGTCTTCAGTATCCCGTCAGGACTCCTGTCAGAATTCCAAGCTTGTTCCTGTTAAGTTTCAGGCAAGCTTTTGTTCTTTTCTGGTTAAAAGATCCCAGCATCACTTTAAACTGCCTTAACCCTGGAAGTTCCTTCCAGGTTTTCATTCATTGTTCTCTCATTTCTTCATCTAAACTTCTGTGGATGGTGTTCACACTTATGCCGCAAAAGGGTTCCGGGCCTAAAAAGGGACTACTGGATCCCTTGTTTGCTAGGTGATCGGCTTCTTCGTTTCTGTCTATACCAGTGTGTCCTGGTACCGAGTATAGCGTTACTTTATTATCTTTGCCATGCTTGTTTAGCTTTCCCGAACAGTCCCATACCAGTTTAGATCTGATGGTGTATGAGCTAATGGCCTTGATGGCTGCTTGGCTGTCTGACAGGATAGCAATTTGTTTTTTGCAATAATTCCTGTCGAGGCACACATCTTTCGATTGCGTGTACCTCTGCTTGGAAGATACTTGGGAATGTTCCCATGGATTTGAAGTATTTGGTACGAGGTCCAAACACTCCTGCACCAGTACCTTCCCTTGTCTTCGAACCGTCTGTATACCACCTGATTTTGCTCTATGAGGTATGATGAGGATTCATCGCTTTACTACTACACATTGCTGTGTATTTTTTCTCCAAGTGGTATTTGCATACCATTTTCTCTTTTTGTGCTTCCAGGCAGGGAATCTTGGTAGCGAGGCTGTTTCGGTATCTGCTCCCGGTTATTTTTCCTCTGCCTATTCCTTCCTTGCTGAACCTAACAATCGCCGATCTGACGGCTCTTTCCACGACAAGGTGCAGCGGAGTCAGATCCAGCAGACCCCATCGACCCCGTGATGCAGACACACTCTAGTCTTTGAATCTTCTCAAGCTGTTTCCTCATGGAGGCCAGCTTGGTTCTACTTCCCCACGCAACTTCCCCATAAGTGGTCGCAGGTCTCACTATAATGGTGTAGATCCATCGCAGGATTGTGGGGTTACAACCCCACGTTTTTTCTGCCAGATTTCTGCACACCATTAGAGCGCGTTTGGCTTTACCGCTGCCTCAGCGTGTTTTTTCCATAGGAGTTTGCTATCTAGTGTGATACCCAAATACCCTATCTCTTGTTTGTATTCTATTGCCCTCCCATCTAACAGTATGGGCTGTAGGCAGTTTAGTTTTCTCCTTCTAGGAAATGGTATCATCGTGGTTTTGCTCGGGTTGAGTCCCAGTCCCAATGTTTGACATCATCTACTAGTTACCTTAAGGCCTCTCTGAACGATTTCACAGAACGTTCCCTCAAACTTCCCTCTGGCCATTATGACTATGTCATCGGCGTAACCTTGACATTTGATTCATGATTCGTTTAGCCTAGCCAGGATTCATCAACTACCAGGCTCCACTATAGTGGTGATAGCATACCTCTCCGTGGGCACCCTCTGGTTGTGGAGATTTTAATGGTGTCTCTTCCCACTTGTGTCTCCGCCATTCTGGTTCTCAGCATTTCTTCCATCCACTTTGAGTGCTGTCGATATTCCTTGTTTCTAGGGCCGCTTTGACAGCCTCGTGCTACAGGTATTGTCAAAAGCTCCCTCTATATCCAAGAAGGTACACATCGCTACTTCCTTTATCTCTAGTGCTGCTTCAATTTCATTTGTCAGGTGATACAGGGCCATTTCTGTGGATTTCCCTGCTCTCTATGCATGCTGACAGTAGTGGTGCACCTACCAGCACTATTATCCCACGATAATTATCGATTAATCTAACCTTCTCCATTGTCTTTAAGATAAAAGATGTTAGACTAATGGGTCTAAATGACTTCAGTTGAGTAGTGTCTTTCTTTCCCACCTTCGGTATGAATACCACCCTAGCCCTTCTCCATAGCTCCGGTATGTATCCGAGTGCTAAACTTCAACTAAAGTTTTTTAGAAGATACGATATTAGTTCTCTCACTCCTTTTTGTAGGTAGTCGGGAACTAGTCCGCCCACCTGGGGCCTTAAATGGCTGGAAAGTGCCGATAGCCCATCTGATTCGGTTTTCCGTAGAGTTGGACTCGGCCCTCTTCCAGTCAGCCTCTTTGTATTTTCTACATCCCGGAAAATGGGTTTCTAGTAATAGGAGGAGAGCTCTCTGCCCTTCATCCTCCGTGTAGCTCCCATCCGGTCCCTTGGGAGTGGAGTCATTTCCACTCATCCTTCGCTAGTGCTTTGTGCAGTATAGCTGCCACCGGGGTGGATTCTATGTTTTTACAGAAGGTCCTAAAGTTTTTTTCTTTTTGCCCTTCAGATCTGTTTGTTGTAGGTGGTAAGCACCTCGGAATATTCTAGCCAATTTCCGTATTGTTTAGCTTTGTTAAACAGCCTACGTACTTTTGCTCTTAATGTAGACAAAATTTTGTTCCACAATTTTTCATCCTTATGCTCCTTCACGGTTTTTACCGGGCAGCTGGATTCAAACGCCGTGGTGATTGCTACATGTATTTCTCCTACAGCCTGCTCCAGTACGGTGTAGTGTTTGATACTACCTCGTACTGTCACTTGCTCTACGTAATCTTTTAGTTGAGAACTAGCATAGGCCACACAGTTTGTCTAGGGTGTGAAATTGGTGTGTTTTTCTCACTCGCTCCTTCCAGTTCAAACTCTATAATCCTATGATCTGACATTGAGGGTTCACTTGAAACTCTCTTTTTAATTAGTTTACTTCCGTTAGCGCTACCTACCGTAATATCCAGTACCTCATTTCTGGCCTTAGTGACGAAAGTTACTGTGTTACCAATTTTTACACAATTAAGTTTTCTTTAATGGGGTATTCTAAAAGGTACTCACCTATCTTATTAGTGTCCGTGCTGAACCACATCGCGTTGTGGGCGTTCCCGTCACATCCCAAGATGAGTGGCAGCCTTCTCCTAATACAGTGTTCGACCAGCTTTAGGGTCGAACATACCTACATTGGTGGTATTCTGTTACCATCACCAGAGAAATATGCTGATGCGATCACTACTTCGCGGTGGAGACCCTGGGTCTTGATGAGGGCCTGGATCGGGCCCTCATCAAGACAGACCCTCATCAAGTCCCGCAAAACTAAGTCCCGCGTTAAAAATTCCGAAAGACATAAGTAATTAATGCCTTTCCTTATCTCAATGCAAGTTTTAGGGGAGGCCTTACGGCTGTCCCATACCAACTTACATTCCCTGTTGCCGAGGCCTCTCATCTTACCTCCGTAGGTCCAGGGTTCTTGCAGCAGCGCTAGCCCTAGGTGTTACTGAACATCCTAGCCATCACAGCCGAGGCTTCCTTGGCATGGTGGATGTTCACTTGGGCTATTTTGGTGCGCCTGCTGGTCATTCTTGGTTTGTGATAGGAGGCGGCAAGTCCTCTGTCTCTACAAGAACAACATCTACCTCTGCCTCCGTAGACATGGCTGCCCTACTCAAGTCTACGAGTGTGAGGTCAAGGTCGTCCTCCCGGTACTCCGAGCTGACTTCCTCGTTCTCGGCCTCGGCCATTATAGCTACAGCGGAGTGTTCGCCATTGCCGGCTCTTCCACCCCGGAAGTGGCCGTTGGTGAGGTCGTAACTTCCGAGGGAGGGACCGCTTTGGCTGCCCTGAGGCCTCCGGGGTTTGGTCCCCGCTCCTAGGGAGAAACATGATGATGACGTGTGGCTTGGTCCAATTTTGCCACCAGAGCCCCTCCTTAACAATATCTTAGGATAGGTGCTCTCGTCATCAGCCATTTTGCCGTCTGGGTCATTTGCACAGTCGACAATGACTAGTCCCGGTTTAAAGTGTATTCCTTCAAACTGTACTTCGTGAGACCAGTCTACGACTGTCTCCTTCAATATTGCCTGCTCGAGAGCAGGAATATCCTTGGGTAGTCTCTGGACATCACACCAACCCTCATCACCTTGACGGTGGTGGCGTAGCTGGTGCTCGGTCCAGAAGCTTTGGGAGGGCAGCTGGGGTAGCTGACCACTCCCGTAGCCCCAGTTTGGATTCCCCTTCTGTCTCTTAGCTGCCTTGTATTGGGGCGTGATAGAATCGGCCCCTCTTTTGGCAGCTCCTTGCGTTTGTGGTGTAGATTCCACCTTTTTCTCTACTGCTCTTTTCTTAGCTTCCTCGGATTGTAGACCGTCTGCTAAGAAGCGCAGATACCATCTCACCCCGGCTCCACTGAGACCCTGTCTCAGTGGGTCGTTTAGTTCGCCTTTTGTTTTCTACCTACCTTCCTTGGGCTTTTTTGTCTCCTCTTGCTTAGTCGCGGGCTTGGTCGGAGTAACGATGTTACTGGTCACCTTGCGCTGTCTTTTTGAAGCCGTTTTGGGAGCGGGTCTCCCTTGGCTTACTGACTTGGTGGTAGTAACGGTGTTACTGACCATCTTGCCTTTGCTCTTTGAGATCTTGTCAGGCCAGTAGACACCTACTACAATCTATAATCCTGATATACAATCTGTTGATACTACATATGATACTATAAGCAATGTATCAAATGATACTACAATCTACAGACACCTAAGATTCTGCCCAGGAATTTGTTAATTGCCACCTGCAGTTTGTCTTCAAGATATTTGAACAATTTCCAGGTTTTGCATTTATAGAGAAGAACAGATTTGATTGGAAGAAACGCATCCTACTAGTTTTCGAGTACTGACTGGAGTCCCATACCGGTTTTAATTGTCTGAATGTTTGCCAGGCTTTCCTAATTCGCATCTGGATGCATTCTGTACCACCGGCTTCAGTTATCAAGCTACCTAGATAGATAAACGATTGCACGTTTCAATTGGGCAATCATAAATCATAAATAACAGGCCCTACCAGAGGGGGGGGGGTCAGAAGCGGCAGTTGCGATGGGCCTTATAATTTATGGGGTCTCACTTTCCAAGATTCCAATCGAATTATAACCGAATTTACTGATGCTAAAGCTTACTTATTCAATAAATATTTAATACCATAACAAAAAATAAAAAAAATTCTACCTCTAAGTTTTTACTTTTCAATGGATGTAGGAGGGGGCCTCCAAATATCAATTGTCCCGGACTCGCATTTTCTCTGAGAGGCTCTGGTAAATACCCTACCATTCTTCTTTGTATTTATCAGCATGGATTTGGTTTTAGCGATGTTGATTTTCAAACCAATCTTTTCTGCTTCCGTTGAGAGTGCGGAAAAGTTTCCTTGGACGTCCTGGTAGTTATGCCCTAGCAGGTATATATCGTTCACATACTCTAAGTCACTGGGAAGTCTGAGGAGTTCAAACGACGAAGAAGACATTACATACATTACATACATGTGCTTCAGGAAGTGAGTGCTTGTAAGGTGGCGGTAATAGCTGCGGAAAGAGTGATAAAGTTGGAGTATAGGGTGGATGGGTTAGGAGATGAAAGGATAATAAAGGAAATCTTTCGAGTAGTGAATAAAGAGGGGTTAAGTGGTAGAAGAGAGAGCGGTTGGGGGTTGAATAAAAGGAAACTGTATGAGAGAGGCGGGTTATCATCCGAGGGGTTGGAAACGGAAAAAAGTGCGGGTGCTCAGTGGAAACGGATGCTAAAAGAGAGGTTATTAGAAGTGGACTTCCAAGAGCGCCAATCGAAAATAGAGGCCAGTAAATATCACCAAGGCTACAGTCAGATACAAGTGCACGGCCGTGTTCCTGGTTATTTGAGGACAAGTAAAGGGTCGGACGACCAGTCAGTGTTGGCGAGATTTAGGTGTGGCAATGAAGAGCGTGGAAGGAGACATTGGATGAAGGAGGAAAGTAGAAGGTGTTTAGTGTGTGGGTTGAAGGAAGATATGTGGAGTCATTGGTTGGAAGAATGCACGATGGCGGAGTGGAATGACCAGGAGAGAAGGCGAGGAAAGGAATGGAGGGAGTGTATGGACGAGAGCGGGAAGGGACTGTCGTTTTTACACAGAGTGAAAACATGGAAAGAGCGGATGCGACAGGGTAGTTTTTTGAGTGTTGCGGTTTAGTTTTTTTTTTTTTTGTGAGCTTATGTCCGATGTACAGGTGTTGAAGTATGGGTTTATAGGGTGGTAAAATTTCTTTTTTCTTTTTAATGGGGTTTTAGTTTCACAACTATTTTATTATTTTTTATTGTTTTATTTTGTATGTATATTTTGTATGGAAATTATTTTAATTATGCCAATAAAGGTTATTATTATTATTATTATTACATGACAAGAAAGCTGATTGAGGAATACTGCAAAAGGGGGCTGAATATCAGTAAAACCGAATACATAGTTATCGGAGAAAAGCCCAATGATCTTCAGGTCGATAGAGTCAACAACGATATTATAAAAAGCACTAATGAATTCAAGTACTTGGGGACATAATATCTTCTGAAGCTTCAACGCGAAAAGATATCCAAGACAGGATTGTTCGGGGAAAAACGGCAATTCAGAACCTGAACTCAATTCTATGGTCCTCGAAAATTCACATAAATACAAAAGTCGAGTTATACCTAACGTGACCATTTCATTTTTTTGTCAGAGCGGGACACCCGCAGAATTATGTACAAAAAAACCTTTCTTAACCGTTTTTGTTATTTTACTAGCGTTTATTAGGAAACAAAATGAATAACACTAATTTTTTAGTAGGTACATATATTCGTTGAATTACGCCTTCTAATGTCTAAGCAGTTGTTTTGTATTGGAGGAACAAATCAGTTTCAAAATATCGGGTCTGGTTTTAAAGCATCAATTAAGCCCATTAGATGATTTGTTGATGTTAGTCTTTCAATACTGCGACACTTAACTGCGTTTTGTCACCTGTCCATATTTTATTCATTAGAGACAAAACTCTTTCGACTGGTGCGTTATTTCCCGGCAGACACATAGCGTACTCAATAATTATATGAAAGTTCGTACAATTAAGGTTGCTAGCACGAAAATAGTGGAATAATTCCACCCACCGGTTTTCAGCAGGAACATTCTCAGCATTCCAGCTAGAGATTTTTTCATCTGCAACGTAGTTTGAAATTAGTGAAAATTCGTCGAACACTTCCGTATCTTGGCTGCTGCTAATAAATCCCTGTCTGATCAGCAAATCCATCACATTCTATACTTCTTCGCACGTTTGTATTTTTGACAAATTTACCCATTGTAACTTCTTTACTCGTTTAATAAAAATCGTGTCTTAGTTGTGGTATCTTGAGGAACCAAGATAAAATTTTGAAAATTTGCGTTATAATATCGTATCTCAGTTGTGGTGCCTTGAGGAACCAAGACAAAATTTTGAAAATTCGCGTTTCCAAATCGTGTATTAGTTGTAGTGTCTTGAGGAACCAAGACAAAATTTTGAAAATTCGCGTTTTAAAATCGTATCTTAGTTGTGGGCCTTGACGCAACCAAGACTAAAATTTCAAAATCGTGTCCTACGTATGGAACCTTGAGGAACCAAGATATAATTTTGAAAATTCGCGTCTCAAACTCTCTAATTCTTTATCGGATTATCGAAAAAATCCGAATTATCAGGATTAAAACAAAACAATAACAATTTTATGTACAATTGTATTTCAGAAAGAATCAAATATGTAAGAATCAAAATGTCCACGTTACCGCAAAAGACCGAAATTTGGGGAATGTTGACTTTCTAATTATGGGGCCTTGAGGAACCAAAACAAAATTTTGAAAATTCGCGTTTCAAAATCGTGTCTTCGTTGTGGTATCTTGAGGAACCTTGACAAAATTTTGAAAATTTGCGTTTTAAAATCATATCTTAGTTGTGGTGCCTTGAGGAACCAAGACAAAACTTTGAAAATTCGAGTTTCAAAATCGTGTCGTAATTATAGAGCCTTAAGGAACCAAGTCAAAATTTTGAAAATTCGCGTTTCAAAATCGTGTATTAGTTGTAGTGTCTTGAGGAACCAAGACAAAATTTTGAAAATTCGCGTTTTTAAATCGTATCTTAGTTGTGGGCCTTGAGGAATCAAGACAAAATTTTCAAAATCGTTATGGAACCTTGAGGAACCAAAGTATAATTTTGAAAATTCGCATCTCAAAATGGTGTCGTAATTATAGAGCCTTGAGGAACCAAGACAAAATTTTGAAAAATCGCGTTTTAAAAACGTATCTTAGTTGTGGGCCTTGAGGAACCAAGACAAAATTTTGAAAATTTGCGTTTTAAAATCGTATCTTAGTTGTGGGCCTTGAGAAATCAAGACAAAATTTTGAAAATCGTTATGGAACCTTGAGGAACCAAAGTATAATTTTGAAAATTCGCATCTCAAAATCGTGTCGTAATTATAAAGCCTTGAGCAACCAAAAATTTTTTTTGAAAATTCGCGTTTCAAAATCGTGTATTAGTTGTAGTGTGTTGGGCAACCAAGACAAAATTTTGAAAATTCGCGTTTTAAAATCGTATCTTAGTGGTGGGCCTTGGCGCAACCAAGACAAAATTTTCAAAATCGTGTCGTACGTATGGAACCTTGAGGAACCAAGATATAAAGATTTTGAAAATTCGGGTCTCAAAATCTCTAATTCTTTATCGAAATCGATTATCGAATAATCAGGATTTAAACAAAACAATAACAATTTTATGTACAATTGTATTTCAGAAAGAATCAAATATGTAAGAATCAAAATGTCCACGTTACCGTAAAAGACCGAATTTGGGGAATGTTGACTTTCTAATTATGGGGCCTTGAGGAACCAAAACAAAATTTTGAAAATTCGCATCTCAAAATCGTGTCTTAGTTGTGGTATCTTGAGGAACCAAGGCAAAATTTTGAAAATTTGCGTTTTAAAATCGTATCTTAGTTGTGGTGCCTTGAGGAACCAAGACAAAATTTTGAAAATTAATGTTTTAAAATCGTATCTTAGTGGTGGGCCTTGGCGCAACCAAGACAAAATTTTATTTACGCCTCCGCTTTTACATTCTGCTGATCAACAGCAGTGTCGGTTTCTGGCAAGTTCACTAAAACATTTTGGACAGTGTGAGGAAGAAAAAGCGAATTCTGCAGGTGTCAGGTTATCTCGGAGACGATTAATTTCTTTCGCAGAATTTCAGACACCAATTTTCCCTCGATTTTCAACTTGGCTTGGTGGAAAGTCGCTGCCTGTGCATGCAAGACATCTGGACACAATTCAGAGCTGGGATTTTCGAAATAAATTTTCAAAATATTTGGGCGTTTGTCGATGCTCAGAAAATAGCTCAAAGGCTGGAACATTTCTAGAACTCTCTCAAGCGCGGACATCAACGCAAGCCCCGTTGTTTTATTGTAGCCCTGCAGTTTGTGATACTCTGTGTCAGTTGAATCACAGAACTCTTTCAAAGCTTCTACTCGAACGCTGCAGATGTAGAAAAGTTATTAAAAGATGCTTCAAACCTTGGCTCGATAAAATTATTCCCAGTTTTAATCCGCTGTTTTTTTACCATAAGAAGGGGTCAAAGTCAAGGTTTTAAAGTTTCGGAAACAGTCAGGTGAAACATTATTTAAAGGAAGTATTATTGTCTTGCAATCGTGTATATATATATATATATATATATATATATATATATATATATATATATATATATATATATATATATATATATATATATATATAAATAAAAGCCTAAGTCACCAATAGTCACCATTAAAACTCTCAACTTTATTCTTTTGACGTCTAGGAAGCGTCTTATATGATGGTGATAAACTAGTAGATATTCTAAGTGGAGTCCAATAGATGGTTTTATTACGGACATGCTTCTCACCAAATACAATTCCCATCTTGATACTAAAACAACAGCGTTAACACTAAATTATAAATGCTATCCAACCCTATTTATATCGTGCAGAGTTCTTAGCATCAACGAGGGTGTGAGGTCTATGTAACCCCACGCTAAACAGGGTGTGAGGTCTATGTGACCCCACGCTAAACAGGGTGTGAGGTCTATGTGACCCCACGCTAAACAGGGTGTGAGGTCTATATGACCCCACGTTAAACAGGGTGTGAGGTCTATGTGACCCCACGCTAAACAGGGTGTGAGGTCTATGTGACCCCACGCTAAACAGGGTGTGAGGTCTATGTGACCCCACACTAAACAGGGTGTGAGGTCTATGTGACCCCACGCTAAACAGGGTGTGAGGTCTATGTGACCCCACGCTACATATAACCGATTAGAGCTGCAGAGTATTAAGTGAGAGAGCGAGAGGGTGAGAGAGAGAGAGAGAGATGGGAATTAATTTTCACGGAAAACGTATAAAAGCGGTTGTTTCGGACAATTCTACCACCTCACACTTGCTCCTCCGCTGTCGCAAAATGAACACGTTCATTCCTACAACACCAAACGAAGCCCTCGCGGCAAGGTATTTCGACCCCGACTACTTGGACACTGTGGACGAAAACCACCTCGACCAAATGATGAATTACATTACCCTACTGCTGCTGAAGAGACAAACCGCCAACGATAAACCCCAGGAAACCGCCGCCGAAAAAATAACCGATGCCATCCCCGAGAAGACAAACGAAGCCGCCCCCGAGAAGACTAACGAAGCCGCCGCCGAAAAATCAAACGAAGCCGCCCCTGAAAAGAAAACTGAAGCCGATGCCGAAAAGACAACCGAAGCCGCCCCCAAGAAGACAACTGATGCCGCCCCCGAAAAGAAAACTGAAGCCGCCACCGAAAAGAAAACCGAAGCCGCCGCCGAGAAGAAAACCGAAGCCGCCGCCGAGAAGACAAACAATGCCGCCCCCGAAAAAAAAACTGACGCCGCCCCCGAGAAGACAAACGAAGCCGCCGCAGAAAAGAAAACCGAAACCGCCCCAAGGAGAAGAAATACACCAATGGACACTCACAGCCCCACCGAAGCCGCCCCCAAGCGCAAACCCGACCAAGAAGAAGAGCAACCCATCACCATCAACGAGAAGACTAAACACATCAGGACCACAGGCCCCTGGAGAACAACCACAGAAGACGAAACACTGAAGAAGCCGAAAGAAAACCGACAACCACACCAGGACAACAATACGCAACTATAGCCAAGCAAAGCCAAATGAAACCCAACGAAACACAGACAACACAGACAAAAAAAAAAAAACACAACGACAACCAAACCCCACGACGGCGGCATAGCTGGGCGAAAAGCTCAAAACCGCCAAACCAGCACAGGACACATGAGGACACATGATTCAATTCTACCACTCGACATTTACATCGCAAAGAGTTATGCTACAAATATTACATACTTTGATAATAACAGAAAGTTCTATGCTCTAATTCCATTGAAATATTTATTGGGTTTTGCTGAGGATTATACAAAAATGTTAATTAATGTAAAGCAGGAATTAATTCTACTACGAGCTAGAACTGACGTGAACTGCTACAAAGGAGATGCAAATATAAGATTCAATATTGATGAAATTTACTGGCGAATTCCCCATATCCAATTCAACGACGAAGCTCGATTGAATGTATTGGATACACTCGAAGAAGATAAGCCGATATTAATACCGTTTCGTAGGTGGGAGTTGCATGAACTACCTGCTTTAAAAAATACCGACAGAGATATCTGGTCTGTAAAAACATCTACAACTCTGGAGAAGCCTCGATATGTTATAATTGCACTGCAAGAGGGGCGAAGAGATGCTCATGTAAAAAACGCGTCCGAATTTGATAATGCATCGCTGCGAAATATGAAAATTGACCTAAACTCGGATTCATATTCATATGAAAGCTTAAATCTTAATATGGATAGTGGTGATTATGCACAACTCTATTACATGTATGCCACTTTCCAAAGCAGTTACTATGAACGCAGAAATGAGCCGATATTAGATATGATTCAATTCTAGGATCATGTTCTTTTTGTGTTTGATGTATCTAAACAAAATGAGAGTATTAAATCATCTGCTATTGATTTAAAAATTGAAT
This sequence comes from Phosphuga atrata, assembly GCA_944588485.1. Classification (NCBI taxonomy): domain Eukaryota; kingdom Metazoa; phylum Arthropoda; class Insecta; order Coleoptera; family Silphidae; genus Phosphuga; species Phosphuga atrata. Next base: position 6,560,072 of record OX155909.1, read on the forward strand.
TTGAAGCTACGCAAGCATTCAAACCAAACACTCGAGCCTATTGCCTTATTTTGTGTGAAGCTGCCGTTGAATACACCCCCTTGTCGGGAATAGTTCGAAAATTAATTTAAAAATTTAATTAAAATGAACCATTCTATGTATAAATCATATTAGCGACTATTCTATATGTATTGCAAGAAATGTTTATATAAGTTTATTAAATGTTTTGATGTAAATTTAAATGTATTATTATTAGAATTTAATAAAACCATAAATTTTATGTGGAGTTTTCTTTAAAACCTTTACAACCTTTCATTCTCTTGGAAACTAACACTCGCTCACCGCTGATAAGATAACAGGAAGTTGTTATTGCTAGCAAACATCCAGTCGAACCTAATCAACAAGTCAGAGCAGTAATCAAAATTAAAACGTAGATTATTAAGTTAAATTAAACAATCCCTTATATATTTTAGTTCAGTCTTATCTAGTCTCATGTATTTAGCTCCGCCTATCTAGCCCCATGTATCTAGCCCCGTCTATCTAGTCTCATGTATTTAGTCCCGTCTATCTAGTCTCATGTATTTAGTCTCATGGATCTAGCCCCGTCTGTCTAGTCTCATGTATTTAGCCCCGTTGATGTATGCAACCAACTTCACACCTCATTTGTCTCAACAGGATCTAATTTTAAATTTCGCCGCCTCGCGTATATTTTTTTAATTTTCCCGCGCATCTGGAAGTTCTGAAAATGGCGGCCGGAAGTTTAAACCGGAAACCGGAAGTCGAAACTGGAAACAGAAAGTCGAAACCGGAAACCGGAAGTCGAAACGGGAAGTTCCAAGGTCAAGGTTAGGTTAGAGGTCAAGGTTAGGTTAGGGGTCAAAGGTCATCGCGCATGCGCATGTCAGAGGTGGAGGTGGATTTAGAACCTACTATCTTTCCCTACTTATATATATCAACTGTAATGTTTACTTCTCATTCCAATAAAAAAAATGTTTGTATGATATAATAAATTATTATTTATTTATTATCTAAACCCTTTAGACTAGAACTTTAGGCTTTTATTTATATATATATATATATATATATATATATATATATATATATATATATATATATATATATATATATATATACATATATATATATATATATATATATATATATAATATGATATAATAAATTATTATTTATTTATTATCTAAACCCTTTAGACTAGAACTTTAGGCTTTTATTTATATATATATATATATATATATATATATATATATATATATATATATATATATATATATATATAAATAAAAGCCTAAAGTTCTAGTCTAAAGGGTTTAGATAATAAATAAATAATAATTTATTATATCATACAAACATTTTTTTTATTGGAATGAGAAGTAAACATTACAGTTGATATATATAAGTAGGGAAAGATAGTATGTTCTAAATCCACCTCCACCTCTGACATGCGCATGCGCGATGACCTTTGACCCCTAACCTAACCTTGACCTCTAACCTAACCTTGACCTTGGAACTTCCCGTTTCGACTTCCGGTTTCCGGTTTCGACTTTCTGTTTCCAGTTTCGACTTCCGGTTTCCGGTTTAAACTTCCGGCCGCCATTTTCAGAACTTCCAGATGCGCGGGAAAATTAAAAAAATATACGCGAGGCGGCGAAATTTAAAATTAGATCCTGTTGAGACAAATGAGGTGTGAAGTTGGTTGCATACATCAACGGGGCTAAATACATGAGACTAGACAGACGGGGCTAGATCCATGAGACTAAATACATGAGACTAGATAGACGGGACTAAATACATGAGACTAGATAGACGGGGCTAGATACATGGGGCTAGATAGGCGGAGCTAAATACATGAGACTAGATAAGACTGAACTAAAATATATAAGGGATTGTTTAATTTAACTTAATAATCTACGTTTTAATTTTGATTACTGCTCTGACTTGTTGATTAGGTTCGACTGGATGTTTGCTAGCAATAACAACTTCCTGTTATCTTATCAGCGGTGAGCGAGTGTTAGTTTCCAAGAGAATGAAAGGTTGTAAAGGTTTTAAAGAAAACTCCACATAAAATTTATGGTTTTATTAAATTCTAATAATAATACATTTAAATTTACATCAAAACATTTAATAAACTTATATAAACATTTCTTGCAATACATATAGAATAGTCGCTAATATGATTTATACATAGAATGGTTCATTTTAATTAAATTTTTAAATTAATTTTCGAACTATTCCCGACAAGGGGGTGTATTCAACGGCAGCTTCACACAAAATAAGGCAATAGGCTCGAGTGTTTGGTTTGAATGCTTGCGTAGCTTCAAATTCAATTTTTAAATCAATAGCAGATGATTTAATACTCTCATTTTGTTTAGATACATCAAACACAAAAAGAACATGATCCTAGAATTGAATCATATCTAATATCGGCTCATTTCTGCGTTCATAGTAACTGCTTTGGAAAGTGGCATACATGTAATAGAGTTGTGCATAATCACCACTATCCATATTAAGATTTAAGCTTTCATATGAATATGAATCCGAGTTTAGGTCAATTTTCATATTTCGCAGCGATGCATTATCAAATTCGGACGCGCTTTTTACATGAGCATCTCTTCGCCCCTCTTGCAGTGCAATTATAACATATCGAGGCTTCTCCAGAGTTGTAGATGTTTTTACAGACCAGATATCTCTGTCGGTATTTTTTAAAGCAGGTAGTTCATGCAACTCCCACCTACGAAACGGTATTAATATCGGCTTATCTTCTTCGAGTGTATCCAATACATTCAATCGAGCTTCGTCGTTGAGTTGGATATGGGGAATTCGCCAGTAAATTTGATCAATATTGAATCTTATATTTGCATCTCCTTTGTAGCAGTTCACGTCAGTTCTAGCTCGTAGTAGAATTAATTCCTGCTTTACATTAATTAACATTTTTGTATAATCCTCAGCAAAACCCAATAAATATTTCAATGGAATTAGAGCATAGAACCTTTTGTTCTTATCAAAGTATGTAACATTTGTAGCATTTTCAGCCCAGCCGCAAAGGTCGAGTATATGCTGATCTCGCTTGGTATTGGAGAGTAATCCTTTCATCGTGCTTGTAATTCCTACATCTCGATTCTTATCTACTTCAACTCCATTCAATTCATAGCGAATTTCTTCAAACAAAAACGCATATGCATTTTTCACAAGTTCAAAGTTGTGTGTAGTTGCAGGTGGAATGAGTTTCGGAAAATTAACGGTTCCGCTTACATAAATATAACTTTCGCTAGGATAAGTGTAAATATCCTGGTGTTGAATCCTAATACGAATCTCATCATTGTTTCTATAATTTTGAGCTATAGGATAATACGTGTGAAATTCACTCTTAGTGATAGTATCCTCATGGTCAACTTTGTAGAATATATCTATTTTATCCATACTATCGCCTTAACTTATATCCTAGAGATAATAGTTTAATTTTTAATATAGGTGTTAACTCTTTGCGATGTAAATGTCGGGTGGTAGAATTGTCCGAAACAACCGCTTTTATACGTTTTCCGTGAAAATTAATTCCCATCTCTCTCTCTCTCTCTCCCTCTCGCTCTCTCTCTCACTTAATACTCTGCAGCTCTAATCGGTTATGTGTAGCGTGTGGTCATATAGACCTCACACCCTGTATGGCGTGGGGTAACATAGACCTCACACCCTGTTTAGCGTGGGGTCACATAGACCTCACACCCTGTTTAGCGTGGGGTCACATAGACCTCACACCCTGTTTAGCGTGGGGTCACATAGACCTCACACCCTGTTTAGCGTGGGGTCACATAGATCTCACACCCTGTTTAGCGTGGGGTTACATAGACCTCACACCCTCATTGATGCAAAGAACTCTGCGCGATATAAATAGGGTTGGATAGCATTTATAATTTAGTGTTAACGCTGGTGTTTTACTATCAAGATGGGGATTGTATTTGGTGAGAAGCATGTCCGTAATAAAACCATCTATTGGACTCCACTTAGAATATCTACTAGTTTATCACCATCATATAAGACGCTTCCTAGACGTCAAAAGAATAAAGTTGAGAGTTTTAATGGTGACTATGATAATAATAGAGAAAAATATGCACATCTTCCTGATTCAATAAACCAATCAGCTGTTTGTTCATCCAACGCTAAAGATAGTGAACATTCCCTCGAGAAAACGGATGTTAAATGTCAACAGAATAAAGTTGAGAGTTTGAATGCACATGTTCCTGATTCAATAAACCAATCAGCTGTTTGTTCATCCAATGCTAAAGATAGTGAACATTCCCTCGAGAAAGCGGATGTTAAAAGACGGTGTGTTGGTTGTTATAAAGAAAACCGAATGATATTTGGAAGACAAAAGGCCTCAAGTAAAACTAGTTGTGTAAAGTTTCGCTGTAATATGTGTGCAAGTCATTATTGCTTAAGCTGCTTCTTCCGAACGTATAACATATACAAAGCATGACCACTATTTGTATTTAAATGTATTGATGTAAATTAAAATGTATTATTATTAGAATTTAATAAAACCATAAATTTTATGTGGAGTTTTCTTTATTTTACAACCTTATCCATCTCCCCGTCTGTCTAGTCTCATATATCTAGCCCCATGTATCTAGCCCCATGTATCTAGCCCCGTCTATCTAGTCTCATGTATTTAGTCCCGTCTATCTAGTCTCATGTATTTACTCCCATGGATCTAGCTCCGTCTGTCTAGTCTCATGTATTTAGCCCCTGTTGATGTATGCAACCAACTTCACACCTCATTTGTCTCAACAGAATCTAATTTTGAATTTTCCCGTCTCGCGTCTATTTTTTGAATTTTTCCGCGCATCTGGAAGTTCTGAAAATGGCGGCCGAATTCTAAACCGGAAACCGGAAGTCGAAACCGGTAACAGGAAGTCGAAACCGAAACCGGAAACCGGAAGTTGAAACCGGAAGGTCCAAGGTCAAGGTTAGGTTAGAGGTCAGGGTCAAGGTTAGGTTAGGGGTCAAAGGTCATCGCGCATGCGCATGTCAGAGGTGGAGGTGGATTTAGAACATACTATCTTTCCCTACTTATAGATACATATATATATATATATATATATATATATACATATATATATATATATATATATATATATATATATATATATATATATATATATATATATATATATATACATATAAAGAACTCTCCCGGACTTACCCTATATATATATATATATATATGTATATATAGGGTAAGTCCGGGAGAGTTCTTTATATGTATATATATATATATATATATATATATATATATATATATATATATATATGTATATATAGGGTAAGTCCGGGAGAGTTCTTTATATGTATATATATATATATATATATATATATATATATACTCCGGGATGATAACTCCGGGAGAGTTCGACCACTTTTTGGAAAAAGCATTATAACTTTTTTTTTCGAGAAAATTTTTTTTTTTACCGTTAAAGCATTGCCTAAAGAGTTTAGATAATATATAAATAATAATTTATTATATCATACAAACATTTTTTTTAATTGAATGAAAAGTACAAACATTACAACTGGTCGATCTCACCCGTATGTCCGGGTTAGACCGACCACCAACTACGGATGAGGCAGACTAGGAAAAAATAACACAATATATATATATATATATATATATATATATATATATATATATATATATATATATATATATATATATATATCTTAGAACTTAAAACAGAATAATAATAAAATTATAATATAAAACTGGAAACAAATTTAGTTTTACCATTTTTTTTATTTTTCCGCAGAAATCGCAGAAATTTTCAAATTTTGAGCATTCATTATGAAGCCAACGACTAATTTGTTTATAACCGGCTCACTCTGAATTTAACTTTTTATTTGACTAATTGGGCTTCATTAAATCTCTAATTTCCTTCAAATCTCTCTCCCGGATTAATGTGGTCGAACTATACCAAAGACACGGGAGAGATCGACCACCTTGTTACCTGGAGGAAATACAAGTAACGACTACATTTTTGGGATTATGTTATAGTTTTATGCATATTTTATCATCCAGTATCGAAATAGTTTAAATAAACTTACACGTTTTCAAAATATCACCAACACAGTAAATATGTCAAAAAACTTTGAAAACTTCGAAAAAAAGTTCGCAAAAATTTTAAAATTTAATTTATAAATTCACGTTGGTTGCAACAAGTTGCAACAATTTTACTATATATGTCACGCACAGATCCCTCTCTAGTTTTGTACTTGAGTTATCCCGACTAGTCGGTCTCACCCGGTGGTCGATCTCTCCCATAGAACTTATACTAATGGAACAGGAATACCGTATAACTTACGTGTACCGAAACTGTGTCCAACATCTGTGCGACAAGGAAATTTCTTTTATTATTTTATTTTTTATTTTTTTTAAATATTTCTTTTGTTCGCTATGCGCATGCTCCAAATGAAATAAACATTTATTTTCTAACCTTAATTTTAACCATAGATATGGTTGAACTTTAATTTAGAAATATTTTAATTGTTACTTATACAATTTTTATAACATTAGGTGCTTTTTATTTTTTAGGTGGTTTATTATTTAGTTCTATAATTTGTATCTGTTAAAAATATATTAAAGAAAAATTAAAAAAAGTTAGTTTATTTTTTTAAAGAAAAATATTTAAGTTTACATAAAAAATAAGAGATTTATCAAGAGATAAGTTTTTTTTTATTAGTATAAGTACTAGTATAGTACGATTTAATAGCAATACAACTTGACACTGTAACATAAAAACTACTTCTCTTATTTTATTTAATATTACATTACAACTTGATTACAAATTTACTTAAAATATATTACTTAACTATATATTAACTATATAACTTTTACAAAATAAAAATAAATCTACTGTAAACTTAATAAAGTCGGAACACAGCCTGAATATATAAATATATTCAACCTTTCCAGAGCTCTATAACACTAATGAGTCTTTTTAGGACTAAGAAAAACAAATCTCATGTGAAATTTGTCAGTTATTTTTTAGCTTTCAGGCCACCTTCGTGGCACTCAACAAAAACCAGAAAAATAACATTGTTTTTTAAGATCATGTCATTCCGATACCTTGTTGATACATGATCTTGTTAAGAGGTTTATAAGTTACCAAATAGGATGAGATATTTTCTGGTTTTGATATGTTTGTTAAACAATGTTATTTTTCTGGTTTTTGTTGAGTGCCACGAAGGTGGACTGAAAGCTATAAAATAACTGACAAATTTCACATGAGATTTGTTTTTGGTAGTCCTAAAAAGACTCATTAGTGTTATAGAGCTCCAGAAAGGTTGAATATATTTCATAACATAAAGGTTAAAGGAATATATAACATAAAGGTTGAAGATTATGAGCAGCGCTCTCGCATAAATAATATTGAAGTTCATGGAATCCCAGAAGTTGCAAACGAAAATTTGCTGCAAGTAATAAAAAAGATTGGTGAGACACTACACATTCCAATTGCGGACCAAGACATAGACGCCATTCACCGAGTTGCATCTTTCAATCACAACAATTCTACACCAAAGAACATAATTGTTAGATTTGTTTCACGCCTTAAAAAAGATTCAGTTATATCAGCAGCACGCAATAATAAAAACCTAACTACAACAAATCTAAATTATTTACAATCTAATAATATTTATATTAATGATCACCTCAGTCCGAACAATAAATTACTACTGCGCGACGCAAAAATCGCGGCGCGAGATAAGGGTTTTAAATATGTCTGGGTGCGGAATTGTAGAATTTTTGCTAGAAAAAATGATTCTTCTCCTATTATTTTAATTAAAACTAATAACGATATTCCGAAGATAAAATAAATGCACACAAACATCAACTTATAAACAAAAAATAGCCCTTCATGGATTTAAAAATTTATTACCAAAATGTTCGCGGCATTAAAACAAAATTAGTTAACTTCTATAACCAATTATCATCCTGTGATCTAGACGTTATATTTCTTACTGAAACATGGCTAAATAACTCTGTTCCTGACTCTGAAATCTGTGATCTGAATAAATTTTATGTTTATAGGCGCGACCGCAACAATCATAATAACTCGCAAGGTGGTGGTGTGTTGATCCTGGTCTCCAAGAAATTCATCTCGAAATTACAATTAAACTGGTTCTCATCAGCTGAAGATGTTTGGGTAACATTAAGTGCTTCGAAACATTTAAAAATTCATTTGTGCTGTGTATACTTTCCACCCCTCAGTGACTTGCAGACTTATGAGAATCATTGCAACAAACTTATCAATCTGTCAATGAAGCATTCTAATGATGACTTCATAGTAGTGGGTGATTACAACCTCCCTGAAATTGATTGGGTTTGTTTAAATGACAAGTTAATTCCCTCATTCCGCAAAAGACTGGACACTCACTTAGAAGTTACTAACACAACACCCTTGTGTAACTTAAATCAATATAACGGTATATGTAATCAAATGAATAGGATATTAGATCTGGTATTTTGTACAAAAGTAATTTAAATTGACTCATCTCTCACTCCAATAAGTAAAATCGACTCTTATCACCCTCCATTAGAATTTATTTTTCATTTAAAAAAATACGATAAACTGTTACCAAATTTGTCATCTTATTACGATTTTAACAAAAGTGATTATCATGAGTTGATTTTTAAACTTTCCTGCATAAATTGGTCGACAAGACTTAACTACACCGATCTCGATAAGAACGTTGATTGTTTCTACAGCATATTATATAGTTTGATTGATAAATATGTACCACTTAAAACTCGCAAATCTTGTAATTACCCCCGTTGGTTTTCCAAATCATTAATTAAAATAATAATTGAAAAACACAAATATCATAAAAAATGGAAAATATACAGTAATCAGTCAGATTATCTCACATTTTCATTGTTGCGAAGGAGAGTAAAAGTCAAAATGGATGCTGATTATAAGAATTATATAAATGTTGTGGAAGCCAGAATAAAAAATAATGTCAAAAACTTTTGGAGTCACATCAACACCATAAAGAATAATAATGGTATTCCAAATACTTTAATTTACAATAACATAGAAGCCTCTTCAGGTGCTAAAATTTGTAACTTGTTTGCTGATCATTTTGAGTCAGTTTACTGCACTAATAATACTGTTATTAACAGTTCAACAACTGAAGCTGATCATATTCTGGCCACTGTAAATTTAAGCTCTTTATATCTCAGTAAAACAAAAATATTAACTGAACTTGAAAATATAAATATTAATAAAGGATGTGGACCAGATAGAATACATCCCAAATTCATTAAAACGTGTGCCCATTACTTAACAGAACCGCTTTACATAATTTTTAACCAATCTTTGAATTTGGGGTTGTTTCCCACTGTCTGGAAAACGTCATTTATAACACCAATTTTTAAATCGGGCAACAGATGTGATATTTCAAACTACAGAGACCAATATCTATTTTGTCTATTTTTAGCAAAATTTTCGAGTCATTAATAATTCATGAAATAAAAGATGATGTCAATAATATAATCATTCCTGAACAAACTGGTTTCTGTCCAGGCAAATCAGTCCTGAATAACCTAATTCCATTTACTGAATTTTTAAGTAGCAATATGGATGTTCGTAAACAAATTGACGTAATCTACACAGATTTCAGTAAAGCTTTCGACAAGGTACATCATAACTTATTGTTGCATAAACTTTCTTACTGTGGTATTCATGGATCACTTCTAAGATGGATCGAATCATACATTAAAAATAGTTCTCAATTTGTTGTCTGCAACGGATTTCAATCTAGGCAAATTTATGTTACTTCTGGGGTACCTCAAGGATCTCATTTAGGTCCCATACTTTTCAATTTGTATATCAACACAATTTTAACAGTTTTCAAAAATAGTAAATTTCTTTTGTATGCAGATGATTTAAAGTTTTTTAGGGTTATCGAGAATAATATGGATTGTGTCTTACTGCAGGAGGATTTTTCACGTTTATACCGTTACTGCTATGTAAACTATATAACCTTAAATTTAAATAAATGTTCTGTTGTTAGTTTTAGCAGAAATATAAACACAATCGCGTATCCTTATAACATGAACAGCATAGCTCTAACTAGGAACAGCAGTATTCGCGATTTAGGTATTGTTTTCGACCCTAAATTACTTTTAACTGGCCATATAGATAGTATAACTAGAAAGGCGTATAAATTATTAGGTTTTGTGTTGAGATCTATTAAGTCTTTCACTAATATTGAAACAGCAATTATGTTATACACCTCTATAGTTCGATCACAACTAGAATAAGCTGCCACTATATGGAATCCACAATATTCCAAACATAAATCTAGAATTGAATCCATTCAGAAAAAATTTGTTACCATACTCTGCTTTAAATTTAATATACCATACACTAACTATGGCGATATCTTACAAAATGTCCGTTTGCTAACTCTTGAACAGAGAAGAACAAATGCAGATATGATTTTTCTTCACAAAGTACTGAACAATCTCATTAAAACTGAATTATTTATTACAAACCTGGATTTTTTTGTTCCAAGGAGAACTACCAGAAATAATAATTTGTTTTATATCCCTCCTATTAAGTCTAACTCATATGGCAACTCTCCTTTAATAAGATTAATGACAACGTACAATAATCATTTCAAGCATTTCGACTTCTTTAGTTTAAATTTAAACCAGCTTAAAAGACAGCTTATTGTTAACTGATTTAACCACATCGTTCTTTATTTTCATTACTTATTTCTTTTCTTTTTGTATCACTATTTACATTATTTACCACTTTGCTCTGGATATTGTTAATGTGGCTTCACTATATATGTATATACGTATGTTTGTATGTATGTTTGTAGACGTTAATACTTTATATTAATAATCTGTACTAAGTTCCTTTGTTTTATAATCTGTGCAAGCTTATAATTGGGCAACCGTTAGCTTCCCCTGAAATGTAAAAATAAAAATAAAAATAAATAAAAAAATAAAACATGCAATCCATTGGGCGAGGTTCAGTTCGCCCTGTCTACAATAATAGTAGACAAAACGTATGTTCAACTGACCCAAATAATTAAACCAAAAATAGCCAAAATAATATCATTTGAAAGTTTGTGACAGAGAAAAATCTAACCAAGCCAAATAATTACTACAACTTTCCTGAATTTCCGAAACGGTTTTATTACGAATGCCGCATTGCCAGCAATATACACCCATTTTGTTGATTAGCCATATTGATATTATCAAAAATAAAGTAATAAACTCTTAACCCTACAGTGCGCACTGATGCATATTTGCATCAACCAAGTAAATCGTTAGTAAATGCTTAATATTTCTCTAGAAAACGGAAACATGCAGCGGCCTTTATATGAACTAACCCTATTCTGTGTATAGTTTCGGTTACACCAGCACACTAGACTGTCTAACCTCAAAAAAGAACGAGTTTTGTAAACGTTTTCAGTATTGCACGCACGTCACAATTGTTCAAGTTTATTACGTAAGTTTATTACGCAATAATAAATGCAAGGTAAGCTTGAAATTGATCTGATATATCTTAGGTATCAGAAAAAACAAAATATATACCAGGTTTCATCCTAATAATATTTAATATTTTTATATGAAATATAATAGTCGATTCATATATGAATCATCGCGCGTACTGGTACATAATATGTAATTTACTATCCAACATGGTTTCTAGTATAGAAATACCAATATATGATGTTTTGCATATCAATTTATTGTAGATGCCTTTATTTTACAAAAATGGAACGGACCAGGTAGACTTGGAAAATATGGATCCCGACAAACTATTCGATTTTATTGAAAATATACCTACGCAGAGTGAAGATGAACTGGAAGTGGAAAGTGATGAAGATCTTGTAGAAGTTCATCCACATTCAGAAAAATTGTTGGATAAGTATTTTGAAGATCCAAACATCCGCGACATTATACTGACGGTTGAAGCAGGCCCCATTGAAGATAACTCGACTGCAGCCGAGTCAAAAATCAACACGGTAACTGAGCCGGTATTGGATTCTTCGAACTCAAACGTTTCCAAAGGTAATTCAGTCATTTCTTCCTAAAGAATCGAACAATTTGCTATGGAGAAAGACAAAACTTGTGAATATTCCATCTACATTTACTGGGCAGAGCACAATTCCGGCTGATGTAACGACCTTGGACTCGCCTTATCAATTTTTTAAATATTTTTTTGAAGACAATCTCATTGATGGAATTGTGGAGGAAACTATCAAATATAGTGTTTCGAAAAATCCTGCGAAACCTTTTCATTTGACAAAGTATGATCTTATGAGATATTTAGGCATTTGTACTTTGTCTTCAGTTTCATGCATATCTAACTTTCGTAAATACTGGAACAAACACATTGGAATAGATATTGTACGCAGCGCAATGAGTCAAAAACAATTTGAAAGAATCCGAAGCAATTTACATTACAATGATAACACGATTATTACCGATGATAAGCTACATAAATTGAGACCAGTCATCGATTCAATTTCACAAAAAATTTTAACAATTCCCATGGATGAAATGTTATCAATTGATGAACGAATTTGTGCCACAAACGCACGTCATCACATGAAACAATATTTGCCATTGAAACCACACAAATGGGGATACAAACTTTTTATTCTAAGTGGGGTTTCAGGATTTTGTTACAAATTTGAAATTTATACTGGCACAGAAAACCACCCAAATAAGCGACTACCAAATGAACCAGACTTAGGAGCGAGCAGCAATATCATTGTGCGATTGTCTCGCGAAATTCCACGCAACAAATTCCATAAACTATATTTTGATAACTACTACACTTCAATTCCGGTATAAGTTACTTAGCACAATTTGGTATTCATTCTCTTGGAACCGTGCGACGTAATCGAATTCCATGCTGCAAAGTTCCATCGGAGAAGGATTGCAATAAGATGAAACGGGGAGAATCAGGTGAATTTGTGGCTGATTACAAAGCATCCAATCAGCAATGTTTATTGGAAGGACAATAAAACTGTTACTCTTCTGTCATCATTTATTGGCACAGAACCTGTAACGATGGTAAGTAGGTACGATCGAAAAAAAAAGAAAAAATAGAGATACCTTGCCCTGCTATTATTACACAATACAATCGCCACATGGGAGGAGTAGACCTGCTAGACAGTATAATTGGGAGATACAAAATAAAGATGCGATCGCGAAAGTGGTACATGAGATTGTTTTATCATTTACTTGATATCACGATTATCAACGCGTGGTTGCTTTATCGCAAATATACCAAAGATGAGACAATAAATGAGATGAGACTTGGACGATTTTCGAATTGAATTGGCCATCACGTTGTGCAATATTGGGACATGTACCACCCCTAAACGAGGCCGACCAACTGAAGTTGAACGAAGCATAGAGAATAAACGAAAAAAACCAAATGCAACTCCTGTGCCACCCAAAGATGTAAGACTTGATCGTCAAAATCATTTTTCGGTATGGAATAAAACAAGAATCCGATGCAAGTTACCAGGTTGTTCTGCTAAAACATACGTAATATGCAGCAAATGTGACACAGCTTTGTGTTTTAATAAAGATAAGAACTGTTTTACGTACTTTCACATAAACTAATTTCATATAATATAGGTTATAATATAAATAGATATAACGGTGACTAATGCGCACTGATGCATATATGAATCATATGTTTTTTTTGTTTAAATAAACTTTAAAATTAAAAACGATTTTTTAAATATTTTTTCCTATTTTCTTCATATATTTCCAAACTATTTTAATTTTTTCGCTTTAAAAGAAAAAATTGCGCACTGTAGGGTTAATAAACTGGATTAATAACATGCATCTAACAAGATGGCAACTGTAAACAACATCGAAAAATACGTGTAGGCCGCGCATGACCATTTCGACCCAAATAAATAGAATGAGACTTTGCATCTCACTTCTTGGACACAATTTTATGATTTGTATTCCTGTTCCATAAGTATTTGTTCTAAGATCTCTCCCTGACTTACCATATAAATATAATTGTATATAACGCATGTCGTTTTAATGTCAAAGTGACATAAACGTATTTTTTGCTCTCCCTCCTTTTTCGACCTAATACACCGTCGTCTCCGCCGTCGTCTGGTCCCAAGCCCAGGGTGTGAAAGGAGGAGGGTGGTCGGCCTGCCGCGCCGACCAGAATCGGGAAACCGAAGAAACTAGGCAAGAAACCGCATGGATACACGACTTAACCACTTACGAATTAATGCTACCGCATCCGGGGCAGCCGATGCGCCAGCTTTGGGAACCAGGGATGCTGGTGAGAAGTGGACTACTGGCCAAAGACTCAGGTTAATCACACCGAAATCAGAAATACGAATCGCCGCATGGAATGTGCGAACGGGACATCACGTTGGTCAAAAGGAAATTATCGCCAAGGAATTATTGAAATGAAAAATATCGATCTGTGCATTATCAGAACTGCGGCTCACAGGATCTGGGACAATGAAGGTTGACCCACCATCAATCGACGAGACGATGACGCTATTCTATTCTGGTGGCGACAAACGAGAAGCGGGCGTTGGCTTTATGGTTGATCGACGGGCCTCTGCCAGTGTTATCGCATTCCAACCGATATCCGAGCGTCTGGCGGTTATCACTATTGATGGAACGATTAAGACCCATATCGTATCCGTCTACGCCCCAACTGAGACCAGCCCGGACACAAACAAGGATGAATTTTATGCCCAGTTTCAACACACACTGGATACAATACCCCAAACCGAATTAATCGTACTTATGGGCGACTTTAATGCACATACGGGTGCAGATCGAACCGGTTGGGAAGAAACGATGGGAAAATTCGGATACGGGGAAATAAATGACAACGGATTACGCCTCTTATCATTTGCAGCGTCAAACAACTTGATCATCGGCAACAGCATCTTTCGTCACCCCCTCAAACATCAACTCACGTGGCGAAATCCATCCGGCAACGATTCGGCGATGTTGGACTACATTTTGGTCAACACCAGATTCCGATCGACGCTCAAAGATGTACGTGCGATGCGTGGACCCGACTGTGGATCGGACCATTATCTTGTCCGAGTGAAACTACAATTGAAATTACAAAGAGCAAAGAAAAAGGCACCACCATAAGCCAAGAGGAAGTGGGCCTGTCTGCGAGACCCTGAAACCAGCCGAAAATTTCAAATCGCATTATCCAACAAATTTGCAGCACTCACGATACCAGTCGATATCATAACATAGAAGAAAAACAACTTTCTGAGTCTATTGTGGGGTGTGCAACGGAGCTGTGTCCGCCCATCCGTCGACGGACGCAGCAATGGATCTCGGACGACTGTCTCAATCTAGTCGACCAGCGGAAGCAAATGAAACACGTCGATTTCAAACAATACCGACGATTGAACAAAGAAGTTCGACAGAAAATGAAATTGGAACGGGAAGCTTACTGGAATAACATCGCGGCTGACATGGAAGAAGCAGCGTCAAGGCATGAGTACCGGACGCTGTACCAGACAATCCGACGGTTAAGTGGCAAAACAACATCAACAAATAACAATATCAAAAAATTGGATGGAACTTTCGTGACCTCTCCTCAGGAACGTCTACAGCGGTGGAGAGAATTCTTTCATCAGCTGTACAACCACAATCCGCCAGTAGGTCCAGCACCCGAACTGCCGATTATTGAGCAGCCGATAAATCAGTTTCCCGATACTGAACCAACAATCAATGAGGTGAAGACGGCAATAAAATCCCTGAAAAATGGTAAAGCGCCGGGAGGAGATCAAGTAACTGCCGAAATGATCAAAGCCGGGGGAGACGTCTTATTACATCAACTTCACGTTCTCACAGTGCATATATGGCATTCAGATTGTGTTCCATCCGTGTGGAAGAAAGCGACAGTCGGGAATGCAAGAATTACCGTGGTATTACCCTCCTCTCGATCGTCGGCAAAGTATTTATGAAAATCATACAATCAAGACTACAGAAACATCGAGAGCAAACAAGCCGGGAAGAACAAGCTGGATTTCGACCACATCGAGGATGCATCGATCAGATATTTGCTCTCCGTCAGCTAATGGAAGAAAAAAATGTGGCAAACGAACTGTCATCGTCTTCATCGATTTCAAATCTGCTTTTGATTGCATCGATTGGACAAGCTTGTGGGAAGCCCTGAAGATCGAACACGTGCCACTGAAAATCATTCAACTTCTTCAAGCATCGTACGACGGCTCAACCAGCAATGTTCGTATCCAAAACGACATGTCTGAGGAATTCCCGATTCGAACCGGAGTCCGGCAAGGAGACGTGGCCTCGCCGCTCCTTTTTAACATTGTGATCGACACGATTATGCGAAAAGCGTTTGATGGGCGACGCGGAGTTCGATATGATGACAAAAACTTCCTAACCGATCTGATGTTCGCCGATGACAGTGCGGTTTTCGCCAACACAGATGCCGAAGCAACAGACACCTTGTATGACATTTCCCGCATTGCCCAGTCATACGGACTGAGAATCAATGCGGATAAGACCAAAGTGCTTACAACGGATGGATCTGAAGCCAGAGTTTACCTCGATGGAACCACAATCGAGCAGGTACCACAGTTCAAATATTTGGGATCACTGGTTGTGGAGAAGAAAGTAGCTTCGACAGCCGAAGTTCACAGCCGGATAGGCCAGGCAACAGCAACGTTTGCTTCACTCAAGTGGTGCATATGGAAGCGGACGAATATTACCATCAAAACCAAAATACGCCTATACCGGACGCTGATCCTCCCAATTCTTCTTTATGGATCGGAAACATGGACATTACTCAAACCAGACCTTAACAAGCTCGAGGCCTTCCAAATGCGATGCCTGAGACAGATTCTCTGCGTTTCACTCCTCAACCACCTCCGAAATGAGACAATCAGAGAAAGGTGCGACCAACAGACACCGATTGTTGAGGAAATTCAAAAACGCCGATTACGATGGTTCGGCCACATCTGTAGGATGGGCGACAATCGAGTACCGCACAAACTCCTATGGAAAAAACGACCTCTTGATTGGAGAACACAAAAACAAGCACCGAAGACCACATGGTTGAAACACGTAGAGAACGATTTAAAAAACCAGCGAATAACAACAGCTGAGGCAAGAACCGTTGCAACTGATCGATTAGCATGGAAGTGTATAGTGAATGGAGCACGGAATCTAGCGGCACCAACAGCAGCGTACTGGCTACGAGGTCGACCACCTCTCCATGCGCCGGCTATGGATTAAAGAAGAAGAAGATATAAATATATATATATATATATATATATATATATATATATATATATATATATATATATATATATAAATATTAGTATATATATATATATATATATATATATAAATATTAGTATATATACCGAATACCGAATATTCTGCGGGCTTTCTAGCCGAATATTAGGCAAAAGTATTCGGCCGGCGTGTGGCGGGAAAACTTGTTTGTTTCCCGTACATTTGTTTTGAACTAACGCCGCGCTGTCTTGCGCTCTCAATTGTTACCGCTCTGTGTGTTTTGACAAGTTTGATACGTTGTCACAGTTTGTCGTATTCTCTACGATTTTTTTTTTAAATAAAATTGTGCAAAATCTTACTAAAAATAATCGATTATGGCTTCTAAAAAAAATCGACTAGTTGGACATACTTGGAGGATGATGAAAATAATGCGAAAAGTGTTGTGTGTAAATTGTGCGAAATAAAAATTTCTCGTGGTGGCGTTGGAAAGAAGGCGACTACATCAGGAATGATAAATCATTTGAAAAATAAACACTGGGACGAACACCGTAAGTTGCAGACTACGCTTCCTTAGGGGCAAGAAATAACGGGTCAAGATACAGATGTAAATCAACCTTCGACATCAAAAAAGCAATTGAGTCTTGAAGAATGTTATGAAATACGTAAATCATGGGATATTAATGACCCCAATGCTAAAAAATACCATCTCTTAATTGCCGAAATGATAGCACTTGACAATGAACCAGTAAATATCGTAGAAAGGACTGGTTTTAGAAGATTGATTAATAACGCTTTGCCGCGGTATAAAATACCATGCCGCCCTTACTTTTCAGACAATTAATTCCAGAAATATATCATAAGGTGGTTGAAACAATTAAAAAATTACTTTCAGAAACTGATTATATTTCCGTGACATGCGACATGTGGACGTGCTTGCATAATCAAAATAGTTTTCTAAGTTTTTCTGCGCACTTTATTGATCGTGAATTCAATGTTAAACATGTAGTATCCAGCATTTTGAGGGACAACACACAGCACAAAACATAGCGATTAGTTTACAGAAAATTGCAAGTATGTGGGACATCCAGCTGGCAAAAATTCATGTCATTATTCATGATAATGGACGAAACATAGTAAAAGCTGTTAGTAATGCAGAGTTGGCCTCAGTGCGTTGTTTCATTCATACTTTTCAATTAATTGTTAACAATTGTCTGAAGGGTCAATCAAATGTGACTCAAATGATAGCAACAGGTAGAAGGATCGTAACTCATTTCAATCATTCTGGCACTGCACAGATTAAACTGCATTCTATCCAAAAAGATTTGAAACTCCCGCAGCATGAATTGGTGCAAAACGTCTTTATGCGATGGAATTCCACCTATTATATGCTTGCAAGGTTAATGGAACAATGGGCCGTTTCACTCTATTTCACGGACTGTGATATTGCCAATCTGACTGCTGTACAATGGGAGCTTTTAGAACAACTTTTGAAATTATTACAACCATTTGAGGAAATAACAAAAATTTCAAGTTCCGGATACGCTTGCATTTCTGAAATTATTCCGTATGTTGTTACATTAATGCGATACTGCGATAAAACGAGCACATCAGAGCTAACACCCAAATTAAACCAAGCGAGGCTTGTTATACAACAAGGGTTACAAAAACGATTTGAGGACATCACAACAAGCAAAAATTATTTGGTGGCTACAGCTTTAGACCCACGCTTTAAAATGAATGTTTTCACCAGTGAACTGCAAAGAGAAAAAGTAAAGCAGTATATTTTGATCGATAGCCTAAAGATGAACTGTGAAACAAGCAGTGACGATAGCGCAAATTCGTCCCCTATTCCGGCCAAGAAGATGAGAACCGAAGAGCAGAGTCTAAGCCAGGCTATTCACTCATCTTTTATGGATTGCTTCGAAGAGGTGGTTGCAGAAAAAAAAGACAGCTCATACCTGGACACCGAAAGGAAAGAATGCAGTTGCAACTGAAATAGACCTTTATTTAAGTATTAAGAACATATCACGTCACGACAATCCATACACATGGTGGCAAGCAAGAAAATATAAATTTCCATGTTTGGTAAATCTTGCAGCAAAGTATTTGTCTGCGCCAGGAAGTAGTGTTTATTCTTTTCTCCGAAGCTGGGAATGTCTACGAGAAGAAAGGAAGCAAACTACTGTCTGAAAATGCAGAAAAATTAGTCTTTATGCACCATAATCTTCCACTTGTAAATTTTAATTACGAGAATTCAAGTACATAGGCATAGACATTTATTTAATACCTAGCTTTTTGTTAATTTTTATAATACGGAAGTTGATTATGTAACTATAACTACTTTAATGATTATAAGAAAAATAAATTATTATTATAAAATATAATCAATATTTTCATTTTATCAATTATTTGACCACAACAAAACATCTTACTAAAGTATTCGGTATTCGGCCGAATAGTACCTAGATATTCGGTATTCGGTAGCCGAATAGGATAAAAGTAGCCGAATAGACCGAATACCGAATAATAGCCGAATATTCGTTGCAAGTCTAATATATATATATATATATATATATATATATATATATATATATATATATATATATATATATATATGTTGTATTTGAGGTTTTCGCGGATAGATACCTGTGTTGTATTGTTTTCTCGGGGATTCTCGACGTTTCGGCGAACTAACATTCGCCATTCTCAAGAGATATATGCGTCCGTACGGGTCAACCGTTAGACGCATACTGAGAGCTCGTTCATGCATGCATGTTGAATAAGTGTCCCCGCCAGGGGTGGGGGGGGGGTCTGTTGTAGGAAATGCAATTTCCTTTTCAGCCAGGGAGGTGGATAGATTTTTTTTTGTGGGTGGGAATCAGCGGATAGCAGCAGTCGGGCGGTAAGTCAGTCAACATCACCTGGGCGGCGCGAGAAAACGTCAGAAGGAGGGGGGCAGTGTTGGTCGGTTCTTTTCGTCTAGGGTCTTGGTGTGTTCTAGTGTTTTGGGGTTATTTAAACATATCAGGGACTGTGTCTAGAATTAGTTCTAGGTTTGGAGAAAGGTTATCTTTCAGTCGGGACAGAAGCACTAGATAGGGGATGGGGAGTTTGTTTTTGGGCTTTCTTCTGTGTATTTCAACAGGAGGGGACTTAAAGATGTCGAAAATTGGGGGTTCCTGGGAAATGAAGCGGGAGGCGAGTTTTTCCTGGAGGGTGTGGAGTCGAGTATGGTATAGGTCGAAATTTACTAGTTCTTCGAGTAATATAGTTGGGAACTTGTAGTTTAGACGGTATATCCGTCGAAGGCAGTTTCTTTCAAAACTGAGGAGGGGTTCAATATGATTTTTGTTGCAGAGCGCAAGGGCTGTCATTTGATAGTCGAGGACTGGGCGAACAAAGGTTTTGTACGTGTAGAGTAGGGTGTTTGATGAACAACCCCCTACTCGGGTGCGGAGGCAGAAGAGAAGGTTTAGCCTGGACCTCATTTTGTGGAGACAGTGTCTGATGTTGGGTACTGGGCTTAGGGACTGGGTGAAGATCGTGCCAAGGTACGTTATTGATGGTTGGGGTATCAGGGGTTGGCCGTAGAGGTTTATTGAATATTGCTTTTCGGCAATACGTTTAGAGAGGTTTTTGTGACGGAAATGGATCAGTTGGGATTTTTGTGGATTAATCTGGATGCGCCAGAGGTTCATCCAGATTTCGATTTTGGCAATGAATTTGTTTAGGACGGTTGCCGAGATTGAGGGGTTTCGGTGGCAGGACCAGATGACGGTGTCATCTGCGAATTGTTGGATGTGGCAGCGAGAATTGGTCGGTAAAGGGATGTCGTGACAGAATAGGTTGAATAGCAGGGGGGACAGAGAGGAGCCTTGTGGGACGTCCGCTACGGGCGTAAAGGGGAGAGACAGGGAATTGGACACTTTGACGCAGCACGAGCGGTTGGAGAGAAAGCTCTTTACTAGACGGACTAGTGATAGTGGGACCTGTAATTTGTGGAGTTTAGCTATCAGGCCGTCGTGCCACACAGTGTCGAAGGCCCGGTGGATATCAAGGAAGAGGGCCATGGCGGAGTCTCCGGAGTTTAGTGTGATAGAGAGGTTGGACGTGAGGTTGAGAATGGAATGTTGGGTAGACCGTTGATTCATAAACCCACTTTGATGGTCGGGTATGACGTGGTGGTTTTCGCAGAAGGAGCGGAGACGTTGGGAGATGATTTTTTTCGAAAGTTTTACCAATCGTGCTGAGGAGGGAGATTGGGCGATAGGAGTCAACGAGTTTCGGATTTTTTTGGGGTTTAGGGATCATTGTTGTGTAAGCGGATTTCCAAGGCCGCGGGAAGGTGCCGGACGAGAGGCAGGCGTTGAATATACCGGCTAGGTATTCAATTGCTGGGTCTGGAAGGTGTTTGAGGACAGTCCATGGAATACGGTCGGGTCCGGCTGCAGAGCCGTTTCGAGTGGTGGAGATGACATTGCGAACCTCTTCGGTGGTAATGGGCTGGACTAGGGGTTCATTTTCGATTTGGGTAGACGGGGGGAACTCTGAATACGGAGTTAAAGGTAGGCGGCTAATCTCGATTGTGGTTTTCCTGAAGAATGGTTCGGTAAAGTGTGGGGAGTTTGATTGGTGGACTTTTTCGAGATGGGTCGCGAAAGCCTGGGCTTTTTCTGGGGCATTTGTGAGGATTAGATCATTTACCGAGAGTGGGTGGTGAGAGCTCGTTCGTGCGATGCGACTACTTATAGCTGTCTGGCTTCGGGTCATGCGCGTTGTGTGCGGTGCTTCGGTTCGGTTGTTTGTTTGTCTTGTTGGCCGTACATGAGTCTGGGGTGTATGGGATTGCATTTTGAGGGTGGACATGATCGGTCGCCATGCTGGGGGCAGTCTCAAGGAATCGTCTCTCGTGTTTATGCAGTAGTCTCGTTTTTCTATCTCTCTTATAACCCTCAGCATCAACGCGGAATCCCCGAGAAAACAATACAACATATATATATATATATATATATATATATATATATATATATATATATATATATATATATATATATATATATATATATATATATGGGGCATTCCGCCTACCGGATCACCTTTACGACCAAAATTGATCAATATATCTATTTTATAATGCCATGTGCCCTTTTAAAAAAAATCAACATGGCGGCCTTAAAATGGCCGTTTAATTTTCAAGAAAACGCAAACTAATTTATTAATCTGTTCTATACAAAATCTAGTATGACCTAAAAATTCTTTTACAACCTTAAAACATGTACTCATGTACCTGCTTCAATAAATCACTAAAAAAATCGAATCCAATATGGCGGCTCCAAATCTCAAAAAGAGCAAAAAACAGCGTTTTCCTTATGTTGTGTCATTATTTTCCGGTATAAATCAATTTATATTATATTTGACAAATTTGGCTCATGGACATATGTTTTGTAGATATGTAGAGTACATATGTAAAGTAGTAGATGTCCATGAAGAAAATTTGGTGATTTATCCTGGAAAATAATGAAACAACATAAGTGTGTTCTATTTTTGAGTTTTGGAGCCACCATATTGGATTCGATTTTTTGTAGTAATTTATTGAAGCAGGGATATATATATATATATATATATATATATATATATATATATATATATATATTATAAAAGAAAAATATTCTACACGTTTTCTACATGTTTTGTTATTTATAGTTTCATCATGATATTATTTTAATGAAGGTCAAAACATACCGTTAGTTATTACAATCTCATGTATTGGAAATATGTAATGTTGATTGTGCAGTTATTGCATCGGTACAGTTAGATTTACAGTTACCACTTATTTCTGTATTACTCATTTATTTATCAAACTGTATATTTCTGACTACGCGAAAGGTATAGCAATACTTGTAAATATAGTTTCGACTCCGTTCAAAGTATCGAAGTTCTTAACAGAAAAGTTAGTGTTTATTTTAAGTAATTGTTAAATATTTTTTTTGGATTATCTATGCTAATAAAGTAAGTTTAATGAAATTTCTATGAGTTACATTTTAAAAGTTAGTGTTGTTTCCTTAGTTGATCAGACTCAAACGTGTTAAAGGTTTTAAATATCTAAAGAAATATTTTCCTTATATTTTTATTTAGATTATTAACCTGATAACCGGGTGTGACGAAATATTTCCAACCAAAAATTTTATAATAATAATCAATGGGCGAAATAAGTAATTCAATATGTTTAATTTTTAATTTGTAAATTGGAAATACTTAATTTATATATTTTCTAAATATATCATAAAATATTTGTCAAAATTAACAATTAAAAACGTGACATTCTTTCTATCGAGCGATTTGAAACAATTGGATAAACGAAAAGTGGTGCCAAATCGAGGGTAGTGCCAAAACAAGTTAAATATCAAGATTTAATTATGGATTATTAATTCCAATTTCATAATTATCTTTAAATGTGTTTTTATAAAATTTTAATTTTATTTATATTTCTTTTGTTATTTAGCTGCAAAATGTTGGAACTATTGAGCAGTATTCATAGTTACAATTTAACAACTATTGGAAATTGTCGAATTTTTGGACCACCAAAAGATTTTGATGGAAACGAACCAATGGATGATTGTGAAATTGTAATATGTACGTATTTCGAAATAAAACTAAAATTCATAACTATTAATATAACTAAATACTAATTGCGAAATTGTAATATGTACAAATTTCCAAAACTTAAACCCATAATTAATAATAGTTTAATAAGCCACTAACCAAGTAACGGCTACGAACGAAACTGCTAACCCCTCGTGAATCTAAATAAGCGCAGCCTTTCTATTTACTGCATGAGCTCATCAGAAAATAATTATCCCTGGAAACAACAAACAAGGACCTGGATGTCAGTTGAAACATCCCAAACAGCACAAATTAGTCCACAATGAGCAGAAGGGACCCAGATAGCTGAGCAGAAAAATTAAACAAGCGGGCAGAAACGACGAAAACAATTATTTGAGTCATGGGCGTAGACAGTGGGGGGGGAGGGGGGTTCAGACCACCACGAAATATGCAAAATATAACATAAATATTATTATAATACAACATTGATTATCGGGGCTTATTCGAATTTCGTGTCCAAGGTATTTGTAAGAGGGCACCTGTTTAATTTCTATGTCGTTTACTGAGATATTACCGTTTGCGACGAGGTTGGTCATGAATTGAGTTTTGTTGGTATTTATCTTGAGTCCAACCTTGCGGGAGTACGCGTATAGCATCTCCAGTATCCGTGTAGCCTCGCCTAGGTCCTCCAAATCCTACAAATCCTAACCCAGTCCTACAAATTTTAGATGGCTCAGTTCTTCGCCGTTTATATTGATGCCTTTTGTTTCCCACTCCAATTCCTTACTCATATACTCTAATAACGCCGTGAATAGTTTCGTTTTACTCTGAACTTGTTGGTATTCTCGTGTAGTTTTTCGCTGGCAGTTGCCTTTTCATAAGTTCCTTTAATCAGTGAGGAGTAACGGTGATCTATTCTACATTCCGCAAGTGCTTCACAGACTTTATGTTGTTCTATTTGGTCGAAAGCTTTTTCGCAATCTATGGAAACTTGGACCAGTGGCTTTTTGTACTCTATAGACTGCTCGATGAGCGTTTTAATCACTTGCAGATGGTCGTTTGTCCCGAAACCAGATCTGAAACCCGCTTGCTCATACGGTTGATACAAGTCCAACTTAGGTGTTTGGCTTTTCGTTATTATCTTACTGAAGAGTTTTTATATGTGTGGTAGGAGACTGATATGACGGTAATCTGCTAGTTCCTTGGTGTCTCCTTTTTTATGCATAATTATGATTACCGCATTGTTCCAGTTTTATGGGGTTTCTGCTTTCGGTAAACATGCGTTCAATAGTTTTTTTATTGCATTTATGACCATT
Source organism: Phosphuga atrata (assembly GCA_944588485.1). Classification (NCBI taxonomy): domain Eukaryota; kingdom Metazoa; phylum Arthropoda; class Insecta; order Coleoptera; family Silphidae; genus Phosphuga; species Phosphuga atrata. Next base: position 6,585,293 of record OX155909.1, read on the forward strand.
TCTCCGCCTGCTTTTATTGCTTCTATTACAAGCTCATCTTCACCTGTTGCTTTGCTGTTTTCCATTTCATGAACAGGTTTCTTTATTTCTTCTACCGTTATTTCAGGTATGTCCTTGGAGCCTTGATTGAGAATTGTAGGTATAGTAGGGGCATGTGTGTTTTCCTCGTTTACACTGTATAGTTCGGCGTAGAAGTTTTCCACTGCCTGGAGGATTTGCTCTTTTGTTGTGACAATCGCTCCCTGGGCATTTAGGAGCTTGTTGATATTATTTTTCCCCAAAGCTAGTTTTTGTCTCATTACCTTCATGCCCTTATTTAGCTCTATAACTTCAGATAATGTTAGTTTTGTACTTTCGGATATAGTTTCTTGCTAATCTTGAGATTTTCTTATTTAGTTCTCCTAACTCGTCGGTTTTGTTACAGTATTTGTTCCTTAGTTCTCTTCTTCACACCCAGCGTAGGGTTACAAAGACCTCGCACGTAGGGCTACATGGACCTCACACTCTCATGTGTGAAAAAGCGGAATTGGGAAACCATAAGATTCTCCATAAGATCTTTTGTATCATGACTGAGTTTTCCTTTATCCTCAGTTTCTTTAATACAGTATTTCTCCTGTGCGTTTTTGATGACATCTGCTATTTTATTGTTTAGTTCATCAGTATCTGTTTCTTATTCGGCTACTGTGACACTTTCCAACTGTGTTTCGATGTACTGCTTATATATGCGTCTGGTTCTATTACAGTAGTTCACTTCTTTGATTTACTATTGGTGATTAATTTTAACCTTTCCTTCTTAATGTTGATAATGATGCTTGCTGTAACCATTCTGTGGTCGCTGCCAATTGTTGGTTTATTTAAGACTGATACATCCTGCATTATTTCTTTCCTGTCTGTGCTTATAAAGTCTATTTCATTTTTTGTTTTCTTATCTGGGCGTACCCATGTCCACTTTCTCTGAGGTGCTTCCTTGAATAATGTATTCATTGCATAGAGCCTGTGTTGTAGTAGGAAGTCTAATAACATACTACCTCTTTAATTTCTTTGGCATACACCAAAGTATCATAGGGGGCTCTCGCTCACGTCTTGTCTGGATCCTAGTTTGGCATTGAAGTCTCCCATAAGAACAGTATAGTTTTTGTTCTTCTCGTCGTTTCCGAACCGTGTTCGAAGAATTCCTCCACTTCTTAGTCTGTGCTGCTAGATGTAGGTGCATAGGCGATGGTGATTTTGATGTTATATCTCGAATTTAGTTCAAGTAGTGGATAGATCACTCTGGAGCTTATAATCTCTATCTGTAAAATGTACTCTCTATGAAATCAGTAGAAAAGATGCTACTACCTTGTACAGATTGTGCGAAATCTTGAATATGTCGCACAGGATACCCATCAGGACAGGTCCTTGCGTTGAGACCGCGATAGTCTCCGCATGGTCTCCATTCTTCGCTTTTCTTCGGTACCAAGTGTAGTGGTGTCGCCCAGCAGCCCTTGGATGGACGAGCTATGCCTAAACGTAGCATAGAATCGAATTCCTTTTTAGCTGCCTTCAGTATGTGCGGAGTTAATCTCCTTGGTTTCCATGCTACTGGCGGACCTGGGGTCGTGTTTATGTAATGCTTCGTCGTGTGTTTGTGGGACTTTATTATTCCGTCGGGCCGGTTGATGTCAGGGAATTTTAGGAGGAGGTTATGGAACATTGTTGAGCCAAACTCTCTCCTTACTGACTGGATTTGGTGTTTCGCTACTTGTCCGTGAGCAGCCAGGTGAGTGAGCTGGTCCAACAGTCGTCCGTTCTTCACGTCCACAAGTAAACCGAAATGGGAGAGGAAGTCCACTCCTATGATTGGCTGGGAGACGTCGGCAACGATGAACCTAAAGGTAAACTCCCGACGGAGTCCGAGATCAAGCGACATTGTGGCGGTCCCGTACGTCGCGATCGGTGTCCCGTTTGCTGCTGAAAGTTCGTAATCCGATCGCTTTTGTTGTCTTCGTAAGAGAGATCGAGGATATACGCAAAGATCCGCACCAGTGAAACTTAGAGCCGCACCAGTTTCAAAACTGAATCTGTGAAGTTTTATCCATCAGGAACAAACGGCGTGTCCTCGGGCTGTTATCGTCGGCCGTCATCAGCGATTGCCCGGGGCGTTTCCCGACACGAACGAGCAAGGTTTAAAGCATTTTCGCGCATTTGCACCGAAACGCCAGTGATACCAGCACGGGTCCCTTCCGGCGTGGACCCTCTGGAGTGCGAGCGTCGTCGGGAGTAAGGGCGAGACCGTGAATCATACTGTGATTGTGACGGTGATTTTGCTCTCCGCTGAAGCTCACCGATCGAGTTATTCATAGCGCCCACCTGCGTTGTTTGTGCTTCAATCATCTGTTGCAGATGCGGGGTTTCTTGTAATGCTGCTGGTGCCGCTCTTGCTGCGACGATGGACGTTTTCGGCATCAACGCCTCCATTACACCATCGGCAAGAGTAGGGAAAGCTGATATGTTCTAGGCCACTCCTCCTTATGGAGATTTACATGTAACCCTCCACCTTATGGGGAATTACACGTAAACCCTTCACCTTATGGGAAATTACATGTAAAATCTAAGCTCCACCGCCTTATGGGAAATTGCATGTAAAATTTAGCCTACCCCTCCGTATGGGGGATCCTATAGAAAATAGTTCTGAACGTGACCGAGCGTGTATCTCTAGATGGCGCCAGCGCTAGGGACGGGGCGGACCGGAGGGAAAGAGGAATTTAGGCCGGACAATACCGGAAGGGCGGGCAATACCGAACACGAATAGACTAATCGGGAAAATTCAAAATGAGGGGTGGACATATTTACAGATTTTTAATCAGCTTTCCATCAGCTTTAAACAGCTTTTTCTCTTCAGCTTTAATCTCATTGGATTAGGTTAGGTTAGCATTAGGTTAGGTTACGGGGTATTAGGAATGAAGCGCGCATCATTCCTAACACCCCGTAACCTAACCTAATGCTAACCTAACCTAATCCAATGAGATTAAAGCTGAAGAGAAAAAGCTGTGTAAAGCTGATGGAAAGCTGTTTAAAAGCTGATTCAAAAGCTGTTTCAAATCTGATTAAAATCTGTTTAAAAGCTGATTAAATTGGATGGAAAGTGGACGGTGGACGGAAAAAGTGGACGGTGGACGGAAAGTGAATGGACAGTGGACGGAAAGTGGATGGCTAGAATGGGGCTTCTCGTACAACGGCTGTTCAATTTACTAATATAGCTATCTACATCAATCCTTGAACCATCAATTCTATAGCTGACACAAGCTTGGATGAAGTTCTGCTGGACCAGCTTCACTGTTGCTTGAAGGTGTTTCTGTAATCGAATGATCTCCCGCAAACTTTAACCTTGTTGGGTATTGTTGACTGTCTACGGCTCCAACTTTATCTTCTTGGAGGTTTAGGGTGAATATTCAGTATGTAGACTCAATAAGCCAATGTATCACGTGTTCAATGACTCATCCAGACAGGCTGAAACAGGAAAATGCTGACTCACTGCTGGTTGCTGACTCAACTGCTGGTTTTCAACAACGGTTTTAACCTTCCCACGATTCTATGCATGTATGACTCATCCAAATTCCTCAGAATACATCGAATAAGTTCAAACTAGCATCCAGATAAAATGAAACTGATAGCGTTTCCTATCTTACGATTTAAATATGTCATACTCGCATGCATTTACAAGATCAAATACTAAATTAATTAGACCGCGTTTCTTACTGCGGTAGTTGTATTTAAATGCAGCGGTTGCAATTTTTAAATTGGACACGATTGTTTATTTATCAAGCGCCCGGTCCTAAGCGTGCGGTTACATAAACATTCACTGTCGTAGTTGTTAAAATAATGTTATTTTCTTGATACACATTTAAAATCTTCAAGTTCAAATACTAAACTGATTACGTAAACTTAAGAAAGAAACAATACCATGACACACTCAAAATGAAACCTAATAGCAGAAATATTTTTTTTATTTAAAATAATTAATACGATCGAGTTCATAGACAAGTTTAAGAAATTTCGCTTACACATAGGAAATTATTCAGATAAATATCGCAGGATGTGATCTAGTCTTATATGTTCTTGTCTCAAATCCTATAATCTCAATTGAATCAACCCGTAGAATGTTTGCAACCAATTATGCATGCACACACGATTCCCCGCTACCCGCCCGCAATTTTCTCCGCTTGTCTAGTCTTGTGTGTCTAGTCTTGTCTAGTCTTATCAGTCTAGTCTTGTCAGTCCAGTCTTGTCTAGTCTTGTTTACTCTTATCTGTCTAGTCTTGTCTGGCTTGTATGTCTAGTCTTACCGTTTAGTCCTGTCTAGTCTTGTCTGTCTAGTCTTATCTGTCCAGTCCCATCTTGTCTGTCTAGTCTTATCTAGTCTTATCTGTCTAGTCTTGTCAATCTAAACCCCATAATCTCAATTGAACCCCTATCTGTAAATATGTCCACCCCTCATTTTGAATTTTCCCGATTAGTCTTTCCGTGTTCGGTATTGCCCGCCCTTAATTCCTCTTTTCCTCCGGTTCCCCCCGTCACTAGCGCTGGCGCCATCTACAGATACACGCTCGGCCACGTTCAGAACTATTTTCTATAGGATCCCCCATACGGAGGGGTAGGCTAAATTTTACATGCAATTTCCCATAAGGCGGGGGAGCTTAGATTTTACATGTTATTTTCCATAAGGTGGAGGGTTTACATTTAATTCCCCATAAGGTGGAGGGTTACATGTAAATCTCCATAAGGAGGAGTGGCCTAGAACATATCATCTTTCCCTACTGGCAAGGTCCGCTACGTCATTTAAGGATGCCGTTTTATTTGCGGCCAAAATTGCTTGGACATCTTGTGGTAATCGTCCGATCCATAGCGTACGAAGTAGGCTATCAGGAAATGTTGTACCGGCGAGTCGACGTATTTGACGTAACAATTGCGACGGTTTACAGTCACCTAAGTTTTCGTGTTCCAGGAGTTGGCGCGTTCGCTCTTCCACTGATGATGAAAAGCTTTGTATCAGCTCGTATGTAAATGTCGAGTACGGATCTATTTCCGGCGGATTTAAAATGATCCTGCATCTCAATTATACAATTCGCGTCGAGCGACGTTAATAAAATTTTAAATTTCATCTCTTCTGACGTAATTTGCGCTAATTCAAACCTCATGTCGACCAGCTGGAACCATGCCGCAGGATTGCTAGGTATAAACGTTGGGATCTGCACGGTAACTTGGCTAGGTGGCATAGTACTGCCGCTTGCACTCGCGGCGTTATTGTTCAGCATGGTTGTAGTTATTTTTATTTCAATTATCGCGAACTGTTATAGCATTTTTTTGCATTAGCATCGTTTTTTTAATAAAGTTTACCCACTTTATTACTAACCCACAATCACGTCGGGGTCACCAATCTGTGGGTGATAAGGGTTCAGTAAATATAACTCACGATTTTTATAAACAATGTATTTACAAACATAAAAATAAAGCACTATACTAATTTAATGGTGGGTCTGCAACTTACAATTTATCCTCGCACTATGAAACTTAAAACTTGATGGTGGTGTCGATCTTGGGTCTTCGTGTGTACTCACCGTTGTTCGGGGGTCACCGTATTTATATCTCCTTCCAGGTATGAGGGATTGATCGTGGGGTATTTTTTCTAGGTTCTTGTCATAAAATATTCATTACCAAATCGTCCGAGGGATTATAGAAACAAACCCCATTACAAATTCTTAGAAAATTCTTAGACAAATCAGAGATTTGGAATCTTTTATAATTCATACCTGGAAGGATCTATTATAAGCAGCCCGTGGTCGCGACAATGGAAATAAACCCCCTTGTGAAAAAAAAAATGTAGAATGTAGTTTCTACATAGCGAATAATATAAAAATATAGTAGGGAAAGATCCTTCGTTCTAGATCCACCGCCACCACAATCATGCGCATGCGCGATGACCTTTAACCCTTAACCTAACCTTGACCTTGACCCCTAACCTGACCTTGACCTTGGAACTTCCGGTTTCGACTTCCGGTTTCGACTTCCGGTTTCCGGTTTCAACTTCCGGTTTTCGGTTTTGACTTGCGGCAGCCATTTTCAGAACTTCCGGATGCGCGGGAAAATTCAAAAAATAGACGCGAGGCGGGGAAATTCAGAATTAGAGCTGGCGGAGGCAAATGAGATATGAAGTTGGTTGCATACATCAACGGGACTAAATACACGAGACTAGACCGACGGAGGGACTAAATACATGAGACTAGACAGACGAAGCTAAATACATGAAACTAGATACATGGAGCCAGACAGACGAAGCTAAATACATGAGACTAGACAGACGGGGCTAGATACATGAGACTAGATAGACGGGGCTAGATACATCAACGGGACTAAATACATGAGACTAGACAGACTAGACTAAACCATTTTAAACCATTTGATGAGAAAAATCAAATCTGGTGTCAGAACGGCTCTAGCATGTGCCTTAAGCGAGATACCGCCCGACCGCCTACCCCACAGTTGATGACGTCATCCGCCGCGGCAGATATTGCTAAACTAATTACCTCGATGCTGATTGGCTGATTAACGAATAAATAATTACAGTTGACCTTTTCCCTCAATTTATATGTAATGGACAAGACAATGTTTATATTATTACTTTCATTTTGTTATCTACGTTTTATTTTGATTTACGGCTTGTTGATTAGACGCAACCGGATGTTTGTCAGTCATAACACCAGGCAAGAATAGAGGGACTAGACTAGACAGACTAGATTAGACAGACAGACAAGCGGAGAAAATTAAAAATGAGTTTCGGATGGGTAGCGGACAATCCTGTATGCATACATAATTGATTGCAAACATATTACGGATTGATTCAAATGAGATTATTGGTTTTAGGCCGGACAATACCGAACAAGGTCGAACAAGAACGGACAAGACTATACAGACCTTATATTTATCCGAATAATTTCCTATGAGTAAGCGAAATTTCTTATACTTGTCTGTGAACCAGATCGTATTAATGTTTTTCATATATATAAATACCAAAGAGTTCAATTTTCTGGCATCCACTTTTCATCTACTTGCATCCACTTTTCATTTACTTGCATCCACTTTTCATCTACTTGTATCCACTTTTCATCACGCCAAACAGGGTGTGAGGTCTATGTGACCCCACGCCAAACAGGGTGTGAGGTCTATGTGACCCCACGCCAAACAGGGTGTGAGGTCTATGTGACCCCACGCCAAACAGGGTGTGAGGTCTATGTGACCCCACGCTAAACAGGGATGTATTTAGTCCCGTTGATGTATCTAGCCCCGTCTATCTAGTCTCATGTATCTAGCCCCATCTGTCTAGTCTCATGTATTTAGCTTCGTCTGTCTGGCTCCATGTATCTAGTTTCATGTATTTAGCTTCGTCTGTCTAGTCTCATGTATTTAGTCCCTCCGTCGGTCTAGTTTCGTGTATTTAGTCCCGTTGATGTATGCAACCAACTTCACATCTCATTTGCCTTCACCAGCATCTAATTTTGAATTTCCCCGCCTCGCGTCTATTTTTTGAATTTTCCCGCGCATCCGGAAGTTCTGAAAATGGCTGCCGCAAGTCAAAACCGAAAACCGGAAGTCGAAACCGTAAACCGGAAGTCGAAACCGGAAGTTCTGAGGTCAGGTTAGGGGTCAAGGTCAAGGTTAGGTTAGGGGTTAAAGGTCATCGCGCATGCGCATGATTGTGGTGGCGGTGGATCTAGAACGAAGGATCTTTCCCTACTAAATATAAATAACAATATTTAATAAATTTAACGGAAATGTGATTAAATTACTTTTCATTACTATTAATTGCAATTGCAGATAATATTCCGGTTGATAAAACTGGAGACATGCTACTGGCAACTCTACTGAACTTCAAGAAATTGTATTATTTTAAGCGGACGCTTCAAGATAATGGAGTACATCAGGATATTGCATTTGCAAAATTCACCTCTGCATCCGAAGCTAAAAAAGCAATTCAACTACTAGAATATAGCGCATTTTATCATCACAACAATCTCTACGCAAAATGCTGTGATACATATACAACTACCTTATACATAGGTAATATAAAAATATCGAAATGGAATATTTCAATTAACATATTTAATTTTTAGGAAATATTAATATATTGCGACATTCACTATATAAAGTTGAACAGATTTTATTAAGGTTATGCCAAGGTTTAGAATCATTTGTCGTTTACTCATTAAATAAATTTAACAGATACATCATATCTCTAGTTTTCTTCACAGTGCAAGATTTTGTTCTATCTCTGCATGATATTAATAAATCTGAATTCTTTATAAAATCGCCAGAAATTTTAATTACCGTAACTGAACCTAGTAGATTGGCCGAATCTACGGTAAGATAATTTATTTAAAAATAGAAGACTATGTTATTGAAATCAATTTATTTTTTAGCCTATATGCAAATATACATATGATATATCTAAGGATTGCAAAAAAGACAGACCCGTTGAAATTAGTACTCTGCACAAGGAATATAATGAATTACGAATGTTTTAATTAGAATATATATATATATATATATATATATATATATATATATGTATATATATATATATATATATCTATATATATATATATATATATATATATATATATATATATATATATATATATATATATATATATATATATATATATATCTATATATATATTTCATTGCAATATGTGTAAATAAATTATTAATTTTTTTTTATGAATAAAAACCTCTGTTACCCTAAGGTGTAAATGTACTTTTTGGCCTCCTGAATTGTAAAGCTTGCTTTGACATCGTGTATACATCAAGCGAAACTAGAATTTTACTAACTATGTTGTTACAAAGTCCGGCTACGATGCGGTAAAGTCGCTTTCCCGCATTGTAGCCGTACTATCCCGCATTGTGCCAAATGAAATAATTTTTAATATTGTAAATAATCTAAATCATGGCCCGATCTAAGGGGGGGGAGTAGGGAAAGATGTCACGTTATAGATCCTTCTCCTCCTCAAACCTCCTCTAACCTTGACCCCTAACTTTGACCTTGACCTTGAAACTTCCGGTTTCGACTTCCGGTTTCCGGTTTCGACTTCCGGTTTCGACTTCCTGTTTTGACTTCTGGTTTCGACTTCCTGTTTCCGGTTTCGACTTCCGGTTTCCGGTTTAGACTTCCGGTTGCCATTTTCGGAACTTTCAGATGCGCGGGAAAATTCCAAAAATAGACGCCAGGCGGGGAAATTCAAAATTAGATCCTGTTGAGACAAATGAGGTGTGAAGTTGGTTGCATACATCAACGGGGCTAAATACTTGAGACTAGACAGACGGGGCTAGACCCATGAGACTAAATACATGAGACTAGATAGACGGGACTAAATACATGAGACTAGATAGACAGGACTAGATACATGAGAATAGATAGACGGGGCTAGATACATGGGGCTAGATAGACGGGGCTAAATACATGGGGCTAGATAGACGGGGCTAAGACAAGACTAGACGGACTAGACTAAACCATTTTAAACCATTTGATGAAAAAAAAATCAAATCTGGTGTCAGAACGGCTCTAGCATGTGCTTTAAGGGAGATACCGCCCGACCGCCTACCCCTCAGTAGATGACGTCGTCCGCCGCGGCAGATATTGCTAAACTAATTACATCGATGCTGATTGGCTGATTAACGAATAAATAATTACAGTTGACCTTTTCCCTCAATTTATATGTAATGGACAAGACTGGACAGACAAGACTAGACGAGACTAGTTAGATGAAGCTAGACAGATGGGGGCTAAATACATGAGATTAGACAGACCAAGCTAAATACATGAAACTAGATAAGACTGAACTAAAATATATAAAGGATTGTTTAATTTAACTAAAATATATTTTCGATTGTTTCTCTTATAATTGTTAATAATGTTTATATTTTTACTTTCATTATTTTATCTACGTTTTATTTTGATTTACGGCTTGTTGATTAGGTTCGACTGGATGTTTGTCAGACATAACAACTTCTTATCAGCGGTGCGCGAGCGGAGAAAGTAATAAATTATGAAGCGTGGTCTAATCAATTTCTTAGGTTTGTTTTTCGTTTTAATTTAATAAACATATTCATGTGAAACATCCAGCATTTCAATTATATAAACCAGAGTTCAATTTTCTGGCATCCACTTTTCATCTACTTGCATCTACTTTCTATCTACTTGCATAAACTTTTCAACTACTTGCATCCACTTTTCACCTACTTGCATACACTTTTCATCTACTTGCATCCACTTTTCATCTACTTGCATCCACTTTTGATCTGCTTGCATCCACTTTTCATCACGCTAAACAGGGTGTGAGGTCTATGTAACTCCACGCCTAACAGGGTGTGAGGTCTATGTAACCCCACGCTTTACAGGGTGTGAGGTCTATGGTGCCCCACGTTAAAGAGGGTGTGAGGTCTATTTTTCGTCAGCTTTCATAGCTTTAGTCCCATTGGGTTAGTTGTGTTAGCATTAGGTTAGGTTAGCATTAGGTTAGACTACGTGGGGCTAGGCATGAAGCGCGCTTTATTCCTAACCTCACGTAGCCTAACCTAATGCTAACCTAACCTAATGCTAACACAACTAACCCAATGGGATTAAAGCCATGAAAGCTGACTAAAAATAGACCTCACACCCTCTTTAACGTGGGGCACCATAGACCTCACACCCTGTAAAGCGTGGGGTTACATAGACCTCACACCCTGTTAGGCGTGGGGTTACATAGACCTCACACCCTGTTTAGCGTGGGGTCACATAGACCTCACACCCTGTTTAGCGTGGGGTCACATAGACCTCACACCCTGTTTAGCGTGGGGTCACATAGACCTCGCACCCTGTTTAGCGTGGGGTTACATAGACCTCACACCCTGTTTAGCGTGATGAAAAGTGGATGCAAGCAGATCAAAAGTGGATATAATTGTAAATATAATTGAAATGCTGGATGTTTCACATGAATATGTTTATTAAATTAAAACGAAAAACAAACCTAAGAAATTGATTAGACCACGCTTCATAATTTATTACTTTCTCCGCTCGCGCACCGCTGATAAGAAGTTGTTATGTCTGACAAACATCCACTCGAACCTAATCAACAAGCCGTAAATCAAAATAAAACGTAGATAAAATAATGAAAGTAAAAATATAAACATTATTAACAATTAGAAGAGAAACAATCGAAAATATATTTTAGTTAAATTAAACAATCCTTTATATATTTTAGTTCAGTCTTATCTAGTTTCATGTATTTAGCTTGGTCTGTCTAATCTCATGTATTTAGCCCCCATCTGTCTAGCTTCATCTAACTAGTCTCGTCTGTCTAGTCTTGTCTGTCTAGTCTTGTCTGTCCAGTCTTGTCCATTACATATAAATTGAGGGAAAAGGTCAACTGTAATTATTTATTCGTTAATCAGCCAATCAGCATCGAGGTAATTAGTTTAGCAATATCTGCCGCGGCGTATGACGTCATCTACTGAGGGGTAGGCGGTCGGGCGGTATCTCCCTTAAGGCACATGCTAGAGCCGTTCTGACACCAGATTTGATTTTTTTTCATCAAATGGTTTAAAATGGTTTAGTCTAGTCCGTCTAGTCTTGTCTTAGCCCCGTCTATCTAGCCCCATGTATTTAGCCCCGTCTATCTAGCCCCATGTATCTAGCCCCGTCTATCTATTCTCATGTATCTAGTCCTGTCTATCTAGTCTCATGTATTTAGTCCCGTCTATCTAGTCTCATGTATTTAGTCTCATGGGTCTAGCCCCGTCTGTCTAGTCTCAAGTATTTAGCCCCGTTGATGTATGCAACCAACTTCACACCTCATTTGTCTCAACAGGATCTAATTTTGAATTTCCCCGCCTCGCGTCTATTTTTGGAATTTTCCCGCGCATCTGGAAGTTCCGAAAATGGCGGAATCAGATTTTTTTTATTCATTTACATATTCCAATCTTTCTTCATTTGGAAGTCGGTTATTATTATTAAAAAAAAAATTATTATATTTTATTTTAATTATATTTTCACTATATTCTTCTAAAATTATCAATATTAGTCACATTCAAACAAAAAATCAACAATGAAAAATTTGAAAAAATCTTCGACTAACAGTCGTTGTCGAGACTTTAACGCGCACAGACGTATCTAAAACCTGTCCGTTATCTCTTTCGATAAATTGCTATCACTTAAGCTGTTTTTTTCTCTATCTTCTCTTAAACTGTGTGTGCTACAAATACTTTGGTATTTATATTTCAACAATATTTATACCCACTCTCCGTTGGCATAAATGCTGACGGACGAGACCTCAATTATGTCCGATGAGGACGAAGAATGGACGAAGAAGAGAAAGAGAGGACGGCCCAAAAAAGTCGTACCTCTCAGCAACAAAAACCTCACTCAACCAGCATCCACCAAAAAGCCGCAACAACTGGTTTCCACCTCAGCCACCACATCAGCCGCCACAGCCGAACAATACTCCACTTCAACAGCACACGTTTCTGGTAATCCAGCGCCTCAATTTTTACCTTCAACTTCTCATTATCCCCCACAAATCCGTCTACCACACGCATCCAACTTTCTACAATCTGGCAAACAGTTCGTCCCAAAAATCAAGACCTTCTAATCAAAACCTCCTCTGGATTTCTCCTAAAAACTGACTTAGAGGCAAACACCGCTCTTCAAACTCTCTCCTCAAATAAATCTCTAGCTTCTTACAAACTCCTTCCCCGAACCCCATTTTTATCCTCGTCCTCTACGAGAAACGAGTCATACTCTGCAGTTATTGAGCACGTTGAATACGAGATCAGTGATGAATCATTAGCCATCCACCTGAGGGATTTGAAATACAACTTCCGATACTGCAAGCGTATCATATCTAAGGCAACAAACAATCCCACCAGGCTCATAAGAATTATAACATCTGATATAAATACGTTCGAGGCCCTGATTTTTTCTGGCGGCCTGTTTTTTATGAATCGGCTGTATCCGATTTCCCCAAGTACACCACCGCCGCCCATCCCCCGACCTTGCAACAAATGCCAGTCGTTCGAACACGCTACCGAACATTGCAATGTCCCCGTCAAATGTCGGAAATGTGGTGGTCCACACGACACTAATAAATGCACAACCATCCTCCCTGTTAAATGCACCTCGTGTGGTCGGACCGACCACGAAGCCTGGTCACATAAGTGCCCGAACCGACCAACTGCGCCCATCGAGGGAATTCCTAATGTCACCATTAGAAGCTCAAACAAAAAATCTGCAGACCTCCCCCCTGAAATCACTCACAACTCACGCATACACTCACCTATAACCACACACGACTATATCATTCATACTTACTTGACCACAATAAACGACCCCATTCAAAATAATCGCGCTGAACTACTCAAAAAACTTAACCTTCGTTTCTCCTCCGACTTCCTAATCGATACCCACGCCTTCTTTTCTGGTAACCGCATGTACATCCTTATGTTTGACCTCTCCCGCCCTTCTTCCGAAACTCTAACACTACCCACTGAAGACCTCTCACAATCCATTATCAATATCGATGCCTAAAATGCGATTTGTCTACGCAAACATCAATAGTTATGTCAACAAACGTTCGTTGATTGAAAACTTTGCGGAAATGAATAACACAGATTGTCACCTCTTTGTCGAGACAACGACGAGGCAAAACACTAATACTACATACAAAAACTGGAATACAATACTAAAACATGGACAGTTACTGACAAATAGGCCCAGGGGCGGTGCATTAGCACATATCAACCCCAAATTCCATCCCGGCAAAGCCAATCCGCCTTCCCTAAATAACCCACTCAACGACTGCATCCACTTCACCATTCCCTTTTATAATAACAAATTGCATATTTTCCTAGTCTATATCCATCCCCACTCCGTTGTTGAGCAGAATATCTTGACAATGGCAGCATTGTATGAATATTCTCTCATCATCGGGGACTTCAATTGCAACAAATCAAAAATCCGTATCCTCAATTATTTCCTTGATAACTCTAATTTTATCCGCAGGCAAACAAATCCTACTTTCCTCATGCCTTTAAACAAAGACTCCACTCCTGACCTGATCCTCCATACCAATAACCTTACCAACAATATCGTAGATATCATCCTAATTCCTGACCTGGGATCCGACCACCTAGCTATATCCTTTTCAATTCTCCTTGACTATGCCCCACTACCTCAAATACCTGTCTCTGTACCCAACCTAAAGAAAACCCTTATTCCCAAGGTTAACCTTGATATCCAAAACTATATTTCCTCTATAAACTCCGACGAGCTGAACTTTGACATCATTACCGAATTTCAAAAAACTGTGACGGACTCAATAATAAAACACTCACCTCCATTGCCATCCAAATTCTACCGTCAACAACTTCCCCCCTTCATCCTAAAACTCATCAAACTTAAAAGACAATTATACAGAGACTACAGACAAACAGAAAATCCCGACATCAAAACCGAAATAAACAGACTAAACAAAGACATCCATCAACTCATTGGACAGTTCCGCTCCCACAGATGGCTCTCTGTTTGCCAGGAAATAGAAAAAGACCAGGGAAAAACCTACTGGACCAAGATTAAAAAGCTATCGAAATATAAACCGACGTCTCATATTCCAGACCTCTCATTTAACAATCTAACCTACTCCAGTGACTCAGACAAGGCTCTACTTTTTGCAGACCACTTTAAAAAATCATTTTCATCTTCTGACTCTCCTGACTTTGACAAAAATAACTTTGACAGAATAAATAACTGGTTTAACGACTTCTTTAAGACAACCCACCCCTATAACATTGATGAAGTTTCCCTGGAAGAATTTCTTTCTGCCCTCTTCCACGGTAAAAACTCCTCCCCTGGGCCCGATTTAGTCACCAAACACCTCATCAGACTCCTCTCCGAAGACATCCACTCCTTTATCACAAAAATTTTCAATTTCTGCCTCTTGAAATGTACCTTTCCTAGCTGCTGGAAAATGAACACAATAGTCACAATCCCTAAACCTGGTCAAGATAAATCCATTCCCAGCAGTTACCGTCCGATCTCTCTCCTCCCTGTTATTGGCAAAATCCTCGAACATATCCTTAAAACCCGATTATGGAATTCCGTTGCAGACCACATTCCCAAATATCAATTCGGTTTCAAGCCCTTCCATTCCACTATCCATCCTCTGTTCATCCTAACCAACAATATCCAAGCGTCACACCTCCAAAACAAGAAATCCGCACCCCTCTTCTTGGACATCAACAAAGCATTTGATAGCGTTTGGCATGCCGGGCTTTTGTTCAAAATGTCGCAAATTAATGTCCCTCCCTACCTAATCCACGTAATTAAAAGTTTCCTTTTTAACAGATCCTCAAAAGTAAAAATCAACTCCATCTCTTCTCCCGCATTTTCCCCTCTGCAAGGTCTCCCTCAAGGTTCCCCACTTTCCCCTCTCCTATACAATATATACTGTCACGACATTTACAACTACAATCAACTAGACAAATCTCACATTGACTTTTCTTCCTACATACTACAATACGCTGACGACACTGCACTGATTTCCCATAGCAACTCCTTCAAATCTACCTTCGACCTACTCCAAAAACTCACCAACAACACTCTCACTTGGTTCAACCAGTGCAGATTATCACCAAATCCTTCCAAATGCCAACTCCTCATCCCTAAGCACAAAACTTCCTCAAACTCACCTCGCATCCACACAGGCTCCTCCGACGTACGGCCCTCCAGCAGCGTTAAATATCTTGGACTAACTATTGACTCGAAACACAAATTCAATAACGACGCCAAGTTACGCAAGTCCCAGATAATTAAACGATGCAAGCACTTTAGAGCCTTTACGAATGGCAACCAGGGTATTTCCATAAAGACCGCGGCGAAAATCTACAAATCAATCTGTCGTCCCATTCTCGATTATGGACACGTAATTACTTCCACCAATAATAAATGTAGACGAACCCTTGAGGTCGCAGAGCGAATCGCATTACGTCTCATCACCAAACTCAGACATCCTAACAACCCTCTCCACAACCCCTCCAACGTAGATCTCTATAGACAAACTCGGGTCCCTCCTCTAGCTGACAGACATGACAGACTTAGGAGAAAGCTTAGAAACAACCATATGACGTTCAACATTCTTGACGAACTATGCATTAAACGTCCATCTAGGCATTCTAACCGACAATACCCCTCCAAAACTCTTCTTGAATCCTTAGAAGACGACTGACTCACTCATTCTCATCCAATTTTTCGATTAAGTCTTTTTTTTTTTTTTCAATTTATGTTATATATATATCTGTTCATTTCCGGCTGAAAGACCACGGGTCGATGGCCAATTGTTGTAGTTGTAGTTGTTTATGTTTATAAGTATAACAATAAAGATGTTTTATTATTATTATTATTCTTCGACTTAAAATTGACAAAAACCGTTTGGGTATTGCTCTAGTCGCAGTCACTTAACATATTTTGATATTTATGTTCTTACTGGTTACATAATTATTTTTTGTCATCACCCTACGATTTTTGGCAACTGGAGACTCTTACAAGTCTTTAATGTACTTATTCAGAGTGTTTAATGTACTTATTCAGAGTCATTTAAATAGGATTTTAATTTATATGGCAATTTTTAATGGGATTAAAAAAAAACATTTTTTTGTGAAAATAAAAATTTCAAATTTGCTGGAAATCTGAAGAGTGAAAATAATTTATAAGTTGCAATTATAATTGAAATTTAATTTTTGATGATATTTTTAATGGTATTTTTAAATTTGAAAAAAATTAACGGTTACAATTTCAATTGAATTTCAATTTTTATGCTACTTACAAAAAAGAATAGGGAAGTCACTTGACATTTTTTGGTTGATTTTGTTGTTAAAAAAGGTATTGATTTAAATCAACGATTTTTTTTTTAAAATCACTTGATTTTAATCGCGATTTAAATCACTGATTAAAATCAAGTGTTTAAAATCATCTCAACCCTGGTTTTAATTTAACATTGTCCGCAAGAAATGAGTAACTTTTCTGCGGTAAAAAGTAGCCTATTTCCGTTTTGAAAGTGCAATTTATTTCTATATAGCAAAATTTATCAAAATTAATTCAACGATTTAAGCGAAAAAACGTAACATACAGACAAACATAATTACTTTCGGATTTATAATATTAGTAAGGTTATTACATATCTATTTAAATTTAATTAATATTTTTATTGTTTACGGAACAGAATGGCTGACGGTAGATCACGCTTGTCGGGATACCAATATAAAAAATGAAGACTCGAAAAAGATGAGCGGCAAAAGCAAGCAGGGGCTTTAGAGTCCTTATTAAAGAAAAGTGAGCTTAACAAACCAACGTCACCCATACGAGAAACCGATGTAGTAGCTACGGCTTCGTTTAAATCACATGTTGAACATACGCCCGATCCCAATATAATCTGTGAACCTGATGCTTCTACTTCTGGGTCAAGCGCTATTGTAGCTGATGGTGCTATTGCAACTACAAGTGTTCCTGCAGGATCAACTTCATTTTTAGATGTCGACCCAGCCACGTGGCCCGTTAGATTAGCAGATGCAGAAAGAATATATTTGGTAAATAGAGGTTTTCCTGACCCACTGTATGAATTTGAATTTCCACGGGATAACAATGGTCGAATGTTTACAATGGTTAACTTCGAGCTATTATAAGAGAAAGCTTAACAACGGTGAAGAAATTTTGAGAGATTGGCTTGTATATTCTGTGGCAAAAAATTCGGTATATTGTTTTTGCTGCAAAATATTTAATACAACTACAACTTCCGGTCTATCTGAAGCTGGCTACACATATTGGAAGCATGTAGGCGATATGCATAAATCTCATGAGACATCACGAAAACATGTAGAAGCTGTAAAATTATGGTCGAACTTTCACGTAGGTTGAAATCATCTCATACGATAGATGCCGAGTCACAAAGAATAATTAAATCAGAAATAGAACACTGGAATGGAGTTTTGTTACGTATTGCTTCAATCATCAAAATGTTAGCCAAAAACTGCTTGGCTTTTCAAGGTACTTCTGAAAATCTATATCAACATAACAACGGTAATTTTTTAAAACTAGTAGAGTTGTTAGCCGAATTTGATTCTGTTATGCAGGAACATGTACGCAGAGTTTTTAAGAAAGAGGAGAGAAAAGCAATCTACTTAAGTAAAACTATTCAAAATGAGTTTATTGATACAATTTCAAACAGCATAAAAAACATATTCTGTAAGCTATCATTAAATCGAAATATTATTCTAATATCTTAGATTGTACCCCGGACGCTAGCAAAACTGAGCAGATGACCCTCATAATTAGGTATATTTTTATTAATCAAACCGAAGACAATCCAAGAACGTCAGAAATTGTAATAAATGAAAGATTTTTAGGATTTATACCAATCGAAAAATCTATAGGTCTGGCACTAACAGAAATTATCCTAGAACAATTATCAGCACTTGGATTGTCTTTAGAAAACATAAGAGGGCAAGGGTATTATAATGGATCTAATATGAAAGGTATTCAAAGTGGCGTTCAAGCCAGGATAAAAAACATCAATCCACGGGCATTTTATGTTCCTTGTAGTAGTCATTCTTTAAACTTAGTAGCAAACGACATGGCAAAGTCCTCACTGGAAGCTACACATTTTTTTAGTACTGTGCAAAAAATATATGTTTTCTTTTCCTCTTCAACATTGAGATGGTCAATTCTTTTGAAGAATGTAAAAGATATTACTCTAAAACCACTTAGTAACACGAGATGGGAAAGTCGAATCGAGGCAATAAAACCACTAAGACATCAAATAGGACAAGTGTACGATGCATTGTTTAGTGTTTACCAAAACACAGATACGGATACCTCTACACGAGACGAAGCTTCGGGTTTGTTGAACCAAATTAAACAGTTTAAATTTTTTTGTTCTATTATAATTTGGTACGAAACTTTAAATCGGATAAATCCGGTTAGTAAATTAATGCAAAGTAAGGATTTTCATTTCGTTTCTGTTATTAAAATACTTAAAAATACTTAAGATTTCTTTAAAAACTCACGTTCAGATGAGTATTTTGTAGATTGTAGATTGTAGATATGGTGGTGACGACTTGTACTGCGACCTTTATAGATCTATTGTACCCCACCCTCCTCCTCCAAGTGTTGGTGTACTTACCCATTTAGAGCGCCTCCTCTAATCCTGATTCCTTTAGGAATCTCAGGATCTGGGTGGGATTCAAGGCCTGCAGCTCCTCTGTGTTCAAGCAGTGAGCCCCAAGGTACATCTGTCTCTTGCGGAGTAATGCTCCGCAGTCTTTGAACAGATGAATGGGGGTTTCCTCTGCTGAGCCACAGAATCTGCATCCATAATCCTCCTCTAGGCCTAGGGCCTTGAGATGTTTCCCAAGTCTGCAGTGTCCCGTCAGGGCTCCTGTCAGAATTCTGAGCTTGTTCCTGCTTAGTTTCAGGCAAGCTTTAGTTCTCTTCTGGTTGAAAGATCCCAGCATCACTTTGGATTGCTTTAGCCCTGGAAGTTCTTTCCAGGTTTTCATCCATTTTCCTGTTATTTCTTCATCTAAACTTTTGCGGATGGTGTTCACGCTCATACCGCAAAAGGGTTCCGGACCTATAAAGGGGCTACTGGATCCCTTGTTTGCTAGGTGATCGGCTTCTTCGTTTCCGTCTATACCAGTGTGTCCTGGTACCCAGTATAGCGTTACTTTATTATCCCTGCCAAGCTTGTTCAGCTTCCCCACACAGTCCCATACCAGTTTGGATCTGATGGTGTATGAGCTAATGGCCTTGATGGCTGCTTGGCTATCTGACAGGATAGCAATTCGTTTTTTGCGGTACTTCCTGTCGAGGTTAAACTGTGCACATCTTTCGATTGCGTGTACCTCTGCTTGGAAGATACTTGGGGATGTTCCCATGGATTCGGAGTATTTGGTACAAGGTCCAAACACTCCTGCACCAGTGCCTTCCTTTGTCTTCGAACCATCTGTATACCACTTGATGGCATTTTGCTCTATGTGGTATGCTGAGGATTCGTCGCTCCAATCGGCTTTACTACTACACATTGCTGTGTAGTTTTTCTCGAAGTGGTATTTGCATACCATTTCGTCTTTTGGTACTTCCAGCCAGGGGATCTTGGCAGCGAGGCTGTTTCGGTCTCTGCTCCCGATTATTTTGCCTCTGCCCATTCCTTCCTTGCTGAACCTTACGATCGCCGATCTGGCGGCGCTCTCCACCACAAGGTGCAGCGGAGTCAGATCCAGCAGCAGCTCCAATGCTGCTGTCGGACACGACCCCGTCGCCCCCGTGATGCAGACACACGCCAGTCTTTGAATCTTCTCAAGCTGTTTCCTCATAGAGGCCAGCTTGATTCTACTTCCCCACGCAACCGCCCCATAAGTGATTGCAGGTCTCACTATTATGGTGTACATCCATCGCAGGATAGTGGGGTTACAACCCCACGTTTTTCCTGCCAGATTTCTGCACACCATTAGGGCGCGTTTGGCTTTACCTACCACTGCCTCAGCGTGTCTATTCCATAGGAGTTTGCTATCTAGTGTGATACCCAGATACCTTATCTCCTGTTGGTATTCTACTGCCTTCCCATCTATGAGTATGGGATGTAGGCAGTTTAGTTTTCTCCTTCTAGTAAATGGTATCACCGTGGTTTTGCTTGAGTTGAGTCTCAATCCCACTGTTTCACACCATCTACTAGTTACTTTGAGGCCTCTCTGAACAATTTCACAGAGCGTTCCCTCAAATTTTCCTCTGGCCATTATGACTATGTCATCGGCGTAACCTTGACATTTGATGTCTAGGTCGTTTAGCCTAACCAGTAGTTCATCAACTACCAGACTCCACATTAGCGGTGATAGTACACCTCCCTGTGGGCACCCTCGAGTTGTGGAGATCTTAATGGTGTCTTTTCCCACTTGTGTCTCCGCTGTTCTAGTTCTCAGCATTTCTCCCATCCACTTTGAGATAGTGCTGTCGATATTCCTTCTTTCTAGGGCCGCCCTGACAGTCTCGTGTGAGGTGTTGTCAAAAGCTCCCTCTATATCCAAGAAGGCACATATCGCTACTTCCTTTATCTCTAGTGCTGCTTCTATTTCGTTTGTCAGCTGATACAGGGCGGTTTCTGTGGATTTCCCTGCTCTGTAAGCATACTGACTCCTGTGTAGTGGTGTACCTACCAGCACTATAGTCCTAAGGTAATTATCAATCACCTTCTCCATTGTCTTTAACATAAAAGATGTTAGACTAATGGGTCTAAATGACTTCGGTTGAGTGGTGTCTTTCTTCCCCACCTTCGGCATAAATACCACCTTAGCCCTTCTCCATAGCTCCGGTATATATCCGAGCGCTAAGCTACTTCTAAAGATATTTAGAAGATACGGCATTAGTTCTCTCTCTCCCTTTTGTAGGAAGGCAGGAACTAGTCCGTCCACACCTGGGGCCTTAAATGGCTGGAAAGTGCCGATAGCCCATCTGATTCGGTTTTCCGTACAGATGGACGCTGCCCTCTTCCAGTCGGCCCGACTTGGTTTCCGTGGTTGCATCAAGCCCTCGGTCTCCCTGTATCCTCTACATCCCGGAAAATGGGTTTCTAGTAGGAGGAGAGCTCTTTGCTCTTCATCCTCCGTGAAGGTCCCATCCGGTTTCTTGAGAGTGGTTGTCATTTCCACTCTATCCTTCGCTAGTGCTTTGTGCAGTCTAGCTGCCACCGGCGTGGATTCTATGTTTTCACAGAAGGTCCTAAAGTTTTCCCTTTTTGCCCTTCTGATCTCTTTGTTGTAGGTGGTAAGCACCTCAGAGTATTCTAGCCAATTTCCGTATTGCTTAGCTTTGTTGAAAAGCCTACGTACTTTTGCTCTTAATGTAGACAAATTTTTGTTCCACCATTTTTCGTCCTTATGCTCCTTCACGGTTTTTACCGGGCAGCTGGATTCAAATGCCGTGGTGATTGCTACATTTATTTCTCCTACAGCCTGCTCCAGCACGGTGTAGTGTTTGATACTACCCCGCACTGTCACTTGCTCTAGGTTTTCTTTTAGTTGGGAACTAAACATAGGCCACACAGTTTGTCTGGGGTTTCGAATGGGGGTGTTTTCCTCACTCGCTCCTTCCAGCTCAAACTCTATGATCCTATGATCTGACATTGAGGGTTCACTTGAAACCCTCCACTTTTTAATTAGTTTACTTACGTTACGTTTTATGAGTATTTTACTCAAGTTCTTGAAGACGCAAAAGTCTTAGCTTCTGAAATTGATTGCGAAGTCTTAGACTTTGAAAATTTGCCGAAACTTCGTGCTCGATCCAAAAAGAAGCAATTTGGTTACGAGTGTAGTGACAAACCAATCATTGAACCTCGTCAAAAATATAAAATCGAAGTATTTTTTCACATTATAGATACAGCTATAAACTCCTTAGAGTTAAGGTTTTCCCAGATTACTGAGCATTGTAAATATTTTGCTTTTTTATATAACATATATGCCTTAACCCCTTCAGACCTGCATTTTTTTTCGTTAAAAAAAAAATTATTTTCATATTAAAATTAACGTAAATCCTGTAAAAGAATACAACAGTATACCTTTTATAAAAATATTTATTTATTTCTTTATACTTTTTATATGTACATTTTAATGGACATCTGGTCCTAAATTAAAGTTTTCCACTTTCATAAAATCGTACGAAATATTAGTAAAAAAATAAAAATATTATAAATATTTGGTTTCGTAGAGGTTTTTTCAAAACAATTTCTCTCTTTCAATAAACATAAGTGTACCTGACATTTATCACAATAAAAATGTGTCCTTCCTTAGCATGAAGGCAACTTTCATCGTGTTGCTTCTTATTTGTCATCAATTTGATGACAACATAGGGCATATGATCTACATTATGGCAATGAATTTTTGTCATTGGTCTTCTTTCACAGCAACTAAATTTTCGTGATTTGGTGGGTGTATTTTCTCTATTGTGCGAAGGATGATCACTTTTTTATATATTTACGGGTTTGTTCATATAAATTAGGATTTTGGCAACATGCATGCGAAATTCCAATAAATCCATAATATCTATTACGAATTTTGGCTTTGATGCAATCTTGTTGTATTCTACCCAACTATTAGATAGAGCAAAATCTACAAAATGCATAATTATTCTAAGCGTCCATTTTTGTGATCTAATATATATATGTGATATAAACTAATATACATATCGAGCAAATCAACTCCTCCCATGCTTTTGTTATATTCCTTGATCTCATCAGGTCTGTCAATTTTAATATAGGCTGATTGTTGCTTGTCCCACCGTTTCGCTTTATCTGTTCTTCGAGTTCCAAGAAAGTTAGAAGCCATATGGACTGGTTTATTGTCCAGCCATTTTACCATTATACTGCCAACCTGACTAACTAGGTCTTCGAAATAGCCCCTTTTCTTCTTTTTGAAATCTTTATCAGACATAAATGGTGGTTTATAAAACCTATTCATACGAACTGTACCAGCAGCATACATTTTCACTTCTAGTAATCGCAAAAGAAGAGCATATGAATTAAAATAATTGTCAAAATATACACTATGGCCTTCTTTTTTCATTCTTCATTTCTTTTTTCAATTTCTACTAATTCTAAAACAATTGCCCTACTTTTTCCATAGGGACCATTCCGAATACATAAAACAAAAATTTTCAATCCCCATTTACATTAATTTTATAGTTATTTATATGGTTTATTTTGAACAACTGTAAATGTAATCATTTGTTCGTCAATAGAAATAACTTGTCCAATTTCTAATTCCTTACAGCGCTATTATGGATGCAGTACTAAGCATCCATAATAGGCCTGACCTTGTAAAATTTATCTGCACAAGAGTTAGGTCATTCTAAATTATTGACCAAATGTAGCATTGTTCGTAGCTGGAAGAATCTATTTTTTTGTCATGTTTTCCAAAGAAACATTTATACCGAGGACGGAACTCCAGTACATTCGTATACGTGGAAATTTATGTAGCATCCAATTGTAATATGCAAGCCAAATAACGTCTCAATTTCATTAGTATTTGTTGGTTTGAATTGAGATTTTCCTTGTTGATGTGCGTATATGTTTGTATATTCGGCCATTTTTTCAAAAATTTCACATGTTGTCAGGTGTCATATATTTAGAAAAGTATTCTATAGGATTTGGTACTACTGAATTCTTGTCATTGTCCGTTCTTGTCATTCTCTATCCATCCAAAAATTGGTGGATTAGTTTCTCTTATTTTGAAATTCTTCTTTAGTGGGTTCTCTAGTGGGTTCTAGTGGGTTTTCTAGTGGTAGTCTTTAGTGGGTTCTCTATCTAGTACGCCTATATTCGCATTTATATTATCATTTTCTTCTTCAAAAGTTTCACTTTCTCTTCTGTCTATGGTGTCCTCACCTTCTTGTTCTTTTCTTAGTCTTTCAACTTCTTCTACTTCATCTTCACTTCCTTCCATGCCATCAAGATCTGATAATTCCCCATTTTCCAACATTTTTAATAATTTGTATCATTATTTTATTTGCAATAAAACATCTTTTTCATTATCCAAATAAAATTCGTCAAATTTTATTATCCATCGTAAAGGATAAAAATACTCAATGAAAAAAATATTTCCATAAATTGTCAACCTATTACAGAGAATTCAAACCAAAACTTGCTACATTTCTTTCTACCCTCTGGGACCTAATGTACATTATGATGTACATACTTCATATAGAGGGTATAATACTAAACGAAATGTAAAATTTGTTTATAAAACTTCATTACTACCTAGATAGATCCATTCTTTAGTGATTTATACATTTTTTCAAACTAACCTGAAGATATAAATTCAAAAAACTATAAAATATCCGAATTACCAATTTCAAGATTACACAAACGTCAAACTGCTCACAAGAGAATGATAGTAGTTCAAAACAGAAAAGACAGATAACAATACAGACGTTATTTGTTGATATTAGTAGACTATTGGTATTTACATTAGGTCCCGCAACTAAGTTTAAACCTATACCTAATAAAATACAGCATGATAAATGTTATGTACATTACAATGTACACAGGGTCTGAAGGGGTTAAGAGAACTTTCAAAATATGAATTGTTAGAGCATTGTAAGAACCTGGAGACTATTTTAACCCACGAAAACTCATGTGATGTGAATGCAATAGACCTTTCAGAGGAGTTATCAGTTCTTTGTATCTTTTTAGGGTTCCGTACCGAAAACGGAACCCTTATAGGATCACTTTGTTGTCCGTCTGTCTGTCTGTCTGTCTGTCTGTCTGTCCGTCTGTCTGTCTGTCAAGACCTTTTTCTCAGGAACGCGTAGAGGTAACAAGTTGAAATTTGTATCAAATACTCGAGTATGCGGTCTCTTTCAGCTGTGAAAAAATCAAACTTGTAAGTCAACGCGAACAAAATATATGACCATTTATGTCGCATATTTTGCGATTTCACGAGGGAATCAAAACCTATAGGGTACTTCCCGTTGACCTAGAATCATGAAATTTGGCCAGAAGCGGTGTCTTACAGCACATGTCAGGGGAAAAATCTGAAAACCGTAAATATGTAGTTTAATTACAAGAAAAATGCGAATTTACTATTAGAAACTTATGAAAATTCACTAATGTTGTCGTAGTGGTATTGTCAGGCTCCAGAATCACATTGGTTGCATACAGTTAGGTCCTATTCTATGTTTATTCTGAATTTTCTTTGTTTATATTCGTTACGCATTTCATCACGTACGCTTTATATACATAATATATACAGGGTATATATTATGTCTAAATTTTGCTTTTTTATAACAGACATGCGACATACTTAAGTCCCGTAACATCCTGTATATATTATATTTCGTCTAATTTTGCTTTATAATCTACATGATATGTTGATAATCTACATAATAATACTATACTATACAAGTTTGTACGGAACCCTCGGTGCGCGAGTCACAACTCGCACTTGGCCGGTTTTTTTTTTTTAGTAATTTGTCTCCTCAAGACGTTTTAAAATTCATAACAGATTTAAGATTTGGTCCAAATATCAGTATTGCGCTCAGGATTCTTTTAACTTTACCAGTTACAGTTGCAAGTGGTGAAAGAAGCTTTTCCAAATTAAAAATAATAAAAAAGTATCTGCAATCCACACAGAATAGATTGTCTGGATTGGCTATGATTTCGATAGAACACAAGATTTGCGACAGTATAAATTTATTAGAGATAGATAGAAGATTTTGCGGAGCAAAAAGTGCGAAGAAAATTATTTTAATTACGAGGTAGAGTTTAATATTTACAGGAAAAATGTTTTATTTACCTAATTTGATTATTTTTAATAATGACTGATTCGTTTAGTATCGTTACATAATAATGTGTTATTTTTACTTGCATTAAATTTAAAAACAAATCATTTCTTGTGTTTTTTTATACGTAACGTATGAACCTTAATTTAAATATTATAACAGTTTGTTCCTAATCTTTTTAACTCATTCAATTGGTCTCCATGACAATGACAATTTGCATGCTTTTATTCATACTTGTCGCACGCTAATGAATAAAGAGCCATTTATCGCCCGAAAAAACGTGCGTAAAATAGTACTTATCCCGCATGACAGGTTGATGATGATGATGATGAAATTGAAAGATAATATTATGTCGTTAAAAAAATATTTCAATCCATTCAGTAGTTTTTGAGAAATTCTTTAACAGACATACATATATCCTTATAAACATACTTATACATACATACTCTCATGAACTTTTGTATGCTTGTTCAGAAGCCCCCGTAGACTAACATAGGTGAGTATTATACAATTCCAGCAATATCACATTTCTTTGGAATGGCAAGCTCATGACTTATGTGGTAAACACCAGGGCGACTGTGGTGTAGAGGGCGGCGAATATTAGTTTTGCCCGGAGCGCAAAAGCTAAATAGCTAGATCGGGCCCTGATCTAAATATTTGGGAAAGATGGTTCGTTCTGAATCCTCTGCGTCCACACCCCACGGATGTGGGGAAGGGAGTGAGGGACCGGAAGTATGGGATCCTTAGTTCAATGGCGGTTTTGGGCGCGAGCCCGTCCTTCCGCCGTCGTTGGTTTTGTGTTCAGTTGTTGTTTTGTTTTTTTCTGTTGTTGTCGTCTGTTTTTGTTTGTCCTTCGTTTTTTTTTTTTTTTTTTTTTTTTTTTTCTGTAAATTAGTTTTTCATTTCATTTCCTCCTTGGTTTCCTTCGGTGGGCTGTGTTGGGTTCTGCTTGGCTGCGGGTGGGTCTTGTTTTCTTAGCTGATTCTAGCTCCTTTGTCTTTCAGTCTTGATTTTGTTTGTGCTGGTAGTTTTCTCTTTCTCTTCGTCTGGTTGCGCATCGGGCGGTTTCTTTTGGGGGCTTCGGTCGTATTTTTGGGGGTGGCATCGGTGGTCGTATTTTTGGGGGCGGCATCGGTGGTTATATTTTTGGGGGCGGCATCGGTGGTTGTATTTTTAGGGGCGGCGTCGGTGGTTGTATTTTTGGGGGCGGCGTCGGTGGTTGAATTTTTGGGGGCGGCGTCGGTGGTTGAATTTTTGGGGGCGGCGTCGGTGGTTGAATTTTTGGGGGCGGCGTCGGTGGTTGAATTTTTGGGGGCGGCATCGGTGGAATCCTCGGTGGCGGTTACGGTGGTCTTCTTGGCGGCGGATTCAGTGGGGTATTCGGCGGCGGTTTCGGTGGTATCTTCGGCGGTTTCGGTGGTATCTTCGGCGGCTTCGGTGGTATCTTCGGCGGCTTCGGTGGAATCTTCCGCGGCTTCGGTGGAATCTTCGGCGGCTTCGGTGAAATCTTCGGCGGCTTCGGTGAAATCTTCGGCGGCATCGGTGGAATCTTCGGCGGCGGTTACGGTGGTCTTCTTGGCGGCGGTTTCAGTTGGGTACTCGACGGCGGTTTCGGTGGTATCTTCGGCGGCGGTTTCGGTGGAATCTTCGGCGGCAATTTCAGTGGAATGTTCGGCGGTGGTTTCGGTGCAATCTTCGGCGGCGGTTTCGGTGGTGTCTTTGGCGGCGGATTTTTTCTTCAGCAGTAGCGTTATATAGTCCATCATTTGGGAGAGGACGCTGTCGTCCACGGTGTCCAAGTAGTCGGGGTCGTAATACTTTGCCACGAGGGCTTCGTTGGGGTTTGTCGTTGTAACGGTGGTCATCTTGCGGCTGCGACGGTCGCTGAGACTGTGATGGGACCGGAAGTGGAGGCGGAAGGTCTATATACAAATTTCGTGCGGAAATGATTTTACAGCGCTCCAGCTAATGGGGGGCGAGTTCGGGCTCATTACCCAAACGAGCTGTTGCGTTGTAAAAACAAACTTTCCACACTCTAATGGAAATAACTATTTCCTAATATACCTTTACAATAAATCAAATTAATACTATAAAATAAAATCAACCCATTTCATGCATAAATAAATTTTGCCCATTCTTTCTTGTTTTTTGCCATCTTCAACACCTCATTCCAGGATATTCCGCGTTCCTTCAACGATTCTGCCTCTGCTTGGTTCCATGTTCTCCTTGGTCTTTCTCTTTGTCTTTTCTGTGTATATTTAGCTAGAATACTCTTTTCGTTTGTATTCTAACCTCCATGCTTACTAGATGCCCAAACCATTTTAATCGCATTTTTTCTATGCTTCTACCAGAAATGGTTCGACATTAAGTTCTGCTCTAATTGTTTCATTTCTTATTTTGTCACTTTTAGCAATATAGTATAATCTTGATATTGAATAGCTTTTCCTAGCTGGTTACTAATTCCTCTTTGTCTAAGGCTGTTCCATATTTCCATTCTTGGGATGCTTTAAAATGCTTTTTCAACGTCGGCAAAGACTACATATATGATTGAAAGTAGGAGATTACCACTACGATAACTTCAAATCTGTCAGTAGCTACAATTACACGGAAATCTTCTGTTACTCTTTGGCACACCCCGCTGAAGAAGCGTGGTGTGAGCCGTTCGCTGCCTCAAAGCAAGTAACGGGAACGGTCAAGACCGATTTGTGTCAGGGGCTGAAGGCCAACAGATGTTATGAAAGAGTAAAGAAAATTAAGTTAGAATTTGTGTAATTACTACCTTAGAGTCCAAGATAAGAAGATCTCGTCGGCTCCTCATCCAACGGGAACTCTTATCTAATGGCAAACTGACAGATAACGTAAATCAATAAACAAACAATAGATTCCGGTTTGGAATTCGTATCGCAAGGCCACCATGGATTGTGGTTAGCAAATTAATTTACAGAAGAAGTAACAAAGTTTAAAATGCGATGTCATGGTTTGAACCAAATTAATAATAGATTGAAAGTAGGAGATTACCACTACGATATCTTCAAATCTGTCAGTAGCTACAATTACACGGAAATCTTCTGTTACTCTTTGGCACACCCCGCTGAAGAGCGTGGTGTGAGCCGTTCGCTGCGTCAAAGCAAGTAACGGGAACGGTCAAGACCGATTTGTGTCAGGGGCTAAAGGCCAACAGATGTTATGAAAGAGTAAAGAAAATTAAGTTAGAATTTGTGTAATTACTACCTTAGAGTCCAAGATAAGGAGATCTCGTCGGCTCCTCATCCAACGGGAACTCTTATCTAATGGATGAGGAGCCGACGAGATCTTCTTATCTTGGACTCTAAGGTAGTAATTACACAAATTCTAACTTAATTTTCTTTACTCTTTCATAACATCTGTTGGCCTTCAGCCCCTGACACAAATCGGTCTTGACCGTTCCCGTTACTTGCTTTGAGGCAGCGAACGGCTCACACCACGCTCCTTCAGCGGGGTGTGCCAAAGAGTAACAGAAGATTTCCGTGTAATTGTAGCTACTGACAGATTTGAAGATATCGTAGTGGTAATCTCCTACTTTCAATCTATTATTAATTTGGTTCAAACCATGACATCTCATTTTAAACTACATATATGGTGCGGCTTACGTTCTTTTCTATTAGTTGCTTCATGGTAAATATGTGATCTTGAACTCCTCTACCTCTTCTAAAACCGCTCCGGGCTTCTTCCATCTGAGCTTCTGTCACAGTTTCTAATCTTTTCTCCAGGATTCTCTCATATATTTTGACCATCGTACTCATCAAAGTTATACCTCCATAATTATTGTAATCTTTATTGTCTCCCTTTTTATGTAGTGGTAATAGTACTCCTATTTCCCAGTCTGCAGGTATCATTTCTTCATCCCAAGTTTTGTAAAAAAATACTAATACTTCTATTCCATTGTTGTCCATGTTCTTTACCATCTCTGTTATTATTCCATCATGTCCAGCTGCCTTACTCCGTTTTAACCTTTTTATAGCTTCAATTTCTTCTTCTCTCTTTATTTCTTCAAGTATCATGTTCTCCTTGTTCCCTATGTGTTCATTGTTTGTTCTGATTAATTTCCTGTATTATTTTGCTTTGTATTTAACCTATCGTCAAAGTACTCCTTCCACCATTTTTAAGACTCTGTAAGTTTTTAAGACTCTGTAACAATAACTTTTGATTTCCTTTGCTATCTTCTTCCATCTTGCGTCCGAATTCTTCCCAGGATTGTTGCTTCAATGTTTTGACTAATTCTTTGACTTTCATTCTATGTTCTTTATACTTATCATCATCATCAATGGCCATACAACCCTATAGTAGGGTCTCGACCTTCTCCAGCTTCTTTCGCCATTCATTCCTGTCTCTGGTCTGCATCGTCCAGTTCGGTGCACCTATCTTTCGTGCGTCTTCGCTTACACCAGTGTTTCCCAACCTTTTGAAAAATTGTACCTCCCAAAATAAACTTCTAAAAATTCTGTACCCCTCCCCTTGTTTTAGAGGTAAGGGAAAAAAGTTTTAGTATGTTTAGACAAAAAAAAACAAAATAAAATAATCTTGTGATAAAACATACGTTTTATTATAGGTACTTCATCGTTTTTTGCAATAACATCCCTTAAGGGGGTAAAATAGGGGATGATTTAGGTCCTACCTAAATTACAATACAAATTTTTGTGAAGCAAAATTTGTGAAGCTAAAACATTTTCAAAATTTTCAAGGCAAATGTTTAAGAGGTTGAGTTAGGATCGCTGATCCTGATGGTGGATGCGCCGGTTGGATGCGTGATGGTGAATGCGCAGGTATTTAAGGAATTTACAAACTAATAAAATGTCTTGTCGTTTTTAAACTTAAATAATAAAACCACTAAGTTACACGTAAGTAGGGAAAGATGATATGTTCTAGGCCACTCCTCCTTATGGAGATTTACATGTAACCCTCCACCTTATGGGGAATTACATGTAAACCCTCCACCTTATGGGAATTACATGTAAAATTTAGCCTACCCCTCCGTATGGGGAATCCTATAGAAAATAGTTCTGAACGTAGCCGAGCGTATATCTGTAGATGGCGCCAGCGCTGGGACGGGGGGGACCCGGAGGGAAAGAGGGATTTAGGCCGGACAAGGGCGGACAATACCGAACACGAATAGACTAATCGGGAAAATTCAAAATGAGGGGTGGACATATTTACAGATAGGGGTCCAATTGAGATTATGGGGTTTAGATTGACAAGACTAGACAGATAAGACTAGATAAGACTAGACAAGATGGGACTGGACAGATAAGACTAGACAGACAAGACTAGACAGGACTAAACGGTAAGACTGGACATACAAGCCAGACAAGACTAGACAGATAAGAGTAAACAAGACTAGACAAGACTAGACTGACAAGACTAGACTGATAAGACTAGACAAGACTAGACACACAAGACTAGACAAGCGGAGAAAATTACGGGCGGGTAGCGGGGAATCGTGTGTGCATGCATAATTGGTTGCAAACATATTACGGGTTGATTCAATTGAGATTATAGGATTTGGGACAAGAACATATAAGACTAGATCACATCCTGCGATATTTATCTGAATAATTTCCTATGTGTAAGCGATATTTCTTAAACTTGTCTATGAACTCGATCGTATTAATTATTTTAAATAAAAAAAATATTTCTGCTATTAGGTTTCATTTTGAGTGTGTCATGGTATTGTTTCTTTCTTAAGTTTACGTAATCAGTTTAGTATTTGAACTTGAAGATTTTAAATGTGTATCAAGAAAATAACATTATTTTAACAACTACGACAGTGAATGTTTATGTAACCGCACGCTTAGGACCGGGCGCTTGATAAATAAACAATCGTGTCCAGTTTAAAAATTACAACCGCTGCATTTAAATACAACTACCGCAGTAAGAAACGCGGTCTAATTAATTTAGTATTTGATCTTGTAAATGCATGCGAGTATGACATATTTAAATCGTAAGATAGGAAACGCTATCAGTTTCATGTTTCATTTTATCTGGATTCTAGTTTGAACTTATTCGATGTATTCTGAGAAATTTGGATGAGTCATACATGCATAGAATCGTGGGAAGGTTAAAACCGTTGTTGAAAACCAGCAGTTGAGTCAGCAACCAGCAGTGAGAGTCAGCATTTTCCTGTTTCAACCTGTCTGGATGAGTCATTGAACACGTGATACATTGGCTTATTGAGTCTACATACTGAATATTCACCCTAAACCTCCAAGAAGATAAAGTTGGAGCCGTAGACAGTCAACAATACCCAACAAGGTTAAAGTTTGCGGGAGATCCATCGATTACAGAAACACCTTCAAGCAACAGTGAAGCTGGTCCAGCAGAACATCATCCAAGCTTGTGTCAGCTATAGAATTGATGGTTCAAGGATTGATGTAGATAGCTATATTAGTAAATTGAACAGCCGTTGTACGAGAAGCCCCATTCTAGCCATCCACTGTCCATCCACTTTCCGTCCACCGTCCACTTTTTCCGTCCACCGTCCACTTTCAGTCCAATTTAATCAGCTTTTAAACAGATTTTAATCAGCTTTTAAACAGCTTTTTAATCAGCTTTCGAACAGCTTTTTAATCAGCTTTTTAAACAGCTTTTTAATCGGCTTTTTAAACAGATTTTAATCAGATTTTAAACAGCTTTTGAAACAGCTTTTTAATCAGCTTTTAAACAGCTTTCCATCAGCTTTAAACAGCTTCTTCTCTTCAGCTTTAATCTCATTGGATTAGGTTAGGTTAGCATTAGGTTAGGTTACGCCGTGTTAGGAATGATGCACGCTTCATTCCTAACACGCCGTAACCTAACCTAATGCTAACCTAACCTAATCCAATGAGATTAAAGCTGAAGAGAAGAAGCTGTTTAAAGCTGATGGAAAGCTGTTTAAAAGCTGATTAAAAAGCTGATTCAAAAGCTGTTTCAAATCTGTTTAAAAAGCCGATTAAAAAGCTGTTTAAAAAGCTGATTAAAAAGCGGTTCGAAAGCTGATTAAAAAGCTGTTTAAAAGCTGTTTCAAAAGCTGATTAAAAAGCTGTTTAAAATCTGATTCAAATCTGTTTAAAAGCTGATTAAATTGGACAGAAAGTGGACGGTGGACGGAAAAAGTGGACGGTGGACGGAAAGTGGATGAACAGTGGACGGAAAGTGGATGGCTAGAATGGGGCTTCTCGTACAACGGCTGTTCAATTTACTAATATATCTATCTACATCAATCCTTGAACCATCAATTCTATAGCTGACACAAGCTTGGATGATGTTCTGCTGGACCAGCTTCACTGTTGCTTGAAGGTGTTTCTGTAATCGAAGGATCTCCCGCAAACTTTAACCTTGTTGGGTATTGTTGACTGTCTACGGCTCCAACTTTATCTTCTTGGAGGTTTAGGGTGAATATTCAGTATGTAGACTCAATGGCCAATGTATTACGTGTTCAATGACTCATCCAGACAGGTTGAAACAGGAAAATGCTGACTCTCACTGCTGGTTGCTGACTCAACTGCTGGTTTTCAACAACGGTTTTAACCTTCCCACGATTCTATGCATGTATGACTCATCCAAATTTCTCAGAATACATCGAATAAGTTCAAACTAGAATCCAGATAAAATGAAACATGAAACTGATAGCGTTTCCTATCTTACGATTTAAATATGTCATACTCGCATGCATTTACAAGATCAAATACTAAATTAATTAGACCGCGTTTCTTACTGCGGTAGTTGTATTTAAATGCAGCGGTTGTAATTTTTAAACTGGACACGATTGTTTATTTATCAAGCGCCCGGTCCTAAACGTGCGGTTACATAAACATTCACTGTCGTAGTTGTTAAAATAATGTTATTTTCTTGATACACATTTAAAATCTTCATGTTCAAATACTAAACTGATTACGTAAACTAAAGAAAGAAACAATACCATCACACACTCAAAATGAAACCTAATAGCAGAAATATTTTTTTTATTTAAAATAATTAATACGATCGAGTTCATAGACAAGTTTAAGAAATTTCGCTTACACATAGGAAATTATTCAGATAAATATCGCAGGATGTGATCTAGTCTTATATGTTCTTGTCCCAAATCTTATATTCTCAATTGAATCAACCCGTAATATGTTTGCAACCAATTATGCATGCACACACGATTCCCCGCTGCCCGCCCGCAATTTTCTCCGCTTGACTAGTCTTGTGTGTCTAGTCTTATCTAGTCTTATCAGTCTAGTCTTGTCAGTCTAGTCTTGTCTAGTCTTGTTTACTCTTATCTGTCTAGTCTTGTCTGGCTTGTATGTCTAGTCTTACCGTTTAGTCCTGTCTAGTCTTGTCTGTCTAGTCTTATCTGTCCAGTCCCATCTTGTCTGTCTAGTCTTATCTAGTCTTATCTGTCTAGTCTTGTCAATCTAAACCCCATAATCTCAATTGGACCCCTATCTGTAAATATGTCCACCCCTCATTTTGAATTTTCCCGATTAGTCTATTCGTGTTCGGTATTGTCCGCCCTTGTCCGGCCTAAATCCCTCTTTCCCTCCGGTTCCCCCCCGTCCCTAGCACTGGCTCCATCTACAGATATACGCTCGGCTACGTTCAGAACTATTTTCTATAGGATTCTCCATACGGAGGGGTAGGCTAAATTTTACATGTAATTCCCATAAGGTGGAGGGTTTACATGTAATTCCCCATAAGGTGGAGGGTTACATGTAAATCTCCATAAGGAGGAGTGGCCTAGAACATATCATCTTTCCCTACTGACGTACAAAAATTTGCCAACCTTCTAAGAGGAGATGGCACTTGAAGAAGAAGAATAAAACCACTCACTAATATTTTTCTAATGTATGATATTTAAAAAAACAGTCTCCTTTGTGAAGAGGCACTTTCCAAAATTGAGGAGCTCAAAGCCAGAGTGGACCAAACCCATTCACTTGCGTAGTAAGATATTAGTGTTTAAAGTTTTCAGAAAACTTATTTCGTAAATTTAGTACATCATTACAACTCCAATTTTCACAAGATTTTGTAGATGCCCTACTTTTGTGAGGTAGTTAAAGAATAGGTACTGCAAAATTTTCTAATGTACATGAAAATTGGTTTTTCTTAGGCATGGCCCACTATGGCTTTATCGATTTTCTAGTTTTGCCTTGCAATTTGTAGACTTGGACCAAGAGAAAAATACACCAGCATATTGTAGTTTTTAAAATGCCATTTTAATAAAATATATTGTAACATATTTACTTATTATTATAATAAAAATAATTTAAAAAGTAAAAAAGAAGTATTATTTTTTGTTTTAAAAAGATAATAATATATTTTTTTATATTAAAAAGATATTTTTGATTAATAAAATAAAACTAAGAAAATAGCCTATCTATAATAATAGTTATTAACATTCATCAGCCTCTGAAACACTCAAATCAAAATGCTCTGATTCATCAACGTGTACGGAGTTTTTATTTATTTTTTCCTTTTTTTTCCGTTGTCAAACTTAGGTAAAAGTGGTGAAATGCCGGAGGGATAAAATCTAGCAAAGATTGAAAGTCTGCTTTTTTTCCGCTAAAATAGAATGCCCATTTGGGTGAAGTGCAGGGAAATTTTGTGTAATTAAAATATTTTTTTTATTATTTCGCTTTGCGATATTCACGTTATCATAGGAAAGGGTAAGGGTAATAAATATACATAATACTACTCATAGGAAAACATTGATTAGTTGTGACCGTAAGAAAAATCGGTTTGGCCCACTCTGGTTCTCATAAGAACAACCAATTCAGTGATGGCAAAACCAGTAGTGCTGCCATTTCTTGATAAGAGTACAAACTAAACATGAACCACTCTGGCTCTGACCAGAATGATTTTGAATGTATGTTTCTTTACGTAACTCGATTCACGAAAAAATTAGGTTTGGCCCACTTTGGCTTTGAGCTCCTCAATTCACACATATGACATGTCAAACTTTTCTTCTTATGCGCAGCACAAACGCGGCACTGTGTCTGAGGTTTAAGTTTTATGCCGCCTATAATTAGTTTAACTAATTTATGATTTCTGGTATCCTTTGACAACCTTCCTGGAGGGTCATCTCTTCTCACATTTTCCGAAGTCGGTTCGCTTATCCACTCTTTTGCCACATCATGTAAAAATATTTTGTATTTTTTATTACAATGACGATTCAATGTTTTATACACTCTAAAAGCATTAAATAGTGCACAGTTCATAATAAACATCACAGCTCTCTTTGTCCATTTCTTCGTACGACGTACTATCGAGTAATATGATAAATATTGATCGGGGCGATCTACACCTTTCACAAATTTGTTGTAATCCACTACGCATATTGGTTTCCAAATTTTTTCTTTTGTCACCCAATCAATATTATGGCTTTCTACAATATCAGCAGAATGTATGGTCGAAATCATACGCACAGGAATTTTTGATTGCCAACATTGTAACAAAATGTCTTGTCGCCGACGAAACGTAGATTCCCCCCTATTTAATTTCCCTTTTTTGTAACCAGAGAAAATAAAAAAAACTTCGAAATCTATATTGTAGAAGTATTTCACAAGTATCCACACTATTGTAATTCTTCTTCTTCTTCTTCTGACTCTACAGCCCAGGGTGAGCTTTGGCCTCCTTAACAATCCCCTTCCACCTTTGACGGTCTTCAGCGACACGTGTCCAGTTTCCTACTTGTAGACCTTATCTTTCCACTTGGTTCTGGGTCTACCTCTGCTTCTTGAGGTGTTAGGTTGCGCTTTATGGATGGATCTGGGTGCTCTTGCACTCGGCATTCTAATCATGTGGCCCGCCCATCGAAGTCTCTGTGCCTTAATGAATCTTACTATGTCTTCACCTTCTATTAGTTCTTGAAGTTCGTAGTTCATGCGAATTCTGTATCCTTCTTCCTCTCTCACTGGTCCAAAGATCTTCCGTAAAATCCGTCTTTCAAAAATACGAAGAGAGTTTTTGTCTGCTTCCGACATACTCCTGGATTCAGCTCCATAAGTTAGCACGGGTCTGATCAGGGTTTTATATATTCGCAGTTTTGCTTTACGTGAGATGATTTTTGATTTGAAGAGCTTCAGATGTGAATAATAGCATCGATTCGCGGCTTGGATTCTATCTTGTACCCTCAGTGATAGATTATTTGTGTTATTGAAAGTTACTCCAAGATATTTGACATTTTGAACTTCTTCAAACCGATGATCATTTATAATGAAGTTCTGAGGAGCCCTTCTTGGATTATCACGTGACAGTTTTAGGTATTTTGTTTAATCTGCATGTATTTTGTTATGATATTTCCCTTATTTTCGAGGTTTCCGATTGCATTCTGTAGCGCAAGGTTAAAAAGAACAGCTGACAAGGCATCTCCCTGCCTAACACCGGTTCTTATTTCAAATTCCTTTGATGTTTTGTTTTGGATTGTTACTCTGTCCTTGATGATGATGATGATTGTTACTCTGATCCATCCACAGTCATCATGGCTAGTTTGGCAAGTTTATGTGGGATACCCATTAGAGCAAGTGCACTTCCTAGTTTTGCTCTTTTAATACTGTCGAATGCTTTTTTAAAATCGATTAACAGACAGTGCAGGCCGATGTTGTATTCATAACATTTTTCCATTGCTTGACTTAGCACAAACACCTGATCCAGAGTTGATCTACTTTCTCGGAAGCCACATTGATATTCTCCTAATATTTCTTCTGCATACGGTCTTATCCTGTCGAATATCACATTGGAGAGTACCTTATATGCAGTGTTGAGTAGTGTTATTCCCCTGTAATTGTCGCAGTTTGTTTTGTCGCCTTTTTTGTGGATAAGGCGGATTAACCCAGTTTTCCACCTTTCGGGCATCTGTTCTTCTTTCCATATTTTGCATATTAGTTGGTGCAGTCTTTTATGTGCATCTATTCCGGCCAGTTTTAAGGTTTCGGCAGTGATGCCGTCCTCGCCGGGTGCCTTACCATTTTTAAGCTTTTCCACGGCTGTTTTGACTTCATCCAATGTAGGTGGTTCGGTATTTTCTTGAGCTGTGTATATTACTGTTTCTGGCTCTTCTAGGTCTTCCATATGATCAACATTTAATATCTCGGCGAAGTACTGGCGCCATCTATCCATGACGTCTTTCTCTTCCGTTAGGATTTTTCCGTTTTTATCCTTGCATATGTTTAATTATGGCTGGTACCCTTTCGCTTCATTTCTGATTGTTCTATAGAAATCCTTCACTTTGCGTTGATTATAGTTCTCTTCTATGCTTTCTATTTTCTTATGCATCATTTCACCTCCAGCACGTGCAAAAAAAAGTCTTGTCTGTCTAGTCTTGTCTGTCTAGTCTTGTCTGTCTAGTCTTGTCTGTCTAGTCTTGTCTGTCTAGTCTTGTCTGTCTAGTCTTGTCTGTCTAGTCTTGTCTGTCTAGTCTTGTCTGTCTAGTCTTGTCTGTCTAGTCTTGTCTGTCTAGTCTTGTCTGTCTAGTCTTGTCTGTCTAGTCTTGTCTGTCTAGTCTTGTCTGTCTAGTCTTGTCTGTCTAGTCTTGTCTGTCTAGTCTTGTCTGTCTAGTCTTGTCTGTCTAGTCTTGTCTGTCTAGTCTTGTCTGTCTAGTCTTGTCTGTCTAGTCTTGTCTGTCTAGTCTTGTCTGTCTAGTCTTGTCTGTCTAGTCTTGTCTGTCTAGTCTTGTCTGTCTAGTCTTGTCTGTCTAGTCTTGTCTGTCTAGTCTTGTCTGTCTAGTCTTGTCTGTCTAGTCTTGTCTGTCTAGTCTTGTCTGTCTAGTCTTGTCTGTCTAGTCTTGTCTGTCTAGTCTTGTCTGTCTAGTCTTGTCTGTCTAGTCTTGTCTGTCTAGTCTTGTCTGTCTAGTCTTGTCTGTCTAGTCTTGTCTGTCTAGTCTTGTCTGTCTAGTCTTGTCTGTCTAGTCTTGTCTGTCTAGTCTTGTCTGTCTAGTCTTGTCTGTCTAGTCTTGTCTGTCTAGTCTTGTCTGTCTAGTCTTGTCTGTCTAGTCTTGTCTGTCTAGTCTTGTCTGTCTAGTCTTGTCTGTCTAGTCTTGTCTGTCTAGTCTTGTCTGTCTAGTCTTGTCTGTCTAGTCTTGTCTGTCTAGTCTTGTCTGTCTAGTCTTGTCTGTCTAGTCTTGTCTGTCTAGTCTTGTCTGTCTAGTCTTGTCTGTCTAGTCTTGTCTGTCTAGTCTTGTCTGTCTAGTCTTGTCTGTCTAGTCTTGTCTGTCTAGTCTTGTCTGTCTAGTCTTGTCTGTCTAGTCTTGTCTGTCTAGTCTTGTCTGTCTAGTCTTGTCTGTCTAGTCTTGTCTGTCTAGTCTTGTCTGTCTAGTCTTGTCTGTCTAGTCTTGTCTGTCTAGTCTTGTCTGTCTAGTCTTGTCTGTCTAGTCTTGTCTGTCTAGTCTTGTCTGTCTAGTCTTGTCTGTCTAGTCTTGTCTGTCTAGTCTTGTCTGTCTAGTCTTGTCTGTCTAGTCTTGTCTGTCTAGTCTTGTCTGTCTAGTCTTGTCTGTCTAGTCTTGTCTGTCTAGTCTTGTCTGTCTAGTCTTGTCTGTCTAGTCTTGTCTGTCTAGTCTTGTCTGTCTAGTCTTGTCTGTCTAGTCTTGTCTGTCTAGTCTTGTCTGTCTAGTCTTGTCTGTCTAGTCTTGTCTGTCTAGTCTTGTCTGTCTAGTCTTGTCTGTCTAGTCTTGTCTGTCTAGTCTTGTCTGTCTAGTCTTGTCTGTCTAGTCTTGTCTGTCTAGTCTTGTCTGTCTAGTCTTGTCTGTCTAGTCTTGTCTGTCTAGTCTTGTCTGTCTAGTCTTGTCTGTCTAGTCTTGTCTGTCTAGTCTTGTCTGTCTAGTCTTGTCTGTCTAGTCTTGTCTGTCTAGTCTTGTCTGTCTAGTCTTGTCTGTCTAGTCTTGTCTGTCTAGTCTTGTCTGTCTAGTCTTGTCTGTCTAGTCTTGTCTGTCTAGTCTTGTCTGTCTAGTCTTGTCTGTCTAGTCTTGTCTGTCTAGTCTTGTCTGTCTAGTCTTGTCTGTCTAGTCTTGTCTGTCTAGTCTTGTCTGTCTAGTCTTGTCTGTCTAGTCTTGTCTGTCTAGTCTTGTCTGTCTAGTCTTGTCTGTCTAGTCTTGTCTGTCTAGTCTTGTCTGTCTAGTCTTGTCTGTCTAGTCTTGTCTGTCTAGTCTTGTCTGTCTAGTCTTGTCTGTCTAGTCTTGTCTGTCTAGTCTTGTCTGTCTAGTCTTGTCTGTCTAGTCTTGTCTGTCTAGTCTTGTCTGTCTAGTCTTGTCTGTCTAGTCTTGTCTGTCTAGTCTTGTCTGTCTAGTCTTGTCTGTCTAGTCTTGTCTGTCTAGTCTTGTCTGTCTAGTCTTGTCTGTCTAGTCTTGTCTGTCTAGTCTTGTCTGTCTAGTCTTGTCTGTCTAGTCTTGTCTGTCTAGTCTTGTCTGTCTAGTCTTGTCTGTCTAGTCTTGTCTGTCTAGTCTTGTCTGTCTAGTCTTGTCTGTCTAGTCTTGTCTGTCTAGTCTTGTCTGTCTAGTCTTGTCTGTCTAGTCTTGTCTGTCTAGTCTTGTCTGTCTAGTCTTGTCTGTCTAGTCTTGTCTGTCTAGTCTTGTCTGTCTAGTCTTGTCTGTCTAGTCTTGTCTTGTCTGTCTAGTCTTGTCTGTCTAGTCTTGTCTGTCTAGTCTTGTCTGTCTAGTCTTGTCTGTCTAGTCTTGTCTGTCTAGTCTTGTCTGTCTAGTCTTGTCTGTCTAGTCTTGTCTGTCTAGTCTTGTCTGTCTAGTCTTGTCTGTCTAGTCTTGTCTGTCTAGTCTTGTCTGTCTAGTCTTGTCTGTCTAGTCTTGTCTGTCTAGTCTTGTCTGTCTAGTCTTGTCTGTCTAGTCTTGTCTGTCTAGTCTTGTCTGTCTAGTCTTGTCTGTCTAGTCTTGTCTGTCTAGTCTTGTCTGTCTAGTCTTGTCTGTCTAGTCTTGTCTGTCTAGTCTTGTCTGTCTAGTCTTGTCTGTCTAGTCTTGTCTGTCTAGTCTTGTCTGTCTAGTCTTGTCTGTCTAGTCTTGTCTGTCTAGTCTTGTCTGTCTAGTCTTGTCTGTCTAGTCTTGTCTGTCTAGTCTTGTCTGTCTAGTCTTGTCTGTCTAGTCTTGTCTGTCTAGTCTTGTCTGTCTAGTCTTGTCTGTCTAGTCTTGTCTGTCTAGTCTTGTCTGTCTAGTCTTGTCTGTCTAGTCTTGTCTGTCTAGTCTTGTCTGTCTAGTCTTGTCTGTCTAGTCTTGTCTGTCTAGTCTTGTCTGTCTAGTCTTGTCTGTCTAGTCTTGTCTGTCTAGTCTTGTCTGTCTAGTCTTGTCTGTCTAGTCTTGTCTGTCTAGTCTTGTCTGTCTAGTCTTGTCTGTCTAGTCTTGTCTGTCTAGTCTTGTCTGTCTAGTCTTGTCTGTCTAGTCTTGTCTGTCTAGTCTTGTCTGTCTAGTCTTGTCTGTCTAGTCTTGTCTGTCTAGTCTTGTCTGTCTAGTCTTGTCTGTCTAGTCTTGTCTGTCTAGTCTTGTCTGTCTAGTCTTGTCTGTCTAGTCTTGTCTGTCTAGTCTTGTCTGTCTAGTCTTGTCTGTCTAGTCTTGTCTGTCTAGTCTTGTCTGTCTAGTCTTGTCTGTCTAGTCTTGTCTGTCTAGTCTTGTCTGTCTAGTCTTGTCTGTCTAGTCTGTAGTCTTGTCTGTCTAGTCTTGTCTGTCTAGTCTTGTCTGTCTAGTCTTGTCTGTCTAGTCTTGTCTGTCTAGTCTTGTCTGTCTAGTCTTGTCTGTCTAGTCTTGTCTGTCTAGTCTTGTCTGTCTAGTCTTGTCTGTCTAGTCTTGTCTGTCTAGTCTTGTCTGTCTAGTCTTGTCTGTCTAGTCTTGTCTGTCTAGTCTTGTCTGTCTAGTCTTGTCTGTCTAGTCTTGTCTGTCTAGTCTTGTCTGTCTAGTCTTGTCTGTCTAGTCTTGTCTGTCTAGTCTTGTCTGTCTAGTCTTGTCTGTCTAGTCTTGTCTGTCTAGTCTTGTCTGTCTAGTCTTGTCTGTCTAGTCTTGTCTGTCTAGTCTTGTCTGTCTAGTCTTGTCTAGTCTTGTCTGTCTAGTCTTGTCTGTCTAGTCTTGTCTGTCTAGTCTTGTCTGTCTAGTCTTGTCTGTCTAGTCCTTGTCTGTCTAGTCTTGTCTGTCTAGTCTTGTCTGTCTAGTCTTGTCTGTCTAGTCTTGTCTGTCTAGTCTTGTCTGTCTAGTCTTGTCTGTCTAGTCTTGTCTGTCTAGTCTTGTCTGTCTAGTCTTGTCTGTCTAGTCTTGTCTGTCTAGTCTTGTCTGTCTAGTCTTGTCTGTCTAGTCTTGTCTGTCTAGTCTTGTCTGTCTAGTCTTGTCTGTCTAGTCTTGTCTGTCTAGTCTTGTCTGTCTAGTCTTGTCTGTCTAGTCTTGTCTGTCTAGTCTTGTCTGTCTAGTCTTGTCTGTCTAGTCTTGTCTGTCTAGTCTTGTCTGTCTAGTCTTGTCTGTCTAGTCTTGTCTGTCTAGTCTTGTCTGTCTAGTCTTGTCTGTCTAGTCTTGTCTGTCTAGTCTTGTCTGTCTAGTCTTGTCTGTCTAGTGTTGTCTGTCTAGTCTTGTCTGTCTAGTCTTGTCTGTCTAGTCTTGTCTGTCTAGTCTTGTCTGTCTAGTCTTGTCTGTCTAGTCTTGTCTGTCTAGTCTTATCTGTCTAGTATTGTCTGTCTAGTCTTGTCTGTCTAGTCTTGTCTGTCTAGTCTTGTCTGTCTAGTCTTGTCTGTCTAGTCTTGTCTGTCTAGTCTTGTCTGTCTAGTCTTGTCTGTCTAGTCTTGTCTGTCTAGTCTTGTCTGTCTAGTCTTGTCTGTCTGGTCTTGTCTGTCTAGTCTTGTCTGTCTAGTCTTGTCTGCCTAGTCTTGTCTGTCTAGTCTTGTCTGTCTAGTCTTGTCTGTCTAGTCTTGTCTGTCTAGTCTTGTCTGTCTAGTCCTGTCTGTCCAGTCTTGTCTGTCTAGTCTTGTCTGTCTAGTCTTGTCTGTCTAGTCTTATCTGTCTAGTCTTGTCTGTCTAGTCTTGTCTGTCTAGTCTTGTCTGTCTAGTCTTGTCTGTCTAGTCTTTTCGGTCTAGTCTTTTCGGTCTAGTCTTGTCTGTCTTAATTCCTAGGAGATGAATAGAATTAATATTGATTAATAGATTAAAATAATAATTGGCATGTGTTGGAAAT